>JASAUF010000140.1:601250-1202500 GCA_030180095.1 Magnolia changhungtana | reverse complement strand
ACCGTGCACTCATGTGAGATAATCTCCTCCTATCAGGGAATCTCATAATAACATGCTCAATGACATATGCAATAATCAACTACATCTCATAGCAAGCATGCAGATGATGCATATGGGCATGTATCATGATGCTATGCTGTTACATACTCATAATCTATATAAATAACCGATATCGACAATCGACCTTGACAATGTGGACATTTAACCAACATTGCCCACAAGGAATGTCCCACATAGAGCCTAACATATAGTGGACCCACGGCATCATACAAAGGCCTAATATATAACACGATGAGCCTTACTCAAAGGCAACATATACACAACAGGTAGACCCTACTCATGGGCCTAATACATATCACAATGGGCCTTGCCCATAGGCCATGAATACATTATAATGAGCCTTACTCATGAGCCATGAATATATCACAATGGGCCTTGCCCATGGGCCATGAATACATCACAATGGCCTTAGCAATCGAAATCGGCCTCGACAATCAAAATCGACACTCAAAATCGGCCTCGACAATCAAGGTCGGCCTCGACAATCAAAATCGACACTCAAAATCGGCCTCGACAATCGGAATCGGCATATACAATCGGCTTTGACAAATCAGAATCGACCTCGATAATTAGAATCAGAATCGGCCTCGACAATCGGAGTCGGAAGCAACAATCGGCATCAACATCGATAATCAGCCTCATCAATCAGAATCAGCAAATCGGCCAAGTTAATCAGAATCAGTAATTGGCCACGACAATCGGGATCAGTCAATAATCGGAATTGACAAACTGGTCACGTCAATCGAAAATGACAATCGATCATGATAAACGGCCTCAATCGCTAATCGGCAATCAGCCACGACAATCGGGGTCGGTCAATAATCAGAATCGATAAATCGGTCACGTCAATCGGAAATAGCAATCGGTCATGATAAACGGCCTCAATCGCTAATCGGCAGTCAGCCACGACAATCGGGATCAATCGATAATCAGAATCAGCAAATCGGTAACAATCAGATTGATCGATAATCAAGTCGGCAAATCGGTCACGTCAATCGACAATCAGACATGACAATCGGGATCGATCGATAATCAGAATCGGCAAATCGGTCACAACAATCGGATCGATCGATAATCAAGTCAGCAAATCTGTCACGCCCCAAACTCGAAAACCGGGCTAACAAAATTCCCGATCGCCGAATCCGGCGCCGACAGCCTCCGTAGTATCCCATTCTCGGCTTCCAGCGCCCATACGCCAGATTCCGATCCTGGGATCCTACAAGGAGGATTTTCAGTATGAATTTTTTTTGTAATGTAATGGAGCATAACCAAAAGCATAACCACGTCACAAAACAACATCACCACATATCCACTATATCAAAAACCTTTAAGTACAATGCAGAAAGGGAAATATAGGGTGATCAAAAAACTCCAAAAAGAGATCTGATACGTGCTCCTGTCTCAGCACTGTTGCTGCCCAATGGTACCTGCAGGCAACGGTCGTGCATAAGCTTACAAAAGCTTAGAGGGTGGTGTAAGTGTGTGTGCAAGGCAAACGCCAAGTGTACAATATCAGAGTAATGCGGAAGTATGCAGTAAGTCCACGAATGCTACCAGCTGTATCAAAGCTATGCAAGGCATGAATGCTATAGGCCATACCAAGGCCATACGATGCGAAACATGAATGCTATCGGCCATACCGACGCAATGCAAGGCTACGTAGCCGAATGCCATATGCGAGATGCAATACAAGCATGTCAGTCCCTCATCATGTACACATATCGATACAGTTCCTCTTTGGATATCACCGGGGTTTAATACACCTCACACTGACTGCCTCCTCCCTAGTTGCACAGTCAAGCAAGTGGAAGAGACCACACTATCCGCCTGACCAGTAGTCTGCCAATACCTACCCGGCTCGTCGATAGCGGACACATTTGCGAGCTGGTCAAACTCAGCCTAGCTTATAGCCCCCTCACTCAGGCGGATAAGGCCACACCCCCTTCCAACCGACCACGACACAGTGGGAGACGCGGCCTACTGGTATTCGGCACTCAGGGGCTCATGTATCCACTCAGTCTAGACGTTGGAGCATCTCCTGGTACCAAAAAGGTTCTGGGACTTTCACCCAAGAACATCCTAAGTGCCCACAGTGCTAAAGCCAATATTTTCGGTATCCGCTACGACCATCCACGATGTGTCTGTGGAGGCCACGGCCCTGATGTCGCTAGGGCGTGCAGTGATCAAGTCACACATATGCGAGATGTATGAGTCACACCGTACAATCATGCAGAAATCTCACGCATACTACGCCCTCATGTGGGGCACTCCGTCTCATAAGGAGTCCCGTAAATGTCTCAGCCCAACAGCTTATGCTATGATCAAACATTCCTCATATCAAGCATACATATGATGCGTATGCGCATGAATCATGAAAATGTACTAAGCATGTCACAAAGTAATGGACTATCCTTACGCCGAAGGTGGGCCTAGACGGCCTACACATAGCCAGTATGGGCCTATCAATGGGCCCTAGGGAGATTTATAATGCGGACATTAAACCAACATTATTCTACAATGTGGACGTCAAACTAACATTGCTCCCAAGGCATGGCCCGCCATAAAATGTTATTACACAAACCATGGGGAATCACACATTGCAATGGACCCTAAGGACAACCCATTGGGCCTCGACCCATGGGCCTTAGATACATCAAATGGGCCACATCATATGGGCCTTTTATAAATCAAGTGGGCCACATCAAAGGGGCCTTATGTACATTGCAATGGGCCATATCCCATGGGCCTTTGAATACATCACAATGGACCTCGTAACATGGGCCTTATATACATCAAAGTGGGCCCCAACCACGGGCTACAAACACATCAAATGGGCCCCATCACATGGGCCTTATAAATATCAAGGTGGGCCTCAACAACAGGCCATAAATACATCAAATGTGGGCCTCAACAATGGGCCATAAGCAGGACATAATGGGCCTGATCACTTGGGCCTTATATATACACCAAGGTGGGGTCCACTTGAATTATAGATCTGCCTCATTTTTAGCCTCAAGACTTAAGACAAGCTTGACAAAAGGTGGACGGTTTGGATGCAACACAAATATCATGGTGGGGTCCACCACGGTGTAGCCTATTGTGGGGCTTCTATCGTGCGTCCGTCAGAACTTTTGACAGTGTGAATAAAACACATACATGCGGTGGGTGCCACTGTCCGCCTGGACGGTGGCAAATAAAATACATACATCTGTGTGGGTCCCATGTGGGGCCCATTGTAATGTTTATTTTCCATCCAACCCGTTCATAAGGTCACGTGGACCTGGATGAAGGGTGAAAACAAGTTTCACCTTGATCCGAAACTTCTGTGGAACCCAAAATGGGTTTAATGGTAGAGTTCAATCGCCGCTGTTTCATGTGGAGTGGGCCACCTGAGATCTAGATCAGCCTGAAATTTTGAGGGGGCCCACTGCTGGCAGTGGCCCACCATGTGAACCGGGTGGATGACAAATATACATCACGGTGGGGCCCACGGCTGGAGCCGTGGGTCCCTGCCTACAGGCCCGCCCGCTGACGCCTGGCGTCCTTGCTGACAGCAGCAGTAGCAGCTGCGCTGCATATATTTTATTATTATTATTTTTTTTAAAATCACATTTTTCTGTGGTTTTTCCAGCGAAGGGCCCACATCAGTTAAATCCGCCTCAACCATTGGTCCCCATGGCTCATAACAAAGCTAACAAGCCCAATATTGGGTACGTTTTGGCATCTAGAAAGGTTAGGGTACTTCTAAACGGTAGTAATTGATCTTTGCTAAGGTAGGGCCCACCCGTTTCTCAAACCAGTCTCATTTTTTTCGGGTCAACGCCTAAAATGAGTTGGGGAAGAGGATAGACGGCTTGGATTGAATACATACATCAAGGTGGGGCCTACATGAGCGGCTCGCCCAATGAGCTTTGAATTCAAGCTAATATTTGTGTTTTCATTTCTGTCCAGGGACGTCCCTGAACGTCTGGCCGTGACATATGCTCAAGGTGGGCCCTACTCAGTTGGGCCACACAATGATGGATGGTGTTAGTACAACACATAAGAAGTGGGCCCCACTTATAGGTGGCTTGGATACAATTTATGCCTTAGGGTGGGAGTCCATCCAAGTGGGCCATACATTCATATCATCATATGAAAAGAAAGAAAAGGTAGTGAAAGAGAGAGAGAAAGAGAGTGAGACACGTATGATGGAGGGCTCCCGACACTATGGGCCCTCCCTTTCAAGCATCCAATCATACATCAATGGGTCCTATTGCATATGGGCCCTCCAAATCAAGGATCAACGGTGGAGATCCCTCTCCACCCAAAATGAACGGTCTATATGACCTCTATTCAAGCTAGGAAAGTAAACATCATGATGGGGTCCATGGAGAATGGCCCCATCATGGAATGATATTGATAATCAAGGTGGGCCATCGGCCACATCTTAGGATCCAAAGTAAGATCCACACCATTGATCGGTAGGCCTCACTTGGCCCATCATAAAAATATGAAAACTAGCCTATATGAGCACCCACCACTTGATCTTCTTGATCCGTTGGAAAGCCTATCTCCTTGTGCTTCACTTTGATGGTGGAAGATGGGGGATGGATGGCTAGGATGATGGGTTTTGGAATGGGAAAGGTGGGCCACCAAAATCACTCTTTTCTCTCCATGGGAAAGCTTGGACGAGAGCCTCTCCTCTTACTTGGGAAAAGTGATGAGAAATGAGGGAGAGAGGGTGTAGTAAAGAGAGGGAAAGAGTAGCTTAGGTTGGCCATGATTATTTGTAAGAGAAGATGGCTTGCAATAAATGGTTGTAAGAGGGCTAAGGGTAGGGTGGCTAGTCATAAGTACTTGTAAGAAGGCTAGGGGGTAGGGTGGCTATAGCTTGGTTAGGGTGGCTATAGCTAGGCTAGGGTGGCTATAGCTAGGGTGATGTTATCCATCACTCTCATAATTACCAAGGGATTTGTGCCACATGGGATGGTGGGCCCACAATGTGCGGTCCACGGTTATTATAATGTATGGTCCACATCTTATGATCTAAGCGTCGGATTGGCGCATGAGACGCGGCGTTGGAATCGCGGCGACGGCGCGGTCGAAATGGTACGTGTCATGGATTAAACCGACTCAAATCTAAAGGATACGACTTACAATCGTGCGCAACGTCAATTATCGGTCGCGGACTACTGGACTTTGATGGAAATGATTGTGGGATTCGACGGAACAGTACGAACTAGGATATGGGTCTTACAAAATCGGTCACGGCAATCGACAATCAGCTACGACAATTGGGATCGATCGATAATCAGAATCGAAAAATCGGTCACAACAATCAACAATCGGCTATGACAATCGGGATCAATCGATAATCAGAATCGACAAATCGGTAACAATTGGATCGATCGATAATCAAGTCGGCAAATCGGTCACGACGATCGGATCGATTGATAATCAGAATCGGCAAATTGATCACGCCAATTGGAGTCGGTAATCGGTCACAACAATCAGGATCGATCGATAATCAGCCTCGATGAGAATGGGTAGAACAAGGCCTAAGGGAAGGGCACAACGTGGACATTAAACCATCATTGCCCATCAATGTAGCCATTTAACCAACATTGCTCCCAAGGAGTGGTCCACATAGAACCAAACACATATTGGGCCCACGGCCTCACACAAGGGCCTAATATATATCATCATGGGTCTCACAAAGGTCACGAACGCATCACAGTGAGCTACACTAATGGGACTCATACAGATCAGGTAGGCTGCATCAATGGGCCGCATCAATGGGCCTAATACCATGGGCTTCAAATACACAACAAGCGGGCCTCATGGGTGGGTCACAAACACATCAAGATGGGGCACAAGTACGTCAAAGTGGGCCTCATGGATGGGCAACAAATACATAGAGGTAGGCCTCATGGATAGGCCATAAAACACATCAAAGGTGGCCTCACAGATGGGCCACAAGTATATCAAAGTGCGCCTCTCGAATGGGTCATAAAATACATCAAAGTGGGCCCACCCGTCTGGCATTTGGATGGTGTGGGTAACACATATATCATGCATGGGACCTGCAGAACTTGGGACATAACTACAGCAACTATATAGCTGGTGGACACCAACCGATCCACTGCCATACAAGGTGGGTCCCACATCCATGAGATGGATGGTGGGATATAACATTACATCAAGGAGGGCTCCACACGGCACCGTCCATATCTAGACGGTGTAAGGTACATATAGCAAGGTGGGTCCCACCTGTCCAAAGTGTTGGACGGTATGGATTTAACACACCTCATGATAGGGCCCAGAGAAGGGTGGTTGGCGTGGATACAAAGCATAAGGTGGGCCCCACCAACAAATGGATGAACGGCCAGGATAAAACAATGCATCAGGGTGGAGTCCTCACATGTGTGGGGCCCACACGGTTGGGCAGAGAACATAAAATACATATATCACGGTGGGTCCCTGGTGGGGCCCACCATTATATATATATATTATAATATAATATATGATAACATTACCTTTATTATTATTATATTATTATTTTTATTTTCCTTATCTGTTAGCTGGCTAGGACACCTCCATTGTCAGCACCAACTTCACTGTAACACGTCCAGCATCCTTATGCTGGACGGTACGAATATGACACATGCACTTAAGGTGGGTCCCACGTGGAGATTAAGGTGGGCCCAAACGATCTAGGCGGTCCAGATGGATGCTCATCCAGGTGGCCCTACGAGCATCAAACGAATGGACGGTTTAGATATACAACGCCTGCATCAGAGGTGAGGACCACAGAACTTGCTGACGTTCAGCGGCTGTGGCTACTCGTTCAATCAGATGGACGGAGAGGATTTAGAATAAATACCTCACGGTGAGTCCCACGTAGGACGTACCATATATATGTATATATGTTATAATATTATAATATTCAATATCATAACAGGGGGTGTGAGTGCTGGACGAACGGTGTGGGTTTAACAATCCCAGCAGCATTTGCTGCAAGGGGCCCACCGTCCCAGCTCCCTACGGATGGCGTGGATAAGCACTTAACAAGGTGGGCCACACGTGTGGCCCACATATCTGGATAAAGCTGATATCTGTGTGTTTCCTTCATCTAGGTCCCACTGTTCACGGATGGACGGTCTAGATGCAACATTTATCATGGTGGCCCCACCATACTTGCTGACGTCAGTCAGCAGGGATATAGAATACATCACGATGGAGTCCCACCGTCCATTCATCAAGGTGGGTCCACACGTGGGGGACCCACCAGCTTTTACATCAATCTGATATTCATGCTTTCTCTTCATACGGTCAAGCAGCAGAGGTTACTGGACGCGTCATGGCTGGACAACATGGATGTAATACATCCATCAAGGTGGCTTCCCACACGTGCCATTTAGGCAAGCCCCACCACTTGCTGACGTAAACGTCAATACAGCAGCTACATGGCTGCGCAAAGTATCCCAGCCAATCCACGCCCAACGTCCATGGATCGACGATGTGGATGCGATGCATCAATACAAGGAGGGCCCCACATGTTGCCATGGTTGGGTCCACAACATAAGGGAGAGAGAGAGAGAGAGAGAGAGAGAGAGAGAGAATCGGTTGGTGGAGGGACCCCGCAACTATGGGTCCCTCTTTGATACAACAAATACATCAAAATGGGTCCCATATATGTGGGCCCTTAAATCACCAATCAAATAAATAAAATCACCCACTTCAAGATCTCTCATTCCTTCTTCCACCAAAGCATGCTAGAGCTCCAATGGATGGACTTCAACGGTGGAGATGATCTTTGGGTGGTGGGATTGTGTGGTAGGGAGGTGGGCCACACCTAGCTTTCTCCTCTCCCTTAGACGTGGGTTGCTCTCATGGAGCTTGGGAAAAAAATGAGAGAGAGAGAGAGAGAGAGAGAGAGAGAGAGGATGGGATGGATTGATAAGGTGTGGTTGTGTAAGAGATGGGAAAGGGGAGGTATGTGTTGGTTTGAAAATGGTGTAAAAAGGTATGGGTGGGTAGAGAGATAGTTGACTTATGAGGGGTGAGGTGGCATGGAACATGGGTGGTGTACTTAACTTGTGAAATGATGGATTGATGTGATGTGTCGTAGAGATTCTCTCGTAATCCGCAACGTGCGGCGTTTTCCTCGAACTGAACACGGGCCCACATCTCCTGGCCTAGGTATCGCCTCGGTGTACGAGACGCGGTATCGGAATCCCGGCGACGGCGCAGTCATACAACTACAGGTCTTGGGTCGAGCCGACTCAGGAATACGGGATACGGCTCAGAGTCGCACGCAACTGCCTATTATAGGTTGTGAGCTGCCAGAATTCGACCGGGAGGATCGCGGAAGCCTAAAGAATGGTACGATCTAGGATACAGGTCTTACACCGGTTATCATCAGATTCGAATCCGAGAGGAGGACATTCTGAAGATGGCTTTCAAGACGCGTTACGGTCATTTTGAGTTTTAAGTCATGTCCTTCGGACTAACCAATGCACCCGCGGTCTTCATGCAGTTGATGAACTAGGTCTTCCGCCCTTATCTCGATCAGTTTGTTGTAGTCTTCATCGATAACATTCTGATCTATTTGAGGACCCATGAGGAGCACGAGCAGCATCTGGAGGTTACGTTGCAGACTCTCCGTGCACACCAATTGTATGCGAAGTTGGAGAAGTGCGAGTTCTGGCAGGAGGAGATGAAGTTCCTCAGTCACATGGTGATGAGGGAGGGCATCGCAGTGGACCCCTCGAAGGTTAAGGCAGTGCATCAGTGGAACCAGCCCACGACTGCGTCTGAGATCCGCAGTTTCCTTGGTTTAGCAGGCTATTACCGGCGTTTCATTGAGAGCTTCTCTTGTATTGCAGCCCCACTGACCAAGTTTACTCGAAAGGGCGCAAAGCTTATTTGGAGCGTTGCCTGCGAGCAAGCATTTATGGAGCTGAAGGACCGCCTCACGTCTGCTCCTGTCCTCACTCTTCCCTCAGGGAGTGATGGATTTATTGTATTCACTAATACCTCATATATTGGTTTGGTTGTTGTCTTGATGCAGCACGGGAAACCAATGGCCTTTGCATCTCGCCAACTCAAGATCCATGAGATGAACAACCCTAAGCATGATTTGGAGTTGGCTGTAGTTGTCTTCGCACTGAAGGTGTAGAGGCACTAACTCTATGGGATTAGGTTCGAGCTCTTCTCCGACCACAAGAGCTTGAAGTACCTCTTCTCGCAGTCTGAGTTGAACATGAGATAGAGGCGCTGGATGGAGCTCCTGAAGGACTATGAATTCGATCTTCAGTACCACCCGAGCAAGACGAACGTGGTGGCTGATGCCCTCAGCTATCAGCCACAAGGCCTGGTGGTGCATATGATGATTCAGGAGTGGCAGATGCTTGAGGATAGAGTACGATTTTGAGTTCGGCCTGCAGTCTTCTATCGTGCAGTTATCGAGCCTGTCGATTCAACCCTCACTTGTCGCAAGGGTGATCGAGGCTTAGCAGATTGATGAGTCGTTGAAGAGTTATATGGCTAAGGTGGCATCTGAGAGTCAGGCAGATTAGCAGATTGGTACTGATGGTGGACTTCGCTTCAGAGGATGATTATGTGTCTTGGATATTCCCGAGTTACACAGAGATCTTATGACCAAGGCACATCGATCACGGTTTTCTATCCATCCTGGCTCGACGAAGATGTACCGTGACATGAGGCGACAATACTTTTGGGCGGGGATGAAGCACCAGATCGCCAGTTTTATGGCCGAGTGTGACACGTGCCAGCGTGTCAAGGCCGATCATCAGACACCCCCTGGTCTATTGCAGTTGTTGAGTATCCTGATGTGGAAGTGGGAGCATGTGTCGACAAATTTCATTATGGGTTTTCCGAGGACTCAGCGCGGTCATGATGTCATCTGGGTTGTTGTGGATCGTCTGACGAAGTCGGTGTATTTTCTTCCGATTCGTGCGACTTGACCTTTAGACAAGCTTGTGAGATTATTCATCGAAGAGATTGTGAGACTGCATGGTGTTCCAATCTCGATCATTTCTGACTGAGACCTGAGGTTCACGTCTCAGTTTTGGGGAGCTCCAGAGAGCGATGGGGACTGTTTGCAGCATGTACCAGCCGCAGACCGATGGCCAGACTGAGAGGGTCAACTAGATCCTTGAGGATATGCTTCGGGCCTGTGCGATTGATTTTGAGGGTAACTGGGATGAGCATCTGCGATTAGCTGAGTTTGCATGCAACAACAGCTATCAAGCGACCATCGGCATGGCTCCTTTTGAGGCATTATATGGCAGACCATGCAGATCACTGAGTTGTTGGACCGAGGTTAGAGAGTTAGTGGCTATTGATTTCATCAAGTAGAGGATGCGCACAGCTCAGAGCCGGTAGAAGAGTTTTATTGATCGCCAGCGTCGTCCCTAAGAGTTTGATGTAGGGGACCATGTGTATCTCAAAGTCTCACCCATGAAGGGCGTAGTTCGATTTGGAGCGAAGGGCAAGCTTGCCCCGAGATCCATATGACCTTTTGAGATCATTGGGCGCATTGGCGCCATGGCCTATCGGCTTGCCTTGCCATTTCAGTTGTTTGACGTCCATAATATTTTTCATGTCTCCATGTTGAGGAAGTATAGGTCAGATATCGTTCCTGTTATTAATTGACAACCGTTAGAGGTTCGTGAGGACGCTTCTTATATTGAGCAGTCAGTCCGTATCCTTGATCGGAAGGAGCAGGTCCTCTGGACCAAGGTCATTCCGTTGGTGAAGGTTCAGTGGGGTCACCATTCTGTGGAGGAGGCTTCTTGGGAGCGCGAGGCCGAGATTCAAGAGTGTTATCCATATCTCTTTGATGATTGATCATGTGTTGTATTTTGTATGTTATCTCTGATTTTATATAATGATGTTATGTTTCTTCTCCCTCATGAGTTATAACTAGTTGCGATGATTGTGTAAATTTCGATGACAAAATTTTTATTAGGAGGGGAGAGCTGTAAGCTCCGTATCTTAGACCGTACCATTCTGTAGACTTCTGCGGCCTTTCCGATCGAATTCAACAACCTTCGACACTTAACTAGTATTTAGGCGCGACCCTGAGTCACACGCCGTCAACCCGAGTTGACTCAACTCAAGACTCATATCCTAGCGACCGCGTCATCGCAATGGTTTTGATGCCGCATCTAGCGCTCTGATCCGATACTCTGGCCAGGAGCTGTGGGTCAACGTTCGGTGTAAGGAAAACGTCGCTCATGTGAATTCCAAGAGAATCTTTATAACTTATCACATCAATCAATCAATCAATTAATCCCATCATGTTAAGTACATGTCAAGTACACATCACCTTTCACTCTTCTCCAAGCAACCCCTAAAGTCAAAAGTTTCTTACAAGCCCATACCCCTTCTTACATAATCTACCACAAAAGTTAAAAAAACTTCTTACACATCCATCACCCATCTCTCACTTTCTCTCTTTACAACCCTCTCTCTCTCTCTCTCCCTCATTTTCATTTCTCAAACTCTCTTTCCCAAGCAAGAAAACACCGCACGTCCAAACTCTTTCTCCTCCAAGAGAGCTTTATGTATGGCCCACTTCCTACCTTCTCATCTTCTATCTCAACCATCCAAACCCCATCTCTTCCGTTGATGTCGAAGCCTAGGCGACTACCTTCCCATCGGACCAAGAAGGATTGGACGGTGGGTGATCATGGACCCACATCCTTTTTTTGTGATTTAAGGGTCCACTTGTTGTAGGACCCACTTGATGTATGCATTGTTCAAGGGAGGGCCCAATAGTGGCAGGGTCCCTCCCCTATACGTTTCTTCCTCTCTTTCTCTCCCTCCCTTTCATTGTTGTTGATATGATACGATCGTGCGGCCCACCCGGACGATCCCCACCATAAGGTATGTGTCTTATCCATACCGTCCATCGAGTGGACCCACTTGGCATGGACAAGCTGCATGTAGGGGGGAAAACACAAATATCAGATCCATCTAAATCAGGTGGGCCACGTCTATGTGGGACCCACCATGATATATGTGTTGTATCCACAACCGTCCAGTGTCCAAGAACACTGGACACCAGTGAAGTGTGATCTGACGTGGGCCCCAGCTCCACAGCTCACGTGGTAGGCTAAGTGAAAGATACCCCACTTCAATGCTGGGACCCACCCAGTCCATAACTCAGGTGGCAGACCGAGTGAAGGATACCTCGTTTCAACACTAGAGGTCTTGGTATCGATCCTGTGGAGGTGGCTAACATGGAGTGTGTACTGACATGGGTATGTGGGACCCATCCATGCCATCTGTCCGTATAAGATGGCCCCACCATGATGCATGTATTGTGTCCACTATCCATCTGACGGTGGGACACACCCCACGTGTGGGGCCCTCCTTGATGTAGGTGACCATCTAGGCCTCCCAAGGGCCTGGACATTGGATGTAATATATATATTATTATATTATATATATTATATATTATATATTATATATTATGTTATGAGAGGGTGGGCCCTATGTGGGACCCACCTCTGCCTTCATAAAGCAGTCGTAGCTGCAACGTGCAGCAACTATGTTGTTGTGTACATCTAGCATGGGACGTAGACCACACCATACTTCATGTGTTGTATCCACCGTCCATCAGGTTGGGATGGTGGGACCCACCAGCAGAAGAACGGGTTGGCTAGGCTACCTCTACCAGCTACATGGTTGGTGAGTTGAAGTCAGCAAGTTCTGTAGCCCCATGATGCATATGTTTATCTACACCGTCCCCTATTTGGACGGTGGAGCCCATCATGCATGATGCATGTGTTGTATCCATACCATCCAACCATTTTGAGATACCATTCATGGTATGATGTAAAGAATGAGTAGAATTAAAATTCAAATGGGCCCCACCATAGAAGCAATGGACAGTGACAACCACTGTTTAAAACTTCTATGGGCCACCCTAGTTCCCAATATTGTTTCCACTTCACTTATCTCTATGTTAACTTGTGCATAGGTTGGACCTCAAATATACATAAGGGTGGGCCCGATTCGATATACATAAGGCCCATTGGTGCGACCTATTTGATGTACATGAAGCCCGTTGGTGTGGCCCATATAGTGTGGCCCATGTGATGTGGCTCGCTTGACATAAGAGGCCCATTGAGATGTATTCGAGCCCTGGTGTGAGGCCCACCTGTTGTGTATATTCAAGGCCCGATGTGATGTATGTTGGCCCGTGTGATGAGGCCCATGTGAAGTAAATGAGGCCCATCATGATTTTATGTGAGGCCATGGGCCCACTATATGTTTAACTATATGTAGGCCACCTCTTTGGGAGCAATGTTGGTTTGATATCCACATAAATGGGCAATGATGGTTAGATGCCCTCATCGTGACCTTCCCTTAGGCCTTGTTAGGCCCTTTCTCTTCATGGGTTAACCCAAATAAGTGGGCCTCATTCTTTGTAGACGAATGACTTAATAACCGAGGTCGACGCCGATTATCAACCGTGATTATCGGTGCCAATTACCGATGTTGATTATAAGTGTCGATTGTCGAGGACGACGCTGGTTATCGATATCGATTATGAGTATGTGACAATATAACATCATAATGCATGCGCATACGCATCATTTGCATGCTTGTGATGAGAAGAGTGATTAGTCATAGCCCATGCCATTGGGTAAATTGTTATGGGACTCCCTGGTAAAGGGAGATGCCCACATGAGGACATGGTACACGCATGATTGCTATATGACTGGATTGCATGATTCATGTATCTCGTATTGTGTAACATGTATATTGTACGCCCTAGCAATATGAGGGCCATAACTTCCTCAGGCATATTGTGATTGACAGGATGGGATGCCAAAAATCTTGTTCTACATGGGGTGCTATAGATATCCTTAGGTGAAAGTTCCTAAACCCTTATGGTACCAGGAGGTTACTCTAAAGTCTAGACCAAGTGGGTGCACGAGCACAGAGTGTTAATTACCAAAAAGCTGCACTTTCCACTGTGTCGTGGTTGGTTGGAAGGGGGTGCAGCCTTACCCGCCCGAGTGGGGGGGCAAAGCTAGGCTCAGTTTGACTAGCTCAAGGAATGGGTTCGCTATCGATGAGCTGAGCCTGATATGGACAGGCAAATAGTGAGGTCTCTTTCACTTACCTTATTGCGCACGATGGTGCAGCAATCTGGTATAGTGTACTAGACCCCGGTGATATTCCAGAGTTAAGCTATATTGATATGTGGACTTAGATGAGGATTTGTATGCTTGAGTTGCACCTTGCATCGCATGGCCTTGGTACGGTCGATATCATTTATGCCTTACATTGCATAACCTTGGTACGGCTAACGGTATTCATGGATTCACCAGCATGTTCCACATTACTCTGATACTGCATGACTGTATTACTATCTTGCACACACATTTTACCACCCTCTAAGCTTTCCATAAGCTTATACACGACCGTTACGTGCAGGTGATGTTGGACCGCAGCAGCGCTGAGGCAAGAGCGCATAGCCGATCATCTTGAAGCCTTTTGTCCATTTGTAACACCCTGAAAATCGGGGGTCGAGCATAAGATCCACTCTCGAGTTCCAATGCATCACTTATGCAGCATAGAAAATGATGATTACATATTGTCCGTGTTAGTGCATTAAACATGAGTGGGATTACACCAAAACAGCATATCATACTCCAGAGATAGTTAAATTATGCAATCGGAAGAACTGTGATAGATATATAAAGTATATAAACTGTTGTAAGTCTCCAGAGTGTGAACATGTCACCAAGTTAAATATATACATGTATACTTCCCAAAATGGACTAAAAATGAATATACATGTGTGATTCAAAAAGACAAAATAGCAAGTGTAAGGGCCTCTAGTCAACATCCTAGAAGTCTCCGTCGATCAGGCCACGGCTCATATGAACCCACCTGAAAACTGCATGAAAGAGAATGCCTCCTCATCCGGCTCCGCCTCGTAGGCATCGCCTCCACCTGCAATTAAGATAGAGTTTGGTTGGTGTGTACAACACCGTCCCGTAACGTGGGAGTGAGTAATCAACTCAGTGGAACCATAAAGTAAAGGTTAACATGTTATCAATTCAGTCAAGCAGTAATGATAAAACAATACAAGCAAACATCCCTAAGTACTCTGATTAATGTAGGAATAGTATGTATAAATGATGCATGCCATCACCTGCACTTCCTCTGCGATCTTCATCTAATGGTCGCGCATGTCAGTCACTTCCTCAATGCTCTCTACTCAATGTCAAACGGAATATGCAGTGCGGTGTATGAGCGTGATTACCAAGTCATTCCTTTTCATACAGCAGGATTGGGAAGCTAAGGTACCGCCCTTTATATCATTAACCCAAACAATGATTCATCTAGGATCGCCAATCCTAGTTAATCACATACGATAGGCAAGTTCAGGTCACTACCACCAATGCCCTACCAACTAGCAGTTTATTTTCGAAGGCTCGTCACCGACCCAACTGGGGACCACAACCAGGCTGCACCGGGGTAGGCTTATTTCCTACTCGAGGTCACTCTACCAATGCCTTACCAACTGGCAGTCTATTTTCAAAGGCTTGTCACTGACTGACTGGGGACCACAGCCAGGCTGCGCCAATGGAGGCCGACAGCTCGAATATAGTGTCTCATACTACCGTATTCGGCTCACAAGTCTGGGTTGCTCACTAGTAACTACGAGGAGGCTCGTCGCCCCAGCGTAGGCCGACAGCTCGACCATGATATCCCATACCACCATGTCCGGCTCATGAGTCTTGGCGGATCAAGGTAACAAGGTTAACGGGGTTTTTACTGGTGAGTTTGGTACCTTAGGTTCAAGCAGTAGTGTCCATACATGGTGAACATACATCGGGTCAATCGGGTTACTTGACGAGCTCGACTGATACAAACGCACCTCAAGTTGATCGACATGAAGTGCGTAAGTACTCCGTGTGGCGTAACCACTGTCGATAACCAACGTACGGCTCAGATTCATCGAATACGTCCTGTGTGGCGAAACGACCTCAACCACCAAATCAGGATCCGTTACCGATTGCCTGGACTACATCATAGCCCCAAACACACTTCAAATAAAATAGGAATACATATTTGCTAGTCCAAAACAGCATGTAGCAACCAACTTAAATATAAGTTTCATTTGAGTATTTCTCCAAACACATAGTGTACATATTGGCATACATAGGCATTCAACCATAAAGCACGTAGTAATAATATAGGATACATAAAGGAAACTATAACCATAGTTAAGGAAAATGAGAATCCTATCTCAACACCCTCATTACATGCATTTCAACAAGTATTTCCTCATTGAGTCATTTTATTAAATACATAGGCTACGCCTTTTAACATACACAGATTAGACTAGATATAACATATATCTTGGCAAACTCTTTTACAAAAGAGTTTCCACTTACTTAACAAGCATATATTCATCGTTAATAATCATGGCAAGCAGTAATCCAAATTCTATACTTATTCAGTCATTTCAACAAACACTTAGACTACACACTATAACATACGTAACGTATGTTGGTGATAACAGGGATTAGGACAATTCCTTTCACCAAGGAGTTGTCACACGCACAACGGCCATATATTCACGATGAATAATCATGGCAACCATGAATCCAAAAACCATACGTATTCAATTATTTTAACAAATACATAGAATACGCTATACTTGACATAGTTCATACGTATTCATAAAGCAAAACAAGCATCACATTTTGCATGTGAAATGGCACCTAGGTCAGTAATAAATCATTAACCGACATTGAAAGTCTTGACAACCATAACCTAAATGTATATAGTCCGCCCCTTTCGCCAATAGACTCGTAAGGAAATTAGTTTATACACAAAGCTTTTGTCTACGGCACAACGATCACCTATAGCATGAAATAAGTTAGTTATTTCCTCACTTACACTATTGAAAACCCTAAAACAGATTAGGGTTAGGTTTTCTTACCTACGAATGGAGTCAGAATCGCCGGAATAACGATGCAAAAATGGTAGCTAAGCCTGTGTTGCGATGCGATCGAATCCCAGGAACTCTCACCCACTTTCTCTCTTTCCTTTCCTTTTCCTCTCCTCTCTTTCTTAGGGTTTCAAAATTCGTATGGAATATGAGAGAGAGAGAGAGAGAGAGAGAGAGTTTAAGGCCCTTATATAGGCCCAACACTGATGGAAATGGCCCCAGGACCAAGGTATACTTAGGTTATAGCCAAAACCCATCTGTTTTGGCTTAACGGAGCACTTCTAGAGGCCCCCTTTCTGCGTGCGGTCGGACTTAAGCTCCCTGACATTGGATCTAGGTCGAGTTAAGTTTTTAGTCTGATCGAATTTACAGATTGACCATGGTGGACCAGTTTCAGTTCAACAGTCACCGGTACTCGATAAGGGCCACAAGTGTACTGACATGTGTGAGAAATTTCTCCTAATCCGCGGGTGTATTTAGGTTAAATTCTGACAGTCGAAATCCTTATATTTGTCCCACAAGCGACACGCCTTAGTTTACTTAAGTTTGGATTTTATTTCCAAAAATATTCACGTTTCTCACACACTTCACTCCGGGCTCAAGTTACGCATTTCTGGACACAGTTAAGACATGATTTCCGAGATGGTTGTCAAGCCCAGTAAGGCGGTCATAACCATTTAGTTTCGTAGTAATCGGACTTTTGACGTGCGGTCCAGGTCCAATACGGAGTTTCGTGATGCTCCCGAGAGCAACTAGGTAATGAGATTGATCCTATATTATAGGGTAATGTAGTGTCAATGATTCTGCAAGTTTTGGGTCTTGCAGTTCGTATTTTAAGTGGTTCAAGCGAATTTCTCAGCTCATCTAGTTTCACACTTAGTTAATTTCGTCTAATTTCTAAAGGATTTGGCCCTGAGTGATTTTTGCCTAAGGTGGTACTCAGGTCTTTGTACGGATTTTTCCAGGAGGTTACACCATTATCATTATATTTCTTTTTATGCTCATTGTACTTATAAAATTTCTTATCATAGTAGAAATGTGATGAAGTTTTTGGTTGTTGTTTGTGGGTTATGCTTATTGCGAATTAAACTGATATTAGAAATCCTCATTGTAGCATCTCAGGATCAGAACCTGGCGAATGGGCGTCGGGAGCCGAGAATCAGGTTCTACGAAGGCTGTCGGCGCCAAATTCGGAGATCGAAAATTTTGTGAGCCTGGATTCCGAGTTTGGGGCGTGACAACCGGCGACAAAAAGTGTTCGAAGTGGGTGACCACGTTATGGTTCATCTGTGCAAAGAGAGATTTCTGACAGGGACGTACAACAAGTTGAAAAATAAGAAGATTGGACCCGTCCCAATTATTCGAAAGATCAATGGCAACGCTTATATTGTTGATCTTTCTGATGACATGGCGATCTCACGAACTTTTAATGTCACGGACCTGGCTGAGCGTCATGAACCAGCGCCAGATGAGAACTCGAGGACGAGTTCTTTTAAAGTGGAGGGGACTGATGTAGAGCGGGTCGCGGATAGTTTCATGGCCAAGATGGATCAGCAAAGGCCCGGTTGATGACAGAAGTGATCCGGACCGTCGAACCTTAGATCGGGCGTATCTCGTAATCCAGAATGAGTTACCTGACGTAAAATATATGATTTTGGGGTAGAACGATCTACTTTAGCCAGCCAACCCTACTATGTTAGGTTGTGCAGCTCAGAATTACGAAAAACCCCTGGATTGACGGTCGTTTCCCTGTTTTAATTTCGTTTTTACTATAAATAATAAGTTTTAGTTTGATTATAACTCTTCATCCGTCGGGCTTTAAGACTTCCGTCCAACGTGAAAAGAGCTTAGAATAATTAGGGGAACGGTTTGGTGAAGCCAAATAGGACACTTACTATTTTTGGCCGAAAACCTTGCGCACTAGTAGACATCACGACTGTTTATAAATAGTAAGTTTACTATTTATAGTAAGTCGCGGATTCTAGGTGTTTTAGTTGTAGTTTGATTCTGATTTCTTTCTCATTGCTTGGTACCCCTATTTAAAGGGTTGTGAACTCATCTTTAGTCATCAATTAATCAATTTTGAATTTCTTAGAATTTATTTCTATTTTCTGCTTTCTTTCCTCGTAGATTCGAGAAGTCTCTGTGAGGAGTCGAGAGAAGCTCCATGGATTCGGAGTAGTTATCCTCATCACGTTCATCCCTACGTCAAGTACACACCTAGATCCATAGCTCAAGTGGTAGACTGAGTGAAAGATACCTCGTTTCAACCAGTAGGGATGGCTAACACTGAAGTCTGAACCCACAGTGGGTATATTAACAAGCTAACAAATACTGTAGGAAACCGTGTTGATTGACCATTAATATAAGCCTTTCTTTCATCCAGGCTTATGTGGCCTTATCAACATATTGGATGGTAAGTAAACACAGTGGAAACATTAAGGTGCGGATCAATCACTGTTTCTTATGGCATGGTCCACCTGATAATTGGATCTACTTTATCTTTAGGATAATACCCTAAAATGATATGTAAAAATGGATGAATGATATGAATACAAAATAAATAAATCGAAGTGAGCCCTACGTTAACCCTATGATAAAGGCAGCAGTCTCACTTAATCTGCTCTCTTTTCAAACAGGCGCAGCCCTGCTGCTACCGGGAGTGGATTAAGATGATTTCAAACAGGCGCAACCCTGCCGCTACCGGGAGTGGATTAGATGAGACCCCGATCCACCGAGGTGGATGGGACCACTGACTGTGGGGCTCACAGTGATATATAGGTATTAAATCCACACAGCCCAACCGTTTTGAAAGTTCTTTTATGTCATGATCCAAAAAATGATGCAGATCTAAATCTTATGTGGACCATACCACAAGAAACAGTAATGATTGAATCTCCATCATTAAAAACTTTATAGAGACACTGAAATGTTTATTTTCCATCCAATCTGTTGATAAGGTTGCAAAGATATGGTCGAAGAGATCAAAGAAGTATCAGCTCAATCTAAAACTTTTGAGGCCCATGAGAAGTTTTAAATGTTCAATTACCATTATTTCCTGTACTATGGTTCACTTGAGATTTGGATCTACTTCATTTGTTGGATCATGCCTTAAAATGAGATTTGAATAGGGATGGACAGCGCCGATGTAGCCACATACATCACGGTGTGCCCCACAGTCAGGCCCCACCCACCTTGGTGGATCCGTGGTCACCTAATCGCTCCCGCTACTACCCTGCCACCGTAAATATCTGTGGTGACCCAACGTGCAACTGTCCAAAATGGCCGGCGCAAACGTTTTTGGAAAGAAGCAAATTAACCGGCAGCAAGGGACGCATTAGCCAGTGACCTTGATCGGTGCTATATGAGGCCCACTATGATATATGTGTATCATCCATGTTATTGATTTATTTTTTCATATCATTTTTATGGTATAAGCCCAAAAATAAGGTATATCCAAATTTCAAATGGACCACATCACACGAAACCGTGTTGATTTAACCTCCACCGTGATTTAACCTCCACCGTTCAAAACTTCCTAGGGCCACAAAAGTTTTGGATGAAGCTGATATTTTCTTTTACTCTTCATCTAGGCCTGTATGACCTAATCATGCTTTGATGTCAAATAAACATTACAGTAGGACATAAGAGGTTTTTAATGGTGAACATTCAACCACTATTGTTTTTCTCTAATATTTAGATCTGCCTATTTTTTTAACCAAGCCCTAAAATGATATATGGAAAAAATGATGGATAAAACA
The DNA here is from genome assembly GCA_030180095.1 of Magnolia changhungtana. Classification (NCBI taxonomy): domain Eukaryota; kingdom Viridiplantae; phylum Streptophyta; class Magnoliopsida; order Magnoliales; family Magnoliaceae; genus Magnolia; species Magnolia changhungtana. The sequence goes on along the minus strand of JASAUF010000140.1, from coordinate 1,181,683 downwards.
CGTACATGGTGGTAGTGCTCACATAGCACCGATCATTAGCCACCTAGCTAGTGGCGGCGTACGACACACTTTGATGTATATATTTTATTATTCTTTGCATCTATTTTGTATATCATTTCAGGACAAGACCTCAAAAAGTAGGCAAATTCTATAACGAGGTAGACCACACCACGGTGAGCATTAGGTATAGAAAGCCTACGGTTGAAAACTTACTGGGGATACTAAAGTTTTGGATCGAGCCGATGTTTACGTTTCGACTTCGTGTTCAACTATAGAGTAGTTCATTTCCCAGTGCTTCCTTTAATGTGTTCTACCTGAGGCTTGGATCTGCTGCACTTAACGGAGTTTTAGATATTTCAAAATGGATGGACCACCGAGTAGATATTTCAAATCTCATCAAGAGCAGGTTAACTATGAAAAGCCTTAGTACTTTTCCCCATGTGATTTAGCGGCAAGAAATTTGCGACTATGGACCCCACCTTTTATCCAGCAGTTTTTATGAAGCAATACAAACTTTGTTTGGGAACTTAGATCACCTGCTCAAACGGACAGCGAATTTGAGGACAAAAATACCCCTCCTTTCACGGAAACGGATTGGGTACTCCCCCGGCCACCAGCCAATGGTGGATGGTCAGTAGTCTGTGGGCCCCACCATGATGTATGCTTTTTATCCATGACATCCATATATTTTTCCAGATCATTTTATGGTATGAGACCAAAAATTAGGTATATCAAAATCTCAAGTGTACTACATTACAGGAACAGTGTTGAATGAGCGTCAACCATTAGGGGGCCCACTGTAATGTTTGTGAGAAATCCTCCCTATCTAAGTTCATTTATAGGGTCACGGAGACCTTGATGAAGAGGAAAAACAAATTTCATAATGATCCAAAACTTCTATAACCCCTAAAAGGGTTTCAATGGTAGACGTTCATTTACCCATTGCCTTTTATAGTGTTGTCTACTTGACAGTTAGAACTATCTTATTTTTTGTCTCAAGCCTTAATATGAACTCGCCAAATAGATGGACGGTTTGGATATAACACAGACCTCATGATGGGACCCACAAAAGGAATGTGATTTCTGAAAGTTGGGTTCCCTATTATTAGGGATTATAACAGTAGCCATAACCGTAGCCCCTACTTTTTCAATATGTCCTTTGATATATATCGTAGGTATTTCGATATATATTTCGATATGTATCAAAGGTCTTTCGATATGATCGAAAAAGGTCTAGAACTATCCAGCGAGTTTACCTCAAAAATCCTGCAATTTATTCGATATGTATCGAAAGTGATTTTACCTATAGCTACGGATTATAACCGTAGCCATAACTGTAGTTTGTGCCAATCTATGCGAAAAAATTATTTTTTATTTTTTATTTTATTTTTTTACATAGAGAACTTTATTCTACCTACAATTTTCTCTAATACATATTTATATAAATATGCATATATAAGCATATAAAAAAAAATTTCTCTCTTTTTTTTCATTTCTTTCTTTATTCATTTAACAAGAATATCTTCTAAACTAAAATTAGTTACTTGATGTACCCTATATGATTTTAGGGTAGGAGAAGTTACTTTAGCCAACTAACCTGGTTATTTTTCAAGATTCCATCAGGTCGATGGTCGAAAATCCATTTCATTCACTTCACGGTCAAGTTCATTCATTTCATTTACTTCACGATCAATTCCATGCATTTCACGGTCAATCCCGGTGATTCCCCTTCACTTCACGGTCAATTCCATGCATTTCACGGTCAATTCCCTTCACTTCACGGTCAATTCCGTGCATTTCATGGTCAATTCCATTCATTTCACGGTTAAACAGAAATTGAGTGGGACAAACTAGAAATGAGCGGGGCAAACATGAAATTGAGTGGGGCAAACATGAAATTCAGTAGGGCAAATATGAAATTGAGCGGGGCAAACTAAAAATTCAGCGGGGCAAACATGAATTTCAGTGGGGCAAACATGAAATTGAGCGAGACAAACATGAAATTGAGCGGGGCAAACTAGAAATTCAGCGGGGCAAACATGAAATTGAGCGGGGCAAACATGAGAAATTTAGCAGGGCAAAATAGAAATTGAGTGGGGCAAACATGAGGTCTGTGTTAGGGACCAAATGCATTTTATATAGGGGAGTGGCTATGGGAGAGAGTCCACCCATTGTAGAACTCTTTCACTTTCTTACGTCTTCTCAATCTCTCACATATAAGGAGAGAAGTCATTCTTCAATACAATTCAATCTTGAGTTGTCTATAGTACTTCATGCCTATAAAATCGCATATACCCCAATGTGATTAATTTAAACCAATCATTACATTACCAGATGAAAACATGCCATACATGGCCAATGATCCCAACATTCTCTAACTTGGGATAATCATGATATTCTTCAATATGCAATGTATTATATGGTAATTCATTAATGATCGAGATTCTACTAGTTATTTTAATGGATCCTATAAAGTATCCTAAATTATTTGGTCGATTGGAACTATCGATACTAGACCACGATAATCATCACATCATTTATCAAAGTGGGACTAGGCGTGATCATAATGTTAGCATTTTCAATGACATAAATACTGAAAACATTAGTATAAAACATGAAAATCTCATGCTGGTGTAACTGGCATGCACACTTCTAAGTGGTCCAATCATCTCTATCAAGAGATGCCTTAGCTTCAACCATAGCCATTCATAACTGTTCATTTCACCTTATGCATGCATAATGAGTATATCTTAATAAACAAAAATCAAAACTTGAATCAGCGGTTAAATCTTAATTTACTGAAATGCGTATGTCAACTTAATATTTGCACTCGCACAGAACATGAGCATCCTACGATACAATTATCAGATAGGGTTTACAAACAATATTTGACGATTACAGATCATCTTTCTTTAAAAGAACCTTAGTGTATGTTCATTTGCACTGCATTACCGATTCGAAGACCCATGAGAAAAACCCTATCTTTTTCTTTCTTAAAAAATCATTCAAACCCTCTTATTTTATTTTTATTTATTTATTTATTTATTTTTTTTTTTGGGGGGGGGGGGGGGTTAGCTTGTTAGTACAATCTACTGTCAGTGCACACTCCACTATTAGCCACCCCCACTAGGGAATCAATGCCATGACCTCAATGTTGAAACGAGGTATCTTCACGTAGTCTACCACTTGAGATATGGTCCAGGGTGTAATCCTTTCAAACCCTTAAGTATATCTAGTAGTAACCCTAATATCGATTACACCAGTATATATAATCGAAATTAGAAATAGAAACAAATTTTATAAAAACGCTCAAAACTGTGTAACCTATCTATCCATCGAGTCAACTGGTCGAAACACTTTGATTGATCGGGTCAACATGTTAACTAAAGTTTTCGATATATTAAAAACTCCAAAATTTGCTTAAACTTTTTTGTAAAAAATTAAAAAAATTTTGATAACCTTCAACTTTCATGTTTGCCCCGCTGAATTTCATATTTGCCCCGCTCAATTTATAGTTTGCCCCGTTCAATTTCATGTTTGCCCCGCTGAATTTCTAGCTTGCCCCACTGAATTTAATGTTTGCCTCGCTCAAGTTCATGTTTGCCTCGTTAAATTTCTAGTTTGCCCCGCTCAATTTCATGTTTGCTCTGCTGAATTTCATATTTGCCCCGCTGAATTTCTAGTTTGCCCTGCTCAATTTCATGTTTGCCCCGCTGAATTTCTAGTTTGCCCTGCTCAATTTCATGTTTGACCCGCTGAATTTCTAGTTTGCCCTGCTAAATTTCGTGTTTGCCTCACTAAATTTCATGCTTGCCCCCACTGAAATTCATGCTTGCCCCGCTGAATTTCTAGTTTGGCCCGCTCAATTTCATGTTTGCCTCACTCAATTTCTAGTTTGCCCCGCTGAATTTCATGTTTACCCCACTCAATTTCATGTTTACCCCGTTCAATTTCTAGTTTTTCTCGCTCAATTTCTAGTTTGCCCCACTCAATTTCATGTTTGTCCCGCTTAATTTCTTATTTTCCCCGCTCGATTTCATGTTTGCCTTGCTTAATTTCTAGTTTGCCCTGCTGAATTTCATGTTTGCCCCGCTCAATTTCTAGTTTGCCCCGTTGAATTACTAGTTTGCCTCTCTCAATTTCATGTTTGGTCTCCTTGATTTCTAGTTTGCCCCGCTCAATTTCTAGTTTGCCCCTCTCAATTTTTGTTTGACCGTGAAATTAAGGGAATTGACCGTGAAATGCACGGAATTGACCGTGAAGTGAAGAGAATTGTAAGACCCATATCCTAGTTCGTACTGTTCCGTCGACTTCCGCGATCCTTCCCATCAAAATTCGGTAATCTGTGACGTATAATCAATGTTTGCGATCGACCCTAAGTCGTATCCTGTAGAATTGAGTGGATTAAGCTGAGACTTATACCATTACGACCGCACCGTCGCCGCGGTTCCAACGCCGCGACTCGCACACCGATCCGATACCCAAGCCGGAAGATGTGGACTGGCGTTTATTTCGAAGAAACACCGCGCATTTGCAATCCCAAGGGAATCTCTACAACATGTCAAATCAATCCCATCAATCACTCCTCATGTCAAGTACAAAGCACCCATGCTTCCTTTCTCCACAAGTAAAACAACCACCAAAGTCAACCAATCTATCACCTCACCCATCACTCACATCCATCACCCATCTCCCATCACCTCTCCTTACAACATCTCTCTTTCCCTCCACATTTTTTCAAGCAACCATTCCAAGTAAGAGCACCACACATCCATGGTTTCCAAGAGAGAAAAGTAATTTTTGTGGCCCACCTTTCCATCCCAAGATCTCTCATCCAAGCCATCCATTTCTCATCTCCACCACCAAAGTGAAGCACAAGGAGATTGGTTTACCAACGGACCAAGAAGATTAAGTGGTGGGTGCTTTTATAGACTAGATTTCTGTGCTTTTATGATGTGCCAAGTGAGGCCTACCGATCAATGATATGGATCTCACTTTGGACCCTAAGATGTGGCCGATGGCCCACCTTGATTATCATTTGATGTATGATTGGATGCAAGGGAGGGCCCATAGTTTCGGGGTCCCTTCATCACACATGTGTCCCACCTTCTCTCTCTCTCTCTCTCTCTCTCTCCTCTCTTTTTATTTATTTATTTATTTATTCTTGTGTGTGTGATGAGGTGACCATGTGGCTTACTTGGATGGACCCCACCTTAATGTATGATTTATTCATACCATTCATTTATTTGGTGGCCCACCCGAGCAGGGCCCACCTTTCCTATATGTGTTGTGCCAAGCCGTCCATCGTCCAGAGACGTTGGACGTATATTGTAAAAAAAAAAAAGATTCCTTTAGATTTTGGGGTGGGACACTCATGCAGACCCCTCCTTGATGTATGTTGTTAATCCAAGCCATTCATCCCCTTTCCTACCTCATTTTAGGCGTTGAGCCGAAAAATGAGGTTAATCTGACTCTCAAGCGGACCATACCTTAACAGACAGTGGTTTTCACCGTTTAAATTCATTTGAATTTTTCTACATGCTGAAATACGTCGAATATGGGGCTCTTTTGATTTGTCTTGAGCTGTAGAGTGCACTGGCTGAAACGGATTCACCAGACGCGGGCCCCACACATGAAAAACTACAAAAAAAATTGATTTAAAAAAAAAAATGACGGTATTTCCGTTCTTTGTCGAGAGGCAGCAGCAGTGCTGCGGTGTTCTTCTTGTGGATGGGGCCATGGGTCCCCTGTTGTGGGCCCCACGTTGATGATTTTGATCATCCACACTGTGCATTTTGTAGCCCCCTTAGGGCAGTAGGTCTTCTCCAAAACTCAGCCACATATGAAGCTCAGGTGGCTCACGTCAAAGGAAACAGTGTGATGGAATGCCTGCCATTGAAACCCTTTTGGGTGGTCACAGAAGTTTTAGATCATTGTGAAATTTGTTTTTCCCCTTCTTTCAGGTCCGCGTGACCTTATGAACGGATTGGATGGAAGGTAAACATTATGGTGGGCCCCACGAGGGACCCACTAATGCATGTATTTTAACCACACCGTCCCTGGGTGGGACGGCTGGTGTACCTCACTCCAGCAGTCTGCTGGAGTGGCATAACTAAGCTCTGTGGCCCCATTGCATCCACGCCGTCCATCAATGGACCCCACCCTTGATGTCTGTGTTATATCCAAATTGTCCATCACATGGTGGGCCACGTGTGTGGACCCTACCGTGATGCATGTATTGTATCCATACCTTCCCATTATTGTGAGAGATCATTTTTATGGCATGAGAAGAGAATGGGATAGGTCTATAGTTCAAGTAGACCCCACCCTCGAAAATAGTGGAGACAGTGACTTTCACCGTTCAAAATTTCTAAGGGCCCACAATATTTTCTTACTAAGCCGATATGTGTTTCCACTTCATCTATCCCTATGTTAGTTTATGAATAGGTTGGATCTCTAATACATTAAGGTGGGCCACACCTTGATGTATTTATGGCCCACTGCTTAGGCTCACCTTGATATATACATGGGGCCCATGTGATTAGGTCATCTCAATTTATTTGTGGTCATCCATTGAGGCCCACCTTTGATATGTTTATGGCCCATCTGTGAGGCCCACCTTTGATATGTTTAATGGCTCATCCGTCAGACCCACTTTGATGTATTTTCGTGGCCCAATCAAGGGGCCCACTTTGATATACATGTGACTCATCAGGATGTATCTTTGACCCATGAGCGGGGCCCACTTGTTGTACGTTTTGAGGCCCAGGTGCAGGGCCCACCTGTTATGTATTTAGGGCCCGTGGGTTGAGGCCCATTATGACATATTCAAGGCCCATGGGATATGGCCCATTGCAATGTACATAAGGCTCATTGGTGTGGCCCATTTGATATGCATATGGCCCATGTGGTGAGGCCCACGTTGATGTACTTATGGCTATCCGTTAAGGCCCACCTTGGTATATACATATGGCCCATGCGATGTGGCCCACTTGTCATATTTATGGCCCGTTGTTTAGGCCCACCTTGATATACATGAGGCCTATGTTGTGAGGCCCATTTGATGTATTGGAGGCCCATGGGTCGAGGCCTAATAGGGTATACATAAGGCCCATTGAATGTGATTCCACCGTTTTTATGTATTGACTTATATGGCGGGCTATGCCATGGGAGCAACGATGGTTTGACTTCCACATTGTAAGTACAATGTTGGTTAAATGTCCACATTGTAACTCTCCCTAGGGCCCATTGATAGGCCCATACTTGTTGAGTATAGGCCGTCTAGGCCCATATGCATTGTAAAGATAGTTCATTACTTTATAACATGTTTAGTATAATTCCATGATTCATGCCATACACATCATATGTATGCTCGATATGAGTAGTGACTGATCATTGCATACGCCAATGGACAAACTATTTACGGTACTCCTTATGAGACGGAGTGTTCCACATTATCGCACAGTATGCACAGGATTGCTGCATGACTGGATAGTGTGACTCATGCATCTCGCATATATATGACTTGATTATTGTAGGCCCTAGCGACATCAGGGATGTGGCCTCCACAGACACATCGTGGATGGCTAGATGGGACACTAAAAATATTTGGTTCTAGCACTGTGGGCACTTAGGATGTCCTTAGGTGAAAATCTCAGAACCTCCGAGGCCAGGAGTAGCCCCAATGTTTAGACCGAGTGGAACATAAGCGCCCGAGTGCCGAATACCAATAGGCTGCGTCTCCCACTGTATCGTGGTCAGTTGGGAAGGGGTGTAGCCTTATCCTCTCAAGTGAGGGGGCTATAAGCTAGGCTGAGTATGACCAGCTCGTAAATAGGTCCGCTATTGATGAGCCGGATAGGTATTGGTAGACTGCTGGCTAGGCGGATAGTGAGGTCTCTTCCACTAGCAGGGCTGTGCAGCTAGGGAGGAGGCAGTCGGTGTGAAGTGTAATAGACCCCGGTGATAATCTGAGAGATGAACTGTACTGATATGTGGATTTAGTGAGCAGGAGTTACATACTCATTCATTTATTCACTATCCACTCAGGCTAGTGGTGCGTAACTATTTGTTACGTGTACCTTCACATGATCAGGATTTCGGTTGGGCGCGCAACTAACCTGAGATCAGGAGTTTACCACATTGTGTCTGACTATCCAAATTTAGGTATGGGACTAGTTTGGATAGAAGTACCTTGTGATGGACCCCATAGCCTGTGATACTTCGTACTATTATCCCGACTTCACATTCCAGTATGGTCATTTCATTCGCACCGCATATTACATTGCATCCGTAGTACTTAGCATTTTGGGTTACTATGTTTTTACACTTATAAGGCCTAGATGAGGTTGATGGTATTCGTGGCTTGTCAGGATTTGCATATTGCATTGCATCCTCAGCATCTGTTATTGTCTTATTATGTTTTGTGTCGCATAGCCTTGGTACGGCTGATAGCATTCATGAACTTACCAGTATACTTCTGCTTATTCTGATGTCATATGATTCATGATCTTGTTAGTATTTCTGCTTATCCTGATGATGTATGATTTATGTGCTTTATGGTATCTTGGCACTTATCTTGTGCACACACTTTCACCACCCTCTAAGCTTTTGTAAGCTTATGCACGATAAATGCGTGCAGGTGGCATTAAGTTGCAGCAGCGTTGAGCTTGGAGCGTGCAGCTGTCCTTTGGAGCTTTGATTTCGATATATATATTTCCCTTTCAACAGTGTATTCAAATGATTATATTAGTGGATATGTGATGATGATGTTGCCTTTATGATTTGGGTATACTTGTGGTTATGCTCCATTACAAAATAAAAAATCATATAGAAAATCCTCCTTGTAGGATCCCGGGATCGGAAATCTGGCGTATGGGCGCTGGGAACTGAGAATGGGGTACTACGGAGGCTGTCGGCAACGGATTCGGCAATCAGGAATTTTGTGAGCCCGTTTTTCAAGTTTGGGGCGTGACAAGAATTAACCGTGAAGTGAAGGGGAGTCGCTGGGATTGGCCGTGAAATGCATGGAATTGATTGCGAAGTAAATGAAATAAATGAAATTGATCACGAACTAATTTAAATTGACCGCGAAATGAATGAAATGGATTTTCGACCATCGACCTGATGGAATCTTGAAAAATAATCAGGTTGGTTGGCTAAAGTAGCTTCTCCTACCCCAAAATCATGTAGGGTATGTCAAGTAACAAATTTTGGTTTAGAAATATTCTTGTTAAATGAATAAAGAAAGAAATGAAAAAAAAAAAAGAGAAAAAAATTATATGATATATATATATATATATATATATATATATATATATATATATATATGTATGTATGTATTAGAGAAAATTGTATGTAGAATAAAGTTCTCCATGTAAAATAAAAATAAAAATAAAATTTGAACAGATTTCCACGGACTACAGCTATGGCTACGGTTATAATCCGTAGCCATAGGTAAAAATACCTTCAATACATATCTAATACTCTTCGATATGTATCGAAAATTTCAGGATTTTTTAGGCAAACTCACTGGACAGTTCTGGATCTTTTTCGATCATATTGAAAGACCTTCGATACATATCAAAAAAGCAAGGGCTACGATTACGGTTATAATCTGTAGCAATAAGAACCCCGTAGCTATAGGTTCCTAGTTTATTTTTTTGGTAATCCCCACCGCTTTTTGTAGGTCCTATTATGAGGTATGTGTTATATCCAAACCGTCCATCTATTTGGTGAACTCGTATTAAAGCTTGAGATGGAAAATAAGAAAGATCTAGCCATCAAGTGGACCACATTATAAAAGGCAGTGGAGGATTGAATGTTTACCATTAAAACCCTTTTAGGGGTTACTGAAGTTTTGGATCATCATGAAATTTGTTTTTCCTCTTCATCTACGCCTTTGTGACCTTATGAATAGATTGGATGGAAAATATATGTTACGATAGCCTTACAAAATTTGTAAGCCCATTGTACAACTCTCAGCTGGAGGAGCGTCGGCGCTCGTCTTCGAAAGGAAGAGAGGAGTATTTTCGTCCTTAAATTTTCTGCGAGTACAAGAAGGTCTAAGTTCCCAACTAAGTTTGTATTGCTCTATAAAAACTGCTGGATGAAAGGTGAGGTCCACGGTCATAAATTTCTCTTTAGTGGCTCATATCTGACAGCAGCATGCAGCATGGAGGCCAATCAAATGTTCCCACATGGTCGACTTCTTGGCAACCCCTTTTACAAGTGTGAAACTCAAGAGCTTTACACGAGCTAAAGTGGCACAGTTGTGTAAGGTCAATCCTAATCATACGGTTACGATTGTCCATGCACCATAGCTAAAAAACAGGACATTCCACTACTCAGGTGGTGCAAACATGTACATAAAGACGTACAGTTAATATATAATAACAATCGGTTCACGTTCTACATATATCTGTTGATCTCCTGAAAAGTGGAATAGCTGATTCTTTTCATAAGATACGTTCACAATTTGGGCCCATCTGATGAATTGCCCAGATCTAACAATCGTGTTCCCCTATAGTGTGTGGAGGGTGCTTGTAGATGCAAGATTACCAATTGCATTCGTCTTTCAGAATTGGCCCGAAGGCACATGGCAGAGCAGCTTTATCACTACAGAGCATTCATTCGGTGGCAGTAAATGGCTGAGGTGCAACTCGAAATATCTAGCTGACAGAAATATCCTAGGCATCTAGCATGCAGCTAGTGCGACCGCAATCTAGCGCGGGAGACATGAGATATTTCATTGGGCAATTTCCAACCGTACGACCCATATATGGCTCACCAACCCTTTTACGCCCACTTGCATTTTACCTCCCAAGAATAAGCCCCAGCTGTACGGCCTCATTTCTCAGGTCCAAAAGGCCCCTGCTTTCCTTCCGGAGGCGGATCGCCTGGTACTCGAAGAACAGCGCTTACGCTCCTCGAACTCCATGTTTACGAACGGTTCAAAAGATATCAAAGTTACATGGCCCGACAGTTATGTATTTATTATATCCACCACGTTCATCCATATTTCGAGATCATTTTGGGAGCATTATCCAGAAGCAAAAAAATATCATACCCAAATATCAACTGGACCACACCACAAATAGCAGCGGGGAAATTGATTTTCACGGTTAAAAATTTTGTAGCGCCCACCATAACATTTAATTTCCATCCAATCTATTCATAAGGTCACAAAGACCCGATGAAGAGGAAAGAAAATTTTCATAATGATCCAAAACTTCTGTAACCCATAAAAGGGTTTCAATGGTATACGTTCAATTCCCCACTGCCTTTTACCGTGTGGTCCACTTGATAGTTAGAACAATTTTATTTTTCGTCTCAAGCCTTAATATGAGCTCGCCAAATAGATGGACGGTTTGGATATAGCACAGACCTTATGATGGGACCCACAAAAGCAACGAAAATTCCACATTAGCAAATTTTATTATTATTAAAATTTTGTTTTACAAGGAGAACTTTTTCCCCCCTTACATTTTTCTCTAATACATACTTATGTAAATATGCATATAAGTATATAAAAATATTTTTCTATCTTTTAATTCATTTCTTTGTTTATTTATTTAACAAGCATATCTCCTAAACTAGGATGAGTTACTTAACCTACCACATATGATTTTGGGGTAGGAGAAGCTAATTTAGCCAACCAACGTAGTTATTTTCCAAGATTCCATTAGGTCGATGGTCAAAAATTCATTTCAATCACCTCGCAATCAATTTCATTTATTTTATTCACTTCGCGGTCATCTCTTGCGATTCCGTTTAGATTAACGGTCATTTCCATGCACTTCACGGTCAATTCCCTTCACTTCACAATCATTTCCATGTATTTCACGGTCATTTAACTTCACTTCAAGGTCATTTCCATGCATTTCACGATCAATTCCGGCGATGCCGTTTAGATTCACGGTCATTTCCATGCACTTCACGGTCAATTCCCTTCACTTCACAGTCATTTTCACGCATTTCACAGTCAATTCGCTTCACTTCAGGGTCATTTTCATTCATTTCACGGCCATTTCCGGTGATTCCATTTAGATTCACGGTCATTTCCATGCACTTCACGCTCAATTCCTTTCACTTCACAGTCATTTTCACGGATTTTACGGTCAATTCGCTTCACTTCACGGTCATTTCCGGCGATTCCGTTTAGATTCACAGTCATTTCCATGCACTTCACGGTCAATTCCCTTCACTTCACGGTCATTTGCAAGCATTTAACGGTCAATTCGCTTCACTTCACGGTCATTTCCATGCATTTCACGATCAATTCCGACAATTCCGTTTAGATTCAAGGTCATTTCCATGCACTTCACGGTCAATTCCCTTTACTTCACAGTCATTTCCAAGCATTTAACGGTCATTTCGCTTCACTTCACGGTCATTTCCATGCATTTCATGATCAATTCCGGTGATTCTGTTTAGATTCATGGTCATTTCCATGCACATCACGGTCAATTCCCTTCACTTCACGGTCATTTCCATGCATTTTACGATCAATTCGCTTCACTTCACTGTCATTTTCATGCATTTCACTGTCATTTTTGGCGATTCCGTTTAGGTTCACGGCCATTTCCATGCACTTCACAATCAATTCCCTTCACTTCACGGTCATTTCCACGTATTTCACGATCAATTCGCTTCACTTCAGGGTCATTTCCATTCATTTCACAGTCATTTTCGGCAATTCCATTTAGATTCACGGTCATTTCCATGCACTTCACGGTCAATTCCCTTCACTTCACGGTCAATTCCCTTCACTTCACTGTCATTTCCATGCATTTCACGGTCAATTCTCTTCACTTCACGGTCATTTCCATTCATTTCACGGTCATTTCCGGCGATTCCATTTAAATTCACGGTCATTTCCATGCACTTCACGGTCAATTCCTTTCACTTCACGGTCATTTCCATGCATTTCATGATCAATTCTGGCGATTCCGTTTAGATTCATGGTCATTTCCATGTACTTACGATCAATTCCCTTCACTTCACGGTCATTTCCTTGCATTTCATGATCAATTCGCTTCACTTCACTGTCATTTCCATGCATTTCACGGTCATTTCCGGCGATTCTGTTTAGATTCACGGTCAATTTCCTTCACTTCACGGTCATTTCCACGCATTTCACGGTCAATTCGCTTCACTGCGTGGTCATTTCCACGCACTTCACGGTCATTACCGTCGATTCCGTTTAAATTAACGGTCATTCCTTTGCACTTCACGGTCATTTTCGGCGATTCCATGACCATGATCTAAACGGAATCGCCGGAAATGACCTGCGTGAAAATGACCGTGCAGTGAAGCGAATTGACCGTGAAATGCGTGGAAATGACCGTGAAGTGAAGGCAATTGACCATGAAGTGCATGGAAATGACCGTGAATCTAAACGGAATCGCCGAAAATGATCGTGAAATGCATGGAAATGACAGTGAAGTGAAGCGAATTGATCGTGAAATGCATGAAAATGACCGTGAAGTAAAGGGAATTGATCGTGAAGTGCATGGAAATGACCGTGAATCTAAACGGAATCGCTGGAATTGATCGTGAAATGCATGGAAATGACCGTGAAGTGAAGTGAAATGATCGTTAAATGCTTGGAAATGACCGTGAAGTGAAGGGAATTGACCGTGAAGTGCATGGAAATGACCGTGAATCTAAACGGAATCGCCGGAAATGACCGTGAAATGCATGGAAATGATCGAAAAGTCAAGCGAATTGACCGTGAAATGTGTGGAAATGACTGTGAAGTGAAGGGAATTGACCGTGAAGTGCATGAAAATGACCGTGAATCTAAACGGAATTGCCGGAATTGATCGTGAAATGCATAGAAATGACTAGGAAGTGAAGCGAAATGACCGTTAAATGCTTGAAAATGACCGTGAAGTGAAGGGGACTGACCGTGAAGTGCATGAAAATGACCGTGAATCTAAACGGAATCACCGGAAATGACCGTGAAATGCATGGAAATGACCGTGAAGTGAAGCTAATTGACCATGAACTGAGTTTAATGAATGAAATTGACTGCAAAGTGAATGAAATTAATTTTTGACCATCGACCCGATGGAATCATGGAAAATAATTACGTTGGTTGGCTAAATTAGTGTCTCCTACCCCAAAATCATACGTGGTACGTTAAGTAACTTATTATAGTTTAGGAGATGTATTTGTTAAATAAATAGGCATAGAAATGAATTAAAAGATAGAAAAATATTTTTATATACTTATATATATATATATATATATATATATATATATATATATACATATACATAATTATGTATTAGAGAAAAATACAAGGGAGAAAATGTTCTCCTTGTGAAATAAAATAAAATAAAATAAAATAAAAATCTGCCAGACCGGTGCGTCACTGCTGCCGTACCGCAACAATATGGGCTCTTTTTTTTTTCCGTTCATTTTGTGGGTCCCATCATGAGGTATGTGTTATATCCAAACCGTCCATCTATTTGGGGAGCTCATATCAAGGCTTGAGATGAAAAATAAGATCGATCTAGCTATCAAGTGGACCGCACTATAAAAGGCAGTGGAGGATCAAACGTATACCATTGAAACCCTTGTAGGGGTCACAGAAGTTTTGGATCATTATGAAATCTGTTTTTCCTCTTCATCTATGTCTTTGTGACTTTATGAATAGATTGGATGGAAAATAAATGTTACGGTGGGCCCTACAAAATTTTTAACGGTGAAAATCAATTTTCCCGCTGCTCTTTGTGGTGTGGTCCAGTTGATCTTTGGGTATGATTATTATTTTATTTATTTATTTATTTATTTTTATTTTTTTTAATGCTCCCAGATGATCTCAAAATATGGATGACCGTTGTGGATATAATAAATACATAACTGTGGGCCTAGGTAACTTTGGTATCTTTTGAACCGTTAATATAACTTGGAGTTCGAGGAGCGTTAGCGGCCGATCCTCTTGCGGAAGGAAAAGCAGAGGCATTTTCGACCTGAGAAATGGGGCCGTACAGCTGGGGTTTATTCGTGGGAGCTCAAAATAAATAGGCCATAAATGGGTCGTACATTAGGAAATTACTCTATTTCATTCCAATTCTAAATAATCCATGACGTTGCGACCTAATAGTGTGTATATATATATATATATATATATATATTTCTTTTCATGAAAACTGATCTTGCGATTAAGCTAATTTGGCCGCATGTAAGTGATGAAAAAGGTGTGTCCACTTAATACACGGATGGAATGTCATAGGTGTCCAAATCAAGACATAACAGTGTGCATGGAGGGTGTGTGCTATTAAATATACAATGGGAATATAATGTAGATTGTGTGCAATTGGTGGTCAGTTTGTATGGATTGAGATCAATTGATAGCATGGCCACTGAATTTGGTAAGTGGATTGCGTGGACGCGGATTAGCCACTGACATGTTGAGTAGTAAGACTCGCTACTGAAATGACGTCGGGCCCCACAATGATGGATGTATTGTATCCCACCGTCTATCCATTTGGAGAAATCATTTTACGACATGACCCAAAGAACGATGCAGATCCAAAGCTGTATTGGACCCCACCACAGAAAATAGTGGGGAGAGTGACCCCTACCGTTGAAACATTCCTAATGCCCACCATTATGTTTATTTGATATCTAACCTGTTCATAGGTTAGCGCAGACATGAAAGAAGGGAAAACACAAATATCAGCTTGATCGAAAACTTTTGTAGCCGTTTGAAATTTTAATGGTGGGCGTCACTCTCTCCACTATTTTCTGTGGCGGGGTCCATTGGGGCTTTGGATATGACTAATTCTATGATGGGGTCCATTGGAGCTTTGGATCTGACTCATTCTTTGGGTCATGCCTTGAAATGATCTCTCCAAATGGATGAACAGTGTAGATATAAAAAATATATTATGGTGGGGCTCACAGAACTTGATGACATCACTTCAGTAGCAAGTCTTGCTACTCAACCTGTCCGTAGCTAATCGGCATCCCGATTGCGTTCAGGCAGAAGCTTTGTGGGACCACTTTGATGTATTGATACTATCCACACGGCGTCATTTTTAAAGGTCATTTGAAGCTATGAGCCCAAATATGAGACAAATCCAAGGCTTAAGTGAAACACATCACAGTAAGCAGTGGTTATGATGATGCCAGCCCATAGTGAAGCCTTTATCAGGTCCTAACATCATGTTAGGTGAATGAATGGAAAACACAAAAGTCAGCTTGATCCTAAACTTCTTAGCCCTATAAGAAGTTTTTAATGGTGAAGTTTATCTCGACGGTATTCACTTGAGCGTTGGATTCTGATGTGGAGCGGGTGGCGAACAATTTCATGGTCAAGATGGACCAGAGAAGGCCCGATCCAAGGCAGAAGTGATTGGGACTGTCGGAACCTTAAAACGAGCATATCTTGCAAACCGGAATGAGTTTTTCGATATACCATATATAATTTTGGGATAGGAGAAGCTACTTTAGTCAACCAACCTACTATGATGGGCTGTCCACGCCGAATTTGCGAGATTCCATCAGATTGACGGTTGAAAATCGATTTTAATTTCATTTTTAGTAAGTTTTAGTTTGATTGTAACTCTTCATCCATTGGGGTTTAAGAGTTGTGTCCAACATTAAAAGTGCATAGAAAAATTAGGAGAATAACATGGTTGAGCCAAATAGGACACTTACTATTTTTGACAGAAAATCATGAGGCCTAGTGGAAATCATGATCGGCTATAAACAGTAAGTTTACTATTTATAGTAAGTCATGATTTCTGGGAGTTTTAGTTGTAGTTTTATTCCGAATCTTCTTCCTATGGTTCATGTCACTATTTAATAGGTTGTAAACTCATTTTTGAGAATCAATCAATTATTTTGGAATTTCTAGAAACTATTTTCTATTTTCTTCTTTGCCTTGTGGATTCGAGGTATCTCTGTGACGAGTCCTGAGAATTTTCTTGGTTTGCCACCCACGATGGGCATCAAGCCCAGTGAGATGGACGATATTCTATAGTTTCGAGACTAATGACCCACTAACGAGTAGTTTAGAGCTTGTTTGGATAATCAAGACATTTCTGGAATGAATCGTATAGGGAGTTTTCTTGTGCGTAATTATTAGAGTCTGGATTGGTTAAGTTCATGGTGTGGCCTATTCAAAATTAATGAAAATGACGATCTAGTCATGATCACTCTAAACCGTTAGTTCTTAAGGTAAATGAGTAACCGGGTTGGTTTGGTTTGTTAATAAAGATCAGACCCATAGTTTTCTTAGCTTTAGGTAGGTATTTATTTAGTTATAGTTGTCTCGATGAGTCAGTGATAAGGTTAGCTAGATTTAGGCCCTATATGAACAAATCACGAGGCTAGATGTTCACAACCCTAAGTGTATAGTCGTGATGTAGTAATAACTCGTGAAAACGAGATTAAATCTATGGGGAGTAAACTTGTATGTATTTTGAAAAGAACTAGAACTAGAACTAGAAGAAGATCTAAATATGAATTCATGAAAAAAAAAAGAGAGTAATTGTGAATAATGTTTAAACTATCAATTAAAGGTGGGAACTAGGGTTCCAAGGATCCACTTGTAGCTATCAAGATGCTACCTTACTTGATTCAAGGAACATAATTGGAATTGGAGTCCTATCATATCCAATTGGAAGATAAAACAATAAAATCAAATCTGAACTTTTCATTGAACTATTTCTCATTAGAAGAGAATTGTGATGATTGGAAGGGATTTCATCACCTTACTATGCTTAGGAAACGATAGTGAACAACGAGATTTACCAACTTCACTATCTTAAAATAGGAAAAGAAGATATCCAAGCTATCACAACATCTATTGTAATTTGAGTCACAATAAATCATAGAAAACTGAAAATATTTCCTTAATTTGAGTCACAATAAATCAATGAAGTTCAATAAAAACAAGAAAAAAAGTAAAATAAATATCTAAACATGCTACAAGCTTCACCTCTTAGCCCTAGCTAAGAGGTTTAGCCAACCATAGACATGATTGAAACCAGATCTCTTAAACAAAGCATGAAATATAAACCAAGGAAGAAGAAAAACTCTTTGGTGGCTGCTCCACCCTTGTGTATGCGCATTGAGACCTTTCCAAATCCTATAAGATGCTTTGGAGCATCCTAGGGAGTCATATTTATAATTGTGGAACTCCAACTTTCGCACCTAGTTAGAAAAATCTAGAAACCGTCTCAAATTTATACACTCTGTGTAGTTTTTCAAAATAGGCTCGGAGTTTAAACCGCCTCAAATTTATGCACTCTGCACAGTTTTCCAAAATATGTTTGGAGTTTCAGAATATGCTTTTTTAGGACAATTTCAGGAATATGTTTGTTTTCAGGACAATTTTAGGATTTATTTCCTTTACTTCAAATCTTTGATTCTCTTCATTCCTCACTTGGTTTTCTTAGATCTTTGGCATGTGAATTCTTCATTAATGATTTCTAAATATCCAAATCTCTTCATTTAGTAATCTTTTGAGCATAAATCTTCTTTTTGGTATCAATTTTACCTTAAGCTCTTAAATCACCTCACACATGAAAACATGCATAATTAAATCGATTAAGCACTATCATATTTATAAAACCAAGGTATAAATAGGGAGAAATATATAATATTTTACACTCAACACACTCCCAACTAGCATTTTACTAGTCTCGAGCAAAACATGAATGAGGTGATCTTCAATCTTCAATGCTCAAATCACTTTTAGAAAATAATCTTTTATGCAGTTAAGTATGAATGAGTATAATTTAAAGATTTGAGAGTGCAATTTTGAAAACCTAGAGCCGAATTACACCAGCAATTAATCAAAAAGTTTATTTATCAATCATTTAAGAGCATAAGTTTATATATAAAAAATTTCCAATGTGCTTGGTGAATTCTATTTACTTTCCATAACATACTATTATTTCATAATGTTAGCCATGCTCATCACCTCAAGTTTTATTGAATAATCAAGTACTGATTCTAAACTTATCACATTTTCCTTCTTTTTCCAGTTTTTATTTTATATCGACGGTCCCTTTTATTTATTCATTTTTTTAAAGAGTTTTCATTCTTTTCTAAGTCTTTTCATCATACATGACCTTTTTGTCGATCTCTTTATTTTTTAACTAGTTCTTTCATCTTTTTAAGGTGGATAAAATTTTTCATATTTAATGTAACGCCCCGACTTTTCAAGACCCGAGTACACGACCCATTTTTCAAAAATCCGAGTGTTAACTTATAGAGAACCAAATTCTATACTTTTTTTTATAGCATTCAGAGTAAGCAGATGAGCGTAGAATGGACAAATCAACATAAGAAAAAATTTCAATTACATTTAGAATATACAAGAGATTGCCCATAATGACTTACACAAACCAATGTCCCCATTCTTACAATTATAAAATGAAATAATATTACAAGTGAAATAAAGTAAATTACAACAATCCTGGGAATGAAATTTTGTAGCAACCCTTAGCAAATATAATCATGCATTCTTGTCAATTATAGCCAGCTCCTCATCAATCTAAACATGAATGTCACCTGGGCCACCTGTGCTACCTGTACGATTATATATTTGATGGATGAGTAGCTAACTCAGTGCGAATTCTCCTTGTTGAGGATCGAATATTACATATTAGACCCTAATTATTACTTGATTTTATGAACCTGATACCGTTTAACGCTCTATTTTAATCGTGTTTATGCTGCAAGGTGAATTTAGGAGCTTGGACTGAAAAAGGGTGCTAAATACATGGATTTAACGCTCTAGAATCACCAAAGTAAGGGACGGACCCTGGGGCACTAAGATTGATATATTTACACGCCAAAGATCCGAGAAAATTGAGAAACTGAAGCTCAAGTGGCTTAAAAAGGGTCCAAAATGCAAGATCATAAGGTTCTCATCATCCGTTCAGCTCGAGACTTCATATATGGCCTGAGGACCACAAATTAACCATACACATCAAATTTTAATCCTTCGATCCTTGTGAAAGTGGCCCAACGGACAGATCAGCCCATGAATTGTCAATCTGGGGCCCACCTAACATCTGGATATGCTTCGCTTTTGGTCTCAAACCCTTAATTGAGGTGGAAAAATGGTTGGATGGATAAGATTTCACATATACATCAAGGTGGGACCCACCTTACGCGAATGAGAGTGCATAGTTGCTGTGCACTCGCAAAGCACCAAACTAGAAGCTCAGTTAAAGCTTTAGCCGAGCTTTCCTATTTTTTTTTTTTTTTAGGATTTTGAATCCTTCTCCCGCTTGCGAACGCTCAAACAGAGCGTGCGGAGGAATTTTTGTGGGCCTCCATCATGATGCGACGGTCTGATCCGGACCGTCCATTGGAATTACACAGGGCCACTGGCCAAAGCCTAGGTGATGGACTCTTAAAAGGCAGTGAATAATGGTTTCCAACCGTCCAAACGGAAGACGGACGATGGATACAAAAGATTAGGTGGGCCGCATCAAAAGATAGCCAAAACCGTGCATCTGACTGAAATTTCACCACAAAGCTGATGGACAGCGTGGATTTTTCAAACAACAAGGATCATGGGCCCCACCAACGTCACAACGTATGGCCTGTTACGCAGGCTCTGTTTCAACATCCGAGACCCAGACGCTGCGGGCCATTTTTGTAGGCGTGGTTAGGATCGGTTCGTCCATTTGGACCGTCCAAATTGTTCCCAAGGTGGGGCTAACCAACGCCAAGATGACCGAATGACTAAGATCTTATATGAGAAACGTCCATTGGCCGAGTCAAAATGCAACTCCTCTTGTGTTTCTACATTTTTTGCGCAGGCTGTGAATTGTATTGCGAAAGTCTCCATTGACTCCAGCAGTAATGTCGGTTCTCCAAACCGACTCCCTCTCCACCGCCCTTGACAGCTATAAAGAGAAGATAGGAGAGAGTAAAGGGGGCAATCTGTTGGGACGCCAGAGAGGTAGTCTTAGATTTATTTTATTTTATTTACTATTTTTTTAAAAGAGTTTTAGCCCAATTATGTTCGGCTAAACCTCTTAGCTAGGGCTAAGAGGAGAAGCTTGTGGAGTGATGGGAAGATTCTACGGCTTGGATTATGTTAGTTGAATTACTTTGATGTTAGATTGATTAATAGGGAATGTTTTTAGTTTTTAATGGTCTGTTGTGACTAAAATTATAATGGGTTTGTGATAGCTTTGAGCATGTTCCTTTCCTTTTAATGTTTATGACGTCAGGAAGCCCTGTTGTTCACCATCGTCTGCTGGGCATGGTCGGATGACGGTACCCTTCCTAACCTTCATACATTGTTGATTGGTTGGTAATTAGTTTAATTCAGTTGTTTACTTTGTATCCTGGGTATGGTTTGGTGATGAAATCCATTCTAATTCATATACCTTTCATCTCTTGAAAACTATATCAAAGGAAGTTCAATTTGATTTTCATGGTTACACCCTTCAACTGGATGAAGATGGGACTCTAAGTCCAGTTGAGTTCTTGAAGCAGGCATAAGATCTCCCTGATCTCTACAAGTGGATCCTCTGAATCCCTAGTTTCCTTTCCCTGAATTCTTTAAGTTTTAGATAATTATTTCATTATTATTCCTCAAATTACAGTTGATTTAGATTTCATCTTAGTCTAGTTCTAGTTTTACGCAGTTTCAGATTACGTATAGGTATCAGTCCCTTGGGATTTGACCTCGGTGTCACCGAGTTTATTACTACATCACAACCTTATACTTGGGAAGTGAACAAGTTTTTGGCGCCGTTGCCAGGGACTGACAGCTACGATTCTCTGAAATTAATTGGTTTCATAATTAGTTTAAGATTAGGATTTTACTAACTTTAGTTTTAGATTTTTCTTTCTATTTGGTTTTTAGAACTTTCCTATTTTGTAGGGTTGTTGATAGATCTTCTAAATTGGTAACTTCGTCCTAATTTTTTTACTTCCTCTATATTCTAGATTAGATTGTTTTCATCTAAATATTAACTTGGTTTGTTTTGTTTTGCAGGATCTTAACTTAGGACTTTGAATTCAGTAACTTCTTTCCATCTTTCCTTTTTATTTTTAGAATTCTTTTCTCTTCTTCCTCTTAGGTCTAGGTTTAGAATCTAAATTGAGAGTTACGAGTGTTTCATGCCCAAGTGGGTTTGTGATAACACTCGATGCCTCTTGACTGAAGGAGGATTAGTTGAGGAGTTGACTGCCCATCACAGGACTAGACACCGCTCGAGGTCCCCAGAGTTAATTGAAGTAATGGCTGCAAATCAACTGGAAACACTACCCCCACCAAGGGTGGAGGACATTCAGGAGGAGAATGAGGTGCATCAAGCACCCCCGCCTCGTACTTTATGAGATTATTACAACCGGCGGGGGTGAGTATGCCCTCATGCATGATTTTTCCTGAAAATACAGGAATATGAACATTAAGCCAGGGGTTATCTAATTCCTTCCTAAATTCCATGGGCTTGAATCAGAAAGTCCATACTTACATCTAAAAGAGTTCGATGAGATCATAGCTACTTTATACTTTCCTAATGTATCTGAGGATACAGTCAGGCTGAAACTCTTTCCATTTCCTTGAAGGAGAAGGCTAAGACGTGGTTACATTCACTGTGTCCTAGATCCATTGACACATGGAATGATATGCAGAGGGAATTCGTAAAGAAAATTTTTCCACATCACAAAACGATTACCCTTAGAAAAGTAATCATGAACTTTGCCCAAAAGGAGGATGAAACATTCTTCCAATGTTGGGAAAGGTTCGAGGATCTTGTCAGTTCATGCCTACAACATAGCTTTGAAATGTGGTGCATTACAATTTTTTTCTATGATGGACTGACATCTTCCATGCACCAATTGGTCGAGACAATATGTAATGGAGAATTCATGAATAAAGATGTCGATGAGGTATGAGATTACCTCGATAGACTTGCTGAAAAAATACAATCATGGGACCATTACCCAAATTTGAACACCACGTATAGGCTGACTTAATCTAAGGAGAAAGGTGGATTGTATCTCCTGAAAGAAGAGGATGATCTCAATTATAAAGTGACTAATCTCATAAGAAAATTCAGGGCCATAGAAGGATAAGGTTAATGAAATTGTTTGCGGCATCTGTGATTGCAACATTCACACAACTGAAAATTGTCCCACAATACCTGCCTTTCGTGGAGTGTTGAATGAACAAGCCAATGCCGTAAATAACTATCAAAGACCTTTTAATGGACCTACCTCTAATACATACAATCCTGGTTGGAAAAATCATCCAAATTTTAGTTGGAGGAATGGACAAACTGCTACCTCTCAAAGTTTCTTTAATCAAACTTCACAACAACAAGAGAAACCTCAAAAGGATCCGATTTTAAAACATTTTGAAAAGCAAGATCATTTCAATCAAGGTATGCTACAAGTCTTGTAAGACCTTAACAAAACACTATAAGGACTTAAGACTGAAAATA
Source organism: Magnolia changhungtana (assembly GCA_030180095.1). Classification (NCBI taxonomy): domain Eukaryota; kingdom Viridiplantae; phylum Streptophyta; class Magnoliopsida; order Magnoliales; family Magnoliaceae; genus Magnolia; species Magnolia changhungtana. The sequence goes on along the minus strand of JASAUF010000140.1, from coordinate 1,158,239 downwards.
CGTTTGGGAATAAGGGGAGCCTCCCAGCTCAACCTCTTCCCAATCCAAAGCTGCAATATAAAGTTGGTAACCCAAGCTCTTTAAATCAGATGGAGCACGCTAAATCCATCACCACTCTTAGGAGTGGGAAGATTATTGATAAAACCCTTCGGGTTAGGCCCAAAAAGCCTCAAGAATCAGAAAAGGACAACAATGATAGATATAGTGATGCCCCACAAAAATTAGAACTAGAACTTTTAGAGAATCCAGTTGCTCCATTTCCCCAACGGTTGGTTGCACCAAAACCTCTATCTAACTCTCTGGATATTCTAGAGGTGTTGAAAGAAGTAAAAGTTAAAATTCCTCTACTTGATGCCGTGAAACAAATACCTTCATATGCCAAATTTCTGAAAGACCTATGCATGTCCAAAAGACGGCAGAGTATTCAAAAGAAAATTTTCTTGACTGAGAAAGTAAAGCCATCTTAAAGCAAGACGTACTGCAGAAATTTAAGGATCCTAGTAGCCCAACCATATCATGTATGATCGGTAACTATCACATTGAGCATGCACTTCTTGACCTAAGAGCGAGCATCAATCTAATTCCCTACTCGGTATACAAATAGCTAGGGTTAGGTGAATTAAAAAGCACCTTAACCACATTACAACTTGCTGATCATTCTGTTCATATACCAAGAGGGATAATTGAGGATGTGTTACTTCATGTTGAAAGCTTCTATTACCCTGTAGATTTCATTATCCTTGATACTGAACTCGTCAATAATGGAAGCACTCAGATTCCTGTCATTCTTGGTCGCCCATTCCTGGCCACTTCAAACACTATCAATTGCAGGAATGGAGTCATGAGCATGTCTTTTGGGAATATGACATTGGAGTTAAACATCTTTTTCAATAATGGCAGAAATTCCGAGGATGATGACGATTTCTACGACATTAACATGATTGATTCTTTCGTGGGAGATAGAACGGCTCTGACCTTATCCCCTGACCCTCTAGAGACGTGCCTGGTACACTCCCATGACTTGGATGATGACATGATTAGGGGGACGTGTGCCTTGCTTGATACTGCGCCGGTACTTGAAGTTAACTAGTGGAGGCCACAATTTGAAGAATTGCCTGAAACTGATGTCATGCCTCTATCGTCTAATCTCAAGCCACCGAAGCTTGACCTAAAACCTTTACCCTCTGATTTAGAATATGCCTATTTAGGTCAAGAAGAGACATACCCAGTGGTGATTTCATCTCACCTTGAGAACAAATAAGAGAGTATGCTCATTTCTACTCTCGAAGAAGATAAAGGAGTTATTGGATATATCATCACAGATATCGATAGGATGAATGAACTCCTTTCAACTGAATGTTTCGACTCTTTGGATGATTACTTGACACACTTTACAGATTCAAACGATCCCATGATACAAGAAATAGTGGATGCCTTACAAGATAATACCTTGGTAGTTGTCACGGACTGAGAGAGCCCTTATTTTGAAGTACCTCCTCCCCCAGATCCTGAATGTTTACCATTAAAGGAGGAGCTGAAAACTGAACTAAAGATTGAAACTTTTGCGTGTGTTGAGACTACACAACCTACTACTAATTTTTTTGAATTTCATCTACTTGTAGTCTCTGATTCATCATGGTGTACTAATATTGAAAATTTTTTCTGCCACAGGTGAATCGTATATACTTTGGACACTCCAGACGATTAAAAGAAAACTTTATGCTGAGGTCCCTCAATTTCTTTGGACATTCACGCTCTAGGACATCCAAGCTTACTGCAAAATGGGCTTTTGGATGATCTTGTTGAAAAACCTTCTGAGAAATTTACCTAGATACTGGCCAACAGAAGAACCTAGATGCATGATTAAGTAGATTTTTCGTGCTTTCCCAGTTGAGGATTAGAATTTACTACTTTTATAGGACTAGGGTAGTTTGCTTTATACTGTTCTAGGTTAATCATTTTTATGCCATTAGGTTAGTTTGCTTCCTGCATTGTTTTATGATAGTTTTCTTTCGTGTCTTCACTCTCATGCTGATCGGCTTTCATGCTGTGATCATTGTGGAAATGTCTTTCTCGATTCCTTCGTCCAGGTACTATCTTTCCATCACTTCTCATTTACTTTCGTTGTCCCAGGTGCATTGCATGCTCATATATCTTTTACATTGAGGACAATGTAGATTTTAGGTTGGGGGTGGGAGATTAGGTCACCTAATCAGTGTGTTCTTGGTCTTGAGCAAAAAATTGTGAAAATTTTTAAATTTTTCTGGAATTTCTTGTGAATTCGATGTGATTTTGACGACCTTCTTTGATTTAGAATTATAAGATACGTGATGTTGGTAATTTATGACTCTTGGATTCAGTATCTGTTAGATTTCACAGTTAAGTTTGAATTGTTAATCCATAATTAGAAGTTGTAAACATTGATTGAGTCATGATTTCACATGTCACATCTCGCTTTCACATTAAGGTTTCAGTTTGATATTGAAGGGTTAACTTGGTAATAACTAAGCATGTAAGGAACTAGCCCGAAAAATTTATCCGTCATGATCAATTGAACAAAAAGAAAATACTTACTAAAAAAAATAGATACCTTTAGAAAGGGTTAGTGTAATGTCTCGGAAAAATCCGTACAAAGACCCGAGTACCACCTCAGGCAGAAATCACTAAGGACCGAATCCTTTAGAAATGAATGAAAATGAATTAAGTACAAACTGAATTAATCGGTAGATTATCTTGAACCGCTTTCTATACAAACTGCAAGACCCAAGACTAATAGAATCACTAACTCAACATTACCTAAAAACCTAGGATCAATCTCAAAATCCGGTTGCTCTTGGGAGCACATTGAAACTCCGTATCAGACCTGGACCGCATGTCAAAAGTCCAATGATCTCGAAACTATACGGTTACGACCACCTTACTGGGCTTGACAACTATCGCGGGAATCGAACCTAAATAGTATCCAGAAATATACAATTAAAGCCTTGAGCGAAGTATGTGAGAAACGTGAATATCTTTGGAAAATGAACTCAAACTTATGTGATTCGGGCCATTCGCTTGCAGGCCAAATTTAAAGTTTCAGACCGTCAGATTCTGACCCAACTACACCCTTAGATCAGGAAAATTTTCCTACACAGGTCAGTGTACTTGTGGCCCTGATTGAGTGACGGTAGCCGTTGAACTGAAACTGGCCCTCCACGGTTGATCCACAAATCCGATCGAACCGAAATCTTAACCTGACATAGATCCATTGTCAAGGAACTTTTTCCAGACCGTATGCAGGCAATGGACCTCGAGAAGAGCTCCGTTGGCCCGAAACAGACGTCTTTTGGATATATCCTAAGTATACCATGGCCCTAGGGCCATTAACTTCACTTCTGGGCCTATATAAGACCTTAAACCTACCCCTCTTTCATTCTATACGAATTTCCTAAACCCTAGGAGAGAGAGGAGAGAAAAGAGAAGAGAAGGTGAGGAGAAGTGAGAAAGAGTTGTGGTTTATTGCTGGGATTCATTCCCGCTACTCCAGGTGCCGAATCTCCTCTTCCATGTCGCTATATTGGCAATTTCGACTCCATTTTTAGGTAAGGAATCCTAAACCTAATCTGTTTTAGGTATCCAAATAGGTAGATCGGTGAAATAGCTAACCTATTTCATGCTATAGGTAGCTGTTGTGCCATAAACAAAGGCGTAGTGTACGAATCGAGTTTGTAATCGGCATACCGATGAAAGGTGCGGACTATAAACATTTAGGTTATGATTTTCAAGGCGTTCAATGTCAGTTAATGATTTATGACTGACTTGATTGTTGCCACACGTGCTTAGATACGATGTTTCCATATATTATACATATATATGAACTATGTTGAATATAATGCATTCCATGTGTTTGTTGAAATGTCTGAATGAATATGGAATTATGATTTGTGCTTGTCATGCTTATTAATTGAGAATACGTGATTGTTGAATGTGTGACAACTCCTTTGTGAAAGGATTCATCATAATATATGTTATGACTAATTTATTACATGTATGTTGAAATGAGTAGCCTAAGTGTTTGATAAAATATCTGGATGAGTAAGTGTTTGGTAAATTGTATTTTATAAGGGTGTTGAGATAAGATTCTCAACTACCTTAGCTACAGGTATAGATTCCTTCATGTAACCTAAATCTAATTACGTGATTTATGCATGAAATGCATATGCATGATGTCATGTTCACTATGTGTTATATATAATGCTCAAATGGTTGCAATGCTCGAATTGTTCGTTCAATACTATTATGACTACCATATGTGAATGATATTGCTTTGGAGTGTGATTGGGATTACGACGTAGTCCAGGCAATCGGTAACGACTTTCGATCGAGTGGCTAAATCAGTTTAGCTACCACGGACACATTCGATGAATTCAAGTCATACGGTGATTATCGATAGTGGTTAGGCCATAAGGAGTGCGTATGCACTCCATGTCGATCAATTTAGCATGCGCTCGTATCAGTCGGACTTGTCAAGTAACTCGGTTGGCCTAATGTGTGTTTACCATGTATACACGCTATTGCTTGAATCTAAGGTATCACTTACCAATGAAAAGCCCATTTAACCTTGGTACCACGATCCGCTTAGACTCATGAGCCGAGCATGGAGGTATGGGACACCGTGTTTGAGCTGTCGGCCTACGCTAGGGTGACGAGCTTCCCCATAGTAACCAGTGAGCAACCCTAACTCGTGAACCGAATATGGTGGCATGGGATACTGTATTCGAGCTGTTGGCCTACGCTAAGGTAACAAGCCTTCCCGTAGTGACCTCGAGTATAAACTAAGGCCTAAATTGAGGTGACAGCTTCTTCGTAGTGACCTGAACTTACCTATTCACTGCTTTTAGATCAGGGGTGATGTTGCCCTATAACTTGCCTATTGTATGCGATTAGCTAAGATTAACGACCCTATATGGATCATTATTTGGGTAAATGATATAAAGGAGGTACCTTAGCTTCCCGAATCTGCTGTATGAATAGGTCTAATTAAGAACTTGGCTAACACAACCATGCACCGCATTGCATGTGCCTTTGGCGTGGGAGATGAGCACAGGAGAGTTTAGCATGCATGACCGTGAGATGATGTCGTAGAGGGAGTGCAGGCGAGGGCATGCATCATTATCGCATACCATTCTTGCATTAACCAGAATAGTTAGGACATGATTATTATACTTTTTTATCATTACTACTTGACTAAATTGATAACATGTTAACCTTTGCCTTATAGCTCCACTGAGTTGATCACTTACTCCCACTCTGGGGCGGTATTTTAAAACACCAACCAGACTCTATTGTAGTTCCAGATGATGATGCGGCTTACGAGATGGAGCCTGATTTTTATGATGATGAGTTCTCCTACATGCAACTCTCTGGCTAGTCTATGTAGACCTAGAGTTACGTCGCAGGGATTGCAGGGATATGGACTAGTTGAACGTTACACTTTATCATTTTGTAAATTTTAGAATTATACATGTAATTATTTAACCTAGTGACATGTTCATGCTCCGGGGACTTACAACTATTTATATGCGTTATATATCTAACATAGTCTTTCGCTTGCATAATCTAATTGTCTCTTGAGTATGACATGCTGATTTAGTGTAATCCCATTCATGTCTAATGCACTAATATGGACAACATTTAATCATTATTATCTATGTTTCATAAGTGATGCAACGGATCTTGGGAGTTGAGCTTTTGCTCAACCCTCAAAATTTGAGGCGTTACAGTTGGGCGAATAATCTTCACCATAGGTTTGCTCTCTATAAGTCTAGATTTAATTCCCCATGGATGATATGTGAAAAGGGCTGTGTGTATGGTCTTCACCATAGGTTTTCTCCCTGTAGGTGAGGATTAGATTTCCCTTCCTAGCGTTACTTTTAATGAAAAAATTAAAAGCTGGAAGAATGAAAAGAAGAACTGTAAGGCAAGTTCTGATTTAGGTTTTGGTTGTCCTGAATACTCTTTGAATCATCAATGTTATCATGGGAATTGATGATTGGATCTCTTAATGAAGATAAGCCGAGATTACACTATACACCCATGGAACTCAATGTTTAGAATATTTTCTAATTGATGGATTAATACTTTGAACTTGACTATGGAATTTACGTGCACTCGAGTTCAGGAGATAATATGTCTAACATTCACAAATATTAAAATTCTAGGATCTGGATTGTTTTCAAAAAAAAAATCACTCGAGTTTATATAAATCGTCTTGTAATTCTCAATGAATTTTTCACATACTTTACTCGGGACTAGCAAAATGCTGGTTGGGGGTTGTGTCGAGGATCGAATATTGCATATTAGACCCTAATTATTACCTGATTTTATGAACCTGATACCGTTTAACGCTATATTTTAATCGTGTTTGTGCTGCAAGGTGAATTTAAGAGCTTGGACTAAAAAAGGGTGCTAAATGCATGGATTTAACGCTTTAGAATCACCAAAGCAAGGGACGGGACCCTGGGGACTGAGATCGATAGATTTACATGCCAGAGATCCAAGAAAATCGAGAAATTGAAGCTCAAGTGGCCTAAAAAGGGTCCAAAATGCGAGATCACAGGGTTCTCATCATCCGTTCAGCTCAAGACTTCATATATGGCCTGAGGACCACAAATTAATAGTACACATCAAACTTTAATCCTTGGATCCCTATGGAAGTGGCCCAACGGCCAGATCAGCCCATGAATTGTCAATTTGGGGCCCACCTGACATTTAGATATGCTTCACTTTTGGTCTCAAACCCTTAATTGAGGTGGAAAAATGGTTGGATGGATCAGATTTCACATATACATCAAGGTGGGACCCACCTTACGTGAATGGGACTGCATAGTGGCTGTGCACTCGTAAAGCACCAAACTAGAAGCTCGGTCAACAAAGATTTGACCGAGCTTTCCTATTTTTTTTAGGATTGTGAATCCTTCTCCCGCTTGCGAACGCTCAAACAGAGCGTGCAGAGGAGTTGTTATGGGCCCCCATCATGATGCGACGGTCTGATCTGGACCGTCCATTGGAATTACATAGGGCCACTGGCCAACGCCTAGGTGATAGACTCTCAAAAGACAGTAAATAATGGTTTCCAACCGTCCATACGGAAGACGGGTGATGGATACGAAAGATCAGGTGGGCCGCATCAAAAGAGAGCTAAAACCGTGCATCTGACTGAAATTTCACCACAAAGCTGATGGACGGCGTGGATTTTTCAAATAACAGGGATCATGGGCCCCACCAACGTCACAATGTACGGCCTGTTACGCAGGCTCTGTTTCAGCATCTGAGACCCGGACGCTGCGGGCCATTTTGTAGGCGTGGTTAGGATCGGTCTGTCCATCTGGACTGTCCAAATTGTTCCCAAGGTGGGATCGACCAACGCCAAGAAGACCGAATGGCTCAGATCTTGTATGAGGAACGTCCATGGGCCGAGTCAAAATGCAACTCCTCTTGCGTTTCTGCATTTTCTACACAGGCTGCGAATTACACTGCAAAAGTCTCCACCGACTCCAGCAATAACGTCGGTTCTCCAAACCGACTCCCTCTCCACCGCCTTGACAGCTATAAAGAGAAGAGAGGAGAGAGTTAAGGGGGCGATCTACTGGGACGTCAGAGAGAGAAAGAGCGAGTAGTCTTAGATTTATTTTATTTTATTTACTATTTGTTTAAAGAGTTCTAGCCTAATCATGTTCAGCTAAACCTCTTAGCTAGGGCTAAGAGGAGAAGCTTGTGGAGTGATGGGAAGATTCTACGGCTTGGATTATGTTAGTTGAATTACTTTGATGTTAGTTTGATTAATAGGGAATGTTTTTAGTTTTAATGGTCTGTTATGACTAAAATTACAATGGGTCTGCGATAGCTTTGAGCATGTTTCTTTCCTTTTAATGTTTATGATGTTAGGAAGCCCTGTTATTCACCATTGTCTCCTAGGCATGGTTAGATGACGGTACCCTTCCTAACCTTCATACTTTGTCTCCTAGGCATGGTTTGGTGATGGAATCCATTCTAATTCATATACCTTTCATCTATTGAAAACTATATCAAAGGAAGTTCAGTTTAATTTTCATGGTTACACCCTTCAATTGGATGAAGATGGGATTCTACGTCCAGTTGAGTTCTTAAAGCAGGTATATGATCTCCCTGATATCTACAAGTGGATCCTCTGAATCCCTAGTTTCCTTTTACTAAATTCTTTAAGTTTTAGATAATTATTTCATCATTATTCCTCAAATTACAATCGATTTAGATTTCATCTTAGTCTAGTTCTAGTTCTACGTAGTTTCATATTACGTACAGGTATCAGTCCCTTGGGATTCGACCTCGGTCTCACTGAGTTTATTACTACATCACAACCCTATACTTGGGGAGTGAACACCCCTTAAGATTATATATTGTTACATTAGGTAAGCATAGTTATAAAATAAAGCATACAAAACAATATATGATGCATGTCTTATTAGATGCATGAATGCGTGAATGTAGTCATCTCCTCGGGGATGCACATCCATGCAGAAATTGGGTTCGTCACCCATGCAATCATCAACCTGGGAAAAACATCCAGTCGATCTGTGCCATGTATGTATAATTAGCCTACCCGTTATTAGTCCAATTACAACCAGCCAATTTAAATAAGCTCAAGGGTCACTACGAGGGCTAGTTGCCAGTGTAGGCCGATAACTCGGGCATAGGTCACATACCACCATCCCCGACTCATGAGCTACCATCTTAAGATGTTTAAGGGAAACCTGTCGACTAATGGCCTATCATACTATAGTATATGGGACTTACCATCGCATGGTTGCATGATATAAAACATCGAACCTTGTAACGTTTTGAAAAAATTCGTACAAAGACCCGAGTACCACCTCAAGCAGAAATTACTAAGGACCGAATTTTATAGAAATTAGACAAAAATTAATTAAGTACTAAACTAAATAACCAGTGGAATTAGCTTGAACCACACTGCAAGACCCAAAACTATTAAAATCGCTAACTCAACATTACTTAAGAACCTAAGAGAAATCCGAAAACCCAGTTGCTCTCGGGAGTACATTGAAACTCCATATCGGACCTGGACTGCGTGTCAAAAGTCCGATTACCGCGAAACTATAAGGTTATGACTGCCATACTGGGCTTGACAAGCAACGTGAGAATTGAACCTAAATAGTATCTAGAAATGCACAACTTGAGCCCTGAGCAAAGTGTGTAAGAAACACGAATATCTTTTGAAAATGAACTCAAACTTAAGTGAATTGGACTATTTACTTGTGGGCGAAATTGAAGGTTTCAGACCATCAGTTTTTGACCAAACTTTACCCGTGGATCAGGGAAATTTCCCTGCACATGTCCGTATACTTATGGCCCTGATCGAGTGACGATGACCGTTGAACTGAAATAGGTTCTCCACGGTCAATCTACAAATCCGATCAGACTAAAACCTTAACCTGGTTTAGATTCATGGTCAGGGAACTTACTCCATGACATATGTGAGTAATGGGCCTCCAGATGAGCCATATTTGCTCTTAACAGACGCCCTTTGGCTATAACCTAAGTATACCATGGCCATGGGGCCATTGACATCAGTTCTGGGCCTATATAATGCCTTAAACCACCCCTCTCTCATTCCATACAAAATTTCTCCAAACCCTAAGAGAGACAAGAGAGAAAAGAGTGAAGAGAAGAGAGAGAGTTTGAGAGATGAGGCGGAGTTCCTCTCTTACGAGTAAACGTACTAGATTGCCTCTACATCTAGCTACACGAGTGATATCGACTCCGATTTGGGTGAAAAATCCTAACCATAATCTCATTTAGAAATCCTAGTAGAGGAATCGATAAAATAGCTAACCTATTTTGTGATTTAAGTAGCCGTTGTGCTGTAGATGGAAGTGTAGTGTACGAACCGAGTTCGTAACGAGCAAATTATGTGAATATAAAATGCATTCCATTTGTTTGCTGAAATGTTTGAATGAAAGTGAAATTTTGATTTATGTTGACATGACTATTAATCTAGAATACACGTTTGTTGTATGTACGACAACTCCTTCATGAAAGGATTTGCCATAATATATGCTATAACTAAATTAATTTATGTATGTAGTAATGTGTAGTTTAAGTGTTTGATAAAATGTTTGAATGAGAATTTATTTGCTGAATTGCTTTTAATGAGGGTGTTGAGATAGGATTCTCAACTACCGTATCCATATCTATAATTTCTTTCATGTAATATAAATTGCTACTATGAGATGTACAGATGAAATGCATGTGTATAATAACGTGTTCAATGTGTTTGATAAAATGCTCAAATGAGAGTTATGTTTGGTTCGATTGTTAATTGTTGTTATGTTCAACATGTGTGACTACCCATTGCAATTCAGCATGTCTGGGACTACCACATAGTCCAGGCAATCGGTAACGGTTCCTGATTGAATGGCTGAACTAGTCTCGTCACATTGGATAAGTTTGATGAATCCGAGTCGTACGGTGATTGTCGATAGTGGTTAGGCCACGTGGAGTGCTTATACGCTCCATGTCGATTAAATTCAGTGTGTGCTTGTACTAATCAAACTTGTTAAATAACCCGATTGGCTTACTGTGTGTTTACCATGTATGGACGCTACTGTTTGAATCTAAGGTACTGCTCACCAATGTAAAACCCGTTTCAACCATTCCACCAAGATCCACTAAGACTCATGAGCCGAGCATGGTGGTATGGGACACCGTGGTCGAGCTGTCGGCTTACGCTAGGGTGACAAGCCTCCCCATAGTGACCAGTGAGCAACCCAAACTCATGAGCCGAATACAGTGGTATGAGACATTATATTCGAGTTGTCAGCCTACGCTAAGGTGACGAGCCTTCCCGCAGTGACCTCGAGTATAATCTAGGTCTACGGTGAGGTGACGAGCTCTCCGTAGTGTCCTCGAGTGTAAACTCGTGAACTTGCCTATCAACTGCTTTTAAATTAGGGGTGATGTTACCTTATAACTTGCCTATCGTATGTGATTAACTAGGATTGACGACCCTAGATGGATCATCATTTGGGTAAATTATATAAAGGGACGTACCTTATCTTTTCGAATTTGCTGTATGAATAAGCATAATAAATTACTTGGCTAACACGACCATACACGACATTGCATGTGCTTTAGCAAGGAAGCGCACATTTAGGGAGTTTGTCATGTGCAACCATGAGATGATGTCGCTGAGGAAGTGCAGGTGAGGGCATGCATCATTATAACATACCGTTTTTGCTTTAATAAGAGTACTTAGGACATGATTGTTGTACTGCTTTATCATTACTGTTTGACTGAATTGATAACATGTTAACCTTTGCCTTATAGCTCCACTGAGTTGATCACTCACTCCTACTCTGAGACGATATTTTAAAACACCAACCAGACTCTTTTTTAGCTACAGATTGTGGCAAGGCTTATGTGATGGAGCCGAACTTTTATGATGATGATGAGGAGTTCTCCTACGTTTAGCTCTCAGGCGGGACTGTGTAGACCTAGAGTTGCATCGTCGGGATTACAGGGATATTGGATTAGTGGAATATTCAGATTTTGTCATTTTGTATAACTTGAAATAAATTATATATATATTCAGCCTGGTAACACATTCATACTCTGGAGGTCATGAAACATGTATATACTTTATATATTTAGTTCAGTCTTCCGCTTGCTTATTTAAATTAACTCTGGAGTATGATATGCTGTTTTAGTGTAATCCCACTCATGTTTAATGCACTAATATGGACAACATTCAAACATTATTATCTATGTTGCATAAGTGATGCGTTGGAACTTGGGAGTTGAGCTTGGACCCTCAATTTTCGGGGCGTTACAAGTTGGTATCAGAGCATGATTTGGATTAAACTGGACCTGGATTATGGTAACACTAGAAGTCACTATGTCCAAATGGTGGCAAGGCTTATGTGGCCGTAAAGTTGTGTTTGAAGCACATATGGACGAAAGGCTATTTGGGCTATATCCGGTAATGGACCTCCTGTTGGAATCCGAGTGGGGTCCTATATTTGAAGGTAAGTCTCATGCGTATGAAACCACCGTCCGAGCCTTCTATGCTCACATACAGGATCCACTACTGGAGCCTCTACAGTTCACTATCTCCATAGGAAGGCGAGAGGCCATAGTCGATGTAGATGTGATGGCCCAAATTATGGGAATTGAATGTAGCAAGGTATATGTTAGTGAATCTCATTTCAAGAGTATGTGAGAAAGAGATCGCCGCATGCGGTTTCTTTGTGGCTGACTAGTTCAATGGAAGCAAGGTAATTGCCTCCAATTAACCAAATTGACAACCGATTTTTACCTGCTCCACCACATATTCACATATAATGTGTATCCTAGGTGGGGCAACTGTACCGAATGCACTCGTTTGATGATGGACTTCCTGTATAGAGCTGGGCAGGGAGACAAGCTATGTCTACCTACTTTCACCCTTCTACAGATAGTACAGACCGCATGTGTTGTTAGAGGAGATATTTTACTCTCATTCGGCCGACTTATATGCAAGATTGCTCGTGATTTCGGCTACAGACTTAACATGGATTAGCTCGCACCGATCAACTTCATTAATGACACTACACTTAACAACATGGATATTGGGTCACGACAACGCCAAGCCTGACTCGATGAGAGTGGGGATGAGATAGAAGAAAGTAGTGAAGAAGAGGAAGAAAATGAAATAGAGGAAGGAAGTGAGGAAGAAGAGGAGGAAGCCTATGACTTTAATGGGGGACCTCCTATTGCTTCACATGACGACCGCCATGATCGGGCTGCCTTAGAAACCCGCCTGGCTCAGATTGAAGAGAACCAGGCCGCCCTAAGATAGGAGGTCAAGGAGACCCGGGCCGAATTGAAGCAAAAGATTGAAGAGAATCAGGCTTATGTGAAACAGAAACTTAAGAAGATGTCTCGGACCTTGAAGGCTCTCATGTGCTGTATATAGGACAAGGGTGCTCCTCCGCCTTCACCAGAGTCGAACGACTAGTCGTATGTTGTAGTCGTCTTTTGGTTTATTTTGTTCCTTGCTTTCTATATAATAGCCGTTGTTGGCTTAGTTGGATATTAGTAGTTAGTTTTAAAGCTTTTGTTAGATTAGCTTACATGCATCTTCTGTCATGATCCATGTAAGTTTGCAACTCATGTATTGTGACAATTTTGGTTAAATGAAATGTATGAAGTTTCTTTTGATATGTAATGTATGGAATTTTTGGCAAATTGAGTAACCTCGTTCTGAATCTCACACATGTTGCACCCTATGTTGTATATAGGGAATGCCCCCTAAGAACAATCGGAGCACTGCATGTCTCGCACTTAGCAGATCGATTGATGGGGCACCTCCCCTAAGCGATAGCCATATGGACCCTAGCTTGGGCCCGGACTTTGAGAAAATGTCAGACTCTCAGCCTACCACTGGCCCCACCAATGAGCCAACACCTAGTGCACCACTGGTTCTGAAACAGAACTGTGCATCCTCGTTAACGCCACACATGCCTCAGGCAGCTTCTCCTCCTGATAAGTTAGAGCAGATGATGCTTTTGATGCAGTAGTAGTAGCAGATTTGGACCACAATCACAGAGGCCCTTGCTGAGAATATGAATATGGTCCTGCCTGCACCACCTGTGCAGCCTGCTGGACATATGAATACCAGCGGTCTATTTGAGTGCTTCTAGCGCTTTCCACATCCCACCTTTGCGGGCACCCACAGGCCCGAGGAAGCCTAGTACTGGCTCGATCGCATCTCTAAGATGCTGAAGCCGCTGCGCTACACTGCACTGAGGCAGAGCAGGTTGAGTTGGTTACATATATGTTTAAGAAGAAGGCTAGTCTATGGCGGGACAGCATCCTACGGACAGTTCCTGGAGGACACGTGTGGCCGTGGGAAGCTTTTGAGACCCACTTCCATGGAAAATGCTTCCCCCTCATTTACCATAATGAAAATAAGGTTGAGTTCCTTCACCTCCAACAAGGAGGGATGACCATTGCTGAATATGAGAATAAGTTTACAGAGCTAGCCAGATATGCTCCTTTGATCCTAGTAAACGGCCGATGAAGATGCGGCGATTTTCTAAGGGTCTGCTGCCCGAGATACGTACAAAGATGTGTTGCGCTAGCATTCCTAATTATGTTGAGCTAGTGAACATGTCCCTGCAAGATGAGAAGGATGGAGACAAACTATCCCATACACGTGTGCACATGGGTCCGAGGCCTCGATTGGACTTGCCGAACAGACCATTCCTCAGCAAGAGGCCACGTGCAGATTCGCCTCCTAGGCTTACGACTCCATCGACCCAGCCGAGGAGATCGGATTTGTGGTGCACCTACTGTAAAAGGTTGGGCCATATGGACACTTATTGCTTGACCAAGATGAGGGATAACAGCTTCATGCCTCCTCAGAAAATCAACCGTCAAATGCCACAAACTATCTCAGCTCCACCTCTGTGATCAACACTGTCAACACATTCTTTCTATAAGCCAAATGTACCTCGAAATAGGCCGCCTCAACGACCTATGACAGCGTAGCTAAATCGTCCTCAACAAGCTCGGGTGCACTCAGTTACAGCTGAGGCATCCGAGATAGCAACCGCAACACCATTGGCTTTCGAAGTCACAACACATATCTAAGGTATACTAGTCTTCCTATTGGTGGACACCGAGTCCACGATTTCAATAATATCATGCGCAGCAGTCAAGCGACTAATATTGGAAACTACTCCTATAGTTGGGGTGAGACTCCTTACCGCCAAAGGGACCTTCTCAGACACTACCAAGATTTGTAAGGGTTGCTCAATAGACTTAGGAAGTAGAACAATACTTGTTGACCTGATTGTTGCCTTGCTGTGTCATTACGATGTTATCCTTGGTATGGATTGGCTCTTTAAGATGAAGGCAGAGATCAATTGCGATACTAGAATTGTGACAGCCCATGGATCTGAGGGCACGACCTTTACTTTCCCAGTTCAAGTTAGTTGCTACTACAACATTAGTTGTTTGCCACCTTATTAGAGAATGTTGATGGTCGGACACTTGGGAACACGCCTGTAGTCTGAGATTTTACGGACGTGTTTAGGACGATACCCGGACTACCTCCTCGGTGCAAGATTGACTTTACTATTGACCTTGTGCCTGGTGTGACACCCATTTCGCTACCGACGTATCGTATGGCTCCATGTAAAATGGAGGAATTGAGGAGATAGATCGATGATCTATTGGATTCAGGCTTCGTATGACTGAGTGTATCTCCTTAGGGACCACCTGTGTTGTTTATGAAGGAGAAGGATGAATCACTGCGATTGTGTATTGATTATCGCAGGTTGAACCAAGTGACGGTGAAGAACAAGTACACTCTGCCCAGGATAGATGACTTGTTCAACCAGTTGAAAGGAGCACAGTATTTTTTAAAGATCGACTTACAATCAGGGTATCATCAGTTGCGCGTCAGGGATGAGGATGTGCAGAAAACGACATTCAGAACTAGTTTTGAGCACTATGAGTTCCTTGTGATATTTTTGGACTTACGAACGCACCGACCATCTTCATGGACCACATGAACAGGGTATTTCGGCCATATCTGTACCGATTCGTCATCGTGTTTATAGATGACATTTTGATATACTCCAAAAGTCAGGAAGAACATGAAGAGAACCTACGAGCAATCTTTGGTACTCTCAAGAAGAGTCAGTTATTCGCTTAGTACATGAAAAACGACTTCTGGAAGGAAGAAGTCAAGTTCCTGGGACATGTGGTGTCCAAGGAAGGAATAGCTGTGGACCTTGCTAAGGTGACCGCAGTTCAGGATTAGGAGCAGCCCGGTTCGGTTACAGAAGTGAGGAGCTTCCTGGGACTTATTGGCTACTACCGTCGGTTTACTAAGGACTTTTCCAAGATAGCCAGACCGTTGTCTCGGCTCACATGAAAGGATCTTAAGTTTGCCTGAAATGAGAAGACAGAAGCAGCCTTTTAGGAATTGAAGGACAAGCTGACGTCCTCGCCTGTACTAGTATTGCCAGAGTAAGGGGTCAAATATACGTTATACACCAACGCTTCTCATGTTGGTTTAGGTTGTATTCTTATGCAGAAGGACAGAGTGATTGCCTATGCGTCGCGACAGTTGCAGAAACATGAAGAAAATTACCCTACGCACGACTTGGAATTGGTGGCAATCATCTTTGCATTAAAGCTTTGGAGACATTACCTCTACGGAGAGGAGTTCAAGCTCTTTTGTGACCACAAGAGCCTCAGGTACATATTCACACAGAGAGACTTGAATATGAGACAACGATGATGCATGAAAACCTTGAAAGACTTCAAGTTTGAGGTCTCTTACCATCCTGGCAAGGCCAACCTTGTGGCAGATGTGTTGAGCCGCAAGAAGATAATAGAATTTACTGCTCCGCTAATGATAAAAGAATGGAACATGGTCCAATTTGTGCGAGACTTTGAGCAAAAACTTTCGGTAGAGGAGTCATTCGAGAGCGTCATGCATATTCGTGTACAACCACTTATTGATGATCGAATCATTGTGGCTCATGGGGAAGATAAATGGTTGGTGGAGATGAGAAAACGAGCTAGTGACGATGAAGACTTTAAATGTAGAGTTGGTTCGGATATGGGTTTACGTTATTGTGGCTGCCTATGCATCCCAAATCTTCATAACTTAAGAAAGAAAGTTCTTGAAGCTGTTCACAATTCGAAGATGGTGATGCATCCTAGTAGTACAAAGATGTATTGAGATATGAAGCGTTCGTACTGGTGGGACAACATGAAGGCCCACATAATAAATTTTGTATCCCGTTGTCTCACGTGCCAGCAGGTTAAGGCCGAGCCTCGTCGACCTTTTGGTTTACTCCAGCCCATGTCCATAGCTGAATGGAAGTGAGACTTCATATCTATGGATTTCATTTTCGGGTTACCAAAGATGAGGAAGGGACACGACTCCATTTGGGTGATTGTGGATCGATTGACAAAATTGGCATGGCTCCTTACGAGGCACTGTATGGGCGCCCATGTCGAGCACCCCATTGTTGGGGAGAAGTTAGTGAGAGAAGCCTGATTGGCCGAGATTTAGTACATGCAACCTCTGAGAAGATTGACATTATCAGGCGTCGACTTCTTGCAGCACAGAGTAGACAGAAGAGTTACGTCAATACACAACAGCGACAGTTGGAATTCAAGGTTGGGGACCATGTATTTCTTAAGGTTTCTCTAATGAAGGGACTTCTTCGTTTTGGTAAGAAAGGGAAGCTTACGTCGCGATTCATTAGCCCATTCCAGATTCTAAACCGAGTGGGTGTGGTAGCATACCGCCTCGCCTTGCCCACACCACTCGCCGGCATGCACAACGTATCTCATGTATCGATGCTAAAGAAATACGTTTCTGATCCTACTGACATTATCAAGTGGGAGCAAGTGCAGTTGAGTGAAGATGTTACCTATGTACTACGGCCAACATGTGTTCTCGATAGAAAGGAATAGGTGCTACGCAGCAAAGTTATCCTGCTTGTGAAAGTATTATGGACACACTACACTGAGGAAGAGGCGACCTGGGAAACAGAACCCGAAGTCCGTAAGAACTACCCTCAGATTCTCGAGGAGTACGAAAGGTATTAATTTCAAGGATGAAAATTTTCTTTTAAGGGGGGTAGATTGTAACATCTCAGAAAAATCTGTACAAAGACTCGAGTACCACCTTAGGCAGAAATTACTAAGGACCGAATTCTGTAGAAATTAGACAAAAATTAATTAAGTACTAGATTAAATAACCAGTGGAATTAGCTTGAACAACTATCTATATGAACTACAAGACCCAAAACTATTAAAATCGCTAACTCAACATTACTTAAGAACCTAGCAGAAATCCTAAAACCCAGTTGCTCTCGGGAGCACATTGAAACTCCGTATTGGACCTGGACTGTGTGTCGAAAGTCTGATTACCACGAAACTATAAGGTTATGACCGCCATACTAGGGTTGACAAGCAACATGGGAATCGAACCCAAATAGTATCCAGATACGCACAACTTGAGCCCTGAGCAAAGTGTGTGAGAAACGCGAATATCTTTTGAAAATGAACTCAAACTTAAGTGAATTGGACCATTACCTTGCAGGCGAAATTGAAGGTTTTAGATTGTCAGTTTCTGACCAAACTTTCCTCGTGGATCGGGGAAATTTCCCTGCACATGTCAGTATACTTATAGCACTGATCGAGTGACGTGACCATTAAACTGAAACAGGTCCTCTACGGTCGATCTACAAATCCGATTGGACCAAAACCTTAACCTAACTTAGATCCATGGTCAAGGAACTTACTCCATGACGTAAGTGAATAATGGGCCTCCATATGAGCCCTGTTTGCCCGAAACAGACGCCCTTTGGCTATAACCTAAGTATACCATGGCCCTGGGGCCATTGACATCAGTTCTGGGCCTATATAATGCCCTTAAACCACCCCTCTCTCATTCCATACGAATTTTCTCCAAACCTTAGGAGAGAGAAGTGAGAAAAGAAGAGAAAAGAGTGAGGAGAAGAGAGAGTTTGAGAGATCGAGGTGGAGTTCCTCTCTTACAACTACACGCGCTAGATCGCCTCTACATCTAGCTACACAAGTCATATCGAATCTGATTTGGGAGAGAAATCCTAACCCTAATCTCGTTTAGAAATCTAAGTAGAGGAATCGATGAAATAGCTAACCTATTTCGTGATTTAGGTAGCCGTGGTACTCTAGACGGAAGTGTAGTGTACGAACTGATTCGTAATGAGCAAACCGACGCAAGGTGCGGACTATAAACGTTTAGGTTATGGTTTTCAAGGCTTTCAATGTCAGCAATGATTTATGTCTGACTTGATTGCTGCCATATGATCTTAGTTACGATGTATTCGATAAACTATGCATGTGTGTGAACTATGTGAATATAAAATGCATTCTATGTGTTTGTTGAAATGTTTGAATGAAAGTGAAAATTTGATTTATGCTTGCCATGACTTTTAATCTAGAATACACGTTTGTTGTGTGTACGACAACTCCTTCATGAAAGGATTTTCCATATTATATGCTATAACTAAATTTGTTCATGTATGTAGTAATGTGTAGTTTAAGTGTTTGAATGAGAATTTATTTGTTGAATTGCTTTTAATAAGGGTGTTGAGATAGGATCCTCAACTACCGTATCCATATATATAATTTCCTTTATGTAATATAAATTGCTACTATGAGATGTAAGGATGAAATGCATGTGTATAATAATGTGTTCAATGTGTTTAATAAAATGCTCGAATGAGAGTTATGTTTGGTTTGATTGTTAATTGTTGTTATGTTCAACATGTGTGTAACGACCCGTAAATTTCCGTACGTTGGTTCGAGTACCACCTCGACCAGAAATCAATTAGGATTAAATCCTTTAGAAATTTAACAAAGTTAACTAAGTACTAAACTCGATTAGCCGTGAAATCCGTTGGGATCGCTTTAAATATGATCTGCAAGACCCAAAACTTGCAAAACAAGTGACGCTAGGTTACCCTAAAGTTTAGAACCAAACTCATTTCCCGGCTGCTCTCGGGAACGAAACGAAACTTCGTATTAGGTCTAGACCGCTTATCGGAAGTCTGATTAACACAAAGTTAAGGAACTAGGACCGTCTCACTGGACTTGACAATCATCTCAAAAATCAGGTCCATCCGATGTCCCACGGCCATTCGTTTCGATCCGGAGCAAGGGTGTGTGAAAAACACTATTCCCATCCCAATATAAATATCAGGAATAGTGATCTGGCACCTTTTGCTTGCGTGTCAGTATTAAGCAACCTGACCGTCAGAATCCGACCAAATTACACCCTCGGATTAAGAAAAATTTCAGGAACATTTACATGTACTTGGAATTTCTGATCGTGGCCCACTGACCGTCGAACTGAAAGTGGTTTACCACGTGCGATCTGGGAATCCGATCGAATCGAAAACGTAATCCCACATAGATCCATAGGTGGTGAGCTTAAGTCTGACGTTTGACTCAAGGAGGGCTACCAGAACCTCTCTTTTGAGCTAGAAAAGTGACGAATATCCTATATTAGCAGTAACCCTTGAACCTGAGTCTATTTTCGAAATGTTTTTGGCTATAAAAGGAGCTTAGAACAGCCCCTCTCACAGCCATACGAATTTGGGATTAAAACCTTAGAGAGAGAGAGAGAGAAAAGAGAGAGAAGAGCTTGGGATTTGTGGGAGATCTTCCTCCTACTGCTTTCGGTTGTCGCACGGCCTACACTGCTCCTTTCCAGGTGTTTTCTCGGCGGTATCCATTCCGTTTGAAGGTAAGAAACCCTAACCCTAGGTCTGATTTGATGTAAGATCGTTGTAGGTTACGTAAAGGCTAACCGATTCCGCTCTTTAGGCTAGAAAACTCCCGTATACGGAAGCTCAACGACCCTTGTTGATTCGTTGTGATTCCAAGGGCAAAGGTGAGGACTTTAAGTGTATAAGTTACGGTTTTCAACGCTTTCAATGTCAGATAATGGTAGATTCATGATCTGTATGCAATTGCACATGTACAAAGTGCCTTCCGTTTTCTGTTTCGATTAGAATTGTAGAAATTGGAATTTCACATACTTTAGGTATTCGAATAAAATACCGTATACGTATTTTTTATGAAAATGTGTTTGACATGTTTAATTGTCGTATGGACATATGATGTATGGATAAAATACTCATTTGGCGAAAGGGTTCGCCTAAATACATGTTTACTAATATACACCATGTATGTAGAAATACGGTATTGTAAGAAGTACCGTATACGTGTATATTTTTACGACATGTTTGTCATGATTAATTGTTGTATAAATATATTAAGTGCGTATAAATTAATTGTTTGGCGAAAAGAATCGCCGTATTACAAGTTCCCTTGTAAACACTATGTATGTTGAAATTGGGTATACTAGAAAATACCCTATACGTATAAAGTTCTTGATGTAATTGTCGGGATTATTTCTTTGTATGAATATGATGTATATGTATAAAATACTAGTTTGGTAAAGGGACAACCCTAGTGCACTTTCCTCTAACATACGTCAGGTATGTTGAAATAGAGCATTCCAAGTGTTGGTGAAATCGCCTGTGAGTGTAAGTGCTTAAGTGTTAGAACCTTAGGTAGGTGCTGAGATGGGATTCTCATCTACCTTAGAGTCACATATGATATCCTCCATGTGGTTATTCACTCTAACCACTCACCTATGAAATATATGTATTTGTATCCCTATTTGCATAATGCTTTATAATATGCTTTTGAACATGCTTTGTAACTTGTTTATTAACATGCTTCATGATAGGCTTTATAACATGATTGCTAGTGTTCTTGAATTACCATGTTATCATGCTGTATTCCACATGCTATGGTTAGGACTTGATTGAGCTTGGGACTATGTCCATAGTCCAGGCATCCGGTATCAGACTTGAAGTTGTGGTTGGGATTCGTTCCGCCACACATGATGTGTTGGCGAACCCGTGTCGTACTTCGGTTGGCGATAGTGGTTGGCCACAAGAGGTGCTTCTACGCTTCATATCGCCCAACTTGTTGTGCGCTCGAGCCAGCCGAACACGTCAAGTAACCCGTGTGTCTTATGTATGTTCACCATGTTTGGTCGCTAATGTTTGAACCTAGGGTACCAAACTTACCGTGAAAATCCCGTTAACCATGGTACCTCGATCCGCTAAGACTCATGAGCCGGGCATGGTGGTATGGGACACCGTGGTCGAGCCGTCGGCCTCTGGCTGGGGCTACGTGCCTCTCCCGTAGTGACCAGTGGGCAACTTAACTCGTGAGCCGATTATGGTGGTATGGGACACTATATTCGCGGCTGTCGGCCTACATTGATAAGGTGATGGGGGAGTGGTGCAACCTTTGTGCGTAACAGCCCTGGCAGCCCTTTGTAGTGACCGTGAGCATACTCTGAAGTCGCAGTGCGCCTTAGGGTTCGCCGTGATATATGGAGTGTGAACTAGGCCTGTTTCTGTATAGTGATGAATCGTTTAAGGGGTGATGGGGGAGTGGTGCAACCTTTGTGCGTAACGACCACAGCGGCGACCTCTGCAGTGACCTAGAAAATACACCATCGTCTGATATTAACTAGGACTGACGACCCTAGAATAGATCATGTTTGGGAATGATACAAGGGAGGTACCTTAGTTTCCCAATCCTGCTGTATGAAATGGATTAATT
The DNA here is from genome assembly GCA_030180095.1 of Magnolia changhungtana. Taxonomy (NCBI): domain Eukaryota; kingdom Viridiplantae; phylum Streptophyta; class Magnoliopsida; order Magnoliales; family Magnoliaceae; genus Magnolia; species Magnolia changhungtana. Next base: position 1,135,991 of record JASAUF010000140.1, on the reverse strand, counting down.
AAAAACTCGGTAATCATGCTCATCATGCATCGCATGTGCCTGGAAGATGTGGAGCACTGTGGGATGTAAGCATGCCGCGAATGTGAGATGGTGTCGCATGAGGGAGTATGTCGGTGAGGGCATCCATCATACCTGCATTCATACTTGCATTAATCAGAGTAACTAGGAGTGTTTGATTTACTGCTTGACTGTATTGATAACATGATAACTTATGCCTTATTGTTCCACTGAGTTAGCTACTCACTCCCACGTTACGGGACGGTGTTGTACACACCAACCAGACTCTGTCTCAGGTTTAGGCGATCCGACGACTCTGGAGGCGGAGCCTGATTATGACGAGGACCAGGAGGAGTTCTCGTATATGCAGTTCTCTGGCGGCTTCGACTAGGTTGCCAAGATCGACGGGTTCTACAGGGATTGTACCTAGTTATTTTTGACATTTTGATTACAAACAGAAATGTATATGGAGACTCAGACAGATTCATACTCTGGAGAATGAAATGTTTATTTTGTTTCTTTACATACATATATATACTGATTCAGTCTTAAGCTTGCTTTTATACAATTGATCTGGAGTATGAATTACTGTTTTGGTATAATCTCATTCATTTTTACTGCTCTAACACAGACAACATTCAAACATCATTAAATATGTTGCATAAGTGATGCGTTGGAACTCGGGAGTTGAGTTACACTCGACCCCCGATTTTTAGGGCGTTACAAGTTGGTATCAGAGCACGATTTTGATTAAACCGGACCTGAGTTATGTCCCCACTATGTACGCTGACGTGTTGCAACCTAGGAGGGTGCGCAAAAATGTAGAAACAGTCTTAGGGTCTCCCGATTTCACCGTTCGGTGAAATTCATTAAAAACGGACGCGTTGATCGAGTTTGTACTCGATCCTGACCGCACATAAGGATTCTAAATCACTCTTAGATCGTCTATTGACGTGTCCAAATCACCATCCACCTAAAACCAATTGTTAAAAATCAGGAAAAATCAGTTAGTTTAGAAATTTTTTCAGGACCACCCGTTCTAGAACTGAATTGAGTCGGGGGCCTCCCCACCGAAATATACTAAGCCCCCAGATCGAACCAGGGTGCATTTGGCACCCTGGAGACATGGCAAACAGGGCCCCACCGCGGCGGCGCGGCTCCGGTGGCGGACCGCGGTCCGGTGGGCCATCTCGAGTGGGGTCGGGGCTGAGGTTGGTCAGCCTAACCTCCTACACCCCCTGGCATGTGCCATTTTGGTAATGGGTTGGGTTTTAAAGGGCTGGAGCACCCTTCTTCCTCATTTCACCCATTTTCAAACACCTCCAAACCCATTTTCAATTTTTCTCTAAACTCATCCCTCCAAACCTTGCAATCTTCCATTTTCCTCCATAACCCACACACCCCAACCTTCCACAACAGCCCTAGCCTCCTCCTTTCCCCATTTTCTCAAGTTGGAGCTCTCATACCCCTCATTGGAGCTCAAAAATCGGGTAATCTCCTAACCCATTCCATTTTCTTCTTGTTTCTCCTTCATTTCCTACCTCTAGTGCCCCTTCCACACCTATTGGATTGTTGCTTATGGTGGATCAAAGAGATCAGCCCCTTTTTTCCCATTTTGGCAATTTTTCATGGCCCTCTTTGGTGTGGTGGCAACTATTTTCTCCATTTCCTCCATCTTATCTTTCATGGGAAAGAGGAAAACCGCGGCCGATGACGCCGGCCCAAGTAGGCCAGCCCATTCCCAAAGAAGATCCGACATTGGGGCCGGCACTAACACCGTTCGGGAGTTTAGGTCGAAGTGAGACCTGGATCCTGATCATCCCGCTAGAAATGCTTATCCGATAGGCATCGAATACGGGTGCTTCGCGGGCCGCAAGGTTGTGTTTGAAGCTCATGTGGATGAAAGAATGTTTGGCCTACACCCGATGATGGACCACTGGTGGATATCGGATGGAATTCTATATTTGAAGGCGAGTCTCCCGCATGTGAGAACACGGTTCGCGCTTTCTACACTCACATCGTGGACTCATCAGTAGAGCCTCTTCAGTTTACTGTCTCTGTGAGGGGCATAAGGCGCATAATCACTGTGGATGAGGTGGTTCGAATCACGAAGATCTCGCTTGGTCAAGTGCATCCTAGTGATGACTTCTCTAGAAGTGCGCAGGAAAGGGATCGTCGCACACGATATCTCTGTGGTCGCCCGGTTACTTGGAAGCGAGGAAATTGTATTGCGGCGACAAAGATGGCCGAAAACTTCCGTTTACTCCATCACATTTTCACATACAATGTATACCCATGGTGGGGTAACTGCACGGAGTGTACTCGGGTGATGGTGGACTTTCTGTACAAGATGGGACGCGGGGACAATATATGCCTACCCACATTCATCCTATCCCAGATAGTTCAGGTTGTTCGTTCTGCCAGGAACGATCTTTCGCTCCCATTTGGCCGTCTGATCTGCAGGATGGCTCGTGATGTCGGCTATAGACTCAACATGGAAGACATTGCACCAGTTCGAGTCATAAGTGAGGCGACACTCAAGAATATGAAGATCGGCCCTCAACAGCGGCAAGCACGACTCGACGAGTCTGGAGATGAGTCAGATAGCGCCGGTGAGGAGAGTGTTGACCTCCAGGCTGAGAGTGATGAGGAGCGCGGTGACGACATACAGGAAGAAGAACCTGAGGCTCAAGACACTGAGGAGAGTTCATCTCCTGCGGCTCAGGAACAGGGTGTGAATCGGGATGCTTTTGATGCACGTTTGGCCCGTCTCGAGGAGGGTCAAGCCGCCCTGCAGCAAGAAGTTGGACAAGTTCGGGCTGAGCTTGGTGAGACCCGAGCCAAGCTTGAAGAGACCGAAGCCTACATGAAGAGGAGCTTTAAGAAGGTGTCTCGTACGTTGAAGGCCATTCTGTGCTGTGTGCAGGACAAGAATGCTCCTCCTCCACCGCCTGTTTCGGATGCTTAGTCATCCACGTTGTTGTGGTTGTTGTTTGTTTTTGGTTGCCGCGATAGGCGGTTTATGTTTTCATGTAGTTGATGTAATAGATAGTAGCGTGTTCTAAGTGTTTAATGTTGTGGATGTATTGGCTATCATGTGATTTCCGTCATGATTCATGTAACTCTGTATTCCATGTATTATGACAAATTTTGGGTAAATGAAAGGCATGTAGCCCCTTTTGTTTTGATTATGTGTGGAATGCTTAAAGTGCTTTATGATGTGTGTTATGCTGTATCTCACAAATGTTGTACCCTATGTTGTATAGGGCATGCCGCGACAGTATACGCGGAGCACGGCACATCTCCGTCTGACTGGCTCTATGGACCCGACTCCTTCTGGTAGTAGCGGTCCTGCGGACTGTGGGTTAGGTTTTGATCAGCCCCCTGCTGGTCCTGCCGGTGGATTGCCACCTTACACGCTCCTGGTCCGTGAGCAGTATCGGCCGTCTTCTTCTGCGCAGCATGACTCCCAAGCTGCTCCGCCGACTGATAGGTTTGAGCAGCTGATGTTGATGATGCATCGGCCAGGCGGTGCAGATGCGGCGGCGCAGCACCCGGCCTGGCTTATGGCCACTATCGCTGCGGCCTTGTCCCATGGTGGTAGTGCGACTCCACCTACGACATCTGCTTGTCCTGCCGGGCACTCGGAGCCTCCTGCTCAGTGTGAGGATGTGCCTCTGCCCTCACCCGTGGTGCCTCCTACTGGAGATGTCAGTACCTGCGGTTTACTCGAGCGATTTCAGCGCTTGAGGCCTCCTTCATTCATGGGCACTCATAGACCCGAGGAGGCAGAGTTTTGGCTTGATCGCATCTCTAAGATGCTTCGGATGCTGCATTGTTCAGAGGCAGAGCAGGTTGAGCTGGCCGCTTTCATGTTTGAGAGGGAGGCCAGTTTATAGTGGGATAGCGTGTTGCGGTCTGTCGCAGCAGATTACGTGTGGACCTGGGAGGCTTTCGAGTTTCGGTTCCATGAGAAATACTACCCGCAGACTTATCGACATGAGCGGGAGGATGAGTTTCTGCGCCTCAGGCAGGGAGGCATGATGATTACGGAGTACGAGCACCGCTTCACAGAGTTGGGCCGCTTTATCCCAACTATACTGGTGGATGAGCAGATGCGGATGCGTCGTTTTTCCTTGGGTTTGCGATCGGAGATACGGTCGAAGATATGCTGCCTCAGTATACCTACCTATGCAGCACTGGTTCACATGTCTATGACGGCAGAGCAGGATGTGGACCGGTTGGCCCGATCTCGTGGTGCTATGGTTGCGAGGCCACGACAGGAGATACAGAGCAGGCCTATTCTAGGCAAGAGGCCTCGTGTTGACTCGCCTCTCAGGATCGAAGCGCCAGTGGCTCCTGTGAGGCGCCCTATTGTGACCTGCACGTACTGCGGGAAGTAGGGTCATCTTATTGGGAGTTGTTTCGCACGGATGAAGGACAGTGGGTTCTCTCCGCCACAGATGTTGGGTCGTTCTTGCCCGCAGGCCTTATCGATTACACCTTTACAGACTATACCTGCACATCCTTCCTTTCAATCTCCTGCATCACGGTTCAGGCCGCCGCAACGACCCTTGGTCCCTCAGCCGAACCGTCAGCAGCAGGCGCGCGTTCATACGCTTGTGGCTGAGGCACCTGAGACGTCACTTGCGGCCCCGACAGCTTTTGAGGGTACGGCTTATATCCATGGTACTCCCGTTTCTTTATTGGTGGACACTGGGTCCACTACTTCTATTATTTCTTGTGGGGCGGTTAAACGTCTATCTTTGCCTACGATTCCCACAAAGGGAATGAGACTCACTACGGCTCTTTGGGACTGTTCGATGTCACACGGTTGTGCGAGGGTTGTCCGATAGTTTTGGGTAGCAGCACAGTGCTCGTCGACCTCATTGTTGCTCCACTATGGCACTACGACGTTATCCTTGGTATAGATTGGCTCGCCAAGATGAGGGCGGAGGTAGATTGCGATACTCGGATCGTGACTGCCTATGGACCTGATGGCACAGCGTTCATGTTTCCAGTACACGTCAGTTGGCCCTGCCGTGTTGATTGTTACGCTGCTTTACTTGTGCCGATTGATGGTCCGACAGTAGAGGGTACGCTGGTGGTTCGAGAATTTGCAGGCGTGTTTGAGACTATTCCTGGTTTACCTCCTCGACGCGAGATCGATTTCACAATCGATCTTATGCCAGCTGCGACACCCATCTCACTGCCGACTTATCGTATGCCTCCATGTGAGATGGAGGAGCTGCGGAAACAAATTGATGATCTGGTAGACAAGGGTTTTATACGACCTAGTGTGTCTCCTTGGGGAGCACCTGTGCTATTTGTGAAGAAGAAGGACGGGTCACTACGGTTATGTATTGATTACCGTAGGTTGAACTAGGTCACAGTGAAGAATAAGTATCCTTTGCCCAGGATAGATGATCTGTTCGATCAGTTGAGGGGGGTGAAGTATTTCTCGAAGATTGATCTTCAGTCGGGGTACCACCAGTTACGCGTGAGAGAGGAGGACATGCAGAAGACAGCCTTCAGGACGTGCTTCGGGCACTATGAGTTCTTGGTGATGTCGTTCGGCCTGACGAACGCACCAGCCGTGTTCATGGATCTGATGAACCGGGTATTTCGGCCCTTCCTGTACCGATTCGTCATCGTTTTTATTGACGCCATCTTGATATACTCCACGAGTCAGGAGGAGCACGAGGAGCACTTGAGAGCGGTGCTGGGTACACTGAAGAAGAACCAGCTGTTCGCACAATACAAGAAGTGCGACTTCTGGCAGGAGGAAGTCAAGTTCCTGGGACACGTAGTGTCTAAGGATGGGATAGCAGTGGACCTTGCTAAGGTAGCTGCGGTTTAGGATTGGCAGCAGCCTGAGTCGGTTACTGAGGTGAGGAGTTTCTTGGTCTGGCTGGGTATTACAGACGCTTCATTCGGGATTTATCGAAGATCGCCAGGCCATTGTCTCAGTTGACTCGGAAGGACCTGAAGTTCGCCTGGAACGAGAAGGCGGAAGCAGCTTTCAAGGAGCTGAAGGACAAGTTGACGTCCACCCCTGTGCTAGTACTGCCAGAGCAAGGGGAGAAATACACGATATATACTGACGCATCTCGAGTTGGTTTAAGTTGTGTCCTGATGCAGAAGGACATGGTGATTTCGTATGCCTCGAGACAATTAAGGAAGCACGATGAGAATTACCCTACACATGACCTAGAGTTGGAAGCTGTCATCTTTGCATTGAAGCTTTGGAGACATTACCTCTACAGAGAGGAGTTCGAGCTTTTCTGCGACCACAAGAGCCTTAAGTACATATTCACACAGCGAGACTTGAATATGAACAACGTCGATGGATGGAGACCTTGAAGGACTTCAAGTTCGAGGTTTCCTACCATCCTGGCAAGGCGAACCTTGTGGCAGACGCGTTGAGCCGCAAGAAGGCGATTGCATTTGCGGCACCACTGATGATAGCTGAGTGGGACATGGTGGAGTTCATATGGCACTTTGAGCAGAGACTCACTGTCGAGGACCCATATGAGTGTGTTGCGCACATTCGGGTGCGGCCACTTATTGACGATAGGATTGTTGAGGCCCAGGAGGGCGATATACGGCTGTCTGAGCTTCGAGAGCAGGCTAGCGACGCCGAGGACTCCGAGTGGAGAGTTGGTTCTGATGGGGGTCTACGATTCTGTGGCCGCCTATGCGTTCCTGATGTGCCTGACTTGAGACGCGAGCTTCTCGAGTCTGCCCATAACTCGAAGCTTGCGATGCATCCTGGTAGCACGAAGATGTACCAGGATTTGAGACGAACGTATTGGTGGAATAATATGAAGGCCCACATCGCTGAGTATGTGTCTCGATGTCTGACATGCCAGCAGGTCAAGGCAGAACATCGCCGACCTCTGGGCGCTTCAGCCCATGCCTATAGCAGAGTGGAAGTGGGACTTCATCTCCATGGATTTCATATCCGGGCTGCCGAAGACGAGGAAGGGACACGATTCCATTTGGGTGATTGTGGACCGGTTGACTAAATCGGCCCATTTCCTCCCTATCAGAGTTACGAACTCTGCAGACGAGCTGGCTAGATTGTACATCAGAGAGATCATCCGTCTGCACGGGGTTCCGTTAGAGATCGTGTCGGACAGAGACATGCAGTTCACATCCATCTTCTGGACTCGTATCCAGGAGGCGATGGGTGTAAAGTTGAAGTTCAGTACGGCGTTTCATCCTCGGGCCGATGGGCGGTGGAGCGGGTGAATCGGTTTCGGGCGATATGTTGCGAGCATGTGTGTTGGACTTCAAGGACAGCTAGGATGACTGTCTTCCGTATGCAGAGTTCGCCTACAACAACAGCTTCCAGGCGACTATTGGCATGGTGCCATATGAGGCTCTATATGGTCGACCTTGTAGGGCACCGCACTGTTGGGCAGAGGTTGGAAAGCGTAGTCTGATTGGCCCGGAGTTGGTACAGGCGACTACAGAGAAGGTCGACATTATCAGGCGTCGATTACTTACAGCGCAGAGCGAGCGAGAAAGAGTTACGCCGATACGAGGCGGCAACCGCTGGAGTTCGAGGTCGGGGATCATGTATTCCTTCGAGTTTCCCCTATGAAGGGAGTCCTTCAGTTTGGGAAGAAGGGGAAGCTCACACCTAGGTTTATCGGTCCATTTCAGATACTGGATCGAGTGGGTGATGTGGCGTATCGTCTCGCTTTGCCCACACTACTTGCGTCTGTACACAACGTATTTCATGTATCTATGCTGAAGAAATACGTTCCTGATCCTTCGCATATCATCAGATGGGAGCAGGTATAGTTGAGCGAGGATGCTACATATGAGTTGCGCCCGACGCGCATCCTTGACAGGAAGGAGCAGGTACTGCGTAGCAAAGTCATCCCACTTGTGAAGGTACTTTAGACACATCATTCCGAGGAGGAAGCTACCTGGGAGACTGAGGCCGAGGTCAGGAAGAACTACCCTCAGATTCTATAGGAATATGAAAATGTATAAATTTCAAGGACGAAATTTTTGTTTAAGGGGGGGTAGATTGTAACGACCCGTAAATTTTCGTACGTTGGTTCGAGTACCACCTCGACCAGAAATCAATTAGGATTAAATCCTTTAGAAATTTAACAAAGTTAACTAAGTACTAAACTCGATTAGCCGTGAAATCCGTTGGGATCGCTTTAAATATGATCTGCAAGACCCAAAACTTGCAAAACAAGTGACGCTAGGTTACCCTAAAGTTTAGAACCAAACTCATTTCCCAGCTGCTCTCGAGAACGAAACGAAACTTCATATTAGGTCTAGACCGCTTATCGGAAGTCCGATTAACACAAAGTTAAGGAACTAGGACCGCCTCACTGGACTTGACAATCATCTCAAAAATCAGGTCCATCCGATGTCCCACGTCCATTCGTTTCGATCCGGAGCGAGGGTGTGTGAAAAACACTATTCCCATCCCAAAATAAATATCAGGAATAGTGATCTGGCACCTTTCGCTTACGTGTCAGTATTAAGCAACCTGACCGTCAGAATTCGACCAAATTACACCCTCGGATTAAGAAAAATTTCAGGAACATTTACATGTACTTGGAATTTCTGATCGTGGCCCCCACCCGTCGAAGTGAAAGTGGTTTGCCACGTGCGATCTGGGAATCCGATCGAGTCAAAAACGTAATCCCACATAGATCCATAGGTGGTGAGCTTAAGTCGATGTTTGGCTCAGGAGGGCTACGAGAACCTCTCTTTTGAGTTGGAAAAGTGACGAATATCCTATATTAGCGGTAACCCTTGAACACGAGTCTATTTTCGAGAATGTTTTTGGCTATAAAAGGAGCTTAGAACAGCCCCTCTCACAGCCATACGAATTTGGGATTAAAACCCTAGAGAGAGAGAGAGAAAAGAGAGAGAAGAGCTTGGGATTTGTGGGAGATCTTCCTCCTACTGCTTTCGGTTGTCGCACGGCCTACACCGCTCCTTTCTAGGTGTTTTCTCGGCGGTATCCATTCCGTTTGAAGGTAAGAAACCCTAACCCTAGGTCTGATTTGATGTAAGATCGTTGTAGGTTACGTAAAGGCTAACCGATTCCGCTCTTTAGGCTAGAAAACTCCCATATACGGAAGCTCAACGACCCTTGTTGATTCGTTGTGATTCCAAGGGCAAAGGTGAGGACTTTAAGTGTATAAGTTGTGGTTTTCAATGCTTTCAATGTCAAATAATGGTAGATTCATGATCTGCATGCAATTGCACATGTACAAAGTGCCTTCCGTTTTCTGTTTCAATTAGAATTGTAGAAATTGGAATTTCACATACTTTAGGTATTCGAATAAAATACCGTATACGTATTTTTTATGGAAATGTGTTTGACATGTTTAATTGTCGTATGGACATATGATGTATAGATAAAATACTCATTTGGCGAAAGGGTTCGCCTAAATACATGTTTACTAATATACACCATGTATGTAGAAATACGGTATTGTAAGAAGTACCGTATACGTGTATATTTTTGCGACATGTTTGTCATGATTAATTGTTGTATAAATATATTAAGTGCGTATAAATTAATTGTTTGGCGAAAAGAATCGCCGTATTACAAGTTCCCTTGTAAACACTATGTATGTTGAAATTGGGTATACTAGAAAATACCCTATACGTATAAAGTTCTTGATGTAATTGTCGGGATTATTTCTTTGTATGAATATGATGTATATGTATAAAATACTAGTTTGGTAAAGGGACAACCCTAGTGCACTTTCCTCTAACATACGTCGGTATGTTGAAATAGAGCATTCAAGTGTTGGTGAAATCGCTTTGTGAGTGTAAGTGCTTAAGTGTTAGAACCTTAGGTAGGTGCTGAGATGGGATTCTCAGCTACCTTAGAGTCACATATGATATCCTCCATGTGGTTATTCACTCTAACCACTCACCTATGAAATATATGTATTTGTATCCCTATTTGCATAATGCTTTATAATATGCTTTTGAACATGCTTTGTAACTTGTTTATTAACATGCTTCATGATAGGCTTTATAACATGATTGCTAGTGTTCTTGAATTACCATGTTATCATGCTGTATTCCACATGCTATGGTTAGGACTTGATTGAGCTTGGGACTATGTCCATAGTCCAGGCATCCGGTATCAGACTTGAAGTTGTGGTTGGGATTCGTTCCGCCACACATGATGTGTTGGCGAACCCGTGTCGTACTTAGGTTGGCGATAGTGGTTGGCCACACGAGATGCTTCTGCGCTTCATATCGCCCAACTTGTTGTGCGCTCGAGCCAGCCGAACACGTCAAGTAACCCGTGTGTCTTATGTATGTTCACCATGTTTTGTCGCTAATGTTTGAACCTAGGGTACCAAAGTTACCTGTGAAAATCTCGTTAACCATGGTACCTCGATCCGCTAAGACTCATGAGCCGGGCATGGTGGTATGGGACACCGTGGTCGAGGCTTTGTCGGCCTCTGGCCGGGCTACGTGCCTCCCCGTAGTGACCAGTGAGCAACTTAACTCGTGAGCTGATTACGGTGGTATGGGACACTATATTCGCGCTGTCACCTACATTGATAAGGTAATGGGGGAGTGGTGCAACCTTTGTGCGTAACAGCCCTGGCAGCCCTTTGTAGTGACCGCGAGCATACTCTGAAGTCGCAGTGCGCCTTAGGGTTCGCCGTGATATATGGAGTGTGAACTAGGCCTGTTTCTGTATAGTAATGAATCGTTTAAGGGGTGATGGGGGAGTGGTGCAACCTTTGTGCGTAATGCGACCACAGCGACCTCTGCGGTGACCTAGAAAATACACCATCATCTGATATTAACTAGGACTGACGACCCTAGAATGGATCATGTTTGGGAATGATACAAGGGAGGTACCTTAGTTTCCTAATCATGCTGTATGAAATGGATTAATTAAAAACTCGGTAATCATGCTCATCATGCATCGCATGTGCCTGGAAGATGTGGAGCACTGTGGGATGTAAGCATGCCGCGAATGTGAGATGGTGTCGCATGAGGGAGTATGTCAGTGAGGGCATCCATCATACCTGCATTCATACTTGCATTAATCAGAGTAACTAGGAGTGTTTGATTTACTGCTTTATCATTACTGCTTGACTATATTGATAACATGATAACTTATGCCTTATTGTTCCACTGAGTTAGCTACTCACTCCCACGTTACGGGACGGTGTTGTGCACACCAACCAGACTCTGTCTCAGGTTTAGGCGATCCGACGACTCTGGAGGCGGAGCCTGATTATGACGAGGACCAGGAGGAGTTCTCGTATATGCAGTTCTCTGGCGGCTTCGACTAGGTTGCCAGGATCGACGGGTTCTACAGGGATTGTACCTAGTTATTTTTGACATTTTGATTACAAACAGAAATGTATATGGAGACTCAGACGGATTCATACTCTGGAGAATGAAACGATTATTTTGTTTCTTTACATACATATATATACAGTTCAGTCTTAGCTTGCTTTTATACAATTGATCTGGAGTATGAATTACTGTTTTGGTATAATCTCATTCATGTTTACTGCTCTAACACAGACAACATTCAAACATCATTAAATATGTTGCATAAGTGATGCGTTGGAACTCGGGAGTTGAGTTACACTCGACTCCCGATTTTCAGGGCGTTACAATGTGTGACTACCCATTGCAATTGAGCATGTTTGGGACTACCACGTAGTCCAGGCAATTGGTAATGGTTCCTGATTGAGCGGCTGAACTAGTCTCGCCATATTGGATAAGTTTGATGAATTTGAGTCGTACAGTGATTGTCGACAGTGGTTAAGACACATGGAGTGCTTATGCACTCCATGTCGATTAAATTTCGCATGCGCTCGTACCAATCGAACTTGTTAAATAACCTGATTGGCCTACTATGTGTTTACCATGTATGGATGCTATTGTTTGAATCTAAGGTACTGCTCACCAATGTAAAGCCCATTTCAACCATTATTCCAAGATCCGCTAAGACTCATGAGTAGGGCATGGCGGTATGGGACACCATGGTTGAGCTGTCGGCCTACGCTGGGGTGACGAGCCTCCTCGTAGTGACACTGAGCAACCCAAACTCGTGAGCCAAATACGGTGGTATGGGACATTGTATTCGAGCTGTCGGCCTACGCTAAGGTAACGAGCCTTCCCATAGTGACCTTGAGTATAAACTAGTCCTATGCTGAGGTGACGAGCCTCTCCATAGTGACCTCGAGTGTAAACTCGTGAACTTGCCTATCCACTGCTTTTAAATTAGGGGTGATGTTTCCCTATAACTTACTTATCGTATGTGATTAACTAGGATTGACGACCCTAGAGGGATCATCATTTGGGTAAATGATATAAAGGGAGGTACCTTAGCTTCCAGAATTTGCTGTATGAATAAGCCTAATAAATTACTTGGCTAACACGACCATGCACTGCATTGGATGTGCTTTGACGAGGAAGCGCAAGTTTAGGGAGTTTGTCATGCGCGACTGTGAGATGATGTCGCTGAGGGAGTGCAGGTGAGGGCATACATCATTATAGCATACCATTTCTACATTAACAAGAGTACTTAGGACATGACTGTTGTACTGCTTTATCATTAATGCTTGATTGAATTGATAACATGTTAACCTTTGCCTTATAGCTCCAATGAGTTGATCACTCACTCCTACGCTGGGACAGTGTTTTAAAACACCAACCAGACTCTGTTTTAGCTGCAGATGGTGGCAAGGCTTATGTGAGGGAGCCGAACTTTTATGATGAGGAGGAGTTTTCCTGCGTTCAGCTCTCAGGCTGGACTGTGTAGACCTAGAGCTACGTCGTCGGTATTACAGGGATATTGGATTAGTGAAACATTCACATTTTGTCATATAACTTGAAACAAATTTTATATATATTCATCTTGGTAGCACTTCATACTCTGGAGGTCATGAATCACGTATATAGTTTATATAGTTAGTTCAGTCTTCCGCTTGCTTATTTAAATTAACTCTGGAGTATGATATGCTATTTTAGTGTAATCCCACTCTTGTTTAATGCACTAATATGGACAACATTCAAACATCATCATATATATTGCATAAGTGATGCGTTAGAACTCGGGAGTTGAGCTTTGCTCGACCCTCGATTCTCAGGGCATTACAAACCCATATAGGGCAAATACCAGAACAAAGACACATAGGGCGATATCGGAACGAGCTGCAGAGGGTAATTGTCAAATAGGCCACATAGGGTGAGTATCAAAACCATGCGATAAAAGACCAACCTTGAAAACCATTGGACACAACAACCCTGGATGGTAAGCCCACATCAATGGTCAATTTAATCCACCCTTCAATAACCACTAAGTCGAAAGTCCATTATAATCACAACCAATCAGGTTACATCCCAAGTATGGGTGTACATTTATAAGTGGGGGTTTCCCACTAATATACCAGTTTAAATTCCATAAGCAATCCATGAATAATCTACAAGCATGAATAAATATGCAGGATAAACATTAAGTATGTAATGTAGCAATTCAATTCTAATAATTAACACACGTGACTATGAAATAGAGATATCAATTTTAAATTAAAATAAAAACCATAACTTAGGCTAATGAGAAGATGAAAAGCTCAAGGGGAAGAATCATCACCTTACACTTTGAATCGCCAATTGATGTTGCTAGTGAGGGTGTGCACCCTTAGAACTGAATCCTACCATGAACAGTGAAGTTGTACGTGAGGTCAATGCTCTACTAAGTATCTATGGTCAAGACCAATACAACCTAGGGCTTAGATAACTCATCTTTTGGGTTTCACCCTAGAGTCTAGGTCTAGGCTTAGATCTGTGAACTTAACCTTAGTGTTAATTTATTCATTATAAGATATTTATTAACATTAGTGTTATAGTTGACATTAGTTAATAATTATTATGATGACACCAATTAGTACGGTTTGATCCGAGTTCTACGCACCACCTAGGTTTAAGGTCATGGCCTAGAGTTTGAATCATTTATCTTAGGGTTTTTAGTATAAGATCGGGACTTTCATCCTAGGGTTTAGTCTTAACTTAGATCCTAGGATTTGAACTCCAGTTGGTGTTTTAGTTACAATTTAAATCACAATAATCACAAGATAACTACTAGCTTTAGTGTTATATTAGCTAACATGGTAGTAACGATGATGATTAACATTATGGTCTACTATTAGTGATGATATTTAAGGGTGACAAGACAAAACACTAATATTTAATACTGATAATTGTACATAATTGATAATATTGGTGTGGATAATTTACTAATGGTTACTCATATATAACATTAATACTCCAAGTAAAAATTGGGCTTGCACCTATCTTGATCAGGTCCAACAGTTGTGGCCTAACATTGGGACCCAAAACTGGGCCTGGTCTCAGCCCGGCTCAGCCCTGCAATTGCTGCTCGACTATGGCCCCAAATTGGGCTTGGGTTTGGCACATTTTGGCCCAGTAGTGCTTAGTGTGGCTAAAAAGGCCTAGCTATATGTCCTGGGGGGGGGGGGGGAGGGAATAGGACTATGTTAAATTAAAACTTTAATAGCGGAATGTAAATGAATAAGATAGCCTTATAAACAATTGAATGAAAGATAGAACTTTTAAACAAATCACAATACTGAAATGTAAAGCACTAAAATAGAGAGGTTGATACCAATGTTATTCTAAGGACAACCTTGCAGCATAAAAACCAACGGTTTATGGCAGGACAACCTTACTAGAACAATTTGAATATCAACACTCAAACTGAAAGAAAATAAAGGAAATAGCAAGAAATTAAATTCTAAACTATTACAACATTCCACACAAAGCTTGAAATGTAAAAGATTACAACATTCACATCCACATATACATTCCACAACTTTGAATGATAAAAGATAGAAATTAAATAAACATTCAAACCACAAGACAGAGAATTATAGTGGTTCACCTGTGTGTACACCAACAGTTAAAAAAATAGCCACACAGATTGCTACTCCACTCCTAATATCCTCACACAGGGGATATCAATGTTCACTATCAAAATAGGTTTTCACAGGTTCACCTAAAACCTTCACAATTGTGTCTTTTAGAAAATGGCTTACACAATTTAAAAACCCTCACTTCTGAGTCTTCTGGCTCCCCTCAGATAACCAACACAATGAGATTTTTCTGGCTTAATTTCAAACAAAACCAAAATGGAAATTTACATAAATCTAAAATACCTGGATTTCTCTTTTCGTAGCAGCCCGAAAGAACCAATTGGAGTAGAAGTTCGAATATAGAAGTTCAATTGTCCAATACTCACTTTGATATGGTTCTAGGTTCTAATTGATTTTAAATAAATACTAGATGGGCTAGCTATATTTGATTTTGATTCCAAGAAGAAAGAATACAACAATTCCCCTTTTCAATTTAGATTGGAATGTAGAAACAAAATCAAATAAATAAAGCTAACAAAAGAGAATATTAAATATGCACAGATTAGCTTAAATAACACAAACTTATCTCAGAATGATGCCTTGATTTTACGTGAATTGAATTTTTGAAAAACTCTGAAATTCGTGTTCTATTTATAGTTACAGAAATCGCATCTTCGACTAGTCGAGTGGCCGCTACGACTTGTCGTAGGTCGAACTACATTTTGAAATTTTAAGCGCGATCGGATTAAACCGTTCTACGACTGGTCTTAGGGTGTCCAAGACTGGTCGTGACCATCCCACGACTGGTCATGAGAAACCAAGAATGGTTGCTAGAGTTTGAGTCGTAGTTGTAGGACTGGTCGTGAATGAGTCGACACTGTTCCTACGACCAGTTGAGCAGACTCCAGGACTGGTTGAAGCTCAATCAAAAAATTCTGAAAATTTGTAACAACTTAGGACTGGTCTGAGAATTCTTGGACTAGTCGAGCCAGTTCTAGGACTAGTCGAACAAAGTTCAGGACTGGTCTTAGAACAGACTAAACACTTATAAAAATATTCTATATGAATTATATATTCAAAATGGCCTACCCTAAGGTTAAACTAAGTCATGCAAACCTTAAATGTGAAGTATGCACATTGAGTCTTCACTTCTTCAAATATTGGTTGACCTTTGAAGATTGTAAATCTTGAAATCTCTGATATAGATTGAACTTGAGATCTTCTTAAGCTTGGACTTCATCTTGTACTTAGTCTTGAGTTGTACTTGAGACTTGAACAAGAACTTGTCTTCTGTTGAAGCTCTTGAAATATTCTGATCATTGAAGCTTGTTGTAGAAGTCAAAGAACTTGAAGTAGATCACCGTTCTTAACTTGTAGCACTGATGCAGTAACTTGAACATACAAATCCACACACTACGCAAGACAAAGAATATGTTTTTGGCACCACACATAGATTGTGTTTTTGGCACCATAAAATTTGATAACCAAAGGGGCAAATAACGATTGCACTTATAATCTCCCCCTTTGTCAAATTTGTGACAATCAAGAATATGATATGATTATTTTGAACACAAAGAATCATGCACTAGTTAGTTATAACATGATTAACAAATCATTCACCAGATAACATGATTAACGAATCATGCACCAGTTGTCATTCTTCATTTCTAACTCCCCCTGAGTAGCATATAAAAATCCTTCATAAAAAAAAATGAGAGATGCTTATTCTCCACAATCCATATTCATATATCCCCTATATTTTTCTCCCCCTTTTTTTGCCACAATATGACAAAGGAAGAAAGGAACAAATGGAAGTGGAAGACCAATAAGAGAGTAAAGAAAGGAATAACGAGGTAAGCAATGCAAGTAAAAATAAGCAAATTAAAGTTCACATAGCATTAATCAGGTGAACAAAAGTCAGTCATACAAACTGATGTAAAATGAAAGTCCACACACCGACATAAGTAGTATAAAAAGTTATTACAGACCAATGATTAAAATACTTAGTCAGATCCTTTGGAGGGAGCAGGTATGGTAGGATCAATTTGATGAAGGACCTTATTTAAATGCCTAAGATACTTACACATATATTTAAATTGCAAATCATGGGCAACATTCATGTTCTCTACCCTCTCCTCAAGAGCATGAAGACGAGCATTAAAATTTGATGGCTCATAGTTAGGATCATTTTTAGAGTCTGATCTAATTTCATCAAATATATCATCCATATTTATGTCATCAGGAGGAAGATCGCCACCTTCTTCTTCATTCCCAGCTTTAGCACCACCACCACCCACATCTCTTGATTAGGTGCTAGTTCCAATTTTATCTTATTTAAATTAGTATTGTTAAACAAAAGATGATGAATAGGAGCCTCTTCGACAGGCATAACAACTAGCATGTGAGTAGCTAACACAGTAATAAGATAAGCAAAAGGAACATCACTGTGTCCTGGATGGAGTCGAAATTGAATGATGAAATGACATATCAAAGAAGGCAGACAGACTTTAGTACATGTGACTATAGAATCCAGAACCCGAACTATATAGGAAGTTAGTTCTATTTGGTTACCGGAATGTGGATATAAATTTGAAGTAAAGATTCTGTGAAGAACCCTGTATTTGGGTAACAAGTACTTTGCGGGGAACGCATTCCCTTTCTGAGTCCATTGAACATCCATATTGCATAAATCTCTATTTAACATCCATTTTTCTGATTCTGAAGGTTTTTCCATTAGAATATGAATAGGGATGCCCTCATTATTAACAGGTATTTCCATTAGATCCGCAATCAGATGACGGTCTACAATAAATGAACATCTCTAGTATCAATATTAAAAGTTAAATTATCAGATGAAAATTCAGAGATATATGCACACATAGCCTGTGCAATGGATTGGTATGGAGGCCCACCCCAATGTAGGATGTTATCCCAACCTACAGATTGGAGAAGAGGAAGGATACCAAAAGGAACAATATGATCAATACACAACTTTTTCAACAATGACATTGCACATATGCAAATGCCTAACATTAGAGGGATCATCTTCGAGTGATCGAAGATGGAGCCGAGTGATAGGAGCTGCTGGAGAGGATGAAGGACCATAAACAAATTTCTTTTTCCCTCTAGCATCCATTTTCTAAAAGAAAACCAAAGAACCAAGAAATCACAAAGGAAGTAGAGATGGGTTTTCTAAGATCAGCAAATGAAGTAGAAAAACCCTAAAATCTCTACAGAGCTTGAAATCAAGTACTCAAATGACAAGAATGAAGAGAATAGAACTTGAATCTACAAGATTGACCAACAAAATGCAGTAACCTTGATAAATTAAACGGTTGGGTACGACCGATCGTGCATATACCCGTTGGAGAAGAAACAGGAAATGAGGAAGATGAGTTTTTCCCCCAAATTAAAAAGGTCCAACACACTACACTACTAGTCGAGAACCGTTCTTGACCAGTCATACTATGACTGGTCGAGCATTTCCTCAACTGGTCGAGTACCGACAAAAATATGCATTTTTCATAAAAATTTAAAATTTAAACTAATAAATTATCATGTATATATACATTATGATACATAAATGCATGAATAGTCAATTTACATTGCACATTCCAAGATCAAATTTCAATTTATTAAACCTGCTTTTGTTGAGCGGTTTAGTGAAAATGTTAGTAAGTTGAGTCTCGGTAGGAATGTAATCTAAAGATATTAATTTTTCTTCCACTAATTCACAAATGTAATGATACCTAATGTCAATGTGCTTGGTACGTGAATGCTGGATTGAGTTTTTTGAAATATTTATAGCACTGGAATTATCACAATATAATATCATTGATTCCTGTGCAATTCCATAATCATTTAACATACGTTTCATCCAAACAAGCTGAGTACATGCATTTTCAGCTGTGATGTATTCAGCCTTAGCTGTGGAAAGCGTTACAGAACTTTGCTTCTTACTAAACCAAGAAACTAAACAATTTCTGATATAGAAACAACCACCACTGGTTGATTTCCTATCATCGATATTACCAGCCCAATCAGCATCTGAATACCCAGCCAATTGAACACTACTATCATATGGATACCAGAGACCTAAATTAGTAGAACTTGCGACATATCGCATAATCCACTTAACATCAATTAGGTGAGAATCTTTAGGGTGAGACTGATATCTAGCACAAATACCAAGACTTAAGGCAATATCAGGTCTACTTGCAGTTAAGTAAAGTAAACTGCCAATCAAAATACAATATAGTTTAGGATCTATATTTTTACCTGTAGAGTCTTTTGAGAGTCTTAAGGTTATACTCATAGGAGTATCAAAATTCTTACCATTCTCAAATCCAAACTTTTTAATCAAGTTCAAAGCATATTAGGTTTGAGAAATAAAAATACCATCAAGTTGTTGTTTTACTTATAATCCTAACAAATAATTCAATTCCCCAACCATGCTCATTTCGAACATAGATTTCATTAAATCTGCAAACTCAACAGTCATGTTAGTACAGGTAGATCCATAAATAATATCATCAACATAGATTTGTATCATTAAGATATGATCTTTATGTTTCTTAACAAACAGAGTTTTATCAACACTTCCCATTAGAAAATTATGACTTAGAAAAAACTTAGTCAATTTTTCATACCATGCCCTGGGAGCTTGTTTTAAACCGTAGAGAGCCTTTTTAAGGTAACAAACATGATCAGTGTTCTTAGGGTCTTCAAAACTCGTTGGTTGTTCCACATACACTTCTTCATGTAGATCACCATTTAAGAAGGAACTTTTTACATCCATTTGATAAATTTTGAATTTTTTAAAGCACACAATGGATATGAATAATCTAATTGATTCAAGATGAGCTACTGGGGCAAAGGTTTCATCGTAATCAATCCCTTCTATTTGAGTGTACCCTTTTACAACCAGTCTTGCCTTGTTTCAAATAATATTACCAAGTTCATCAGGCTTATTTTTGAAAATCTACTTAGTTTCGATAATATGTTTATCTTTAGGTCTAGGAACAAGATACTAAATATCATTTCTCACAAATTTTTTAAGTTCTTCCTGCATAGCGATTATCCAGTTTTCGTTAGAAAGCGCTTCTTTTATGTTAGCTAGTTCGATCTGGGATGTAAAGCACACGTAATTACATATGTCTTCTATCTGTTTACGAGTACGCACACCAATGTGAGGGTTTCTAAGAATTTGAGTGGTTGGATGATCATTAACAGTCCTTAGTTTAGAATTAATTTGATTTAATGAAGCATCTAGTTTGTCAATCAAAAGTACTTCATCATTATCTGAACTAGGGGCAAGTGTAATCAAGTGATCATCAATGACCACATTAATGGACTCTTGAATAACACCAGTCCTATTATTCAGTACACGATATACACGACTGTTCAAAGAATATCCTAAAAAGATACCTTTATCACTTTTGGTGTCAAACTTTTCCAGATTTTCACGGTCACGTAAAATATAGCACTTGCTGCCAAAAAATCGAAAGTATTTGACAGTAGGATTCTTATCAAACTAAAGTTCATAATCAGTTTTATTATTAGATTTACGAGTATAAACTCAGTTGATAATATTGCATGCAGTATTTACGGCTTCAGCCCAAAGATTTCTAGGGAGCTTCATACTATTCAACATTACATTTCCCATTTCTTGAAGCACTTTATTTTTCCTCTCAACAATTCAATTTTGTTGTGGTGTTTTGGGCGCAGAGAATTCGTGCGATATTCCCTGATTGCTACAAAATTTCTCAAAACTGCTATTCTCAAACTCAGATCCATGATCACTACGGATCTTACAAACTTGAGAACTCTTTTTAGTTTGGATCCGTTTGAGAATCCTTTTTACTTCGTCAAGGATTTCTGATTTATCCCTCAAGAAGGCTACCCAAGTGAATCTGGTAAAATCATCCACAATTACCAGTATGTATTTTTTGCCACATCGACTCTCCGTCCTGGTAGGTCCTACAAGGTCCATGTGGAGAAGTTCGAGCGATTTTGATGTGGCATTAGAGTTCACCTTTTTGTGAGCACTTCTAGTTTGTTTGCCAATCTGGCATTCGCCACATATTTTGTCTACTTTTTAGAGTTTAGGTAGACCTCTTATTAGTTCTCCTTTGCTCAATTTGTATAGATTACGGTAGTGAACATGTCCAAGGCGTTTATGCCATAATTCAATCTCATCGGTATGGACCATGTAGCACGATTTGTTAGATGAGCTACAATCGCTTACAATATAGCAGTTTTTAGAAGTCCTGCGACCATTTAATATTATTGAACCCTTTTCCTTTAAAATTTCACAACCTCAATTAGAAAAGTTCACACTGTGATTGTTATCGCATATTTGAGATATGCTTAATAGGTTGTGTTTTAGCCCCTCAACATATAAAACATTCTTAACTAAGGGAAGGTTCTAGATTTGAATTGTACCTTGGCTAATAATTTTACAGTTGCTACCATCACCAAATGTGACTGACCCATCAGTCATATCTTTAAGGTCTGTGAATAAAGCCTTGTCGCCTGTCATATGCCTGGAGCACCTACTATCTATGTACCACTTTGTATGGCTTGTCGCTTTGAATGTAGCGTGGGCAACCAAGCAGGTAACCTTAGGAACCCATTTCATAATAGTTTTGGGTTTAGGAGTATAGTTGGTCTTCTTATGTTTGTAGTTGTTATAGGACTAACCCATTGTGTTAGATTTTAAGAGTTCCTTAAGTAGATCAACTATTTTCTCAGCTAAAGGATTTCGGTTTTGATTTTTGTAATTAAAATAGTTACTTTTGGGTTTTTGAGAAGAGTGAAAAGATTTAGTATTTTTAAAACTCTTTTGATTAGAACTTTTCTCTTTTGAATTTGAGGAGTCTCCTTTCACAAACTTGGGAGGAGTATTCTTCTGTTTAGGAGAAATATTTTTATCGTAGCCCAAACCGAATCGGTCGCCACATTTTCTTGATCCAGTTAAAAGTTTTTCTAATTTTATATCACCTTCGGCATACCTCCATGTATCCTTTAAACTCAAAAGGGAAGAGACTTCAAGTTTAAGATTATCAATTTCAGATTTCAGATTTTCAATAAGGGTGGTTTTGAAATCTAGATCACATTTGCATTTTTTAAAACAATCTGAAAGATGAGATTTTTCTAAAATAAGAGTTTCAAAATTATCTTTAAGCTTTGAAAACTTTTCTTTTTGAAGATTTAATTTTACTGTAATCTTACAACTTCCTTATATAAAGCATTATAAGCATCTTAAAGATCTTCTTCATTATCATGATCACTAGTCATATTTTCTTCACTGGTTGAATCACCATGATCTGAAAAAGTGAACTTGGGTAGAGTCATAAGGGCTTTGACTTCATTGCCCGACTCGGTTTCAGAATCTTCTGATTTAGAAGAGGCTTCAGAATCAGAGGATTCATCCCAAGTAGCCAACATACCCTTCTCTTTGGGTTTGTCCTTTATAGGACACTTGTTTGCTAAATACCCATATTCTTGGCAGTTGTAACATTGACTATCTTTCAAAGATTTCTAAGTTTTAGGTTTAGATCTTTTCTTATCGTTTGATTTTTGAAAATCAACCCTCTTTTTACTTTGGAAAATCTTGTAAAACTTTTTTGCTAAAAGGGCCATATCGTTTTCAAAATTTTCTAAATTAGAGTTTTCTTGAGAAATATGATTAGAAAATTTAAGAGCGATAGATTTACCTTTAGGAGCTTTAAAAGTTAACTCGTAGGTTTGTAAAAACCCAACTAGTTCGTCTACCCTCATATTGTCCGTATCACGAAGTTCCTGGATCGCAGTCACCTTTGAGTTGAACCGTTCAGGTAGTGAGCGTAGTATCTTTACACACTTTACTTTCTGGGATTTTATAGCCAAGACCCCACATAAGGTTTACAATGTCTTTCAGTCTAGTATAAAAGTCCATGAACATTTTCTTTTCCTCCATATGTATTTCCTCAAATTTAGTTGTGAGGATTTGGACTTTGGACTTCTTGACAGTTGATGTACCCTCGTGTGTCATTTCTAAAATATCCCAAGCTTGCTTTACAATATCACAGGATATAATTCTTTTCAACTCATCCGGTGATAGTGCGCAAGTGATTGCATTTAGTGCTTTTGCATTGACACTACTCTCACTTTTCTGAAGTGTGGTCCAAGAAAAATAGGATGATATTTTCATTGATTTTGATCCATCGATACCAGTCACTTCAGTGATAGGAGGGATTCATTCAGTCACTGTGGCTTACCACACACTCTCATCCATTGATTTGGGGAAAATCCTCATTCTGGCTTTCCAATAAGCATAGTTGGAACCATCAAATGGTGGAGGCCTAGTGACTGTCGTCCTATTAATAGCTTAGATCGATTAGCTCAGGAAATATATCCAAATAATAACAATTAAAATGAGCTAGTAGGCTTTAATACCACTTGAAAAGGCCTAGCTATATGTCCTCGAGGGGGGGGGGGGGGGGGGGGTAAATAGGACTATGCTAAATTAAAACTTTAACAGTGGAATGTAAATGAATAAGATAGCCTTATAAACAATTGAATGAAAGATAGAACTTTTAAACAAATCACAGTACTGAAATGTAAAGCACTAAAATAGAAATGTTGATACCAATGTTATTCTAAGTACAACCTTGCACCATAAAAACCAAGGGTTTATGGCAGGACAACCTTACTAGAATAATATGAATATAAAAAATTCAAACTGAAAGGAAATAAAGAAAATAGCAAGAAATTAAATTTTAAACTATTACAACATTCCAAACAATGCTTGAAATGTAAAAGATTACAACATTCACATCCACGTATACATCCACAGCTTTGAATGATAAAAGATGGAAATTAAATAAACATTCAAACCACAAGACAGAATTATTGTGTTTTGCTTGTGTGTACACCAACTATTAAAAAAAAAACAGCCACACAGATTGCTACTCCACTCATAATATCCTCACACAGCAGATATCAGCGTTCACTATCAAAATAGGTTTTCATAGGTTCACCCAAAACCTTCAAAATTGTGTCTTTTAGAAAAGGGCTTACACAATTCAAAAACCCTCACTTCTGAGTTTTCCGACTCTTCTCATATAACCAACACAATGAGATTTTTCTGGCTTAATCTCAAATAAAACCAAAATGGAAATTTACATAAATGTAAAATATCTAGATTTCTCCTTTTGTAGTAGCCCGGAAGAACCAATCGGAGTAGAAGTTCGAATATAGATGTTCAATTGTCCAATACTCACTTTAATATGGTTCTAGGTTCTAATTGATTTTAAATTAATACCGGATGGGCTAGCTATGTTAATTTTGATTCCAAGAAGAAGGAATATAATAATTCCTCTTTTCAATTTAGATTGGAATGTAGAAATAAAATTAAATAAACAAAGCTAACAAAAGAGAATATTAAATATCAACAGATTAACTTAAATAACACAAACTTATCTCAGAGTGATGCCTTGATTTTACGTGAATTGAATTCTTGAAAAAGTCTGAAATTCTTATTCTATTTATAGTTGCAGAAATCGCATCTTCGACTGGTCGCGTGGCCACCATGACTGGTCGTATGTTGAACTGCATTTTGAAATTTTAAGCACGATCAAATTAAACCATTCTACGACTGGTCTTATGGTGTCCCTGATTGGTCGTGAGGCCTCCACGACTGGTTGTGACTATCCCACAACTGGTCATGAGAAACCAAGAATGGTTTGCTGGAGTTTGAGTCGTAGCTGCAGGACTGGTCATGAATGAGTCGACATTGTTCCTACGACCGTTTGAGCAGACTCCAGGACTGGTCGAAGCTCAACCAAAAAATTTCAAAAATTTGTAACAACTTAGGGCTGGTTTTGGAATTTCTTGGATTGGTCGAGCCAATTCTATGACTAGTCGAAAAGAGTTCAAGACTGGTCTTAGAACAGACCAAACACTTATAAAAATATTCTATATGAATTATGTATTCAAAATGACCCACCTAAGGTCAAACTAAGTCATGCAAACCTTAAATGTGAAGTATGGACATTAAGTCTTCACTTCTTCAGATGTTGGTTGACCTTTGAAGATTGTAAAGCTTGAAATCTCTGATGTAGCTTGAACTTGAGATCTTCTTAAGCTTGGACTTCATTTTGTACTTAGTCTTGAGTTGTACTTAAGACTTGAACAAGAACTTGTCTTCTGTTAAAGCTCTTGAAATATTCTGATCATTGAAGCTTGCAGTAGAAGTCAAAGAATTTGAAGTAGATCACCGTTCTTAACTTGTAGCATTGATGCAGTAACTTGAACATACAAATCCATACGCTACACAAGACATATAATATGTTTTTGGCACCACACATAGATTGTGTTTTTGGACCACAAAATTTGACAACCAAAGGGGCAAATAACAATTGCACTTACAATCTCTCCCTTTGTCAAATTTGTGACAAAACACACTTAACAAGAATATGATATGATCTTTATGAACACAAAGAATCATGCACTAGTTAGTTATAACATGATTAATGAATCATTTACCAAATAACATGATTAACGAATCATGCACCAGTTGTCATTCTTCATTACTAACTCCCCCTGAGTAGCATATAAAAATCCTTCATAAAAAAAATGAGACGTGATTATTCTCCACAATCCATATCATATATCCCCTATATTTTTATCCCCCTTTTTGTCACAATATGACAAAGGAAGAAAGGAATAAATGGAAGTGGAAGACCAATAAGAGAGTAAAGAAAGGAATAACGAGGTAAGCAATGCAAGTAAAAATAAGCAAATTAAAGTTCACATAGCATTAATCAGGTGAACAAAAGTCAGTCATATAAACTGAAGTAAAATGAAAGTCCACACACCAACATAAGCAGTATAAAAAGTTACTACAGACCAATGATTAAAATACTTAATCAGATCCTTTGGAGGGAGTAGGTATGGTAGGATTAATTTGATGAAGGCTCTTATTTAAACGCCTAAGATACTTACGCATATATTTAAATTGCAAATCATGGGCAACATTCATGTTCTGTACCCTCTCCTCAAGAGCACAAAGACGAGCATCAAAATCTGATGGCTCATAGTCAGGATCATTTCCAGAGTCTGATCCAATTTCATCAAATATATCATCCATATTTATGTCATCAGGAGGAAGATCACCACCTTCTTCTTCATTCCCAGCTTCAGCACCACCACCACCCACATCTCTTTGACTAGGTGCCAGTTCCAATTTTATCTTATTTAAATTAGTATTGTTAAACAAAAGATGATAAATAGGAGCCTCTCCGACAGGCATAACAACTAGCATGTGAGTAGCTAACACAGTCATAAGATAAGCAAAAGGAACATCACTGTGTCCTGGATGGAGTCGAAATTGAATGATGAAATGACATATCAAAGAAGGCAGACAGACTTTAGTACATGTGACTATAGAATCCAGAACCCGAACCATATAGGAAGTTAGTTCTATTTTGTTACCGGAACGTGGATATAAATTTGAAGTAAAGATTCTGTGAAGAACCCTGTATTTGGGTAACAAGTACTTTGCGGGGAACGCATTCCCTTTATGAGTCCATTGAACATCCATATTGCATAAATCTCTATTTAACATCTATTTTTCTGATTCTGAAGGTTTTTCCATTAGAATATGAATAGGGATGCCCTCATCATTAACAGGTATTTCCATTAGATCCGCAATCAGATGACGGTCTACTATAAAT
This sequence comes from Magnolia changhungtana, assembly GCA_030180095.1. NCBI lineage: Eukaryota > Viridiplantae > Streptophyta > Magnoliopsida > Magnoliales > Magnoliaceae > Magnolia > Magnolia changhungtana. The sequence goes on along the minus strand of JASAUF010000140.1, from coordinate 1,109,362 downwards.
GGACCTTCTCTAGTATCAATATTAAACGTTAAATTATCAGATGAAAATTTAGAGATACATGCACACATAGCTTGTGCGATGGATTGGTCTGCAGGCCCACCCCAATGTAGGATGTTATCCCAACCTATAGATTGGAGAAGAGGAAGGATACCAAAAGGAGCAATATGATCAATACACAACTTTTTCAATAATGACTTTGCCCATATGCAAATCCCTAACATGAGAGGGATCATCTTTGAGTGATTGAAGATAGCTCCGAGTGATAGGAGCTGCTCTAGAGGATGAAAGACCACAAGCAGTTTTCTTTTTCCCTCTAGCATACATTTTCTTAAAGAAAACCAAAGAACCAAGAAATCACAAAGGAAGTAGAGATGGGTTTTCTAAGATCAGCAAATGAAGTAGAAAAACCCTAAAATCTCTACAGAGCCTGAAATCAAGTACTAAAATGATAAGAATGAAGAGAATAGAACTTGAATCTACAAGATTGTCCAAAAAAATGCACTAACCTTGATGAATCAAACGGTTGTATACGACCGGTAGTGCATATGCCCGTTGGAGAAGAAATAGGAAATGAGGAAGATGAGTTTTTTTCCTAAATTAAAAAGGTTCAGCGCACTACACGACTGGTCGAGAATCGTTCTAGACCGGTCGTACTATGACTGGTCGAGCATTTCCTCAACTGGTCGAGTACCGACAAAAATATGCATTTTTCATAAAAATTTGAAATTTAAACTAATAAATTATCATGTATATATACACTATGATACATAAATGCATGAATAGTCAATTTACATTGCACATTCCAAGATCAAATTTTAATTTATTAAACCCGCTTTTGTTGAGCAGTTTAGTGAAAATGTCAGCAAGCTGAGTCTAGGTAGGAATGTAATCTAAAGATATTAATTTTTCTTCCACTAATTCACGAATGTAATGATACCTAATGTCAATGTGCTTAATACGTGAATGCTGGATTGGGTTTTTTTTTAAATATTTATAACACTAGAATTATCACAATATAATATCATTGATTCCTGTGCAATTCCATAATTGCTTAACAAACGTTTCAACCTAACAAGCTGAGTACATGCATTTCCAACTGCGATGTATTCAGCCTTAGCTGTGGAGAGTGATACAGAACTTTGCTTCTTACTAAACCAAGAAACTTAACAATTTTCGATATAGAAACAACCACCACTGGTTGATTTCCTATCATCGATATTACCAGCCCAATCAACATTTGAATACCCAGCCAATTGAACGTTAGTATCATGTGGATACCAGAGACCCAAATTAGTAGAACTTGCGACATATTGCATAATCTACTTAAGATCAGTTAGGTGAGATTCTTTAGGGTTAGACTGATATCTAACACAAATACCAACACTTAAGGCAATATCAGGTCTACTTACAGTTAAGTAAAGTAAACTACAAATCATACTACGATATAGTTTAGGATCTACATTTTTACCTGTAGAGTCTTTTGAGAGTCTTAAGGTTATACTCATAGGAGTATCAAAATTCTTACCATTCTCAAATCCGAACTTTTTAATCAAGTTCAAAGCATATTTGGTTTGGGAAATAAAAATACCATCAGGTTGTTGTTTTACTTGTAACCCTAGGAAATAATTCAACTCCCCAACCATGCTCATTTCGAACTTAGATTTCATTAAATCTGCAAACTCAACAATCATGTTAGTATAGGTAGATCCGTAAATAATATCATCAACATAGATTTGTACCATTAAGATATGATTGTTATGTTTCTTAACAAACAGAGTTTTATCAACACTTCCCATTAGAAAATTATGACTTAGTAAAAACTTAGTCAATTTTTCGTACCATGCCCCAGGAACTTGTTTCAAACTGTAGATAGCCTTTTTAAGGTGATAAACATGATTAATGTTCTTGGGGTCTTCAAAACCCATTAGTTGTGCCACATACACTTCTTCATGTACATCACCATTTAAGAAGGCACTTTTTACATCCATTTGATAAATTTTGAATTTTTTAAAGCACGCAATGGATATAAATAGTCTGATTGATTCAAGACGAGCTACTGACGCAAAGGTTTCATCGTAATCAATCCCTTCTATTTGAGTGTACCCTTGTACAACTTGTCTTGCCTTGTTTCGAATAATATTACCAAGTTCACCAAACTTATTTTTGAAAATCCACTTAGTTCTGATAATATGTTTATCTTTAGGTCTAGGAAGAAGATACAAAACATCATTTCTCACAAATTGGTTAAGTTTTTCCTGCATAGCAACTATCCATTTTTGGTCGGAAAGTGCTTCTTTTACGTTAGCCAGTTCAATCTGGGATGTAAAGCACACGTAATTGCATATGTCTTCTATCTGTCTACGAGTATGCATACCAGTGAGAGGGTTTCCAAGAATTTGAGTGGTTGGATGATCTTTAACTGTCCTTAGTTTAGAATTAGTTTGATTTGATGAAGTATCTGGTTTGTCAATAAAAAATACTTCATCATTATCTGAACTAGGGGCAGGTGTATTCAAGTGGTCATCAATGACTACATTAATGGACTCTTGAATAACACCGGTCCTATTATTCAGTACACGATATGCACGACTGTTCAAAGAATATCTTAAAAAGATACCTTCATCACTTTTAGTGTCAAACTTTCTCAGATTTTCATGGTCACATAAAATATAGCACTTACTGACAAAAGCTTGAAAGTATTTGACAGTAGGCTTCTTATCAAACCAAAGTTCATAAGCAGTTTTATTATTAGATTTACAAGTATAAACTCGGTTGATAATATAGCATGCAGTATTTACGGTTTCAGTCCAAAGATTTCTAGGGAGCTTCATACTATTCAACAATACATTTACCATTTCTTGAAGCACTTTATTTTTCCTCTCCACAATTCTATTTTGTTGTGGTGTTTTGGGCGCAGAGAATTCATGTGATATTCCCTGATTGCTATAGAATTTCTCAAAACTGCTATTCTGAAACTCAGATCCATGATCACTACAGATCTTACAAACTTGAGAACTTTTTTCAGTTTGGATCCATTTGAGAATCCTTTTTACTTCGTCAAGGGTTTCTGATTTATCCCTCAAGAAGGCTACCTAAGTGAATCTGGTAAAATCATCCATGATTACCAGTATGTATTTTTTACCACCTTGACTCTCCGTCCTGGTAGGTCCTATAAGGTTCATGTGGAGAAGTTTGAGCGGTTTTGATGTGGCATTAGAGTTCACCTTTTTGTGAGCACTTTTAGTTTGTTTGCTAATCTGGCATTCGCCACATATTTTGTCTACTTGTTAGAGTTAGGTAGACCTCTTATTAGTTCTCATTTGCTCAATCTGTATAGATTATGGTAGTGTACATGTCTAAGGTGTTTATGTAATAATTCAGTCTCATCGGTATGAACCATGTAGCACGATTGATTAGATGAGCTACCATCGCTTACAATATAGCAGTTTTCAGAAGTCCTATGACCAGTTAATATTACTGAACCCTTTTCGTTTAAAATTTCACAACCTCAATTAGAAAGTTCACACTGTGATTGTTATCGCATATTTGAGATATGCTTAATAGGTTTTATTTTAGCCCCTCAACATATAAAACATTCTTAAATAAGGGAAGGTTATAGAGTTGAATTGTACCTTGTCCAATAATCTTGCAGTTGCTACCATCACCAAATGTGACTGACCCATCAGTCATATCTTTAAGGTCGGTGAATAAAGCCTTATCGCCTGTCATATGTCTAAAGCACCCACTATCTAGGTACCACTTTGTATGGCTTGTCGCTTTGAATGCACTGTGGGTAACCAAGCAGGTAACCTTAAGAACCCATTTCATAACAGTTTTGGGTTTATGAGTATAGTTGGTCTTCTTATGTTTGTAGTTGTTGTAGGACTGACCCACTAAGTTAGATTTTAAGAGCTCCTTAAGTAGTTCAACTATTTTCTCAGCTAAAGGATTTCAGTTTTAATTCTTGTAATTGAAATAGTTGCTTTTGGGTTTTTGAGAAAATTGAAAAGATTTAGTATTTTTAAAACTCTTTTGATTAGAACTTTTCTCTTTTGATTAGAACTTTTCTCTTTTGAGTTTAAGGACTCTCCTTTCACAAACTTGGGAGGAGTATTCTTCTGCTTAGGAGGAATATTTTTATCATATCCCAAACCGGATCGGTCGCCACATTTTCTTGATCCAGTTAAAAGTTTTTCTAGTTTCAAAATTATCTTTAAGCTTTGAAAACTTTTCTTTTTGAAGCTTTAATTTTACAACAATCTTACAACTTTCCTTGTATAGGGCATTATAAGCATCTTGAAGATCTTCTTCATTATCATGATCACTATTCAAATTTTCTTCATTGGTTGAATCATCTTGATCTGAAAAAGTGAACATGGCTAGAGTCATAAGGGCTTTAACTTCATTGCCCTACTCGGTTTCAGAATCTTCTGATTCAGAAGAGGCTTCAGAATCAGAGGATTCATTTCAAGTAGCCAACATACCCTTCTTTTTGGGTTTGTCCTTTTTAGGACACTTGTTTGCTAAATGCCCATATTCTTGGCTGTTGTAACATTGACTATCTTTCAAAGATTTCCAAGTTTTAGGTTTAGATCTTTTCTTATCATTTGATTTTTGAAAATCAACCCTCTTTTCACTTTTGAAAATCTTGTAAAAATTTTCGCTAAAAGGTCCATATTGTCTTCAGAATTTTCTAAATTAGAGTTTTCTTGAGAAATATGATTAGAAGATTTAAGAGCGATAGATTTACCTTTAGGAGCTTTAAAAGTTATCTCGTAGGTTTGTAAAGACCAAACTAGTTCTTCTACCCTCATATTGTCCGTATCACGAAGTTCCTAGTTCGCAGTCACCTTTGAGTTGAACTGTTCAGGTAGTGAGAGTAGTATCTTTGCACACACTTTACTTTCTGGGATTTTATCGCCAAGAGCCCACATAGAGTTTACAATGTCATTCAGTCTAGTATAGAAGTCCATGAACATTTCCTTTTTCTCTATATGTATTTCCTCAAATTTAGTTGTGAGGATTTGGACTTTAGACTTCTTGACAATTGATGTACCCTCGTGTGTCATTTCTAAAATATCCCAAGCTTACTTTGCAGTATCACAGAATATAAATTCTTTTCAACTCATCCGGTGATAGTGCGCAAGTGATTGCATTTACTGCTTTTGCATTAGCGCTACTCTCACTTTTCTGAAGTGTAGTCTAAGAAAAATAGGGTGATATTCTCATTGATTTTGATCCATCGATACCAGTGACTTCAGTGGTAGGAGGGATCCATTCAGTCACTGTGGCTTGCCACACACTCTCATCCATTAATTTGAGAAAAATCCTCATTCTGGCTTTCCAACAGGCATAGTTGGAGCCATCAGATGGTGGAGGCCTAGTGACTGAAAAGCTATCAAAATTTGACATCTTATCAATAGCTTAGATCGATTAGCTCAGGAAATAAATCCAAGTAATAACAATTAAAACGAGCTATTAGGCTTTGATACCACTTGAAAAGGCCTAGCTATATGTCCCGGGGGGGGGGGGGGGGGTGTGAATAGGACTATGCCAAATTGAAACTTTAACAGTGGAATGTAAATGAATAAAATAGCTTTATAAACAATTGAATGAAAGATAGAACTTTTAAACAAATCACAGTACTGAAATGTAAAGCACTAAAATAGAGAGGTTGATACCAATGTTATTCTAAGGACAACCTTGCACTATAAAAACCAAGGGTTTATGGAAGGACAACCTTACTAGAACAATTTGAATATCAAAAATCAAACTGAAAAGAAATAGCAAGAAATTAAATTTTAAACTATTACAACATTCCCCACAATGCTTGAAATGTAAAAGATTACAACATTCACATCCACATATACATTTCACAGCTTTGAATGATAAAAGATAGAATTTAAATAAACATTCAAACCACAAGACAGAGAATTATAGTAGTTCGCTTGTGTGTACACCAACTGTTAAAAAAAAACAGCCACACAGATTACTACTCCACTCCTAATATTCTCACACTGGGGATATCAGCGTTCACTATCAAAATAGGTTTTCACAGGTTCACCCAAAACCTTCACAATTGTGTCTTTTAGAAAAGGGCTTACACAATTAAAAAACCCTCACTTTTGAGTTTTCTGGCTCTCCTCAGATAACCAACACAATGAGATTTTTCTGGCTTAATCTCAAACAAATCCAAAATAGAAATTTACATAAATGTAAAATACCTGAATTTCTCCTTTCGTAGTAGCCTGGAAGAACCAATCGGAGTAGAAGTTTGAATATAGAAGTTCAATTGTCCAATACTCGCTTTGATATAGTTCTAGGTTCTAATTTTTTTAAATTAATACCAGATGGGCTAGTTATATTTAATTTTGATTCCAAGAAGAAGGAATATAACAATTCCTCTTTTTAATTTAGATTGGAATATAGAAATAAAATCAAATAAATAAAGCTAACAAAAGAGAATATTAAATATGCCCAAATTAGTTTAAATAACACAAACTTATCTTAGAGTGATGCCTTGATTTTACGTGAATTGAATTCTTGAAAAAATTTGAAATTCGTGTTCTATTTATAGGTGCAGAAATCGCATCTTCAACTGGTCATGTGGCCACCATGACTGGTCATAGGTCGAACTGCATTTTAAAATTTTAAGCACAATCGGATTAAACCATTCTACGACTGGTCTTAGGGTGTCCATGACTGGTCGTGACCATCCCACGACTGGTCGTGAGAAACCAAGAATGGTTGTTCGAGTTTGAGTCGTAGCTGTAGGACTAGTCGTAAATGAGTCAACACTGTTCCTACAACCGATCGAGTAGACTCTAGGACTGGTCGAAGCTCAACCAACAAATTCCAAAAATTTGTAACAATTTAGGATTGGTCTTGGAATTTCTTGGATTGGTTGAGCTAGTTCTAGGACTAGTCGAACAAAGTTCAGGACTGGTCTTAGAACAGACCAAACACTTATAGAAATATTCTATATGAATTATGTATTCAAAATGACCTAACCTAAGGTCAAACTAAGTCATGCAAACCTTAAATGTGAAGTATGGACATTGAGTCTTCACTTCTTCAGATGTTGGTTGACCTTTGAAGATTGTAAAGCTGGAAATCTCTGATGTAGCTTGAACTTGAGATCTTCTTAAGCTTGGACTTCATCTTGTACTTAGTCTTGAGTTGTACTTGAGACTTGAATAAGAACTTGTCTTCTGTTGAAGCTCTTGAAATATTCTGATCATTGAAGCTTGCAGTAGAAGTCAAAGAACTTGAAGTAGATCACCGTTCTTAGCTTGTAACATTGATGCAGTAACTTGAACATACAAATCCACACGCTACACAAGACATAGAATATATTTTTGGCACCACACATAGACTGTGTTTTTGGCACCACAAAATTTGACAACCAAAGTGGCAAATAACAATTGCACTCAGAGTGGCCCACTGAGACTTATGGTGTGGCCCATGTTTGTATCTGTAGATGGCCCACCTCTACACTGGTTTTGGTCCAACTGAAGGGCTAGTTCTAGCCCATTCTTTGGACCGATTTCAGCCCGGAATGTGGGTGGGTTTTGGCCCAATTCAAGGCCCAAGTAAAGGCTGATTTTAGCCCCAAACCTGGCCCAGATTGGTGGCTGGGCCTGGTTCAGATCAGGGCCCTAAATTGAGGCTGGGCTGGACTGTCCCATCCCAAGGTGCGGCCCCAATAGGACTGGGTTGCGTCCAGGCCCATCTGTGTGGCTGATCTCGGCCCACCTTTTGGGCTGATTTCAGCCTATCCTTCTATTTGGTTTTTAGCCCAGAATGTGGGCTGATTTCAGCCCACAATCCAGCATGCCTTACTGGCTGGGGCCTAATAAATGGACGGCTAAATGACATACGAACATCATGGTGGGTCGGGGGCACTTCCATTCCCATTCTTCAGTTCTCATTTTTGGTTTTATAGATCGACAGAATCTTGACCCGATGAAACTGGTGGACGTTGGCTGTGATTCAGATTGGTGGTTACCTATTGGAGGCTTTGTGGTGCTGACGACCTGGGATAGGCATTGGGCTGCTCTCCCGCCACTCTCCTCATTCTTTCTCTCTTCCTTTTTTTTTTCTTTCACTTTCCTTCCCCTTCTTTCTCTTTCAATACCACCACCAAATGGTGAGAGCCTGAAAATGGCACCTTAAACTAAGCCTAGCTCGGTTTGGAGCGGTGGAGAGGATGACGGCCATTAATGGCGTCCTCAGTCTCCTTGCTTCTCCCTTCAATCCAGCCCTTGAGGACATTTTGTATGGACTTTATGAAGCTCACAGGCATGTGGTTTTAAAGCTTAGGAGAGTCTTGGCAGGTGGGTTGGAGTTTGGAAAGAAACAAATTATTTTCTTTCTCATTCTCTCTCATTTCTAAAAATCCTAACTAGGACGGCTAGGATTGCTTGAGAATGGAGGATTGGGATGGTAAGGGATAGGTTTCACACGGATTGCCCTCGTGGCAAGGAGGACAGTTTCTGTTTTTTGAAAGTGATGTGTTTGTATGGTTGTTCTGTGGTTGATATTCTGCGCACACAAATGCGATCCAATGGCTGAGATTAACAGGGATTGGTAGGACTAATACCTTGGAGATTATGAATGGTTTGGATTACCTCACGGAATCTTTATGGTGGGCCATGGATCAAAAATCACGGACAACAATTTTAAAACGCGTTGCTGGCAGGAACGTTTCCCATTTTTGGCAATTGTTGGGTCAAGGGAGTTTGACTGAGGCTCTAGGTTCAGTGCACCATGAGAGCACGTACTTTTAGTGCACACGTGATGAATATGGGGCCCACTATGATGAATCCAACCAATCTGACCCGTTCATTCCTTCTGTCCACCTGATTTGAGACTCAGCCCAAAGGATGAGATGTATCCCTAACTTAGGTGGGTCATATTAATTGGGGTATGGCTATCGGGGCTAATAATCAGTGATCTGGCGACGATACGTGGCCTAATCATAAAATCTGGACCGTTTATCTAACTTAGTAAGTCACCTAGGGCCATTATTTCATTTTCCTTGAGGTTACCTCGCACTGATGGGCCATGTCATCTTCGCGTTTGGGTTCTATTTATGGGATCAACGATCAAAAGGTCCTAATGGGTCACTCGTATGCCCCAGACTTATTGCTACCCAAACAATACTATAAATTTTAATTATATTTTGTATTATTATTATTTGCACATACATACATACATACATACATACATACATACATATATATATATATATATATTTATATGTATATATAATTCCTGTTGTGGGCCACTTTGTAGGTCATTAGGACCATCATCTCATGGTTTTATATTATTGAATATTTAATCATCACCATTATTATTATTATCTTCTTTTTAAGGCCTAATCTTATTTTATTTTATTCTATTTTATTTCCTATCAGAGACGTCTGCTAAGCTTATAAATTTCTTACTAGGCCTTGGTCCCAAATTAAGGTGGATTACATGTATTAGTGGACCACAAAGAATAAATTTCCATTATATTTTTAAGTTATAGATTTTTGAAAAATAAGATTAAATTAGTCTTAATTCGTTCCATGGGCGGATAACTTCTGGCTTGACCTAAAATGGTTTTGGGGGTCATGGGCTAGTTAGGTGCTTCTGAGTGGTTACCTTCACAAGATTCTTAAGCTATCAAACTCACAGACTACAGTGCATCACTTTGTTCGACCATTAGATTAAGCTATTTTGGGCAAATGTGCATCTCCATAGTGGTACACTCAACCGCCACGTTTGCCCTATAATTTAATAGTCGGTTTGCCTCACAATCATTGTCAATGGTCCTAAGGTTGTCTAAATGAAGGCCCAAGGTCGAATCAATGATCTGATGCCCTAAGTGTAATAATCAGGTAGTAGGCCTTCAAGTTAGATGTTATGGATTTATGAGTTTGGTCTTTATTCTGGTGAGTTGCAATCTAGCTTAGGTATGACATGATGGACTTCCCTAAGAGTTAATGGTCAGATGACTTAATATTTGAATGAGATTGTACCGGATGGTCGAGATTGATAGATTGGGGGCCATTGGATGATGATGCATCAGGTGAGTCATGTGTGTACTCACACACGTGTAAACAGACTTTAGACTTCCCTAGTAACACCTGTGTACTGGAAAGTATGGGGCGTTACACTTAATTCTCAATATCTTTCAATGACATATATACTAACAATCAGAAATTCTAGTACTATTCACAGAAAGCAAATTGAACGTGTCTTGTGACTTAGATTAACATGATATTCAAACTTCATCTTAATCAATTAAATGCAAGAATTTAGACGATAGTCTACTCGGTTGATCAAACTCCAACAATTCAAAGTTTAATCTCCATCTTATCTTCATACTCAAAACATTCTTAATTCCATAACTTATCATTTTCCAAACATGTTTTTAACTTGAAAATTTGAAAATTTTCACAATTTTTGCTCAAAACTAAGAAAACACTGATTAGTTTACCTAATCCACACACCCCAATCTAAAACCTACATTATCCTCAATGTAAAAGATATGAGCATGCAATACACATGCGACAATAAAAAGAATCGGAAAGTGATGAGAAGATAATACCTGAAGAAGGAGAATTAAAGCTTTTATAAAGTTCTTAACATGTAAATAGGTTAACAAGAAGACTAAACAAACTGAAATCAAACTATCTTAATCCTAAATCCTATGAAAGCAATAAACCTAACTACACCTCCTTCAGACTAGGAGGTCAATTCTGGTACACTAGATTAGTCAGAGGCATGGACATGTCCTCTGAATTAAACTTCTCAACAAATAGTTTGAGACGATGTCCATTCACTTTGAAAACATTGCCATTCATCGCATTCTTTATCTCGAGGGCCCCATGAGGATAGACATTAGTAACAATGAAGAGACCGGTCCAACGAGATCGAAGTTTACCCGAAAAAACATGTAACCGAGAATTGTATAGAAGAGCTTTTTGACTAGTTATGAATATTTCAGAATGATGTTCCTGTCATGAAATACCTTCATCATGTCTTTGTAAATTCTCAAGTTCTCATAAGCGTTGTTCCGGATTTCTTTAAGTTCATTTAATTGAAGTTTGCGCAGCGAGCCAGCGTTGTCCAAATTAAAGTTCAGATTTTTGATAGCCCACTAGGCTTTATGCTCTAGCTCCACAGGTAGGTGGCAAGCTTTCCCATAAATGAATCTAAAGGGAGACATTTCAATGGGGGGCCTTAAAAGCTATACAGTAAGCTCATAAGGCATCAGTCAACCAAATTGACCAATCCTTACAATCAGGGTTAACCGTTTTTTCCAGAATTTGTTTAATTTCCTTGTTGAAAATCTCGGCCTGCCCACTTGTCTGTGTTACGTAACATGCCAACAATTGGTATTAAAGCTATTGGTTTAGTTCAAGTGAGAACGATGACGGAAGAATGAGAATTATTCTAAGGTGTATGCAAAGGGTTTTTTCTATACATCTAAGGGGAAGAGGTATATTGCTTGTAATCTTTATTTTTCTTTATAGTGGAAGTTTGCACCCATGGTTTTTTTTTAAAAAAAAAACCCTTGTTGGGGTTTTTCCATTTATATCTTGTCTTGTGGTTTGGTTTGGAATGCTTTGATTCTTCTTCTAGATTATATTTCTTTTTGTTTATCGTTTATGGGTGAGATTGGAGATTGGATCTCGATTCACTAGCATTGTTGGTGTGTGGCACAACAATCTGCGGGTGGTATAAAGTGCTCACTTTATGAGAGATGTCATATTTCTTCATTAAGTTCTCAAATGGCCTATTATAAAAGTATGAATCTCCATCACTAATGATGGCTCGAGGCATTCCAAACCAAGAAATGATATTTTCTTTTAAGAATCGAATGACCATTTTATGATCATTATTTGGGCACAGGTTCACTTCGACCCACTTAGTGACATAATCTACTACTAATAAAATGTAAATATTCCCAAAGGATTGGGAGAATGGTCCCATAAAATTGATGCCCTAGTAATTAAATACTTCAATAATAAGAATGAGGTTCAGAGGCAACATATTTCAACGGGACAACCCTCCCAATTTCTGACAACATCACAAGCTTTGCAAAACTCATGAGTATCTCTAAACATCATGGGCCAGTAAAAGTTGCATTGTAGAATTTTGGCCGCGGTTTTTTTAGCATTGACCACCATAGGCCTAAGAGTGATAAAAGGAGTAACACTCTGGTGTTCATTGTCTGACACACATCTCCTTAGAATTTGGTCTAGAAAATATTTAAACAAATAATGATCATCCCAGAAAAACTTACCTACCTCGACAAAGAATTTTTTCTTATCTTGCGCAGTCTAATGTGTTGGTGTGAAACCTGTAGTAAGATAATTTGCAATGTCAGAAAACCAAGGTAGTTAGAAGAGTTTAAACAATTATTCATCATGAAACATATCATTTATCAGTGTTAGTTTAAGGGAATCAGGGAGGTCAAGTCGAGAAAGGTGGTCAACCACTATATTTTCTACTCCTTTTTTGTCTCGTATTTCAATATCAAATTTTTGGAATAAGAGGATCCATCTTATTAGGCAGGGCTTGACATCCGTCTTAGAAAGAAAATACTTTAACGCCGCATGGTCCGTTGTTTAGGGTCAAATATTGCATATTGAACCCTATTTATATCTTAGTTTTATGAACATGATACTGCTTAATATCCTATTTTACTCATGTTTGCAAGGTGAATTTAAGAGCTTGGATTAGAAAAGGTGTTAAAAGCATGGATTTGATGCTCAAAGATCACCAAAGCAAAGAATGGATCTTAGGAGATAAGATTGAAGATTTCAAGGTCCCAAGATTCAAGAAAACCAAGTGGAGAAGGAATGAAGCCGAAAGAACAAGTGAGGAATACACATTGACTGTCTCATCAAACACTGTTCGATGACATCGAGGACACATTCGATGACATCGAACACGGGTCGATGACATCGAATTTATAAAGAAAAATTGAATTGGTTGTTGGAGAAATTGAAGACGTTTTTCGATGACTCGAGAACTTGTTCGATGAATCGAAGCTTTGCTTGATGACATCAAAGACCTACTCGATGACATCAAATTTTCTATAAAATGTTGGTAAAACTCACTAGACATAGTGGGCACCATTTTCGATTACTTGAAACACTCATCGACAACATCGAAGACCTGCTTGATGACATCGAATTTATTGAAGAAATTGGAATAACTCTCTGGACTGTTTTGGACACATTATCGATTCCTCGAACAACGATGACATCGAAGGCCTCTTCGATAACACCGAAGGTAGGTTTGATGACAAAGAAGGTTGCATAGTCTAGATAAAGTTATAAAAGTGCAAAAAATGCATGTACGAAAGACATCTTCGATGACATCGAAGCCTATTCGATGTCATCGAACGAATCATGCGAAGTTACACAGAGTGCGTAAATTTGAGGCAGTTTCTGGATTTTTCCAAAGAGGTGCAAAAGGAGGTGTTACACAACTATAAATATGAGTCCCCAGGGCATCCTTGAGGATTTATCTACATAATTTAGGGTTTGAGGAGTGAAGCAAAAGTGTGGAGAGCCATCGCCAAGCATTATTCTTCTTCCTTAGTTTTTCACATTTTCTTTTAGGGTTTTAGTTTCAATCATGTCTATGGTTGGCTAAACCTCTTAGCTAGGGCTAAGAGGTGATGTGTCAAGCCCCAAACTTGGAAACTGGGCTCACAAAATTCCTGATCATTGAATCTAGTGCCGACAGCCTCCGTAGTACCCCATTCTTGGCTTCAAGTGCCCATATGCTATATTCTGATCCTGGGATCCTACAAGGACTTTCAACATGCATTTCTTTGTGGGCAAGCATAACCACAAGTGTATCCAAATCACAAAGGTAACATCTGTTAGTGCTATGATTTCATATCCCTTTGGTTGTCAAATTTTGTAGTGCCAAAACCTATATGTCTTGTACTTCTTGTGTTTCTTGTTTGTGACTATACACTGCTTCAAGACAAGATCATGAATGAAGAATGTTTTCAAGACAAGATCATAAATGAAGAATGTTTGCAAGACATGTCATGAATGAAGTCTACAAGAATAGAAGACTTCAAGTTTGCTTCTAACAAGTTCAAGATTAGAAGACTTCATCAAGACAAGTCAAGAAGTACCAAGCTCTAGAATGCCGTCAACTCGATTCAAGCTTCTACTTCAAGATCATCTGAGAATACAGACCTTCAAGACTTCAATGTCCATCTCACTTCAAGGTTTGTTTGACCTTAGATTGACCTTAGGTTGGTCTATATGATAGGCCATTCTGGATACATAATTCGAATATTTTAATTTACTTGGTGTGACTGTTTTAAGACCAGTCCTAGAAATCTTAAGACCAGTCCTAGGTCTGCCACGACCAGTCTTAGGTTTCTCAGGACCAGTCCTAGGTTGTTACAGATTTTTAGATTTTCCTAGTTGTCCTTCGACCAGTCCTGGACTTGCTTCGACCAGTCTTGGGAAGTTCTACGACTCATTCTTCGACCGGTCATAGTCTTACAACTTGAACTCCAGCGACCTATCTCGAGTCCCATGACCAGTCGTAGGTGTCTCACGACCAATCGTAGGTAGTCCACGACCGGTCGTGGGCTACCTAAGACCAGTCGTGAGAACAGCTAATCTAATCCAGTGGAAATCTTTCAAAATCTTTGATGCTACAACCAGTCTTAGGATCCTAAGACCAGTCGAAGATGGGATTTTTCAGGCTATAAATAATGCACGAATTTCAGAGTTTATTCATTCCATTCCATTCAATTCAAGCGATTTAAGGCTATACTCTGAGATAAGTTATGATTATTTTTTAAGCTATTGTGCATATTTAATATTCCTTTTGTTAGCATTTTTCTATTGTGATTTTGATCCATATTCCAATCTTATTTAGAAAAGAGGAATTTGTGATATTCCTTCTTCTGGGATCAAAATCAAATAGACCTTGCTCTTCTTGATTTAATCTAAAATCAATTAGACATAGAACCATTCTTTATGTGAGTATTGGACATTGAACGACGTATCATTCATCTACTCCGATTGGTTCTACTGGGCTACTTCAAAAGGAGATCTAGGTATTTTACTTTGTAATTTACTTTCTGTGGTTTTGTTTGAGATTTGCCATAAAAATCTCATTGTTTTGGTTATCTGAGGAGAGCTAGAAAACTCAGATTGTGGGGGTTTTTAGATTGTGTAAGCCCGAGATAAAAAGACACAATTGTGAAGGTTTTGGGTGAACCTGTGAAAACCTATTTTGATAGTGCATGCTAATATCCCTTGTGTGAGGATATTAGGAGTGGAGTAGCATTCTGTGTGGCTGTTGGCTAATAGTTGGTGAACACACAGGCGAACCACTATATATTGTTGTGTTGTGGATGTGCTTGATTTCTTTATTCCTTCAGTATTGTGGATTGCTTTTGTGGATGAATGTTGTAATTTTCATTTCAAGCAAGTGTGGTTAAATGGTGTAATAACTTAGGATTTATTTCTGTAAGTTATTCTTGATTTATTTTCCATATCATTTGTGTTTGCTAGATTGTTCTAGAAATAAGGTTGTCCTACCATAAGCCATTGGTTTTGGTGTAAGGTTGTCCTTAGAACTGATTTAGTATCATTCTCATATTTCATATGTTTTGAGAGTGTTATTATTTCAGCATTGTTATCTTTTATTATTCCGTTGTTTTAAGTTTTATTTGGCATTGCCCTATTCACCCCCTCTGGGGCATATAGCAAGGCCCTTTCAAGTGGTATCAGAGCCTAATAGCTCGTGCTTATTGATTATTTATTGGATTTATTTCCTGAGCTAACGATCTAAGCTATATTAAGATGTCAAATTTTGATAGCCTATCTATCACTAGGCCACCACCCTTTAATGGCACAAACTATGCTTATTGGAAAGCAAGGATGAGAATCTTTCTCAAATCCATGGATGAAAGTGTGTGGCTGGCCACAGTAAACGGATGGAAACTACCTATCACTGAAGTAACTGATGAAGATGGTTCAAAATCAATGAAAGTAATATCTTATGCTCTTTGGACCACACTTCAGAAAAGTGAGCGTAGTGCCAATGCAAAAGCACTAAATGCAATTACTTGTGCACTGTCACCAGATGAATTCAAAAGAATCATCTCGTGTGAAAATGCTAAACAAGCATGTGATCTTTTAGAAATGACACACGAGGGTTCATCAATTGTCAAGAAATCTAAAGTCCAACTCCTCACAACTAAATTTGAAGAAATTCATATGGAGGAGAATGAAATGTTTATGGACTTCTACACTAGATTGAATGACATTGTAAACTCAATGTGGGGTCTTGGTGATAGAATCCCAGAAAGTAAAGTATGTGCAAAGATACTACGCTCACTTCTTGAACGGTTCAATTCAAAAGTAACCGCGATTCAGGAACTTCGTGATACGGATAACATGAGGGTTGAGGAACTAGTTGGTTCTTTACAGACCTACGAATTGAACTTTAAAGCTCCAAAAGGAAAATCAATTGCTCTCATGTCATCTAAAAATATTCCAGAAGAGAGCACTTCAAACTTTGAAAATTTCGAAGATGATATGGCACTTTTTGTAAAAAGGTTTTATAAAATTTTAAAAAATAAGAAAAAAGGAGATTTTCAAAAATCAAACGATAAGAGACAATCTAAACCTAGAACTCAAAAATCTTTGAAAGATAGTCAATGTCACAATTGTCAAGAGTATGGGCACTTGGCTAACAAATGTCCTAAAAAGGACAAATAAAAAAGGAAGAGTATGTTGGCTACTTGGGATGAATCATCTGATTCAGAATCCTCTTCAAAATCAGAAGATTCTGAAAACGAGTCGGGAGATGATATTAAAGCCCTTATGACTCTAGCCAAAGTCACTTTTTCAGATTATGATGAAGTAACTAGCGAAGAGAATCTGAATAGTGATTGTGACAATGAAGATGATCTTTAGGATGCATACAATGCCCTTTATAAGGAGAGTTGTAAAATTGCTGTCAAGCTTAAATTACAAAAGGAAAAATTTTCTAAACTTAAAGAAGATTATGAGTCTCTTGTCTTAGAAAAATCTCATATTTCTGATTTTTTTGAAAAGACCAAATGTGATTTAAAAATCAAAACCTCCCAAGTTGATGATTTGAAAACTGAGAACGAGAAACTCAAAAATGAAGTAGCTTCTCTTTTGAGTTTGAAAGACACTTGGAGATATGCCCAAGGTGATCCTAAATTAGAAAAATTGTTATCCGGATCGAGAAAATGTGGCGATAGATCTGGGTTGGGCTACGACAAGAATACTTCTCCTAAACATAAGAATACTGCTCCTAAGTTTGTGAAAGGAGAGTCTTCGAACTCAAAAGTAAAGTATACTTATCAAGGTTTTTCAAAAAATTCAAGGACCTTTCAAAAATCTAAAAATAGCCATGCCAACTTCAATCTTCAAAACCAAAATCCTTTGGTTGAAAAGATTATTAATCTTCTCAAGGAGCTATTAAAATTTAACTCTATAGGTCATTCATATAACAATAGACAGAAAAAGTCCAACTACACTCCTAAACCCAAAACAGTACTGAAATGGGTTCCTAAAGTTGACTGCTTGGTTGCCCACACTGCTTTCAAAGCTACAAGCCATTCAAAGTGGTACCTTGACAGTGGTTGCTCCAGACATATGACAGGTGACAAAGCTTTATTCACCGATCTTGAAGACAGGACTAATGGGTCAGTCACTTTTGGTGATGGAAGCAATTGAAAAATCATTGGCTAAGGTACGGTTCAGCTTTATAACCTTCCCTTATTTAAAAATGTATTATATGTTGAGGGCTTGAAACACAACCTACTGAGTATATCTCAGATATGCGATAACAATCATAATGTAAAGTTTTCTAATCAAGGTTGTGAAATTGTTAATAAAGAGGGTTCTATTATATTAACTGGTCGCAGAACATCTGAAAACTGCTACATCGTTAGTAATGCAAGCTCATCTACTCAATCGTGTTACATGGTCCATACTGATGAGACTGAATTATGGCATAAACGCCTTGGACATGTACACTACCTGAACTTATTTAGATTGAGCAAAAGAGAACTTATAAGAGGTCTACCCAAATTACAAAAAGTAGAAAAAATATGTGGTGAATGCCAGTTCGGCAAACAGATTAGGAGCTCTCACAAGAAAGTGAACTTCAATACCACATCTAGACCTCTCGAGCTTCTCCACATGGATCTCATTGGACCAACTAGAATGGAGAGTCGAGGTGGGAAAAAATACATCTTGGTTATCATAGATGACTTTACTAGATTCACTTGGGTATCATTCTTAAAAGACAAATCTGAAACCCTAGATGAAGTAAAGAAGATCATCAAACGAATCCAAAATGAAAAAGTTTCTCAAGTTTATAAGATCAGTAGTGATCATGGTTCTGAATTCGAAAATAGCAGTTTTGAGAAATTCTGTATGATCAGGGAATATCACATGAATTCTCTACGCCCAAAACTCCTCAACAAAATGGTATAGTTGAGAGAAAAAATAGAGTGCTTCAGGATATGGCTAATGTCATGTTAAATAGTATGAAGCTCTCCAAAAATCTTTGGGCCGAAGCAATTAATCTTTTGCTACATTATTTATCGTGTTTATACTAGTAAATCTGAAAATAAGACTGCTTATGAGTTATGGTTCGAAAAGAAACCTACTGTCAAATACTTTCGAATTTTTGGCAGTAAGTGTTACATTTTACGAGATCGTGAAAATTTGGAAAAATTTGATACGAAGAGTGATGAAGGTATTTTCCTTGGATATTCCTTAAACAGTCGAGCCTATAGGGTTCTAAATAAAAGAACAGGTGTGATTCAAGAGTCCATCAATGTGGTCATTGATGATCATATGAATACACTTGCTCCGAGTTTAGATGATGATGAAATTATTATAATCGAAAATCAAGATACCTCTTCATCTCAATCTGAACCTAGGACTGTCAAAGATCATCCAACTAATCAAATCCTTGAAAACCCTCTCACTGGAGTTCGTACACGTAAACAACTTGAAAACATATGCAATTATGTTTGTTTTACATCCCAAATAGAACCGGTCTATGTAAAAGAAGCTCCTTTTGACGAAAATTGGATAGTAGCTATGTAGGATGAACTTAATCAATTTGTTCGTAATGATGTCTGGTATCTTATTCCTAGACCTAAAGATAAACACATTATTGGAACAAAATGGATCTTTAAAAACAAGTCTGATGAACTTGGAAATGTTATACGAAACAAGGCTAGACTGGTTGTACAAGGGTACACTCAGATTGAAGGCATCGATTACGATGAAACCTTTGCTCCAGTCACTCGCCTTGAATCTATCAGACTTTTTATTTCCATCGCTTGCTTTAGAAAGTTTAAAATTTATCAGATGGATGTAAAGAGTGCCTTCTTAAATGGCGATTTACATGAAGAAGTTTATGTAAAACAACCCTCAGGGTTTGAAGGCCCCAAGCTTTCTGATCATGTATTTCGTCTCAAAAAGGCTCTCTATGGTCTGAAACAAGCACCCAGGGCATGGTATGAAAAATTGACTAAATTCTTACTTAGTCATAGTTTTCAAGTGGGAAGTGTCGATAAGACGCTATTTGTTAAGAAACATAATAATGAGATTTTAATGGTTCAGATCTATGTAGACGATATTATTTATGGATCAACTTGTTCTAACATGTCTATTGAGTTTGCAGAGTTGATGAAATCAAGATTCGAAATGAGCATGGTTGGTGAACTAAATTACTTCCTAGGGTTACAAGTAAAACAACAATCTGATGGAATCTTTATTTCTCAAACCAAGTATGCTACAAACTTGGTTAAAAGGTTTGGATTTGAAAATGGTAAAAAATTTGATACTCCTATGAGTACAACCTTGAGACTCTCAAAAGACTCTACATGTAAAGATGTAGATCCTAAACTATATCGTAGTATGATTGGTAGTTTATTATATCTAACTGCTAGTAGACCTAATATCGCTTTTAGCGTTGGTATTTGTGCGAGATATCAGTCTAATCCTAATGATTCACATCTTACTGCTGTCAAACGGATTATTAGATATGTCGCAAGTACAACTAATTTGGGTCTTTGGTATCCTTTTGATACTAATGTTAAATTAGCTAGGTATTCTGATGCTGATTGGGCTGGTAATATTGATGATAGAAAATCAACCAGTGGTGGTTGTTTTTACATTGGAAATTGTTTGGTTTATTGATTTAGCAAGAAGCAAAGTTTAATATCGCTTTCCACTGCTGAGGCTGAGTATATCGCAGCAGGATATGCATGTACACAACTCGTATGGATGAAACGCATGTTAAGCGATTATGGAATTAATCAAGATTCAATGATCTTAGATTGCGATAATTCCAGTGCTATCAATATTTCCAAAAATCCAATTCAGCATTCGTGTACTAAGCATATTGACATTAGGTATCATTATATTCGTGAATTAGTTGAAGAAAAAGCTATCTCTTTGGAATATATTCCAACCAATGTCCAACTTGCTGATATATTTACTAAACCACTCGACAAAAACAGGTTTACTAAAATGAAATTTGATCTTGGTATGTGCATTTTAAATTGAATATACTTGTCTACATGTATCATAGTGTACTATATGTGTATAAATTTCAATTTTTGCATAAAAATATTTATTTTTGTCGATGCTCAACCAGCCCTTGCCATACACGACCGGTCCTGACTCGACCGGTCGTGGACTGCACTCGACCGGTCGTAGGGATCGTGAGCATCATATAATTTGGGGAAAATCACTTTGTTCTTCATTTCCTCTTCTTCCTTCGACGAGTCGTGGCTCGACCTGTCTTGAGATCTCATGATTTTCTTCAAGATAGGTCGTTTTTCTTCATTTTTCTTGAAGATTTATGCTTTCTATGCTTTGATTTGTAAATTCCA
The DNA here is from genome assembly GCA_030180095.1 of Magnolia changhungtana. NCBI lineage: Eukaryota > Viridiplantae > Streptophyta > Magnoliopsida > Magnoliales > Magnoliaceae > Magnolia > Magnolia changhungtana. The sequence continues at coordinate 1,088,418 of JASAUF010000140.1, read as the reverse complement.
TAAGCTTGATCTCGTCCTTTGTTGATTGTTTAGGGTTTCCTCTCTAAAAATCTGATCTAGAGAAACCCACCACCTCTTGTGTTCTTTGTGCTTGCTCCTTGGTAAATCTTGTTGAAAATGGATGTTAGGGGGAAAAAGAAAACATCCCGTGGTCCATCTTCATCTAGATCTACATCTATAATATAACGGCACCTTCGGTCACCCGAAGATGATCCCAATGATGTACGGGATTTATGTAACCGTAAAGTTATCGTTGAGCATCCTGTAAGTCTCAATCACATTGAACAATTTGGGATTACCCCTCTCCTTGAATCTGTTGGCTGGACTAACATTTTGTTTTGGGGTGGGCCTGCATACCAGTCCATTGCACAATCTATGGTTGCATGTATCTCTGATTTTTCCCTTGATAATTTGACGTTCTCAATTGCTACTAGAGAAGGGAAATTTTTAATAGATCGACATTTGATATCAGGTATTACGGTATACCTGTCAAAGATGAAGGTATTTCGATTCATACATTATATGACAAACCATCAGAATTGGAAAAACAAATGTTGACAAGAGATTTATGCAATATGGAAGTACATTGGACGCACAAAGGAAATGTGCTCCCCTCAAAGTTTTTATTACCCAGATACAGAGTTTTGCACCGGATCTTTACTTCAAACGTGTATCCTCGATTGAGTGCAATAAACCGAGTTAATCGCCTTCATGGTTCGGGTATTGCACTCTGTTGTGTCCGGCATTGTTGTCTGTTTACCTTCTTTGATATGTCATTTTATCATTCAGTTTCGTCTTCATCCGGGTCATAGTGATATTCCATTTGGTTATCTTATGACTTGTTTAGCCACAAATATGCTCGTTGCTTTACCTGAGAATGAGGCACCAATTCATCATCTTTTATTCAATAATACTAATTTAAATAAGATGAAGTTGGATTTGCTTCCTGGTCAATTCTATGAAGGTGGTGGTGAAGGTAGGAAATGAAGGGGAAGCTGCTGATCTTCCTCCACAGGCTGATATAAATATGGATGATATATTTGAAGACATTGAAACTGACTCCCAAAATGATTCTGATTACGATCCATCTTCTGGTTATGATGCACGTCTAAGTGCATTGGAGGAGAAGGTTGATAACCTGAGTGTAGCCCATGATATGCAATTTAAATATATGCGAAAATATCTTCGTCGCATTAATAAGGGTTTACATCAGATTGATCCAACCATCCTGCTCCTTCATCTGGATCGATTAGGTGGATTATCCTTTTTATTTTTATGGATTCTGTATTATTATTACGATTGATGACTTTGGTTGTATGTTTTGGATTGATGACATTGAAGTGTTGTACTAATTTGATAATTAAATCTTGACTCTTCATATGGTGTTCTCTTCTCTCCTTTGGCCTTCCCTTGTCATTTTGTGAAAAAAAGGGGGAGTAGTATGGAAAGGGGGAGAATGGGAGAAAGGGAGAGAGTGAGTACTTGAATATGGTTGATTGTTTCTACTCACTTAGGGGGAGTAGAGTATTTTTTTTTCACTCTGATGGCTCATGATTCTTTCTTCATTTTACTCTTATATTTATAAATGTGTTTTGTCACAAATTTGACAAAAGGGGGAGATTGTTAGTGCTATGATTTCATATCCCTTTGGTTGTCAAATTTTGTAGTGCCAAAACTTATATGTCTTGTACTTCTTGTGTTTCTTGTTTGTGACTACACACTGCTTCAAGACAAGATCATGAATGAAGAATGTTTTCAAGACAAGATCATAAATGAAGAATGTTTGCAAGACATGTCATGAATGAAGTTTACAAGAATAGAAGACTTCAAGTTTGCTTCTAACAAGTTCAAGATTAGAAGACTTCATTAAGATAAGTGAAGAAGTACCAAGCTCTAGAATGCCATCAACTCGATTCAAGCTTCTACTTCAAGATCATCTGAGAATACATACCTTCAAGACTTCAATGTCCATCTCACTTCAAGGTTTGTTTAACCTTAGATTGACCTTAGGTTAGTCTGTATGATAGGTCATTCTGGATACATAATTCGAATATTTTAATTTACTTGGTGTGACTGTTCTAAGACCAGTCCTAGAAATCTTAAGACCAGTCCTAGGTCTGCTACGACCAGTCTTAGGTTTCTCAGGACTAGTCCTAGGTTGTTACAGATTTTTGGATTTTCTTGGTTGTCCTTCGACCAGTCCTGGACTTGCTTTGACCAGTCCTGGGAAGTCCTACGACTCATCCTTCGACCGGTCGTAGTCCTACGACTCAAACTCCAACGACCTATCTCGAGTCCCACGACCAGTCGTAGGTGGTCCACGACCGGTCGTGGGCTACCTAAGACCAGTCGTGAGAACAACTAATCTAATCCCATGGAAATCTTTCAAAATCTTTGATGCTACGATCAGTCCTAGGATCCTAAGACCAGTCGAAGATGGGATTTTTCAGGCTATAAATAATGCATGAATTTCAGAGTTTATTCATTCCATTCCATTCCATTCAATTCAAGCGATTTAAGGCTATACTCTGAGATAAGTTGTGATTATTTTTTAAGCTATTGTGCATATTTAATATTCCTTTTGTTAGCAGTTTTCTATTGTGATTTTGATCCATATTCCAATCTTATTTAGAAAAGAGGAATTTGTGATATTCCTTCTTCTGGGATCAAAATCAAATAGACCTTGCTCTTCTTGATTTAATCTAAAATCAATTAGACATAGAACCATTCTTTATAACGACGTATCATTCATCTACTCTGATTGGTTCTACTGGGCTACTTCAAAAGGAGATCCAGGTATTTTACTTTGTAATTTACTTTCTCTGGTTTTGTTTAAGATTTGCCATAAAAATCTCATTGTTTTGGTTATCTGAGGAGAGCCAGAAAACTCAGATTGTGGGGGTTTTTGGATTGTGTAAGCCCGAGATAAAAAGACACAATTGTGAAGGTTTTGGGTGAACCTGTGAAAACTTATTTTGATAGTGCATGCTAATATCCCCTGTGTGAGGATATTAGGAGTGGAGTAGCATTCTGTGTGGCTGTTGGCTAACAGTTGGTGAACACACAGGCGAACCACTAGATATTGTTGTGTTGTGGATGTGCTTGATTTCTTTATTCCTTCAGTATTGTGGATTGCTTTTGTGGATGAATGTTGTAATTTTCATTTCAAGCAAGTGTGGTTAAATGGTGTAATAACTTAGGATTTATTTCTATAAGTTATTCTTGATTTATTTTCCATATCATTTGTGTTTGCTAGATTGTTCTAGAAATAAGGTTGTCCTACCATAAGCCATTTGTTTTGGTGTAAGGTTGTCCTTAGAACTGATTTAGTATCATTCTCATATTTCATATGTTTTGAGAGTGTTATTATTTCAGCATTGTTATTTTTTATTATTCCGCTGTTTTAAGTTTTATTTGGCATTGCCCTATTCACCCCCCTCTAGGGCATATAGCTAGGCCCTTTCAACATCAACATCACATATCCACTGATATCAAAAACTTGAGTACAATACATGAAGGGGAAATACAAGATAAATGCCAAAAGCTCTAGAAGCGTTGCCGCATTCTCCTACCTCAGCTCAATTGCGTCTTATCATCACATGCACACATTTATCGTACATAAGCTTATAAAAAGCGTAGAGGGTAGTGTATGTGTGTGCGCAAGTGTAACGCCCCAGATTTTTGCCAACCTAGAGGTCGACATGCTTAGGCAATGAGTAGATCATAACACCTTAATTGACTTCTCAAAACTCGATCTTAAAGCCTCAAATCCCTTTTTAATCCATTTCCTTCAAAATCTCACATTTCCTTCAAAATCTCACCTTTCACCACCTTATTCTTCAAAAATTTTCAAGTACTTTCATATTAGACATTAATACTAAAGTTTAAATGATGAAGAACAATAATAAAATTAAAATTTACTATAAATAGTAAATAAATAATAAAATTGGTTTTGACCATTAACCTTTAGGAATCTCATAAAACAAATAGGTTATTTAGATAGACCAGTTTCTCCTACCCCAAAATCATATATGCACATAGAATAACTCATTCCGGTTTGTAAAAGACACATGTTTCAAATATCGAACGGTGAAACCACCCACAAACTGTCCAACGAGTGGCAATGGCATCACCATGATGGTGAGGCCTCGTTGGCTAGCAGGCCAAGCGGGCTACACTGGGTCGGAAAGCACGTTTTTTGCAATTTTCTGCAGTTTTTTTTTGTCCAACTTTGAAAAGTCATATCTCCCTCAATATAACTCCATTTTAGGTGATTTAAAAGCTAGATTAAAGTTCGATGAGTCTAGTTTTATATAAAAATAAGTAAAAAATATAATAAATATAGGTCATTGTGATAACTCCTTAAAAAATCATTTCTTTAGACAACTGCTGCTTCCAAAATTTTTAGAATTTTTCTACAACACGAAATCTAATGAAATTTGGTAGAGAAAAAGTAGACTTGATGATGAACTACTAGAAAAATAATTAAAATAATATATTAATTGAAAGTACTAGAAAGGGATGTAGAACTACCTTAGGACCTTATTCTGTTATAATTAGGGCATGATTTAGTAGTACTAAACTAAATAATCTACAAAATTACCTTGAATCACTTTCAATATGAACTGTAAGACCCAAAACTTGTAAATCATTAATACTACATTACCCAAAAACCTAGGATCAATCTCTAAACCCAGTTGCTCTCGGGAGCGCATTGAAACTCCATATCGGACTTGGACCGCTCGTCGAAAATTCAATTACTGCGAAACTATACAGTTATGACCGCCTCACTGGGATTGATAACCATCTTAAAAATCAAATCCAGATAGTGCCCAGAAATGCACAACTTGAGCCCGGAGCGAAGTGTGTGAGAAACGTGAATACCTTTAAAAATTAAACTCGGATTTAAGTGATTTAGCCATTCGATTGCAGGACAAATCTAAGCTTTTAGATCATCAGAATCTGACCCAAATACACCCTCCAATCACGGAAAATTTCTAACACAGGTCAGTGTACTTGTGACCCTGATCGAATACCTGTGACCGTTGAACTGAAACTAGTCCCCCATGGTAGATCCACTGATCTGATTAGGCCGAGATCTTAGCCTGACCTAGATCCAATGTCGAGAAGCTTAAGTCTGACCGCATGTGGAAAAGGGGCCTCCAAAACAGTTCCGTTAGACCGAAACAACCAACTTTTGGCTACAACCTAAGTATACCATTGCCTTGGGGCCATTCCCATTAGTTCTGGGCTTATATAAGGGCCTTAAACCCTCTCTCTCTCCCTTCACATACGATTTTGTAACCCTAGGAGAGAAGAGAGCAAAGAGAGAAGGAAAGAGAGAGAAAGTGTGAGAGAAAGTGGGAGATTATTTCTGGGATCTTTCCCTGCCGCTCCACGTGCTTTACCACCTCGTCTGTATCGCTATTCCGATGATTTTGACTCTGTTAGTAAGTAAGAAATCCTAACCCTAATCTGTTCTAGGGATACAAGTAGAGTAAATGCTGAAGTATCTAACCTATTTTGTACTATAGGTTGTCGTTGTGCTGTAGGTAAGGACTTAGTGTTTAAACTGAGTTCGTTATGAGTCTACCGGCAAAAGGTGCGAACTATAAATGTTAGGTTATGGTTTTTAAAGCTTTCAATATCAGTAATGATTTATGACTGGCTTGATTGCTATCACATGTGCTTAGATACGAGGGTTTCCATGTATTATGTATATATAAACTATGTTAATTTATAATGTATTTCATGTGTTTGTTGAAATGTGTGAATGAGTATGGAATTGGGATTTATGCTTGCCATGATTTATGTTTGAGGATACATGATGGTTGTATGTGTGGCAACTCTGATGTGGAAGGATTTGATACGATATGCACTTTAACTAATTTATTACATGTATGTAATATGTGTAATCTAAGTGTTTGGTAAATTGCCTGAATGAGAAAATGCTTGATGTGATGTACCTATTAAGGGTGTTGAGATAGGATTCTTAATCCCCTTATACATAGTTAGAGTTTCCTTTATGTAACCTATCTTACTATTATGTGATTTACTGTTGAAATACATATGTATGTTAACATGTACACTATGTGTTCGTTGAAATGCTCCAATGAGATTTATCTTTGATTTTAGTTGTTACATGCTATCTTTAGCTACTACATGTATATACAATTGCTTGGAGTGTGTTTGGGAATACGACGTATTCTAGGTGATCGGTAACGATTTTTGAGTTAGTGGCTGAGGTTATTTCACCACATAGGACGTGTTCGATGAATCCGAGCCGTACTTTGGTTGCTGACAGTGGTTAGGCCACACGGAGTGCTTAAGCACTTCATGTCGATCAACTCGATGTATGCTCATACCAGTCGAGCTCATCAAGTAACCCGATTGACTCGATGTATATTCACCATGTATGGACGTTACTGCTTGAATCTAAGGTACCAACTTACTAATGTAAAACCCGTTAATCTTGCTACCTCGATCCGCTAAAACTCATGAGCTGGACATGGTGGTATGGGACACTGTGGTTGAGCTGTTGGCCTACGCCGGGGTGACGAGCCCACCCGTAGTGACCAGTGAGCAACCTAAGCTCGTGAGTTGAATACGGTAGTATGGGACACTGTATTCGAGTTGTCGGCCTACGACTAGGTGATGAGCCATTCGTAGTGACCTCGACCATACTCTGAGACTGCACTGAGGCGACGATCCTTTCTGTAGCAACTAGAGTATCAGCTAGGCCTGCATTGAGGTGACGAGCCCTTTGTAGCGACCTGGAACCACAACATCTATGAGACTAGCTAGGACTGGTGACCCTAGAATGGATCATTGTTTGGGAAATGATATAAAGGAGGTACCTTAGCTTCCCAATCCTGCTATATGAAAAGGTCTAATAAGAACTTGGGAATCATGCTCATGCACCACATTGCATGTGCCTTTGGCGTTGGTGTTGAGCACAGAGGAAGGGGTGCATGTCGCGACTGTATGAGGGAGATCGCAGAGGGAGTACAGGAGAGGGCATGCATTATTAATACATATCATATTTGCATTAACTAGAGTACTTAGAGATATTTGATTGTATTGCTTTATCATTACTGCTTAATTGAATTGATAACATGTTAACCTTTACCTTATAGCTCCACTGAGTTGATCACTCACTCCCACGTTCAGGGACGGTGTTTTAAACACCAACCAGACTCTGTCTTAGATGCAGATTCTGGCGCAACGTTGAGGCCAAGCCAGACTTCTACAATGATGAGGAGTTTTCATACATGCAGTTATCTGGCGGGTTTATGTAGACCTTGTTCTGATTCAACGAGATTATAGGGATATATGATTTAGCTGAACACTTACATTTAGTATTTTATATAGTTTGACACAAAGCATGTATATATTCAGCCCTATTACATATTCATACTTTAGGGATTTAAAATCACTTATATACTTTATATATCTATCACAGTCTTCCACTTGCTTAATTTAGTCATCCCTGGAGTATGATATGCTGTTTTTGAATAATCCCACTCATGTTTGAATGCACTCATAATAATCATCATAATCTATGTTGCATAAGTGATGCGTTGAAACTCAGGAGTTGAGCTTTGCTCGACCCCCAATTTTCAGGACGTTAGCAAGATAAGTGCCAAGCACACAAATATTAGCGTAAGCGGAATACTAGTAAGGCTATAAGTCATTCACTACCAGAGTATGCCATGCAGAACAACTATGAAATGTGGAGTCATAATGAGCAAAATATCAGATACTGAAGATGAAATACAATATGCAATTCTGAAGAGCTACGAATACCTTCAGCCTCATCTAGGCCATATAAATACAGAATATAGCAACCCAAATGCCATGCTACGGATGTAATGCAATATTGAGATCCTGACGAGTCCATAATACCATCAACCTTATTTAGGCTATGCAATACAAAAGCATAATAAATCAAATGTTGTGTGCTGAGGATGCAATGCAATATGCGGTGTGAAAGAAAAGACCAAATTGGAGTATGAAGTCGGGATGATAGTACGTAGTATCACAAGCTATATGGTCCATTATAAGGGAATTCTATCTAAACCAGTCTCATACCTAAATGTGGTAAACTCTTAATCTCAGGTTGGTCGTGTGCCCCAACCGAAACCCTAGCCATTGCAAAGGTACACATAACAAATTAGCTGCGCACCACCAGACCGAGTGGCTAGTGAATAAATGAATGAATGAGTAAAATCTTGAGTATGCAAATCATGCTCAGTAAGTCCACATATCAGTACTGTACATCTCTGGGATCATCACCAGGGTCTAATACACTCAAGCTAGCTTGCCACCCCATCAAGCGTACAACTGGGTAAGTAGAAGAGACCTCACTATCCGCCTACCAATATCATTCCGGCTCGTTGATAGCAAACCCATTTACGAGCTGGTCAGACTCAGCCTAACATTGCCTACTCCCTCAGGTAGGTAAGGCCACACCCCTCCTAATTGACCACAATACAATGGGAGATGTGGCCTCCTGGTATTCAGCCCTTATGCGCTCATGCATCCACTCTGTTTAGACGTTGGGGTCATCCCCTAGCCTTGGGGGTTTAGGGATTTTTACCCAAGGACATCTATAGCGCCCTGATGCTAGAACCAAACATTTTTAGTGTCCCCATCTGACTGTCCATGATATGCCTGTCGAGGCAAGGACACTGATGTTGCTAGGGCGTACAGTGGTGATCTCACAAAATGCAAGATATATGAGTCATACCATCCAGTCATGCATCAAATTTGCGCATATCGCGCGATCATGTGGGGCAACTCCGTCTCTCAGAGAGTCCCATAAACAATCAGCCCAATGACACATGCTATGCTCAACCTCTCCTCATAACAAACAGGCGGATGATGCTTATGGGCATGTATCATGAAGTATACCAAACATGATTATCTAATAGGGCAAATAACAATATTCTACAATCGACCATCATTGGCTTGTCACATACTACGAGTATAAACTGAACGACGTGTTCCTTCTATAACTATAGAAGCATATGTGGTATGTCTTACATTAGCCTTCTAAGTCTCTGCATGATCCAAGACGGGGATGACTACAACGACTCGGAAAATCCCGTACAAAGACCCGAGTGCCACCTTAGGCAGAAATCACTTAGGATCAAATCCTTTATAAATTAGACAAAGTTAACTAAGTGCTAAATTAGATTAGCCATGAAATCCATTTGAATCGCTTTAAATACGATCTACAAGACCCAAAACTTGTAGAATCATTGATGCTAGGTTATCTTAAAATCTAAGATCAAACTCATTACCCAACTGCTCTCGGGAGCACATTGAATCTTTATATCAGATCTGGACCATACATCGAAAGTCCAAACGATACGAGGGTATAGGATTAGGACCACCTTGCTGGGATTGATGACCATCTCAGAGATTAAATCCAGATAGTGTCCCACGGCTATTCGCTCGAGCCCGGAGAGAGGAGTGTGAGAACACTTGGTTTTCTTTAGAAATTAAATCCCATTTAAGTAATCTGAGACTTGTTACTTGCAGGCCTGATATAAGCATTCAGACTGTCAGAATCTGACCAAAATACACCCTCAGATCAGGAGAAATTTCATATACATGACAGTGTACGTGAAATCCCCGATCGAGTTTCAGTGAGCGTTGAACTGAAACTGGTCTGCCACATGCTATCTGAGAATCCAACTGGAACAAAAACTTAACTCCACCTAGATCCATAGTCAGTGAGCTTAAGTCCAACCTTTGGCTCAAGGGGGGCTCCAGAAGTGCTCCGTTGAGCTGAAACAGATCCACTTTGGATATAACCTAAGTATACATTGATCATGAGTCTATTTTGGTGATGTTTTAAGCTATATAAGGACCTTAAACACTCTCTCATTCAGCCCATACAAATTTGAGAAAACCCTAGGAGAGAGAAGAGAGAAAAGAGAGAGAAAGTGTGAGAGAAGTGGGAGGATCTCCCTGATACTCTACCCTGTCGCTATCTAAGCTTCACCATCCCGATCTAATCACTTTCCCGATGATTCCGAATTCATTTCTAGGTAAGAAAACCCTAACCCTAATCTGATTTAGGGTTTCAACTGATTCAATTAGCGAAATAGCTAACACTACTTGTGCTTTACGTTGTTATACTGTTGTGGAAGAAGGCTTAGTGTTCCTACCAAGTTCACTATGCTTTTACGGCATAAGGTGTAGAATTTAGACGTATAGGTTATGGTTTCCAACGCATTTAATGTCAGATAATGATAGATTCATGATCCGGGTGTAATTGTACATGCACAAACTGATGTTCGTTTTACGTTTCGGTTGCTTATACAATTTATGATGTATTGTGTATTCTGTATAATTATAGAAAATACCGTATATGTACAAATTTTAAAAGTATGTTAGCCATGATAATCACTGTATGAACATGTTATATATATGTAAAATACTTACTCGGCGAAAGGATTCGCCCTAATACATGTTTTTGCTAGTATACGCTATGTATGTTAAAATGGTGTGTATTCTAAGTGTTTGTGAAAATGTTTGTAAGAATAAGTACTTAGCTGATTGTGCTTTAGGTAGGTGTTGAGATAGGATTCTTAACTAACGTAGAGATGCATATGATTTCCTCCATGTTGGTTGTTTAATTAAACCGCTTACTTATAAAAATGTATGTGTTTGTATTTCCTGTTTATTTTGTGCTTTATACACGTTTTATGACATCTTGTTAACATGCTTGAATTACTTTGTTTATCCTGCTTTACTCTATATGCTTTTAGTCAAGGATTTATTGTGTTTGGGGCTATGATTATAGTCCAGGCAATCAGAAACTGAAATGAATGCGTGGCTGTGATTAATTCTCCATGCGAGATGTGTTCGACGAACCCGAGTCATACTTCAATTGGCAGCAGTGGTTAGGCCACACGAAGTGCTTGCACTTCATGTCGTTCGGCTGGTTGTGCGCTCGGGCTAGTCTAACTCGTTAAGTAACCCGATCTGTCTAATGTATGTTCACCATGTTTGGACGCCTCTGTTTGAACCTAAGGTACCAAGCTTACCAGTGGAATCCCGTTAACCGTGGTACTTCGATCCGCTAAGACTCATGAGCAGGGCATGGTGGTATGGGACACCGTGGTTGGGCTGTCGGCCTACACTGGGGCCACATGCCTCTCCGTAGTGATCAGTGAGCAACCCAAACTCGTGAATCGATTATGGTGGTATGAGACACTATATTCGAGCTGTCGGCCTACACTGATAAGGTGATGGGGGAGTGGTGCAACGATTCTGTATAATAGCCCTGACAACCCTTTGTAGTGACCTCCAGATTACTCTGAGTTTACGTGGAGGCTACAACCCTTCCGTAGAAATAAGAGTACAAACTAGGTCTGTATTGATAAGGTGATGGGGGAGTGGTGTAACGATTCCGTGTAACAACCCTGGCAGCCCTTGCAGTGACCTAGAAACACACCATCGTATGAGATGAAGTAGGACTAACGACCCTAGAATGGATAATGTTTGGGAATGATATAAGGGAGGTACCCTAGTTTCCCAATACTGCTGTTTGAAATGGACTAATAACAACTCTGTAATCATACTCATCATCACATTGCATGTGCCTGGAAGATGTGGAGCACTGAGGGATGAACGCATGCCACAGACATAAGATGGTGCCGTATGAGGGTGGTTAGCCGAGGGGCATGCATCATGACTGCATTTCATACTTGCATTAATAAGAGTACTTAAGATAGTTGATTGTACTACTTTATCATTACTGCTTGACTGATTTGATAACATGTTAACTTATGCTTTATTGTTCCACTGAGTTAGCTACTCACTCCCACGTTATGGGACTGTGTTCTGAACATCCACCAGACTTTGTCTTAGACGCAAGTACCTATAATTCACAGGATGCTGAGCCTGATTATTATGAAGATCAGGATGAGTTTTCCTCATGCAGTTCTCCATCGGCTTTGCTTAGGCAATCCGGATTTACGGGACTACTGGGCTATCACGATAGTTGGACTATTTTTTTACATTTTGTTTTTGATTCAGTACATGTATATGATGACTCAGCGAAGGTATTATACTCAGGAGACAGATCGAGATCATTTTTTTATACACATCTATATATGTCTTTCAGTCTTCCGCTTGCGTTTTATACATTGATCTGGAGTATGGATTACTGTTTTGGTATAATCTCATTCATGTTTATTGTACTAACACAGACAACATTCAATCATCATCCTCTATGTTGCATACGTGATGTTTTGGAACTCGAGAGTTGAGTTGCTACTTGACCCTCAAATTTCAGGGTGTTACAAGTTGGTATCAGAGCATGATTTAGATTAAACCGGACCTGAGTTATGGTCCCACGATGTATGCTGACATATTTTAACTTAGGTGGGTGCGAGAAAAATGTAGAAACAACCCTAGATTTTCCGATTTTGCCTTTTGGCTAAGTTCATCAAAATTGATCACTTTGATTGAGTCCGTACTCATCTGTGACCACACGAGGCCACCCCAAACCACTTCTAGACCATCATATGATGGGTCTAGACCATAATTTACCCCATCCCAGCCGTTAAAAAATCAGTAAATGCTGATATATATTAGAAAGCACCCGAACTAACCCAAAACGGAGCGAAACAGGGTCGTGGGCCTACCCACGCTAATTTAGGGGTAGCTAGGGTGGGACCTACATGTTTTTGGGGCCTAGGGGGCAGGAGGGCCTCGCCAAAATGGCGAGCCGTGGCCAATTGGTCCAGGGAGTGGCGAGGCCCTTGCCAGTCAGCAGGCTGGGTTAGGCCTGCGGCTCGGGCCGATCGTGTTTGGGGGTATTAGGACCCCCTGGTATGTGGGTCGTCCATTGCAACTACTTCAAAGCCCTACTTCCTTCACAAAACCCACCTCCAAGCTCTCTTTTCTCTCTAACTTGTTGTCCTCTCTCTCAAATCTCCCTTCCAATCGTTCAATCTACCATTTTCGACCACAACCCATTCCCTTCCAATGTTTCCAGCAATCCATACCTCCCTTGGATTCTCTCTCATTTGAGCCATTACACCTCCCATTCAAGGCTCCAAATCGTGTAAGCCACTAACCCATCCATTCTCTTCATTTCCCTTATTTACTCCTTGTTTGTTGGGCCTCTACAACCCCTGTTAAGACCCAATTCCGTGGAGAACCAACCCTCCAACATTTTTTCTTTCCTTTCCTTAACTTTTCATAACTTTCTTTGTTATTGTTATGGCCATTTTCTCAATTTCTACCATCCTTTCTCTCATGGGAAAGAGAAAGGGGGCTGCGGATGAAGCTGGGCCTAGCCGCCCTACGCGTTCAAGGAGGCCGAGAGGCGCCGCCACTAGCACAAGCGTCGCTCGGGAATTTCGGACGAAGCGGGATCTTGATCCCCGGATTCCTGCTGAAAGAGCTCAGTTGGCAGCACTACCTCATGGAATTTATGAGGACTGTAGGATTCTCTTTGAAGCCTAGGTAGATGGGCGACTCTTCGGTGAATACTACTTGTTCGAGCAATTGGAAGCGGCCCATTGGGGTCTGCTATTTGAGGCTAGAAGTCGCGCCAATGCAGGTACTATCTGAGCCTTCTACGCCAACATTCACGAGCCTACACTGGAACCTTTGTAGTTCCGGCTCTCTTATGGAGTTGATCGGTTTGCCATCGTTGATGTTAGATTGATTTCGCGGCTTATGGATATGCCCCTTGGCGAAGTATATGCTAGTGAGCAGAATTTACGGAGTACACGTGAAAGGGATCGTCACACACGTTTCCTTTGTGGTGGCCGACTGGTTAAGTGGCAGCCAAACAAAAGCCTTCTAGCATCCCATATGACAGACGACTTTCGCCTACTATATCACATCTTCACATACAACCTCTACCCCAGACACAGAAATCACAGCGAGTGTACACGACTCATGCTAGACTTTCTGTACCAAGTGGGGCAGAGGGCGAACTTGTGCGTGCCTACATTCATGTTGCGACAGATAGTGAGTACTGCATGCTCCACCAGAAGCTCTGATTCACTTCCCTTCAGCTAACTCATATGCAAGATTGCACGGGAGTTTGGCTACAGTCTAGGGATGGAAAGGCCAGACCGATTCATCAAATCGATGAGAGTACTCTCCATCAAATGAAACTTGGGGCACGACGATGACAAGCCCGACATGAGGAGACTGAGGATGAGGTGGAGAGCGAAGAAGAAGAGAGTGAGGAAGGGAGTGAAGCTGAAATATAATAAGAAGAAGAGGAACCAAAGGCTCAGGATACCGAGGAGAGCTCCCCTCCTACGGCACCAGTGTAGGACACTGGTCGCGCTGCTTGGGATGCTCGTATAGCTCGACTGGAGGAGGATCATGCTGAGCTACGACAGGGTCAGGCTGTCCTACGATAGGATGTCATGGATCTTCGGGGCCTTGTGAAGCACAAGTTCAAGAAAGTAACACGCGCGTTAACAACCATCATGTGTTACCTGAAAGATAAGGGTGCCCCTTCTCCATCGCCAGACTTGGATGCCTAGCCATCCATACTGTTGTCTTGTAATTTGTTTTGGATACTGCCTTAGGATGGGTGTAGTAGTTGGTAGAATGTGTTTGATGTTGAAGCTTTGGTTGTAATATCTCACATGCATTGCTGTCATGATTTATGTAACTCTGTATTTCATGTATTGTGACAATTTTGGTGAATAAAATGCATGCAACCTCTTTTACTATGAAGTGTGTGGAATGCTAAGTGCTTGAGTATTATGTTGCTATGCTTCATCTCACATGTGTTGCACCCTATGTTGTATAGGACATGCCACAGAAACATACGCGGAGCACGGCACACCTCCTACTTACTGATACGATGGACCAGGCTCCTTCCTACGGAGATGGTCGTACGGACCCTGGCTTGGGCCCGGATCGTGAGACAAGACCTACGTCTCAGCCTTCCACCGGTCCTACAGCTGGACTGCCACCTTTTACACCACCGGTTTGTGAGCAGAACTGGGCATCCTCTTCGACACAGTTTGAGCCACAGGCTGGTCCACCTACTGATAGGTTTGAGCAGTTGATGATGATGATACATCAGCAACAGATGCAGCAGCAGCAGCAACACCAGCAGCTTATGACCACTATTGCAGGGGCCTTATCTCAGGGTGGAAATGCGACTCCACCTTCACCATCTACACATCTTACTGAGACTACAGAGCCTCCTACTTAGGCTGAGGATGTGTCAGCACCCACACCTGCTGCGTACCCTGTGGGGGACATCGGTACTCGCAGTCTTCTCGAGCGATTCCAGTGCTTGAGGCCTCCTACTTTCACGGGTTCTCACAGACCCGAGGAGGCTAAATACTGGTTAGACCGCATCTCCAAGATGCTATGGATGCTCCATTGTACGGAGCAGGAGCAGGTCGAGTTAGCCACCTTTATGTTCGAGAAGGAGGCTAGCTTGTAGTGGGACAGTATACTGCGGACCATCGCAGTAGGATATGTATGGACGTGGGTTGCCTTTGAGTTCTGATTCCATGAGAAATACTATCCTCAGGCCTATCGACACGAGAGGGAGAACGAGTTCCTACGCCTCAGGCAGGGAGGTATGACAGTTACGGAGTACGAGCATCGATTCACTAAGTTGGGCCATTTTGTTCCGACTATACATGCTGATGAGCACATGCGGATACGACATTTTTCGGAGGGCTTGTGTAATAGCCTGGATTTTCGCCAACCTGGAATTAGACGTCTTTAGGCAATGGGCCACTCCTAACACCTTATTAACTTGTCAGAACTGAATCCCATAGTCTCAAATCGCTTCTGAACCCATTTTCTTCACAAATTCCACCCTTTACCACCTTATTCTTCCAATTTTCCTAAGTACTTTCACCCTAGACACTATCTTAAGCTAGCTAAGTAGTAGAACTTAGATCACTTTATATACAAACTACAAAGGACTAGATACCACCTCAGACAGAAATCTTATAGGACTAAATCCTCTAGAAATGAGACAAAGTAACTAAGTGTTAAACTAGATTAGCTACGAAATCTGTTTGATCCACTTTAAATATGATCTGCAAGACCTAAAACTTGCAAAATCATTGACACTAGGTTACCCTAAAATCTAGGATCAATCTCATTATCCGACTGCTCTCGGGAGCATCTCGAAACTCCGTATCAGTTCTAGACCGCACATTGGGAGTCCGAATAATATGAGGTTAAGGACTTAGGACCGCCTCGCTGGGCTTGACAACCATCTCGGAAATCAAATCCAGATAGTGTCCCACGGCTGTTCGCTTGAGTCCGGAGCAAGAGAGTGTGAGAACACTAGTTTCTTTACAAAATAAATATCTTGAATAGTAATCTGAGACTTGTCGCTTGCGGGTCAGTATTAAGCAACCTGACCGTCAGAATCTGACCAAATTACACCCTCGGATCAAGAAAAATTTCATACACATTTACATGTACTCGGAATCTCCGATCGAGACCCACTGACCGTCAAACTGAAACTGGTCCGCCACGCGTGATCTGGAAATCTGACTGAAATAAAAACTTAACTAAACGTAGATCTAGTGTTAGTGAGCTTAAGTCTAAACTTTGGCTCAAGGAAGCCCGCTAGAAGTGCTCCGTTGAGCTGAAACAGAGTCGCTTTAGTTATAACCTAAGTATACCTTGTCCACAGTCTATTTCGGTGAGTTTTTAGGCTATATAAGGACCTTAAACCCTCTCTCATTTCAGCCATCTGAATTTGAGAAAAACCCTAAGAAAAGAGAGAGAAAGTGAGCGGGAAGTGGGAGATTCTTCCCTGCCACTCTTCCCTGCTGCTATCCATGCTCAACCACACCATTCTCATCGCTTTTCCGGCGATTTCGGTGTCATTTCTAGGTAAGAAACCCTAACCCTAATCTGATTTGGGGTGTTGTTAGTTGTAGGTTATGAAATAGCTAACCTATTTCATTTTATAGGTTGCCAAACTACCGTATATGGAAGCTTAGCAAACCTATCGACTCCGTTACAATTCTACGACAAAAGGTGCGGACTTTAGGTGTATAGGTTATGGTTTTCAATGCTTTCAATGTCAAATAATGATAGATTCATGATCTGCATGCAATTGCACATGTACAAGTGCTTTTTGTTTACTGTTTCGATTAAAGATGTAAATTATGAAATTTTACATATTCTAGTTATTCGTAGAAAATACCGTACATGTATAAATTTTGGAAATGTATTTGACATGATTAATTGTTGTATGAATATATGATATATAGATAAAATACTTATTTGGCGAAAGGATTCGCCCAAATACATGTTTCACTAATATACACTATGTATGTAGAAATACTGTATTGTAGAAAATACCGTATACGTATAAATTTTGGAAATGTGTTTGACATGATTATTTGTTGTATGAATATACGGTATAAGGATAAAATACTTATTTGGCGAAAGGATTCGCCCAAATACATGCTTTACTAATATACACTATGTATGTTGAAATACTGTATTATAGAAAGTACCGTATACATGTATATTTTAGAGATGTGTTTGCCATGATTATTTGTTGTATAAATATACTATATATGCATAAAATATTTGCTTAGTGAAAGGACTCGCCCTAATACATGTTTGCTAACATACACTAAGTATGTTGAAATAGTGTATGTTAAGTGCTTGTGAAAATGCTTGTGTGAGTAGGTGTTTGGATGTTGATGCCTTAGGAGGGTGTTGAGATAGGATTCTCAACTACCTTAGAGACATGTATGATTTTCTCCATGAGGTTGTTTACTTAAATCGCTTACTTGTGCAATATGTGTGTTTGTATTCCTATTTAAGTAGTGCTTTATAATATGCTTTATAACATGCTTTATAATATGCTTTATGATATGCTTGTTAACATGCTCAACTAATTGTATGATTTTATTTATATAAGGCGTATGTTTAAATTCATGTTTATGTTGTATGATCCACCATGGGTGATGGGGGAGTGGTGTAACGAATGCGTTAACAGCCCTGGCAGCCCTAAACGGATAATACCAGACTTTGATTGTATGATTTGAATCTTGATCCACTACTGCTTTATCTATCTACAATTGATTGTGTTTGGGGCTATGATTATAGTCCAGACAATCAGTACTAGAATTGAATTCGTGGCTATGATTCATTTGCTATGTGCGATGTGTTCGACGAACTCGAGTCGTACTTCGGTTGGCGATAGTGGTTGGCCACGTGAAGTGCCTATGCACTTCATGTCGTTCAACTTGTTGTGCTCTCGAGCTAGCCAAGCTAGTCAAGTAACCCGATCTGTCTAATGTATGTTCACCATGTTTGGTCGCTACTGCTTGAACCTAGGGTACAAAACTTACCAGTGAAATCTCTTTTAACCATGGTACCTCGATCCGCTAAGACTCATGAGCTGGGCATGGTGGTATGAGATACCGTGGTCGAGCTGTCGGCCTATGCTGGGGCTATGTGCCTCCCCGAGTGACCAGTGAGCAACCAAACTCGTGAATCGATTATGGTGGTATGAGACACTATATTCGTGCTGTTGGCCTACATTGATAAGGTGATGGGGGAGTGGTGCAACGAATGCAAGCAACAACCCTGACAGCCCTTTGTAGTGACCTCGAGCATACTCTGAAATCGCGGTGAGCCTTAGAGTTTTGCCGCGGTATATAGAGTATGAACTAGGCCTGTTTCTGTATAGTGATTAATTGTTTAAGAGGTGATGGGGGAGTGGTGTAACCTTTGTGCGTAACAGCCCTGGCAGCCTTTGCAGTGACCTAAAAAACACACCATCGTCTGAGATTAACTAGGACTGACAACCCTAGAATGGATCATGTTTGGGAATGATACAAGGGAGGTACCTTAGTTTCCCAATCCTGCTGTTTGAAATGGACTAATAAATACTCGGTAATCATGCTCATCATGCATTGCATGTGCCTTGAAGATGTGGAGCACTGAGGGATGAAAGCATGCCGCGAACGTGAGATGATGTCGCACAAGGGAGGGTGTAGTGAGGGTATACATCATGCCAGCATTCATACTTGCATTAATAAGAGTAGTTAGGAGTGTTTAATTTTACTGCTTTATCATTACTGCTTGACTGAATTGATAACATGTTAACCTATGCTTTACTGTTCCACTTAGTTGATCACTCACTCCCACGTTACGGGACGGTGTTATACACACCAACCAGATTTGCTGAGTTTCAGGTGATGACGATGCTTATGAAGTAGAGCAGGACTACTTCTATGATGATGAGGAGGAGTTCTCCTATTTGTATCTCTCTAGCAGGTCTATGAATACCTGGTATTGTATTGACGAGGCTATGGTACTTGGGATAGAAGACATTACACTTCCTCACATTAGGTATATTTTAGAATTGTACTGTAATTATTTAACCTGGTAACTTTATCACACTCTAGAGACTCACCACAGTTTTTATATGTTATTTATCTATCACAGTCTTCCGCTTGCAATTTAATTGTCTATGGAGTATGATATGCTGTTTTGGCTTAATCTCACTCATGTTCAATGCACAAATACAGTCAACATTCAATCATCATTCATTTTGTTGCATAAGTGATGTTTTGGAACTCGAGAGTTGAGTTTATGCTCGACCCTCGATTTTTGGGATGTTACAGCTTGTGACCGGACATTCGGTTGAAGATGTACAACATCAGTATACCCTCCTATGCCGAGCTGATACATATGTCTATGAGGGCAGAGTAGGATGTTGATCGGTTGACACGTTCTCGTGGTGCTATGGTTTTGAGACCCCGACTAGATATTCAGAGCAGGCCTTTCCTCAGTAAGAGGCCTCGTATCGACTCTCCTCCCAAGACCATGACGCCAGTAGTTCCGATGAGGCATCCAGGTGTGACTTGTACATACTGCGGGAGACCGGGTCACCCTACAGAGAGTTGTTTTGCCCGGATGAGAGACAACGGGTTTTCTCTGCCGCAGAGGATTGATCGCCCTCGCCCACAGGCTATATTGGCTCCACCTCTACGGAATGCGCCTGTACATACATCCTTTAGACCACCTGTACCCCGTTTTAGGTCGCCATAGCGACCTATGGTGCCTCAGCCTAACCGACCTTAGTAGGCACGCATTCATGCACTGACAGTGGAGGAACCAAAGACAATACCTTCAATACCTATGGCCTTCGAGGTCACTGCACACATCCAAGGTACTCCCGTCTTCTTATTGGTGGACACTGGATCCACTACCTCTATGATATCATGCATGACAGTCAAGCGACTAGGTTTGGACACTGCTCCTATGAAGGGAGTGAGGGTCATCACCGCCACGGGGACCTTCTCTGATGTTACTATGATATGTGAGAGCTGCCCAATAAATTTAGGGGGCAGGACGGTACTAGTTGATCTAATTGTCGTCCCCCTATTTCATTATGACTTCATCTTAGGGATGGATTGGCTTACTGAGATGCGAGCAGAGATCGACTGCGAGACTAGGGTGGTGACAGCCAATAGACTTGATGGCACGACCTTTACTTTTCCTGTTCAGGTCAGTCACATTACTCGGTTGAGATGTTACGCTTCTTCACTGAAGGATATTGAGGGTCCGGTGCTTGTAGAGATGCTTGTAGTCCAGGATTTTGCAGATGTCTTTTAGATGATCTGTGGTTTGTCACCTCGGCGCGAGATCGACTTCACCATTGATCTTACGCCCGGTGCGGCACCTATCTCTCTGCCGACTTATCGTATGCGTCCGTGCGAGATGGAGGAACTGTTGAAACAGATTGACGGGCTGGTAGAGAAGGACTTTATACGACCTAGTGTGTCTCCCTGGGGAGCACCTATACTGTTTGTGAAGAAGAAAGATGGCTCACTACGGTTGTGTATTGATTGCCGTAGGTTGAACCAAGTCACCGTGAAGAACAATTATCCTTTGCCCAGGATAAATGATCTGTTTGATCAGTTGAAGGGGGCAAGGTATTTCTTGAAGATCGACTTGCAATCAGGGTACCACCAGTTGTGCGTCAGAGATGAAGACGTGCAGAAGACAGCTTCAGGACTTGTTTTAGGCATTACGAGTTCCTGGTGATGTCGTTCGGTCTTACGAACGCACCGGCCATGTTCATGGACTTGATGAACGGGGTATTTTGGCCTTTCTTATACCGATTCATCATCATATTCATTGATGACATCCTAATATATTCCACGTGTCGGGAAGAGCACGAGGAGCACCTGAGAGCGGTGTTGGATACTTTGAAGAATAATCAGTTGTTTGCGCAGTATTAGAATTGCGACTTCTGGCAGGAGGAAGTCAAGTTCCTAGGACACGTGGTGTCCAAGGATGGGATAGCTATGGACCTTGCTAAGGTAGCCGCAGTTCAGGATTGGAAGCAGCCTGGCTTGGTTACCAAGGTGAGGAGTTTTCTTGGCCTGACAGTGTATTATCGACGCTTCATTCGGGACTTCTCGAAGATAGCCAGGCCGTTGTCACAGTTAACATGTAAGGATCTGAAGTTCGCCTAGAATGTGAAGGCAGAAGCAGCTTTTCAGGAGCTGAAGGACAGACTGACAACCGCCCCTGTGCTAGTATTGCCAGAGCAAGGGGTTAAGTACACGATATACACTGATGTGTCTTGCGTTGCCTTGGGTTGCGTCCTTATGCAAAAGGACAAGGTAATTGTATATGCCTCGAGACAATTAAGGAAGCACGAGGAGAATTACCCTACACACGAACTTGAGTTAGCAGCTGTCATCTCTGCATTGAAGCTCTGGAGACATTACCTCTATGGAGAGGAGTTCGAGCTTTTCTGCAACCACAAGAGCCTTAAGTATATATTCACGCAGCAAGACTTGAATATGAGGCAACGCAGATGGATGGAAACTTTGAAGGACTTCAAGTTTGAGGTCTTCTATCATCCTGGCAAGGCTAACCTTGTGGCAGATACATTGAGCTGCAAGAAGGTTATTGCATTTGTGGCTGCACTGATGATAACAGAGTTAGATATGTTAGAGTTCGTGCGGGACTTTGAGCAAAAACTCACTATGAAGGAGCCATTTGAGTGTGTCACACACGTTCAGGTGTGGCCACTTATTGATGATAGGATTATTGAGGCCCAGAAGGGCGATGAGCGATTGTCTGAGCTTCGAGAGCAAACTAGCGACGGCGAGGACTCCGAGTGGAGAGTTGGCATAGATGGGGGTCTACGATACCGTGGTTGCCTATGCATTTCAGATATTCATGACTTGAGACAGGAGCTTCTCAAGACTGCCCACAAATCGAAGCTTGCGATGCATCCCGGTAGCACGAAGATGTACCAGGACATGAGGCGATCGTATTGGTGGGACAATATGAAGGTTCATATCACCGAGTTTGTTTCCTGTTGTCTGACGTGCCAGCAGGTTGAGGCAGAACATCGTTGACCTCCTAGACTCCTTCAGCCCATGCCCATAGCTGAATGGAAGTGGGACTTCATCTCTATGGACTTCATCTCATAGTTGTCGAAGACGAGAAAGGGTTATGACTCTATTTGGGTGATCGTGGATCAATTAACCAAATCGGCTCATTTTCTCCCTATTAGAGTGACGAACTCTGCAGACGACTTGGCAAGGTTATACATCAGAGAGATAGTCCGTCTACATGGAGTTCCTTTAGAGATCGTGTCGGACCACGACACGCGATTTACATCTATCTTCTGGACTCGTATCCAGGAAGCGATGGGTGTGAAGCTGAAGTTCAGTACTGCGTTTCATCCTCAGACCGACGGGCAGACAGAGCGGGTGAATCAGATTTTGGAGGACATGTTATGGGCCTGTATCTTGGACTTCAAGGATAGTTGGGATGACTGTTTTCATTATGCAGAGTTCACATACAACAACAACTTTCAAGCGAGTATTGGCATGGCTCCTTATGAGGCCTTGTATGGGCGCCCTTGCAGAGCACCACATTGCTGGGCAGAAGTTGGTGAGAAGAGCTTGATTGGCCCAGAGTTGGTTCAAGCGACCTCTGAGAAGATCGACATTATCAGGCGTCGACTTCTTACAGCACAGAGCAAACACAAGAGCTACGCCGATATGAGACGGCGACCGCTTGAGTTTGGGGTTGGAGATCACGTATTCCTCAGAGTTTTCCCTATGAAGGGAGTCATTCGGTTTGGGATGAAGGGGAAGCTCACACTGAGGTTCATTGGACCATTTCAGATACTTGACCGAGTGCGTGTGGTGGCATATCGTCTCGCTTTGCCCACACCACTTGCAGCAGTATACAACGTATTTCATGTATCTATGCTGAAGAAATACGTTCCTGATCCTTCACACATTATCATATGGGAGTAGGTACAGTTGAACGAGGACACTACATATGTACTGCGTCCGACGCATATCCTAGACAAGAAGGAGCAGATACTGCATAGCAAGGTGATTCCGCTCGTGAAGGTACTATGAACTCATCATACAAAAGAAGAGGCTACTTGGGAGACTGAGGCCGAGGTCAGAAAGAACTACCCTCAGCTTCTCGAGGAGTACGAAAAAGTACTAATTTCGAGGATAAAATTTTTCTTTAAGGGGGTAGATTGTAACGATTTAGAAAATCCCGTACAAAGACTCGAGTACCACCTCAGGCAGAAATCACTTAGGATCGAATCCTTTAGAAATTAGATAAAGTTAACTAAGTGCTAAATTAGATTAGCCATGAAATCCGTTTGAATCGCTTTAAATATGATCTACAAGACCCAAACTTGTAGAATCATTGACGCTAGGTTACCCTAAAATCTAGGATCAAACTCATTACCCGACTGCTCTCGGGAGCACATTGAATCTCTGTATCAAATCTGGACCACACATCGAAAGTCCAAATAATACGAGGTTATAGGATTAAGACCGCCTTGCTGGGCTTGATGACCATCTCAGAGATCAAATCCTGATAGTGTCCCATAGCTATTCGCTCCAGCCCGGAGCGAGGAGTGTGAGAACACTTGGTTTTCTTTAGAAATCAAATCTCATTTAAGTAATCTGAGACTTATTACTTACAGGCCTGATATAAGCAATCAGACCGTCAGAATTTGACCCAAATACACCCTTGGATTAGGAGAAATTTCATATACATGGCAGTGTACGTGAAATCCCCAATCGAGTTTCAGTGACCGTTGAACTGAAACTGGTCCGCCACGTGCGATCTGAGAATCCGACTGGAATGAAAACTTAACTCCACCTAGATCCTTAGTCAGTGAGCTTAAGTACGATCTTTGGCTCAAGGGGGGGCTTCAAAAGTGCTCCGTTGAGCTGAAACAGATCCACTTTGGATATAACCTAAGTATACCTTGATCTTAGGTCTATTTTGGTGATATTTTAGGCTATACAAGGACCTTAAACACTCTCCCATTCAACCCATATGAATTTGAGAAAACCCTAGGAGAGAGAAGAGAGAAAAGAGAGAGAAAGTGTGAGAGAAGTGGGAGGATCTCTCTGATACTCTACCTTGTCGCTATCTAAGCTTAACCATCCCGATCTAATCGCTTTTCTGGCAATTCCGACTTCATTTCTAGGTAAGAAAACCCTAACCCTAATCTGATTTAGGGTTTCAACTGATTCAATTAGAGAAATAGTTAACACTACTTGTGCTTTAGGTCGTTATACTGTCGTGGAAGAAGGCTTAGCGTTCCTACCAAGTTCATTACGCATCTACAGTATAAGGTGCAGACTTTAGACGCATAGGTTATGGATTCTAATGCTTTCAATGTCAGATAATGATAGATTCATGATCCGGGTGTAATTGTACATGCACAAACCGATGTTCATTTTACGTTTCGATTGCGTATACAATTTATGATGTATTGTGTATTCTGTATAATTGTAGAAAATACCATATATGTACAAATTTTGAAAGTATGTTAGCCATGATTAATCACTGTATGAACATGTTATATATATGTATAATACTTACTTGGCGAAAGGATTCGCCCTAATACATGTTTTTGCTAGTATACGCTATGTATGTTAAAAGAGTGTTTATTCTAAGTGTTTGTAAGAATAAGTACTTAGCTGATTGTGCTTTAGGTAGGTGTTGAGATAGGATTCTCAACTAACGTAGAGATGTATATGATTTCCTCCATGTTGGTTGTTTAATTAAGCCACTTACTTATAAAAATGTATGTGTTTGTATTTCCTGTTTATTTTATGCTTTAAAACATGTTTTATGACATGCTTGTTAACATGCTTGAATTACTTTGTTTATCCTGCTTTACTCTATATGCTTCTGGTCAAGGATTGATTATGTTTGGGGCTATGATTATAGTCCAGGCAATCGGAAATGAAAATGAATGCATGGCTGAGATTAATTCACCATGCGAGATGTGTTCGACAAACCTGAGTCGTACTTCGGTTGGCGACAGTGGTTAGGCCACACGAAGTACTTGCGCTTCATGTCGTTCGGCTGGTTATGCGCTCATGCTAGTCTGACTTGTCAAGTAACCCGATCTGTCTAATGTATGTTCACCATATTTGGACGCCTCTGTTTGAACCTAAGGTACCAAGCTTACTAGTGAAATCTCGTTAACCGTGGTACTTCGATCCACTAAGACTCATGAGCCGGGCAGGTGGTATGGGACACCGTGGTCGGGCTGTCGGCCTACGTTGGGGCCACGTGCCTCCCCATAGTGACTAGTGAGCAACCCAAACTCATGAGCTGATTATGGTGGTATGAGACACTATATTCGAGCTTTCGACTTACACTGATAAGGTGATGGGAGAGTGGTGCAACGATTCCGTGTAACAGCCCTGGTAGCCCTTTGTAGTGACCTCGAGAGTACTCTGAGTCTACGTGGAGGCGACGACCTTTTCGTATAATAAGAGTACAAACTAGGCCTGTATTGATAAGGTGATGGGGGAGTGGTGTAATGATTCCGTGTAACAGCCCTGACAACTCTTGCAGTGACCTAGAAACACACCATCATATGAGATGAACTAGGACTGACGACCCTAGAATGGATCATGTTTGGGAATGATATAAGGGAGGTACCTTCGTTTTCCAATATTGCTGTTTGAAATGGACTAATAATAACTTTGTAATCATGCTCATTATCGCATTGCATGTGCTTGGAAGATGTGGAGCATTGAGGGATGAACGCATGCCGCGGACGTAAGATGGTGCCGTATGAGGGTGGTTAGGCGAGGGGCATTCATCACGGCTGCATTTCATACTTGCATTAATAAGAGTACTTAAGATGGTTGATTGTACTGCTTTATCATTACTGCTTGGCTGATTTGATAACATGTCAACCTATGCTTTATTATTCCACTGAGTTAGCTACTCACTCCTACGTTACGGGACGATGTTCTGGACACCCACCAGACTCTGTCTTAGACGCAGGTACTGATGATTCATAGGAGACTGAGCCTGATTATTATGAAGATCAGGATAAGTTTTCCTTCATGCAGTTCTCCGGCAGCTTTGCTTAGGCAATCCGGATCTACGGGACTACTGGGCTATCACAATAGTTGGACTATTTTTTT
Source organism: Magnolia changhungtana (assembly GCA_030180095.1). Classification (NCBI taxonomy): domain Eukaryota; kingdom Viridiplantae; phylum Streptophyta; class Magnoliopsida; order Magnoliales; family Magnoliaceae; genus Magnolia; species Magnolia changhungtana. Next base: position 1,061,941 of record JASAUF010000140.1, on the reverse strand, counting down.
GACATTTTGTTTTTGATTCAGTACATGTATATGATGACTCAACGAAGTAATTATACTCTGGAGACAGATTGAGATCATTTTGTTTTTTATACACATCTATATATGTCTTTTAGTCTTCCGCTTCCGTTTTATACATTGATCTGGAGTATGGATTACTGTTTTGGTATAATCTCACTCATGTTTATTGACTAACACAGACGACATTCAATCATCATCCTCTATGTTGCATAAGTGATGTTTTGGAACTCGAGAGTTGAATTGCTACTCGACCCTCCAATTTCAGGGCGTTACAATGACGGGCCTGGTCCGTATGTCGAGATAGGTTCTATATAGTGGATATACCAAACTTGATACTACATATTCTTCTATTTATGACAAAGGGTGATGGTGTTCTAAGCAACGGATAGCCTAGAAGATACACTAATGTCCAAGATGGACCTTGCACTTGTCTCAACAAAGAGCCGGATTGTGCGGATGATATGTACATGTCACGAGGTCCTAGTAAATGGGTACGAGGGTAGGATACACTTCTCGTGGTGAGTCAAGTGGGTATATGACAAGGTGTGTTCATAAGGTGAGCTGACAGGGTGAACAATTAGGTTTCCTAAATCTCTATATCATGTAATAAACTAGGCTTTCCTATGGGAAACCCAATACGTACACAAAGTGGGTTTGGTAGAGTACCTTCACCTAGGACTATGTTTCCTTCTAAGTAGATTGGGTAGCCCACTCAAATCGAAGTGGGCCTTGGGTATGATCACTAAACTTGGGCAAAACATGCATCTAGATGGGCCATCTTTAAAATTTGAGTAGTATTACAGAGCATGGCGGGAAACACCATTATTAATGGGGGCCCAACCGTTTGTGTTAGCCCACTACGGGAGATGAGAATGGGCCTAACAACGAGCCCTAGGGAGAGTTACAATATGAACATTTAACCATCATTACTCTTACAATGTGGACATCTAACCACCATTGCTCTTAAGGCATGACCCACTTGGGATTGGAATCGAAATCATAACGGGGCTCTCGGCCCTCCAATTATCTAAGAAATGGATGGACAGCGCGTGCCCATCATTCATACATGGTGGGCCTGCATAAGGTCGTGGGGCCCACGACCTATTAATGGATAAACGGTGTGTATATAACACATACATCATGGTGTGTCTCACACACATAATGGGCCTCACTCATACAATGGGCCTCATATAATCAAAACGGGCCTCGTACGTATAATGGGTCTCATATACATCATAATGGGCCTCGCACACGGGCCTTGCATATCACAATGGGCTGCATCAGATGTGAAATAGCGGTGAAGACCGCTTGAGTTGAAGTTGGAATATGCCAATATGTCCTAGAGGGGGTGAATAGGACTTTTAAAAGTTTTTATGATTTATTTAAAATCCTATCACACTAATCCTAACAACAAACATATATTAGGATTACTCAAAAACAACTCTACTGGCTTCCAAGCCCGGTAAAGGATCTAATCACAAACTATAAAAGAAGTGAACAGTTACACAAACTAGTTTATGACGGTTATGACTGTGTAAGTGTGTGAGGTGTGATCTTAGGTATATGAATATGAAAGCATTGACATAGAACACACACATAGAAGAATAACAATCGCAAAAATAGTCATTTTATAGTGGTTCGACTACTTGTCTACTCCACTCCCGGCTACCGCACTCAACCCCTTGAGTGTACCAGATTTCACTAAGGAGGTTTCCTAGGGTTCACCTTAAACCTAAGGTTTTAAATCAGGTTCACCTTAAACCTAAGGTTTTAAATCAGGTTCACCTTCAACCTTTACACGGAGGTTTCTACTCGGTTCACCTCTAACCCTAGAGTTTTACAGTAATGCCCTGAAAATCGGCAGTCGAGTAGTAACTCAACTCCCGAGTTCTAAAATATCACTTATGCAACATATATGCTTATGATTCAATGTTGTCTGTGTTAGTGCATTAATCATGAGTGGGATTATACCAAAGCAGTAATTCATACTCCAGATCAGTTGTAAAACGCAAGCGGAAGACTGAAAGATATAATTAAACGTATATAAGTCAAAAGATTTCAATCGGTCTCCAAAGTATGAATATAACACTGAGTCACCAGAGTTTGGTTGGTGTTTAAAACATCGTCCCGTAACGTGGGAGTGAGTGATAAACTCAGTGGAACAATAAAGCATAGGTTAGCATGTTGTCAATTCAGTCAAGCAGTAATGATAAAGCAGTAAATCACACATTCCTAAGTACTATTGTTAATGTAAGAATGGTATAGATATATGATGCATGCCCTCGCCTACGCTCCCTCAGTGACTTCATCTCATGTTCGTGCATGATAACACTGCCTCAGTGCTTGACTTGCAACCCCTGAACGCACATGCAATGCGGTGCATGCTTATGATTACCAAGTTCTTATTAGTCCCTTTCATACAGCCGAATTGGGAAACTAAGGTACCTCCCTTATATCAATTTCTAAACAATGATCTATCTAGGGTCGTCAATCCTAGTTAATCACATATGATAGGCAAGTTCAGGTCACTACCACCAACACTCTACCAACTGACAGTCTATTTTCGAAGGCTCATCGCCAACCCGACTGGGGACCACAGCCAGGCTAGGCCAGGGTAGGACTACTTTGTACTCGAGGTCACTCCACCAATGCCCTACCAACTGGCAGTCTATTTTTAAAGGCTCATCACCAACCCAACTGGGGACCATAGTCAGGTTGCACCAATGGAGGCCGACAGCTCGAATACAGTGTCCCATACTACCGTATTTAGCTCACGAGTTTGGGTTGCTCACTGGTCACTACGGGGAGGCTCGTCACCCCAGTGTAGGCTGACAGCTTGACCACGGTGTCCCATACCACCATGTCCAGCTCATGAGTCTTAGCGGATCGAGGTAGCAAGGTTAACGGGGTTTTCATTGGTGAGTTTGGTACCTTAGGTTCAAGCAGTAGCGTCCAAACATGGTGAACATACAACGGGTCAATCGGGTTACTTGACGAGCTCGACTAGTATGAGCGCACATCGAGTTGATTGACATGAAGTGCATAAGCACTCCGCGTGGCCTAACCACTACCGATAACTTTAGTACGACTCAGGTTTGTCAAACACGTCCTATGTGGCGAAGGAATCTTAGCCACAACTTCGAGCCTGTTACCGATTTCCTGGACTATAACATAGCCCCAATCACATTCAATCTTTAATTAAAAACATGTGGAGTAGTTAAAGCAGAATTAACAAAGTAATTTAAACATGTTAATAAGCATATTATAAAGCAAAATGTAAGTAGGAAATACAAACACATACATTTCATAAGCGATTAAACTAAACAACTTGCATGGAGGAAATCATATACATCGCTAAGGTATTTTGAGAATCCTATCTCAACACCTACCTAAAGCACTATCTCCTAATTACTTACTCATACAAACATTGTTATCAAACACTTATACTACACCTATCAACCTACATGACATATGTCAATTTTTAACATGTACTTGGACAAATCCTTCCGACAAGGAGTTGTCACATACACAATCATCATGTACTAGCATCCCATAGCCACGGTAGGCACAAATCATGATTTCATATTCATATAGTCATTTCAACAAACACTTAGACTACATCCTCCATCATACATAGTATATATTAGTTATCATACATATTAGGGAAAATCCTTTCGTCAAAGGGTTATCGCCTATACGACTATCATATATCTATGACCGTTAGTCATGGCGAGCACGAATGCAAACTCTATCCTTATTCAGTCATTTTCACAAATACTTAAGCTACACATAGTAACATACACAACGTATGTTGATATAACATGTATCAGGGCTAATCCTTTCATCCAGAAGTTGATACACATACAACTAGCATACATAGACAGTAATTAATCACGGCAAGCACAAATTCATATTTCATACGTATACGGTATTTTCTACAAATATGAGGAATACAGTATATTCAACATAGTTAATGTATATCTGAAAAAATGAAATGGACAGTACTTTGTACATGTGTAATAGCATCCACGTCAGTAATATATCATTAACTGACATTGAAAGCCTTGAAAACCATAACCTATACGTTTAAAGTCCGCACCTTATGCCGTAGAAGCAAGTAACGGGCTCAGTTTAACATCAAGTCTTTATCAACGGTTAGAACGACAACCTATGACATGAAATAAGTTAGCTATTTCAGCACTTACACTAATCGAATCTCTACAACTGATTAGGGTTAGGATTTCTTACCCGAAAACGGAATCAGAATCGTCGAAAAAGTGATACAGTTATGATGGATAGACACGTAGGATAGCAGGGATCGATTCCCAGGAATGATTCCAACTTCACTCTCGCTTTCTCTCTCTTTACTCTCTTCTCTCTCCTAGAGTTTTCTCAAATTCGTATGGTGAGAATGAGAGAGGGTTTAAGGTCCTTATATAGGCCTAAAACTGATGGAAATGGCCCCAGGGCCAAAGTATACTTAAGTTATGTCCAAAGGGCATCTGTTTCAGCTCAACGGAGCATTTTTGGAGCCCCCCCTTAAGCCAAAGGTCGGACTTAAGCTTCCTGACCATGATCCAGGTCGAGTTAAGTTTTCATTCCAATCAGGTTCCCAGATCACACGTGGCAGACCAGTTTCAGTTCAACAGTCACCGGAACTTGATCAGGACTATAAGTACACTGCCATGTGTATGAAATTTCTCCTGATCTGAGGGTGTATTTGGGTCAGATTCTAACGGTCTAAATCCTTATTTCCAGCCCGCAAGTGACAAGTCTCAGATTACTTAAATGAGATTTAATTTCTAAAGAAATCCATATTTTGTCACACTCTTCACTCCGGGCTCAAGCGAATAGCCCCAGGACACTATTTGGATTTGATTTTCGAGATGGTTGTCAAGCCTAGCAAGGCGGTCCTAATTATATAACTTCATATTATTTGGACTTTCGACGTGCAGTCCAGATCTGATACGGAGTTTTAATGTGCTCCCGAGAGCAACTGGGTAATGAGATTTATCCTAGATTTTAGGGTAACCTAGCGTCAACGATTCTACAAGTTTTGGGTCTTGCAGATCGTATTTAAAGTGATTCAAGTGGATTTCACAGCTAATCTAGTGTAGCCCTTAGTTAATTCTCGTTTAGTTTCCAAAGGATTTGGTCCTATTTGATTTCTGCCTGAGGTGGTACTCGGGTCTTAGTACGAATTTTTCTAGGACATTACATTTACTGGTTCACTCCTGACCAAATGTTTATGCTCTCCATAGAGCAATGGTCCACACAACGCATAAAGAGGTTTCTACTTGGTTCACCTCTAACCCAGAGTTTCACTGGTTCACTCCTAACCAGATGTTTATGCTCTCCACAGAGCAAGGGTCCACACAATACACTCACCATATACACTCCCGACGGAGGCCTCCTTGAGGACTTCAAAGGGTAAGAATCACTTAAGACCCAATCCTAGGAAGGAATGATTGCAAGTGTCCTCTTGGACTCTAGATATTTATAGATAAGTTGATGAGTCCCGTTAAGCACAACGCCGAAGATCTCCTCCTCCTTGTTGACGAAGAGTCTTCTGCTTCCTTGATCCGTAACACAAAAGGTATACCAAGACTAGGCTTAGGGTTGGGTCAAGGTTAAGATGGAATCCTACTCTCTAAAGGTTTACCTATAAGGAAGGTAGAGTAGTTCCAATCTTATGCATTCAAGGCATCCCAGCTTAATGATTTGCCATTAAGGTAGTAGCTGAAGGATCCTTGAATGTGGAAGTTCATTCCCCAATCCACTCTATTGAATATCAATGATGAGGGTGGATTGGAGGATGAACTCCCTCGAGAGAAAGGGCTTAGGGTATAAGATGTAAGTTGAAACACACAAATGCTTTCTCTTTTCTCTCTTACAACAACAAAAGACAAGTCCCCTATATATAAGCAAAAAGTTCCAACGAATATAAAATGGTCACATTTATGATAGAGTTCGATATCATTGAGCAGGTTCGATATCATCGAGCGTATACTCTCGATAGCATCGATGGTTTGCTCAATGACTCGGACTCGATGTCATACGCTTTTGAAACTTCTTGCTAATTGGTCGATGAATCGAAGCTATTATCAATGTCATCGGATTTCGAACTCTGATTCCATCGATGACAGGTTTGATTAATCGACACTTGAAAAATGAAAGAGACTTAACTTTGAGATATTTCAGGTTTTCATGAATGATCGGGGGAACCGTCGAGATCCTCGAAATTTGAATGTCGATGATATCGAGATTAGAGTTGATGCATCGATAAATCTAGCGGATTTGTCTTTAAGCTTGCTGGACGATTTGTGTCCTTGTTCGATGCAATCGACCTGGTGCCGATATCATCGATATTTGAATATCGATTCTATCGAAGGGCCCCCGATCATAGTTAAAAAATAACCCGAGATATCTGCTGTAAGAAATGCGCACCCACTATCAATATCATCGATGGACCTCCGATCTTATCGATATTTGAATTCAGATCATATCGGAAGAGCATCGATGCTATCGAAGACTTTTGAGATTTTCTTTAAAAAATAAGGGTGTCGAAAAACTGTCTGTCGATCTTATCGAGCCATTCTCGATGGACTCGAGATTTGAATATCGATGATATCAATAGGTGTATCGATACATCGATAATTCATCTAGATATGTTATGAAGTTGCTGGACATATTTGTACTTATATCGATGATATCGATATGTGTATCGATACATCGATAAATCCGTCCAGATGAATATTTAGTTGCTAGACACTTTTGGTCCTCTCATCGATAATATCGTTAAGGTATCGAGGACATCGACATAATAGGTAGATCATATCGAGGGTGTTTCGATAAGATCGACAAGGTGAGAAAAACATAGAGATTTTTCTATTTTGAAAAATTTTTCTCTCCTCAAAAACCCTAAGATGTCTATCTTATTTTAAGGGTTTTAATCACCTGGTGTTTTGGGACATGGGATGTGAGGCTATGATTTACCTATTGCAAGCTTCCACACATCCAGTTGAGGCAGACACTTGAAATAATCTTCCTATCAAGTTCTGTAGCCAATCTGACTCACCACTCACATATCTTGACAAACTAGGGCACTAGCATGTGTACTTTCAATCTCCCCTTTGTCAATTACGTGACAAAATACCCAAAACACCTAAGAATACTTCTAGAAAAACACACCCTAAATTGTGTGTATATGATTTTACACAATTATACAATTTTTCTACCCCATGAACACATTCTAAAAGTATCTACTTTCCCTTCTTCAAAACTCCCCCTTTCTTAGTGCAGCTGCTCCCCCTCATACCTGCAATAACATTAGATATATAATTTTTCACTTGGGGTGTTTTGAACTGTTCTCCCCCTTTTTGTCAGTCATTGACAAAGGTATAGCAAGCGATATTGACTGAAGAGTAAATTGCATGGGAGAACCAATAGTCATAAGCAGATGAATTTGATGTATAAGAGTTAGTGCATTTTAGTCAAACATCAATCTCAAAATGAATGCATATTAGATAAGATATAGCAGTTTTCAATCATATGCAAACCATAGCTTAATAAACCTGGGGAAAAAAGTTTAATTATGGCATTAAAAATGTGAATTCTGTTCAGCCATATCCAAAATATCCAACTCTATAATGCTACAGACAGTAGTAAAAATCCAAAATATTTAACTATCCAACTATCAGCACACATACTGCCACAGATAGCAGTAAATTAACAGTTTATCGTAACAATGCATTTTCAAGTTTTCTTCAATTTTGTTGATGTTGAATATTGGTATCATAGATCTGACCATGTTCAAATGTTACCGATATTGTCATAACTTTGCATTCAAAATAACATGGTTAACACATAAGTTGTTGATTTGTGGCAGACTTATAACCACGAATGTCTCAGTGTGAAGTTTTACCAGTGTGGCTTATGTTCACTAAGATTTAGTGAAAGCAGACACCAATGGATTTTTGCAAATCACTAAACCTATTTGTATCAAGAGCTTTAGTGAGAATGTCTACGAGTTGCTTTTCTGTGGAAACATAATCCAGTGTAAGAATCTTGTCCTCAATAAGTTCTCGGATAAAGTGATGACGGATGTCAATATGTTTAGTCCGGGAGTGTCGAACAGGATTCTTTGAAATGTTGATTGTGCTTATGTTATCACAGAAGAGACTCATCATGAGTTGTTCAATCCCATAATCCAACAATATCGTTTCATCCAAAGGAGTTGTGCATAGCAACTACCAGCAGCAATGTATTCAGTCTCGGCAATAGATAATGATATTGAATTTTGCTTCTTGCTCTACTAGGAGACCAGCCAATTTCCAACATAGAAACATCCTCCACTAGTTGATTTTCAATCATCCAAATTTCCTACCTAGTTGGCATCAGAGTACCAGGCGATGATTGTGGATGTTTTAAATGGATACCACAGACCGTAGGTGGTAGTTCCTGCTATGTATTTAATTATCGTTTTAACAGCTGTCAGGTGAGATTCTTTAGGATCAACTTATTATCGAGCACAAACACCCACACTAAAAGATATGTCGGGATGACTAGCTGTGAGATATAGTAGACTTCCTATCATACTCCTGTAGAGATGTTGATCCACACTCTTGCCATTTGTATCTTTGGAGAGTTTGAGTGTGGTGCTCATGGGAGTGTGATAGGAACAACCAAATTCAAGACCAAACCTTTTTACCAAATCGTTCGCATACTTGGTTTAACATATAAAGATTCCATCATGTAGCTGCTTAACCTGCAAACCTAAAAAGAAGTTTAACTCACCAACCATACTTATTTCAAATTTCAATTTCATGAGGTCAACAAATTTATATGCAATATCTTCACATGTTGAACCACAGACTATATCGTCCACATAAATTTGTGCAATAAGCAGTGAGTCTTTTGTTCTTTGGGTAAACAAGGTTTTATCAATACTCCTTTTGCGGAATTTATGGTCCAAAAGAAATTTTGTCAATCATTCATACCAAGCACGTGGTGCCTGTTTAAGACCATAGAGAGCTTTGTTTAGACGATATACGTATTGAGGGCACTTAGGATCTGAAAATCCCTTGGGTTGTTCCACATAAACTTCTTCAGCGAGATCTCCATTCAGAAAAGCACTCTTAACATCCATTCGAAATAGTTTAAATTTTAATGCACATGCAATGGATAAAAGAATTCTGATAGACTCGAGGCGAGTTATAGGGGCAAATGTCTCATCAAAATCAATGCCTTCTATCTGCGAGTACCCTTGAGCTACAAGTCTTTCTTTATTTCTAATCACATTTCCTAATTCATCAGATTTATTCTTGAAGACCCATTTGGTTCCAATGACATTAGTTTCGAGTGGTCTGGGAACCAAATTTCATACCTCATTTCTTTGAAATTGTTGAAGTTCTTCTTACATTGCATTTATCCAGTGTTTGTCTTGAAGGGCTTCAACAATGTTCTTAGGCTCAATCTTTGAGGTAAAGTAGAAATGACTATAAATATTTTCTATTTGTCCTCGAGTTCTTACACCAGCATTAGGATCTCCAATGATTTGCTCTCAGGGATGATCTTTTATAATGGGAATGTCAAATGATGGTTGAGGTTCACTGGGTGATAAAGTTTTGCTTTCATGTTTTCTAGTATGCATGAATCTACATCATCTTCTAATTCATTCGCAGGTGCTTCTTCTTCATGAGGTTGATCATCGATTACCACATTTACTGATTCCTGAATAGTGAGAGTTCTTAGATTGTATACTCTGTACGCATGACTATTCATGGCATACCCCAAGAAGATTCCTTCATCACTTTTAGACTCAAATTTCCTAGGTGATCTCTATCTCTTAAGATATAACATTTGCTACCAAAGACTCGAAAATATTTCACACTAGGCAGTTTTCCATACCATAGTTCATATGGGGTTTTGTTTAGGCCTGCTCTAAGATATACTCTATTTATGATATAGCAAGCAATGTTGATAGTTTCTCCCAAAAACTTTTAGCCATATCCTTCCCATTTAGCATAACTGACCCTATCTCCTGCAGTACTCGATTTTTTCTTTCAACGACTCCATTTTGCTGTGGGGTTTTTGGAGCTGAGAATTCATGATGAATCCCTTTCTCATTGCAGTATTTTTCAAAATTTTCATTTTCAAATTCCCCATCATGATTACTTCTGATGCGATTGATCCCGTATCCTTTTTCATTTTGGAGTCGTTTTGTCAGAATCACAAATTCCTCAAAAGCATTTAATTTTTCTCAAAGAAATGCAACCCAAGTAAATTTGGTATAGTCATCTACTACCACCAGGAAATATCTTTTCTTCCCATGACTTTCCACTTTGGTTGGTCTAATTAGATCCATATGTAGCAACCAAAGGTTTTGTTCTTGCTATGGAGGTTGTTTTCTTGTGTCCAGTCTTTATCTGTTTTCCTTTTAGACATTCTCCACAGACAACTTTTTCTTCTTTTCTAATCTTAGGAAGTCCCCTAACCAGATTCTTTGAACTGAGCTTTGCTAAATTTCGGTAGTGGACATGTCCCAACCTTTGGTGCCATAGTTTGGATTCATTTTTCATAACCATGTTACACTTTGTGGATAGCCCCTTCCCACTCATACTTTCAACGACATAACAATTATCACTAGTACGTAAACCTTTTATGAGAGATTTTCCTGTATGATCCAAAATTCTACACACATCCTTTAAGAAAGTGACAAGATGTTCTTTGTCATAGATTTGGGAGATACTCAGGAGATTATGTTTCAAGCCTTTTACACATAGTATATGTTTGATCTTTGGAAGACCTGATACTGCTATAGTTCCTTGTCCAACTATTTTAGCTGAGCTTCCATCATCAAATGTGACAGATCCCCCATCAAAGTTTGAGTACTCATAAAAGTGTGTTTGGTCACCAGTCATGTGTCTGGAGCATCCACTGTCCAGATACCACTTTGAATTATTTCTAACTTTCAGGGCTGTATGGATTACTAGACAGCTATTCTGGTTTGTTACACCCTCTTGGACACTTTTGAACATGATTCCAACTTCAGTCAAGATCACTCTCTAGGCGGTGAAGCCTTTAAAGAGAGACCGGCTCTGATACCAATTGAAATAGCGGTGAAGACTGCTTGAGTTGAAGTCAGAATATGCTAATATGTCCTAGAGGGGGGTGAATAGGACTTTTAAAATCTTTTATAATTTATTTAAAATCCTATCACACTAATCCTAACAATAGACATATATTAGGATTACTCAAAAACAACTATACTAGCTTCCAAGCCAGACAGAGGATCCAATCACAAACTATAAAAGAAGTAAACAGTTATACAAACTAGTTTATGATGGATATGACTGTGTAAGTGTGTGAGGTGTGATCTCAGGTATATGAATATGAAAGCATTGACATAGAACACACACATAGAAGAATAGTAATCGCAAACACAGTCATTTTATAGTGGTTCGACTACTTGTCTACTCCACTCCTGGCTGCCGCACTCAACCCCTTGAGTGTATCGGATTTCACTAAGGAGGTTTCCCAGGGTTCACCTCAAACCTAAGGTTTTAAATCAGGTTTACCTTCAACCTTTACACAAAGGTTTCTACACGATTCACCTCTAACCCTGGAGTTTTACTGGTTCACTCCTAACCAGATGTTTATGCTCTCCATAAAGCAAGGGTCCACACAACGCACCCAGAGGTTTCTACTCGGTTCACCTCTAACCCTAGAGTTTCACTGGTTCACTCCTAACCAGATGTTTATGCTCTCCACAGAGCAAGGGTCTACACAATGTACCCACCACGTACACTCCCGCCGGAGGCCTCCTTCAGGACTTCAAAGGGTGAGAACCACTTAAGACCCAATCATAGAAAGGAATGATCACAAGTGTCCTCTTGGACTCTAGATACTTATAGCTAAGTTGATGAGTCCCGTTAAGTACAACGCCGAAGATCTCCTCCTCCTTGTTGACGAAGAGTCTTCTGCTTCCTTGATCCATAACACAAAAGGTATACCAAGACTAGGCTTAGGGTTGGGTTAAGGTTAAGATGGAATCCTACTCTCTAAAGGTTTACCTATAAGGAAGGTAGAGTAGTTCCAATCTTATGCATTTAAGGCATCCCAGCTTAATGATTTACCAATAAGGTAGTAGCTGAAGGATCCTTGAATGTGAAAGTTCCTTCCCCAATCTACTCTATTGAATATCAATGATGAGGGTGGATTGGAGGATGAACTCCCTTGAGAGAAAGGGCTTAGGGTATAAGATGTAAGTTGAAACACACAAAAGCTCTCTCTTTTCTCTCTTACAGCAACAAAAGACAAGTCCTCTATATATAGGCAAAAAGTTTCAACGGATGTAAAATGGTCACATTTATGACAGAGTTCGATATCATCGAGCGTATACTCTCGATAACATCGATGGTCTGCTCGATGACTCGGACTTGATGTCATACGCTTTTGAAACTTCTTGCCAATTGGTCGATGAATTGAAGCTATTGTCGATATCATCGAATTTCGAACTCTGATTCCATCGATGACAGGTTCGATTAATTGACACTTAAAAAATGAGAGAGACTTGACTTTGAGATATTTCAGGTTTTCATGAATGATCGGGGGAACCATCGAGATTATCGGAATTTGAATGTCGATGATATCGAGATCAGAGTCGATGCATCGATAAATCCAGTGGATTTATCTTTAAGCTTGCTGGACGATTTGTGTCCTTGTTCGATGCAATCGACCTGGTGCCGATATCAGCGATATTTGAATATCGATTTTATCGAAGGACCCCCGATCATAGTTAAAAAACAACCTGAGATATCTGCTGTAAGAAATGCGCGCCCACTTTCGATATCATCGATGGACCTCCAATCTTATCGATATTTGAATTCAGATCATATCGGAAGAGCATCATGCTATCGAAGACTTTTGAGATTTTCTTTAAAAAACAGGGGCGGTGGAAAACTGTCTGTCGATCTTATCGAGTCATTCTCGATGGACTCGAGACTTGAATATCAATGATATCGATAGGTGTATCGATACATCGATAATTCGTCCAGATATGTTATGAAGTTGCTAGACATACTTGTACTTATATCAATGATATCGATATGTGTATCGATACATCGATAAATCCGTCCAGATGAATATTTAGTTGCTGGACACTTTTGGTCCTCTCATCGATAATATCGTTAAGGCATCGAGGACATCAAAAGAACAGGTCGATCATATCGAGGGTGTTTCGATAAGTTCGACAAGGCGAGAAAAACATAGGGATTTTCGTATTTTAAAAAAGTTTTCTCTCCTCAAAAACCCTAAGATGTCTATCTTGTTTTAAGGGTTTTAATCACCTGGTGTTTTGGGACATGGGATGTGAGGCTATGATTTACCTATTGCGAGCTTCCACACATCTTGTTGAGGCAGACGCTTAAAATAATCTTCCTATCAAGTTCTGTAACCAGTCTGACTCACCACTCACGTATCTTAACAAAGCAGGGCACTAGCATGTGCACTTTCAACATGGGCCTCATATACATCAAGTGGGCTGTATCACATGGGCTTCATGTACAACACATCGGGCCTCACTCATGGGCCACATATACATCATAATGGGCCTCGCCAAATGGACCATAAATACACCACAATGTGGGGTTCACGGACTTGACGATGCTGATAAAACACGTATATTGCAGCGGGCCCCAATGATGGATGGTGAGGATACAAAATACATACATATATGTGGGCCCAATACACCACAAAATGGGTCTTATAAGGCAGCCATAATCCAGAAAAAATGGATGGGCAACCTAGATATACAATGCATTCAGTAGGGTGGGCCGCTGCCCTGGACGGTGTGAATGTACAACACATGTATCACGGTGGCCCCATGTCCCACGTGGACGACTTGGATCAAACTCGTACATCATGTGTCCAGCCCATCTGGACGGACAGGATGGATAAAACCCATACATCAAGGTGGTCCGAGGAGGGGCACTGTGTGTATAACACACATATAAGGTGGGCCCCACAAGTCCAACCAACAGATGGATGGCATGGCACAAAACACATACATATAAGGTGGGTCCCACCTTCTACAGGTGGGCCACGGACAGACAGGGTGGCTACAGGTGGTTCCCATGTCCTGAAAATGGATGGACGGTGGATAGAGATACAAACATTTAGGTGGGTCCCACCATCGGTGGATAAATACATAAATCATGGTGATTCCACGTGGTTGGGCCACACGTACCATCAAGGTGGGCCCCATGTGCTATGCACGGGTGATGTGGGTATAAGACACATACATTAAGGTGGATCTCACTATCCAGCAAGCTGGGCAGTGCATATAAAACTCATAAATCACGGTGGTCCCTAGATGGACGGTGTGTATACAACACATACTCCACGGTGGGTTTCCACCGTCCAGTCATCTGGACGGTGTGGATGGAGCACATACACCCCACGTGGTCCACCGATGGATGATCTGGATATAACACACCTCAAGATCAATCCCACAGAATTTGCTGACATCAATACAACAGCTGTCAGTAGCTAATCTACGTCCGTGCGATATTGTTCATTTGGTGGGTCCCACATGATCAGGACGGCCGGGATAAAACACATATAACATGTGGGTCTGATGGACGGTGTGGACCCCACACACACATCAAGGTGGCCCTATGTAACGTCTCCAAAAATTTCGTACGAAAACTCGAGTACCACCTCAGGCAGAAATCACTCAGGACCAAATCCTTTAGAAATCAGACGAGTTTAACTAAGTGCTAAACTAGATTAGCTGTGAAATCTGCTTAAATCACTTTAAATATGATCTGCAAGACCCAAAACTTATAGAATCATTGACGCTAGGTTACCCAAAAATCTAGGATCAATCTCATTACCCAGTTGCTCTCGAGAGCACATTGAAACTTCATATCGGATCTGGATCGCACGTCGGAGGTCTGAATAATACGAAATTATATAATTAGGACCACCTTGCTGAGCTTGACAATCACCTCGGAAATCAAATCCAGATAGTATCCCGGGGCTATTCGCTTGAGCCCGGAGTGAAGTGTGTGAGAAAATGTGGTTTTCTTTAGAAATTACATCTAATTTGAGTAATCTGAGACTTGTCACTTGCAGGCCTGATATAAGCAATCAGACCGTTAGAATCTGACCTAAATAGACCCTCGGATCAGGAGAAATTTCATATACATGACAGTGTACTTGTGGCCGTGATCGAGTTTCGGTGATCGTTGAACTGAAACTGGTCCGCCACGTGTGATCTGGAAACCTGACTGGAATGAAAACTTAACTCGACCTAGATCTATGGTCGGTGAACTTAAGTCCAACCTTTGGCTCAAGGGGGGCTCCGGAAGTGCTCCGTTGAGTTGAAACAGATGCCCTTTGGTTTTAACCTAAGTATACCTTGGCCCTGGGGCCATTTCCACCAATTTTAGGCTTATAAAAGGACGTTAAACCCTCTCTCATTCACTCCATACGAATTTGAGAAAACCCTAAGAAAGAGAAGGAAAGAGAGAGAGAAAGTGAGTGAATGAGTGGGAGTTATTCTTGAGAATCACTTCTACTATTCTATGTGCCGATCCATCACTGCTGTATCACTTTTCCAGCGATTCTGATTCCATTTTCGGGTAAGATATCCTAACCCTATTCAGTTCTAAAGATTCAATTAGTGTATGTGATGAAGTAGCTAACCTATTTCATGCCATAGGTTGCCGTTCTACTGTTGATAAAGACATGGTGATTAAACTGAGTCCGTTACTCATTTCTACGGCATAAAGTGCGGACTATAGACGCTTAGGTTATAGTTTTCAATGCTTTCAATGTCGGATAATGATAGATTCATGATCTGGGTGTTATTTCACATGCAAAATGCGATGTTCATTTTGAGACTCAGTTACTATGCAAATTATGGCATTTAGTGTATTCTGTATATTTGTAGAAAACACCGTATACGTACAAAATATGAAAGTGTATTTGCTATGATAAATTACTGTGTGTATATGCTATGTATATGTATAATACTTACTCGGCGAAGGGATTCACCCTAATACATGTTTTGACTAATATGCGTTATCTATGTTAATAAGTGTATTATAAGTGTTTGTGAAAATGCTTGTAAGAGTAAGTATTTAGATGATAGTGCTTAGGGTAGGTGTTGAGATAGGATTCTCAACTATCTCAGAGATGTGTATGATTTCCTCCTTGCAAATTGTTTAATTTAATTGCTTACTTATGAAATGTATGTGTTTGTTTTTCTTGTTTATATTGTGCTTTATAACATGTTTGAATTACTTTGTTAACTCTGCTTAGACTACTATACATGCTTTTTGGTTAAGGATTGAATGTGATTGGGGCTATGTTATAGTCTAGGCAATTGGTAATAGGCTTTGAAGTCGTGGCTGAGATTTATTCGCCACGTAGGCTGTGTTTGACAAACTCGAGTCATGTGTTGGTCGTCGGCAGTGGTTAGGTCACACGAAGTGCTTATGCACTTCATTTTGATCAATGCAATGTGTACTCGTATTAGTTGAGCCTGTCAAATAACCCGATGTGCCCTTGTATGTTCAGCATGTATGGGCGCTACTGCTTGAACCTAAGGTACCAAACTCACCAGTGAAATCCTGTTTAACCTTGGTACCTCGATCCGCTAAGATTCATGAGCCAGACATGGTGGTATGGGACACCGTGGTCGAGCTGTCGGCCTACGCTGGGGCCACGAGCCTCCCCATAGTGACCAGTGAGCAACCCAGACTCGTGAGCCGAATACGGTGGTATGGGACACTGTACTCGAGTTGTCAGCCTACAATGTTTTTTATGACAAAGCCATGATGGATGATGGGGGAGTGGTGTAACGATTCCGTGCAACAGCCCTAACAGCCTTAGACGTGCCCTTTGTAGTGACCTCGAGCATACTCTGAGCCTACGTGGAGGCGACAACCCTTCCGTAGCATCTAAAGTATAAACTAGGCCTGTAATGATTTAGCGATGAGCCCATTGCAGTGACCTAGAACCGCAACATCGTATGAGATTTACTAGGACTGACGACCTTAGAATGGATCATTGTTTGAGAAATGAAATAAGGGAGGTACCTTAGTTTCCCAACCCTGCTGCATGAAAAGGACTAATAAGAACTTGGTAATCATATGCATGCATTACATTACACGTGCGTTCAGGCATAGCAGCTCAAGCACTAAGGCAGTGTTGTTCATGCGCGAATGTGAGATGAAGTCGCTGAGGGAGCATAGGCGAGGGCATGCATCATACATTCATACCATTCTTGCATTAACAAGAGTACTTAGGAATGTGTGATGTACTGCTTTATCATTACTACTTGATTGAATTGATAACATGCTAACCTTTGCTCTATTGTTCTACTGAGTTGATCACTCACTCCCACGTTACGGGACTGTTTTAAACACCAACTAGACTCTGTCTTGATTTCAGATGACGGCGTGACCCCTGAGGCGGAGCCTGATTACTACGACGATCAGGACGAGTATTCTTATATGCAGTTCTCTGATGACTACACTTAGGCTATCCGAATTGACGAGGCTACAAGGATTATCATTGTAGTTGTACTATTTTAACTTTTTAATTTTGGAGACTATTACATGTATATGGTGACTCAGTGTTATATTCATACTCTGGAGACAGATCGTGATCTTTTGATACAACTGATCTGGAGTATAAATTACCATTTTGGTATAATCTCACTCATGATTAATGCACTAATACAGATAACATTTAATCATAAGCATATATGTTGCATAAGTGATGTTTTGGAACTCGGGAGTTGAGTGGCTACTCGACCCCCGATTTTTAGGGCATTACAAGTTGGTATCAGAGCATGATTTGGATTAAACTGGACCTGGGTTATGGTCACACACCTTACGCTGACAAAAATTTAACTTAGATGGGTGCGAGGAAATGTAGAAACAGTCATAGGAGTCCCGATTTCGCCAATTGGCGAAGTTCACTGAAAACGATCGTCGAGATCGACTCTATACTCATCCATGATCGCATGAGTCGATCCCAAATCACCCCTAGTCCATCACTTGATGGATTTAGATCTCAAATGATCCCATCCCAGCCTTTAGAAATCGATAAATGCGAATATACATCAGATAGTTTATGAAATAACTCGAATTGACTTAAAATGGATGTGGAGCCCAAACGGGACTTCCAGAGGGATCCAGGGTGGGCCCCATACATTTTTGAATTGAGGGGGGTAGGAGGACCTCCCCCAGGGGGAAAACCCTTGCCAAAACCTCCAGCGATCGGCGAGGGCCTCGCTGATTAGTGGGCTCGGCCGAGCGGGCCGTTCGGGCCAATCGACTATGGGGTGTAGTGTGGCCCCCTGATGCAAGGGGTTTTGATTTAAACCCTTCCAAACCCACCTTCCATTCACAAATCACCACCCCAAGCTCGCCTTTCTCTTCCAAACTTCAGATTTTTCACAAAAAATCGCCCCTCCAACCTCTTCCTCTTTCGTTTTCGTGCACCACAACCACCACCCTGCTGTGAACTCGTCTCCACTGCTGCCTATCCTCTCACTTCTCTCTGATTTGAGCTCTTGAATCCCCCATTTGAGGCTCAAATTCGTGTACCCCCACTACCCACCCTCTTTCTTCATTTTCCCTCTTCACTCCCTTCCATTTGAGCCTTTACACACCCTTTAAAGGCTCAAATCCATGGAGACCTAAAGACTCCACCCTTTTTCTCCCTTTTTCTCCCTTTTTCCATGGCCTTATTTGAGTTCATTATGGCCATTTTCTCACTTTCCACCATTCTTTCTCTCATGGGAAAGAGAAAGGGTGCCACGGATGAAGCCGAACCTAACCGCCCTACTCGTTCGAGAAGATCGCAAGCACAGGCGTTGACCACGAGGTGCGTACTAAACGGGACCTCGATCCCCAAGCTCCTCTCCCAGGAGCTCTACTGGCGGAGTTATCCCATGAAGTTTATGAGGGACACAGGGTCCTTTTTGAAGCTCAAGTGGATGGGCGGCTCTTTGGAGATTATCTGTTGTTGGAGCCCCTGCATGAGGCTAGTTGGGGCCCTGTGTTTGAGGGAACATGTCATGCCAATGTGGGCACTGTCCATGCATTCTATGCCCATATTCGAGAGCCTACACTGGAGCCCTTGCAGTTCAAGATTCCCTCAGAAAGGGGTCGGGAGGCCACAATTGACGTTGGCCTGATAGCTCGACTCATGGGAATACCTCTAAGCCAAGTTCAAGCGAGCAAGATGAATCTGAAAAGTGCGCGTGAAAGGGATCACCGTACACGTTTCCTTTGTGGTCAACTGGTTTAGTGGCAGCAGAATAATAGTCTCCTAGCGTCAAACATGAAGGATGATTTTCGTCTACTCCATATCTGCACGTTCAATGTCTACCCCAGGTGGAGCAATCGCAGTGAGTGCACGTGCTTGATGGTTGACTTTCTATACTAGGCGGGGCAGGGAGAGAAGTTGTGCGTGCCCATGTATATTTTGCGACAGATCGTTCTGACTGCACGCTCAAACAGAAGGACTGATTCACTCCCCTTTGGCCAGCTTATATGTAAGATTGCATGGGAGTTCGGCTACAGTTTGGGCGCAGGACTCCTAGTACCGCAACATTTTAGATGGAAATTGGGCCACGACAGCGACAAGCCCGACTTGAGGATGAGTCAGAGAGTGAAGAGGAGCAAAGTGAGGATGAAGGCGGTGCTAAAATAGAAGAAGAAGAGAGCGAGGAAGAAGAGGAGGCCCAGGATACGGAGGAGAGCTCCCCTCATAAACCATCGGAACAGGACATTGATCGAGCTGCTAGGGATGCCCGGTTAGCTCAACTTGAGGAGGGTCAGGCTGCCCTACACCAGGGACAGGTTGTTTTATGACAGGATCTGATGGATCTTTGGGGCCTCGTGAAACATAAATTCAAGAAGGTGACTCGCACCTTAAAAACTATCCTATGCTGTCTGCTGGATAAGGGTGCCCCTCCTCCATCGCCAGACTCGGATGCCTAGCCACCCATGCTGTTGTCTTGCAACTTTTTTTGGTTACTGCTTTAAGTTATGTTTGTGTTCATGTTGATGGGCCGACGTTAGGAAACATGCCAGTAGTTCAAAAATTTGAGGATGCGTTCAAGACGATCCCTAGATTACCTCCTCAGCGCGAGATTGATTTTACTATTGATCTTATGCCCGGTGCAACCCCCATTTCATTACCTATGTATTGGATGCCTCCATGTGAGATGAAGGAACTGCGAAAACAGATTGATGGACTCATAGAGAAGAGCTTCATATGACCCAGTGTGTCTTCTTGGGGAGCACATGTGTTGTTTGTCAAGAAGAAAGATGGGTCACTACAATTATGTATTAATTACTGCAGGTTGAACCAATTGACCGTAAAGAACAAGTATCCTTTGCCCAGGATAGATGACCTATTTGATCAGTTGAAAGGGGCATGATACTTCTCGAAGATTGATCTACAGTCAGGGTATCATCAGTTGCGTGTCAGGGATGAAGACGTGCAGAAGATGGCCTTCAGGAGTAGTTTTGGGCATTACGAGTTCCTCGTGATGTCGTTCGGTCTTACGAACGCACCGGCCGTGTTCATGGGCTTGATGAACCAGGTATTTCAGCCATTTCTATACCGATTTGTCATCGTGTTTATCAATGACATCTTGATATACTCTGTGAGTCGGGAAGAGCACGAGGAACACCTACAAGCAGTCTTAGATACTCTGAGGAAGAACCAGTTATTCGCACAGTACAAGTAGTGCGATTTCTGGAAAGAGGAAGTCAAGTTCCTAGGACATGTGGTGTTCAAGGAAGGGATAGCTGTGGACCTTACTAAGGTAGTCGCAGTTTAGGACTGGAAGCAGCTTGGTTCGGTTACTGAGGTGAGGAGTTTTCTTGGTCTGGCAGGCTATTACTAATGCTTCATTCAGGACTTCTTGAAGATAGCCAGACCGCTGTCTCACTTGACATGAAAGGATCTGAAGTTTGCCTGGAATGAAAATACGGAAGCAGCTTTTCAGGAGTTGAAGGACATACCAACATCTGCCCCTGTGCTAATATTGCCAGAGCAAGGGGTCAAGTATACGATTTACACCGAGGCGTCTCGAGTTAGTTTGGGATGTGTCCTTATGAAGAAGGACAAGGTGATCGCATATGCCTCGAGACAGTTAAGGAAACACGAAGAGAATTACCCTATGCATGACCTCGAATTAACGGCGGTCATATTTGCATTAAAGCTCTGGAGACATTACCTCTACAGAGAGGAGTTCGAGCTTTTCTGCGACCACAAGAGCCTTCGTTATATATTCACTCAGCGAGACTTGAATATGAGACAGCACCGATGGATGGAAACCTTGAAGGACTTTTAGTTCGAGGTCTCCTACCATCCTGGCAAGGCCAACCTTGTGGCAGACGCGTTGAGCTGTAAGAAGGCTATAGTATTTGCGGCTCCACTAATGATAGCCGAGTGGGATATAGTAGAGTTCATGAGGGACTTCAAGAGAAACTCACTGTGGAGGAGCCATTTGAGAGTGTCGCGCACATTCAGGTGCGGTCACTTATTGATGACAGGATTATCGAGGCCCAGAAGAGCGATGCGCGACTGTCTAAGCTTTAAGAGCAACCTAGCGATGACGAGAACTCCAAGTGAAGAGTTGGCACAAATGGGGGCCTTCGATACCATGACCGCCTCTGCGTCCCAAACATTCATGACTCGAGACAGGAGATTCTCGAGGCTGCCCATAGATCGAAGCTTGCGATGCATCCTGGTAATATGAAGATGTATCAGGACCTGAAGAGGTCGTATTGGTGGGACAATATGAAGGCTCATATAGCGGAGTATGTCTCCCGTTGTCTCATATGCCAGCAGGTCAAGGCTGAACATAGCCGACCTCCTAGACTACTTCAGCCCATGCCCATAGCTGAATGGAAGTGGGACTTCATCTCTATGGATTTCATATCGAGGCTACTGAAGATGAGGAAGGGACATGATTCCATCTGGGTGATTGTCGACCGGTTGGCAAAGTCGGCTCACTTCCTTCCGATCAGAGTTTCAAACTCTACAGATGAGTTGGCCAGATTATACATCAAAGAGATATTGCGTATGCATGGAGTTCCCTTGGAAATTGTGTCGGACAGAGACACGCGATTCATATCCATCTTCTGGACTCGCATCCAGGAAGCGATGGGTGTGAAGTTGAAGTTCAGTACCGCGTTCCACCCATAGACTGATGGACAGACGGAGCGGGTGAATTAGATTCTGGAGGATATGCTGTGGGCTTGTGTTTTGGACTTCAAGGACAGTTGGGATGACTGTCCTGTATGCAGAGTTCGCCTATAATAACAGTTTTCAGGTGAGTATTGGCATTGCCCCTTACAAGGCCTTGTACAGGCGCCCTTGCCGAGTCCCACATTGCTGGGCATAGATTGGCGAACGCAGTTTGGTTGGCCCAGAGTTAGTACAGGCGACCTCAGAGAAGATTGACATTATCAGGCGTCGACTTGTTACAGCGCAGAGCAGACAGAAGATCTGCGCCAATACGAGGCGATGACCGCTAGAGTTCGAAGTTGGGGACCATGTATTCCTCTGAGTTTCCCCCATGAAGGGAGTCGTTCGTTTTAGCAAGAAAGGGAAGCTCACGCTGCGGTTCATTAGCCCATTCCAGATATTAGACTGAGTGGGTGTGGTGGCATACCGCCTAGCTTTGCCCACTCTACTTGCGGGTGTGCATAACATATTTCATATTCCCATGCTAAAGAAGTACATTCCTGATCCTTCCCATATCATCAAATGGGAGTAGGTACAGTTGAGCGAGGACGCTACATACGTACTGCATCCGACATGTATTCTAGACAGGAAGGAGCAGGTGTTGCGTGGCAAGGTCATCCCACTTGTGAAGGTACTGTGGACACATCATACTAAGGAAGAGGCTACTTGGGAAACCGAAGCCGAGATCAGAAAGAACCCCTCAGATTCTTGAGGAGTACGAAAAGGTACTAATTTCAAGGAAGAAATTTTTCTTCAAGGGGGGTAGATTGTAATGTCTCGAAAAATTTCGTACAAAGACTCGAGTACCACCTTAGGCAGAAATCACTCAGGACCAAATCCTTTAGAAATCAGACGAGTTTAACTAAGTGTTAAACTAGGTTAGCTGTGAAATCTGGTTGAATCACTTTAAATACGATATGCAAAACCTAAAACTTGCAGAATCATTGACGCTAGGTTACCCTGAAATCTAGGATCAATCTCATTACCAGTTGCTCTTGGGAGCACATTGAAACTCCGTATCGGATCTGGACCGCACGTCGGAGGTCCGAATAATACGAAATTATATAATCAGGACCACCTTGCTGGGCTTGACAACCACCTCGTAAATCAAATCCAAATAGTGTCCCGGGGCTATTCGCTTGAGCCCGGAGTGAAGTGTGTGAGAAAACGTGGTTTTCTTTAGAAATTATATATGATTTGAGTAATCTGAGACTTGTCGCTTGCGGGCCTGATATAAGCAATCAGACCGTCAGAATCTGACCCAAATACACCCTCGGATCAGGAGAAATTTCATATACATGGCAGTGTACAGTGGCCCTGATCGAGTTTCGGTGACTGTTGAACTGAAACTGGTCCACCACGTGTGATCTAGAAACCCGACTAAAATGAAAACCTAACTCGACCTGGATCCATGGTCGGTGAACTTAAGTCCGACCTTTGGCTTAAGGGGGGCTCCGAAAGTGCTCCGTTCAGCTGAAACAAATGCCCTTTGGTTATAACCTAAGTATACCTTGGCCCTGGGGCCATTTCCATGAATTTCAGGCCTATAAAAGGAGCTTAAACCCTCTCTCATTCACTCCATACGAATTTGAGAAAACCCTAAGAAAGAGAAGGAAAGTGAGTGAATGAGTGGAAGTTATTCTTGAGAATCGCTTCTACTATTCTACGTGCCGATCTATCACTACCGTATCGCTTTTCCGGCGATTCTAATTCCTTTTTGGGTAAGAAATCCTAACCCTAATCAGTTCTAGAGATTCAACTAGTGTACGTGATGAAGTAGCTAACTTATTTCATACCATAGGTTGCCGTTCTACTGTTGATAAAGACTTGGTGATTAAACTGAGTCTGTTACTCATTTCTACGGCATGATGTACGAACTATAAACGCTTAGGTTATAGTTTTCAATGCTTTCAATGTTGGATAATGATAGATTCATGATCTGGGTGTTATTTCACATGCAAAATGCGATGTTCGTTTTGTGATTCAGTTACGTATGCAAATTATGGCGTTTAGTGTATTCTGTATATTTGTAGAAAATACCGTATACGTATAAAATATGAAAGTACGTTTGCCATGATAAATTACTGTGTGTATATGCTATGTATATGTATCATACTGGGATTCGCCCTAATACATGTTTTGGCTAATATGCGTTATGTATGTTAATAAGTCTATTCTAAGTGTTTGTGAAAATGCTTGTAAGAGTAAGTATTTAGATGATAGTGCTTAGGGTAGGTGTTGAGATAGGATTCTCAACTATCTTAGAGATGCGTATGATTTTCTCCATGCAAGTTGTTTAATTTAATCGCTTACTTATGAAATGTATGTGTTCGTATTTCTTGTTTATATTTTGCTCTATAACATGCTCATTAACAAGTTTGAATTACTTTGTTAACTCTGCTTAGACTACTATACATGCTTTCTGGTTAAGGATTGAATGTGATTGGGGCTATGTTATAGTCCAGGCAATCGGTAACAGGCTTTGAAGTCGTGGCTAAGATTCATTCGCCACATAGGACGTGTTTGACAAACCCGAGTCATGTGTTAGTCGTCGGTAGTGGTTAGGCCACACGAAGTGCTTATGCACTTCATGTCGATTGATGCAATGTGCGCTCTTTTTAGTCGAGCCTGTTAAGTAACCCGATGTGCCCTTGTATATTTACTATGTATGGGCACTACTGCTTGAACCTAAGGTACCAAACTCACCAGTGAAATCTAGTTTAACCTTGGTACCTTGATCCGCTAAGACTCATGAGCCAGACATGCTGGTATGGGACACCGTGGTCAAGCTATCGGCCTACACTGGGGTGATGAGCCTCCCCGTAGTGACCAGTGAGCAACCTAGACTCGTGACCCGAATACGGTGGTATGGGACACTGTACTCGAGTTGTTGGCGTACAATGTTTTTATGACGAAGACGTGATGGGTGATGGGGGAGTGGTGTAACGATTCCATGCAACAGCCCTGACAGCCCTAGACGTGCCCTTTGTAGTGACCTCGAGCATACTCTGAGCCTACGTGGAGGCGATAATCCTTCCGTAGCATCTAAAGTATAAACTAGGCCTGTAATGATTTGACGACGAGCCCATTGCAGCGACCTAGAACCGCAATATCGTATGAGATTTACTAGGACTGACCACCCTAGAATGGATCATTGTTTGGGAAATGAAATAAGGGAGGTACCTTAGTTTTCCAACCCTGCTGCATGAAAAGGACTAATAAGAACATGGTAATCATATGCATGCACTGCATTACGCTTGCGTTCAAGCATAACAGCTCAAGCACTGAGGCAGTGTTGTTCATGCGTGAATGTGAGATGAAGTCGCTAAGGGAGCGTAGGTGAGGGAATGCATCATACATTCATACCATTCTTACATTAAAAAGAGTACTTAGGAATGTGTGATTTACTGCTTTATCATTACTGCTTGATTGAATTGATTACATGCTAACCTTTGCTCTATTATTCCACTGAGTTGATCACTCACTCCCATGTTACGGGACGGTGTTTTAAACACCAACCAGACTCTGTCTTGATTTCAGATGACGACATGACCCCTAAGGCAGAGCCTGATTACTACAATGATTAGGATGAAAATTCTTATCTGCAGTTCTCCGATGGCTACGCTTAGGCTATTCGGATTGACGGGGCTACAATGATTATCATTATAGTTGTACTATTTTGACATTTTGATTTTGGAGACTATTACTTGTATATGGTGACTTAGTGATATATTCATACTCTAGAGACCGATCGTGATCTTTTGACTTATATACGTTTATTTATATCTTTCAGTCTTCCACTTGTATTTTACAACTGATCTAGAGTATGAATTACTGTTTTAGTATAATCCCACTCATGATAAATGCACTAACACAGACAACATTTAATCATAAGCATATATGTTGCATAAGTGATGTTTTGGAACTCGGGAATTGAGTGGCTACTCGACCCTCGATTTTCAGGGTGTTACACCCTACGTCTAAGCAATGGATGGTGGGGATAGAACATATACATCAAGGTCATTCCCACCGTCCAGTGGGTGCAACACAACGGCAGGGTGGGTCCCACGTATGTAGCCCACTAGAGAATTGAATCTGCCTCCAGATGGACAGAGTGAATGAAACACGTACACCTTGCGGGTCCCAGATCTGGACAGTGTGGATGCATCACATGCCAGGGCTCCACTGTCCCACCTACTGGACGGTGGAGTATACAACACATGCATTATGGGTGGGGTCCACATCATGCACAGACGGCGTGGACAAAACATAGACCCTGTTCAGTCCCACCGTCTAGGGACTGGACAACAGGGATACAACATATTCATCATGGGTGGGTCCACGCGTGTGGCCCACCAAGGCTTTGTATAAAGCTGATATTTATGTTTTCTCTTCATCTGGGCCTGTCCAGACGGGTAGGTTATCGGGCCTGCCACTAGACAGTCCAGTAAGGTGGGCCCATCACATGGGCGGCATGGATATGATACATCATCGTTGGGTGGGCCTTCATACATCATCACCATAAATTAAAAAAAAAAAGAAAGAGGGAGAGAGAGAGAGAGAGAGAGAGAGAGAGAGAAAGAGAACGGTGAGGCGGGGGAGCTCCCCTATGTGGGCCATATACAACACATACAACGAGTGGGTCCCAAATCATGTGGGCCCTAAATCAAAATCACGATCTAGTGCTATGAACACCCACTGATTTCCACTTCTTCGAGGCTCCTTGATCTCCTGAGCTCTTAAGCTTCCTCTTTGATGGAGGATGATTAGAATTGAAGGGTTGGATGGTGAGATATTGGGGTAAGAAGTGGGCCACACTTGTCTACTTGCTCTCCTTAGAGCTTGGATGGTCCTCCCTCTTAGAATGGGCAGAGAATGAGAGAGAGAATAGGATTTTTGTTGTAAGGGAGATGGGCGGAATGAGTGTTGTAAGGGAAGTGACATGAGAGGTATGGGCTTTGTTGACTTTGAGAATGGGAGAATTATGGGTTGCCATGCATTGTTGGTAAGAGAGGGATGGGTTGTACTTGATTGATTGATGTGATGTTTGGGTAGAGAATCTCTCGGGATTTGCAATTTACGATATTTCTTGGAAATAAATGCAGGCCCACAACTCCTAGCCTCGTTATCACGTCGGTGCGCAAGTTACGGCGGTGGAACCGCGGCAACGGTGCAGTTGCAATGGTACAAGTCTTGGGTCGAGTCGACCCTGATCTATGGGATGTGATGTAGGGTCACGCACAAATGTCGACTATGGGTAGCAGGTCACCCGAATTCGACAGAGAGGATTGCGGAAGTCTAAGGAATGGTACAGACTATAATATATGCCTTACAACTCTCTCCTCCTAATAAAATTTCATCCTCAAAATTTACACTATAATATAAGTAGACAGAGCTCACCAAGGAAGGGAAATCGTATCACTATATATATAATCAGAACCACCATATACAATCAAACATCGAAGAGATAGGGATAGTGCCCTCGAATCTCAGCCTCATGCTCCCAAAATGCCTCGTCTACGCTATGATGACCCCACTGAACTTTGGATCCCAGTTCGAAATGATCGAAACTGGGATACTAAGCAGCCTCACAATCTCAATGGTAGGGAGCTATATCAGAAAGTTTCTAAGTTATTCGAACTCAGGGACTTGATCATTCTAAGTTCTCAACAATCATGGAGTGTAGGGTAGCTATCAGCAGATATGTGATGTTATCCTCAGGTATTCCCAAGTTATGCTCTGATACCAACTTTTATCATGCCCCAAACTTGAAAACCGGGCTCACATTTTTCCCTATCATCGAATTCGGTACCGACAACCTCCGTAGTACCCCATTCTCAGCTTCAAGCGCCCATACGCTAGATTCCGATCCTGGGATCCTATAAGGAGGATTTTTAACATGCATTTCTTTGTGGACAAGCATAACCACAATTGTACCCAAATCACAAAGGCAACATCATCATTACATATCCACTAATATCAAAATTTTGAGTACAATACAAGAAGGGGAAATATAAGATAAATGCCAAAAGCTCTAAAAGCTCTGTCGTATGCTCCTGCCTCAGGTTAACTGCATCCTATTGTCACCTGCACATATCTATCATGCATAAGCTTATAAAAAGCTTAGAGGGTGGTGTACGTATGTGTGAGAGATAAGTGCCAAGTACATAAATATCAGCGAAAGTGGAATACTGGTAAGGTTATAAGTCATTCAATATCAGAGTACACAATACAAAACGACTATGCAATGCAGAGTCATAATGAGCCAAATATCAGATACCAAGGATGCAATATAATATACAATTCTGAAGAGTTAAAAATATCATCAGCCTCATTTAGGCCATATAAATGCAGAAACATAGCAACCCAAATGTCATATGCCGCAGATGTAATGCAATATGCAGATCCTGACAACTCCATAATACCATCAACCTCATTCAGGCTATGCAATACAGAAGCTAGTAAACCAAATGTTGTGTGCTGAGGATGCAATACAATATGTGGTGTGAAAGAAATGACCAAACTGGAGTGTGAAGTCGAGATGATAGTACGTAGTATCACAAGCTATGTGGTCTATCATAAGGGACTTCTATCCAAACTAGTCTCGTACCTAAATTTGGATAGCTAGAATCAATGTGGTAAACTCCTGATCTAGGTTGGTCACATGCCCCAACCGAAACCCTAACCATTGCGAAGGTACACATAACAAATTAGTTGCGCACCATAAGCCCGAGTGGATAGTGAATGAATGAATGACTGAGTAAAATGCCAAGTATGCAACTCATGCTCAATAAGTCCACATATCAATACCGTATATCTTTGAGATCATTACTGGGGTCTAGTACACTCTACGCTAGCTTGTCGCCCCATCAAGCGTACAATTGAGTAAGTGGAAGAGATCTCACTATTCACCTACCAATATTGGCTTGGGTCGTTGATAGCGGACCCATTTACGAGCTGGTCAGACTCGGCCTAACATTGCCTATTCCCTCAGGAGGGTAAGGCCACACCCCATCATAACAGACCATGACACAGTGGGAGATGCGGCTTCCTAGTATTCGGCCCTCATGCACTCATGCATCCACTCTGCCTAGAGATTGGGGTCATCCCCTAACCTCGGGGGTTTAGGGATTTTCACCCAGGGACATCTATGGCACCCTGATGCTAGAACCAAACATTTTCGGTGTCCCATCTGGCTATCCACGATATGCCTGTGGAGGTGTAATGCCCTAAAAATCAGGGGTCGATCATAAACTCAACTCCCGAATTCCAACGCATCACTTATGCAACAAAATGAATGATGATTGAATGTTGTCTGTATTAGAGTAGTGAACATGAGTGAGATTAAGCCAAAATAGCATATCATACTCCAGAGACAGTTAAATTTGCAAGCGAAAGACTATGATAGCTATATGTAATATATAAACTCTGGTGAGTCTCCAGAGTGTGATAACAATATCAGGTTAAATAATTACAAGTACATTTCAGAATATACCTAAGGTGTAGTGTCATCTAGTCAACATCCCTATAATCCCATCGATCAAGACACAGCTCAAATGAAGCCACCATAAACAACATATACGAAAAATCACCCTTATCGTCACAAAAGTCTGGCTCCGCCTCAGGAATAGCGTCTCCATCTGCAATCAGACAAAGTCTAGTGCGTGTTCGGAACACCATCCCGTAACGTGGGAGTGAGTAGCTAACTCAGTGGAACAATAAAGCATAAGTTAAGAAGCAGTACAATCAAACGCTCCTAACTACTCTTATTAATGCAAGTATTAATGCAGTCATGATGGATGCCCTCACCGACATACTCCCTCGTGCGACACCCTCTTCGTTCGCGGCATGCTTCATTCCTTAGTGCTCCACATCTTCCAGGCACATGCAATACATGATGAGCATGATTATCGAATTGTTATTAGTCTATTTCAAATAGCAGGATTGGGAAACTAAGGTACCTCCCTTATATCATTCCCAAACATGATCCATTCTAGGGTCGTCAGTCCTAGACAATCTCATACGATGGTGTGTTTCTAGGTTACTGCAAGGGCTGTCAGGGCTATTACACGGAATCGTTGCACCACTCCCCCATCACCTTATCAATATAGGCCTAGCTTATACTCTGTTAGTACGGGAAGGCTCGTCGCTTCACCGCAGATTTAGAGTATGCTCGAGGTCACTACACCGGGTATAGTCAGGGCTGTCAAGGCTGTTACATGGAATTGTTGCACCACTCCCCCATCACTCATCAAGTAGTGTAGGCCGACAACTCGAATATAGTATTCCATACCACCATAATCGGCTCACGAGTCTGGTTGCTCACTAGTCACTACGGGGAGGCACATGGCCCCAGCGTAGGCCGATAGCTCAATCACGGTGTCCCATACCACCATGCCCGGCTCATGAGTCTTAGCAGATCGAGGTACCATGGTTAACGAGATTCCACTGGTAAGTTTGGTACCATAGGTTCAAGCAGAGGTGTCCAAACATGGTGAACATACATTAGATATATCGGGTTACTTGGCGATCCTGACTAGCTCGAGCGCACAATCAACTGAATGACATGAAGTGCATAAGCACTTCGCGTGGCCTAACCACTGTCGCTAACTGAAGTATGACTCGGGTTCGTCAAACACATCTGACGTGGCAAATGAATCTCAACCACGATCTCAAGTCTGGTACCGATTGTCTGGACTATAAACATAGTCACAATCACAATTAATCCATATTCAAAGCATGTGGAGTAAAGCATAATAAACAAAGTAATTTAAGAATGCTATCAAACATATCATAAGCATGTATAAAGCATATTATAAAGCATGTCATAAAGCACCATATAAACAAGAATACAAATATATATATTTCACAAATAAACAGTTTAAGTAACCAACCTCATGGAGGAAATTATACATGTCTCTAAGGTAGTTGAGAATCCCATCTCAACACCTACCTAAAGCATCATCATCCAAACACTTACTCTCACAAGCATTTTCACAAACACTTAGCATACACTATTTCAACATACTTAGTGTATGTTAGCAAAACCTGTATTAGGGCGAGTCCTTTTGCCAAGCAAGTATCTTACGCATATATAATATATTTATACAACAAATAATCATGGCAAACACATCTCCAAAATTTATACGTAAACGGTACTTTCTAGAATACGCTATTCTTACATACATAGTGTATATTAGCAAATCATGTATTAGGGCGAATCCTTTCACCAAATAAGTATTTTATCCATATATCATATATTCATACAACAAATAATCATGTCAAACACATTTCTAAAATATATACGTATACGGTATTTTCTACGAATACCTAGAGTATGTAAAATTCCATATTCTACATCTTTAATCGAAATGGAAAACAGACGGCACTTTGTACATGTGCAATTGCATGCAGATCATGAATTTATCATTATCTGACATTGAAAGCGTTGAAAACCATAACCTATACACCTAAAGTCCTCACCTTTTGTCATAGAATCGTAACGGAGTTGATAGGTTTGCTAAGCTTCCGTATTTGGCAGTTTAACAACCTATAGAATGAAATAGGTTAGCTATTTCATAACCTACAACTATCAACGCCCCAAATCAGATTAGGGTTAGGGTTTCTTACCTAGAAACGGAACTGGAATCGCTGGGAAAGCGATGAGAATCAGGTGGTGCAGCTTGTGTAGCAACGGGGAATGGTAGTAGGGAGATTCTCCCACTTCTCTCACTCTTTCTCTCTCTTTTCTCACTTCTCTCTAGAGTTTCTCTCAAATTCGTATGGTTGTGAGAGAGAGGTTTCTAAGGTCCTTATATAGCCTAAAAACTCTCTGAAATAGACTTGTGGAAAAGGTATACTTAGGTTATAACCAAAGTGAGCATTTTTCAGCTCAACGGAGGACTTCTAGCGGCCTCCCTTGAGCCAAAGGCCAAACTTAAGCTCACAGACTCTAGATCTAGGTTCAGCTGAGGTTTCGTTTCAGTCGAGTTTCCAGATCGCACGTGGCAGACCAGCTTCAGTTCAACGGTCAGTGGATCTCGATCGAAGATTCTAAGTACATAGATATATTTATGAAATTTTTCCTGATCCGAGGGTGTATTTGGGTCAGATTCTGACGGTCAAGTTGCTTAATACTGACCTGCAAGTGACAAGTCTCAGATTACTATTTGAGTATTTATTTTGTAAAGAAAACAAGTGTTCTCACTCTCTCACGCTCCGGACTCAAGCGAACAGCTGTGGGACACTGTCTGGATTTGATTTCCGAGATGGTTGTCAAGCCCAGCGTAGCGGTCCTAAGTCCTTAACTTCATATTACTCGGACTTCCGACATGCGGTCTAGATCTGATATGGAGTTTCAACGTGCTCCCGAGAGTAGTCGGGTAATGAGTTTGATCCTAGATTTTAGGGTAACCTAGCGTCAATGATTCTACAAGTTTTGAGTCTTGCAGATCATATTTAAAGTGGATCAAACGGATTTCGTAGCTAATCTAGTTTAGCACTTAGTTACTTTGTCTCATTTCTAAAGGATTTAGTCTTATAAGATTTCTGTCTGAGGTGGTACCTAGGCCTTTGTAGTTTGTATATAAGGTGATCCAAGTTATATACTTAGCTAGTTTAAGATAGTGTCAAGAGTGAAAGTACTTAGAAAAATTGAAGGATCAAGGTGGTGAAGGGTGAGATTTATGAAGGAAATGGGTTCAAAAGCGTTTTAGACTTTGGGATTGAGTTCTAACAGGTTCGTAAGGTGTTAGGATTGACCCATTGCTTAAGGACGTCTAATCCCAGGTTGGCATAAATCTAGGATGTTACAGGAGGCCACGACCATAATGTCACTAGGGCGTACGGTGGTCATATCACAAAATATGAGATGCGTGAGTCAT
The DNA here is from genome assembly GCA_030180095.1 of Magnolia changhungtana. Taxonomy (NCBI): domain Eukaryota; kingdom Viridiplantae; phylum Streptophyta; class Magnoliopsida; order Magnoliales; family Magnoliaceae; genus Magnolia; species Magnolia changhungtana. The sequence goes on along the minus strand of JASAUF010000140.1, from coordinate 1,028,750 downwards.
ACCATCCAGTCATGCATCAAACCTACGCGTACCGCGCACTCATGTGGGGCAACTTCGTCGTTTAGGGAGTCCTAGAAACAATCATCCCAGACACATGCTATGCTCAATCTCTCCTCATAATAAGCATGCGGATGTGCGTATGGGCATGTATCATGAAGTATACCAAGCATGATTATCTGATAGGGCAAACAACAATATTCCACAATCGACCATCATCGACTTGTCACATACTACGAGTATAAACTGAATGACGTGCTCCTTCTACAACTATAGGAGCCTATGCAGTATGTCTTACATTAGCCTTCCAAGGCTCTGCATGATCTAAGACGGGGATGGCATGTCTAGTCCATACATCGAGATAAGTTCTACATAGTGGATATACCAAACATGATACTACATGTTCTTCTATCTACGGCAAGGGATGATGATGTTCTAAGCAACGAATAGCCTGGATGATACACTAATGTCTAAGATGGACCTTGTACTTGTCTCAACAAAGAGATGGACGGTGCGGATGATATGTACGTCATGAGGTCCTAGTAAATGGCTACAAGGGTAGGATACACCTCTTGTGGTGAGTCAAGTGGGTATATGACAAAGTGTGTTCATAAGGTGAGTTAATAGGGTGAACAATTAGACTTCCTAAATCTCTATATCATGTAATAATCTGGGCTTTCCTATGGGAAGCCCGATACATATATAAAGTGGGTTTGGTGGAGTACCTACACCTAGGACTATGTGTCCTTCCAAGCAGATTGGGTAGCCCGCTCAACACCTAAGTGGGCCTTGGGTATGGTCACTAAACTAGGGCAAAACATGCATCTAGATGGGCTGTCACGTCTCAAACTCGGAAACTGGGCTCACAAAATTCTCGATCGCCGAATCTGGTGCCGACAGCCTCTGTAGTACCTCATTCTCGGCTCCTAGCACCCATACACTAGGTTCCGATCCTGGGATCCTACAAGGAGGATTTTCCAATGTACATTTATCTCATAAGAAGCATAACCACAAGTATACTCAAATCACAAAGCCAACATCATCATCATATATCCACTAATATAAACAGTTGAATATGATGCTGAAAGGGAAATACATATATTAAAAAAATCAAAGCTCTGGAAGATCGCTACATGTTCCATGCTCAACGCTGTTACAACCTAACGCCACTTGCATGCATCTATTGTACATAAACTTATAGAAAGCTTAGAGGGTGGTGTAAGTGTATGCACAAGATAAGTGTCAAGCATATAAATATTAGAGTAAGTGGAAATACTGGCAATCCATAAATCGTACAATATTAGAGTAATGCGAAAATATGTTGGTAAGTCCATAAATATCATCGGCCTCATCCAAGCTATGCGATGCAAAAACATAATAAGCTAATATCATATGCTGAGGAAGCAATGTAGTATATAAATCTTTATTAGTCTACAAATACTATCAGGATCATCTAGGCCATATAAATGCAGAAACGTATCAATCTAGAATACTATATGCCACGAATGTAATGTAATATGCAGTGCGAATGAAATGACCAAGTTGGAGTGTGAAGTCGGGATGATAGTATGTAGTATCGTAGGCTATGGGGTCCATCATAAGGGACTTCTATCCAAACTAGTCTCATACCTAAATTTGGATAGTCAGACTCAATGTGGTAAACTCTTGATCTCAGGTTAGTCGCACGCCCCAACCAAAATCCTGGCCATTGTGAAGGTATATGTAACAAATAGTTGCACACCACCAGCCCAAGTCGGTAGTGAATGAATGAATGAATATGCAACTCTTGCTCAATAAGTCCACATATCAGTACTGTACATCTTTGGGATCATCACCGGGGTCTAGTACACTCTACATTCAATTGCCGCCCACTAGACGCACAACCATGCAAGTGGAAGAGACCTTACTATCCACCTGGCCAATAGTCAGCCAATATCTACCCGGTACGTTGATAGCTGGTCAAACCCAGCCTAGCTATGCCCCTACCCTCGGGATGGGTAAGGCCACACCCCCTCCCAATCGACCACGACACAGTGGGAGATGCGGCCTACTGGTATACGACCCTAATACGCTCATATATATCCACTCGGTCTCAATGTTAGGGCATCCTCTGGTACCAAGAGGGTTTAGGAATTTTCACCTAGGGCCATCTATGGCGAGTTGATGCTAGTAATAGATTTCTGGTGTCCCATCTAGCCATCCATGACATGCCTGTGGAGGCTACGACCTTGATTTTGCTAGGGCGTACAGTAATCACAACACACAATGTAAGATGCATGAGTCATACAATCTAGTCATGCATCAATCTTGCGCATATCATGCACTCATGTGAGACAATCTCCGCCTATCAGGGAGTCTCATAGCAACCTGCCCAATGACATATGCAATGGTCAATACATCTAATAACAAACATGCAGATGATGCGTATGGGCATATATCATGATGTTATGCTGTCACATACTCATAATCGGTATTGATAATTGGCATCGATAATCGGCCTCGATAATTGGCCTTTACAATTGGCCACGAAATCGGAATCGACCTCGATAATCAGAATCAGTCTCAACAGTCAAAATCGACCTCGACAATCGAAATCGGTCTTGACAATTGGTCTCGACAATTGGAATCGGCTTCGACAATTGGAATCGCCTCGATAATCAGAATCGGCCTCAACAATCGGAATTGGTCTCGGCAATTGGAATCAGCCTCGACAAACAAAATCAGCCTTGATAATCAGAATCGGCCTCGATAATCGAAATTAGCCTCAATAATTGGAATCAGCCTCGACAATCGAAATTGGCCTCGATAATTGGCCTCAACAATTGGAATCAGTCTTGACAATCGGAATCGACCTCGATAATCGGAATCGGCCTTGATAATTGCCCTCAACAATTGGAATCGGCCTCGATAATCAGAATTGGCCTCAACAATCTGCATAACAAAGGGCCTAAGGAAAGGTCATAATGTGGACATTTAACCATCATCGTCCATCAATGTAGACATTTAACTAACATTGCTCCCAAGAAGTAGCCCACATAGAGCTAAGCGTATAGTGGGCCCATGGCCTCACACAAGGGCCTGCTATACTTCACAATGGGCCTCACACATGAGCCTAATATACATCACAATGGGCCACACCCCATGGGCCACACATACATCACATTAGGCCTCACACATGGTCGTATAAACGTCATATTGGGCCTCACCACATGGGCCATGAATACATAACTTTGGGCCTCATCAATGGGCCACAAATATACCACCTTGGGCCCCATCATATGGGCCGTAATTCCATCACTGCGGGCCACACAAATGGACGACATGGATATACAATACATACATCACGACAGGCTGCACAAATGGATGACATAGATATACAATACATACAACACGGGGGGCCGCACGAATGGACGACATAGATATACAATACATACACTTTTAGTGACAAAAATTTTCATCGCTGAAAGCCAAATTTTCATAGCTAAAGCATATTAGAGACGAAAATTTTTGTCGCTAAATTCGTCGCTAAAAGTTTGACGCAGAATGATTTTATCGGTGAAAATTTTGAATCATTGCCAAAGGCAAGATTTTTACCGACGGAGATTTTCGTCGCGAAAAAAACTTTTAGTGACGAACATTTTTGTCGCTAAAAATATTTGCAAAACTTTTAGCTACAAAAATTTTTGTCATTAAATAAATTTGCAAAACTTTTAGCAACGAAAAGTTTCGTCGCCAAAAATATTTTGTAATATTTTTAGTTATGAAAATTTTCATCACTAAAAATATATTGCATATATTTTTAGCTACGAAAATTTCGTCACTAAAAATATTTGCAAAATATTTTAGCTACGAAAATTTTCGTCGCGAAAAATAATTCCAAAGTTTTAGCTAAAAATATTTGCAAAACTTTTAGCTACGAATATTTTCGTCGCATAAAAGTTTTACCGTCACTAAAAATAATTACAAATTTTTTACAAACGTTTTAGCTACGAAACGTTTCATCGCTAAAAATAATTACAAAAGTTTTGGCAATGACAATTTTCATCGCAAAAAGAAAAATACAGATTTACAAAACTTTTAGCTACAAAAATATTCGTCGCGAAAAATAATTACTAAAAATTCAAAAGTTTTGGCGACAAAAATTTTTGTCGCAAAAAATTATTACAAAATTTTAGCGATGAAAATATTTGTCGCAAAAAAATAATTACAAAATTTTAGCGACGAAAATTTTTGTCGCTAAAAGTCTTTTTTTTTTTAAAAAATATTCCAGCACAAAATTCCTGATAAACACCTGTTAACAATATATTTCATCATATTCATCCTGATATACACCTGTTATATAATATATTTCATCATATTCACATTCACATCCATCTAAACCCAAACTAATAAATCCATCCAAACATTAAACTACATTCATCCAAACACAAATAATCTTATATCCACATCACATTCATTCACGCATAAATACATATAAACTTAACATCATAAACAAATATACAAAAAATCACAAAGATGAAGGCGTAGGTGGTGGGGCATCAGTGGATAAGCGTAAAACGAGGGCCTAAAACATATCCGCCATCCGTTGCTCATGCTCCACCCGCATCTCCTCCATCCTCCTCTCCTACTCCTCCCTCTGCTTCACCAGCTGATCCTCCATCCTCCTCTCCTGATCCTCCCTCTGCCTCGCTAGCTCCTCCTCCACGTTCCTCTTCTGATAATTCTTCTGCCTAGCCAGCTCCTCCTCCACTCTCCTCTTCTGATCATTCTTCTGCCTCGCCAGCTCCTCCTCCATCTTCCTCTCCTACTCTTCCATCTGCCTCGCCAGCTCATCCATCATCTCCTCTCCTGCTCCTCCCTCTGCCTCTCCAGCTGATCTCCGATGTCATCAACGATGACACATAGTTGTTGAACTTCTCTCTCTGCGGTATCAGCTCGGCGTACGGTGCTGTCACCAATGACGATGGATCGGCTGGAAGTAACTCTAGCGGGTGCCATGAGCTTATTGCCATGGCCAAGCCCACACACATATCTAGAATGGGTGCCAAGCACCTGACTCGGAATCTCTGGCTCACTCCGTTGAGTACCATCGGGAGTGGGCTAACTGTGTAAGGTGTCCATCTCTACCTGTAATGAAAACATATGAATTTTCATAATAAATGATATTATTATAATTTAATATAATTAAATTTTACAATGTAAGGATTTTTACCTAAATCTCGCTGGCTCTAGGATGTACCCAAGATCCCGTCGCCTGCTGACAATAAGTCCCTCTGTAGAAGTCTAATGGTTCGGGCTCCTAGCCAGTGACAGAATCTCGCTGCGTAATCGAAAGGACAATAAAGTTGATATAAATGCATGGAAAGAATATATAAACGTAATAATTACCAGTACTTTCTTACCATGTCGTGACGAAGTCATACAAATGACTTTGAACCAGCTACATGGTTCACTTCTAACTTTTCTCTATTGTCAGAATTTATTTTGCTCCTCTTCTGAACACATTATTGACAATACATTGTTAGTAATTGCGAATTTAATTATTACGTTGAGATATCGTAAATATGTAAATATTACCTGAAAAGAATCAGACAAAAACCTATCACAGAGTATCCGCCAGTCCTCATCGGTCACGCGCGCTAGTGTGGACTGTATGACCTCCCCGTAACTCACACACCGCTTGTACCGCTGATGTAACTTACTACGGTAATCCTTGAACCGCTCCTTCATCATGTCGTCGACGGCATGGGAGATGTATGGAACACTCAAATTCACGTCAAATTTATCCTTCAGTTTCATAAATAATATATTTAGGCAATAAACTTATTAAGAAAATAACTTAATCATAAATGAACTTTTATAAAATAAATTTTAATTTATTAAAATTTACCTGAAGGAGCTGACGGATGAGGTGCCGCACATCATCTGTCACGTCTCCCCAACGGGAGGTGGTGGGGGGATCAGAGATCAACATAAGACACTGACCTCCGACATAAACAACATGGCATTGTTCCTAACAGGTCTAATGCAGTCATGTGAGAACTCTACCATTAGCCTACCCTCACGCGTAAGTCACTCTAAAAGTAACCCACACGTGGGTCCACGTCCTCGTCAGCTGGTTGACGATGTTGTTACAAAAGAAATATGTAAGTTTAAATATAAACAGAAATTATTAAAAGAAATATATGTCTAGACTTACATGCAGTGCCCGGTGTATGCGCGACTAAGGGATCAGTTGCCTGCGATACAATACGTGACGGCGATGCTGGCTCCATCCATCACGGGTAGAAGGGGTAGATCCAGTGCGCGAATGACGTGCTCTCCCTCCTCGTGCCATCACTGAATATGTACAAGCTACGAACTTATAAATTTAAATAATGTCAATACAAGTGGAATACACTAAAACATTATACAAGTAGTGTTAAATGTACAATGCATTTGTGCTTATGCTTAGAGAGATGATTAAAATATGCTTAGACCATTACACTATAATGCAAGCAGAATATAATAAAACTGTAAACTTTAATCTATAACCATTGGAAATTCCATTACACATTGTCATTCTATATTAAATAAACATAATTTATTATAATACGAAACAACTTTGAGGTAAACTATCCAAAGTACTCCCTGCATAAGTTATCGTATGCTTCGGAAGCATATGTCATATAGTGTGAAGCACTTGACATTTTTATAGCCAACATGCCAGTCACAATAGGAGAAATCTGGTCTCTCGGGACTCCATTCAGATGTGCAAGTGATAGAGTCGTATCTTCCATATCTCGTTTCCCGTGGTTATATATCTCTATCAGCCCTGGAATTTCATTGAGATAGTATAATCTTTCATCTAAGTCATCGTCGATATATTCAACTCTACACTCATCAACCAGACCGGGTATCTCTATGGCCCTACCAGAAGAAGATAAGACCGAAACGTCCATCTGCAACAGCTGATGAAGTATATTGTGAGCTTCTGCTATGATCCGGTTTGAGGATGACATGATTAGAAATTGACTCAACTGCAAATGTGGATTATAAATAAGTCAATAAAAAGTATTAATCATGACTCGTAATTTTCACGTATACATGAAATACATAAATTATTTGAATTGAAAAATGACATTTAAATCATGTGTACATTTAATAATCATCGTCTGCATCACTATCACTTAGGGCTATTTCTTCTTCACCATCACTATCACTGATCAATATTTCTTCCTCATTATCTGCAACATTGTCATCAATGAAACCACTATCATCTCTAATAATGTCACATATTATTGAGGCATCAACATGATCAGGTGGCACATCATCTCTGTCTAATTGCACCACATCAATATCAACACTTGAATCAGTCCTTGTATCCCTAGATGGCATGTCTTTTTGATATGCTTGTTCAACCCTAGAAGTGTCATTTCCCCCATCCTCACTATCTTCAACTTCTGGTACGGGAACGTCAAACACGTTCCTGGGCTTTATTTTCTGCACCACGTGCCAAGAGCCGCCTAACTTGGTGTCAACGAGGTAAAATACTTGTTCGGCTTGACTGGCGAGGACAAATGGATCGTCCTTAAACCACTTCCGAGATAAATTTATGCTCGTAAAGTAGTTGTCAGTCTGTATTCTCAACTTCTTATTTCCAATGTCCCACCAATCACAACTAAATAAATACACCGACTTTCTCATACAATAACTCAGCTCAATAATATCGGTCAAAATGCCATAAAAGTCAATTTCATCCTCCTCATTTGTTCCCTTCACAACCACCCCACTATTTTGTGTGGTCCTGCTCTTCTCACATTCTTCGGCGTGGAACCGAATCCCATTTACAATACAACCTATATATCTAGATACACATCTATCAGGGCCACACGCCAGTGAATATGGTGCATCAGATGCATCCGCAGAGTTGCTTGTGTGCAACGTCGTCATCTATTATTATGTACATAATATAATTATTTTGAAATTTTCTTAGGTTTAAATAATATGCAATAAAACAAAAATTCTAAGTGTGGTGAGATACAATGTGAAATCTTACACGTTTGGCGAACCATTCTGGAAACTGATCCTGATGCATTCGATCATAATTTGTGGAAAATTTGGACTTCATCTCGTCTATGTGTTCACTACACATAAATAACACGTCGTCAGCAAGAAACATTAAGATCATCATATGTAGAGAAAACAGTAATCGAGGGAAGACTTACTCCAAGTACGACTCTATTTATTCATAATTATTCAACACATACCACCGCGCCTTTACTAAATCCCCAAGGTCCATATCCTGAAACATTAGGGATCCTAATGGACGAATGTTATATCCAAATAAAGATATGAGTCCTTGTTCATGCTCCTGCCCTTCATCGGCATTCCAATCTTCTCGGTTGAATCTAGTCTCTATACCACGAAGATACATTGAGCAAAATATAAGGCACTCATTATCAATGTACGCTTCAGCTATCGACCCCTCCGATCGTGCCTTATTCCTCATAAATCACTTGAGTGTGTGAAGGTATCTGTACACAAAACCACTATGTTATATGTATGAAAACATGGATATATGTAGTTTATGGAATGAATAAAAATTTTAATAGGTTTTACCACATTTCGATCGGATACATCCAACAATATTGTACTGGGCTTGCAAGCTTCGCCTTATGCGATAAGTGAATCGCTAGGTATACTATGACATAAAAAAATACAGGTGAAAATATTCTTTCAAGTTTGCAAAGGATTATGGCAATGTCTCTCTCCAGTCGTTTAATAACATTTACATTCAACGATTTTGAACACAAATCCTTAAAGAATATCCCCAAGTCAATCAGCGCCGCACTGATATCCTTGCTCAGGAATCCACGAATCATAACTGACAATAAGCGTTGTAGAAGGACATGACAATCATGACTTTTCATTCCTGTTACCTTACAGTCTGTAACGTTTACGTGCCGAGATATGTTTAACGCATACCCATTAGAAAACTTCACCGATCTCAACCATTCACATAAATGCTTTCTCTCTAGTTTTGTCAACGTGTAGCAGGCTGCTGGTATAGTATACAAATTTCCATGTGGTTGCAAGTGCAACTCTTTCCTTAAACCCATTTCTTGTAGATTCAATCGAGACTTGAAACTGTCTTTTGTTTTCTATTCTATATTCGTTAATGTTTCAAAGACATTGTCACATATATTTTTCTTAATATGCATGACATCCAAGTTGTGTCACAATTTTAGATCACTCAAATAGGGCAACTCAAAAAAGATGCTCTTCTTCCTCCAGTTATAGTCTAATATTGTACGTTTCCTCTTCTTCAAGTGTGATGCCTTACCAAATCTAACTTCTCCAATGTTACTCAGTTATTGCATTACATCTTATCCAGATAGCTCTTTCGGGGGTGGCCTATGATCTTGTTTGCCATTAAAGATCATCGTCTTCCTACGCCAACTATGATCGCTCAGAAGGAACCGACGATGGCCCATATAACACATTTTTCTACCATGCTTCAATGACAATGAACAAGTCTCAATATCACATATAGGACAAGCTAACTTGCCCTCCGTGCTCCACCCAGACAAATTTCCATACACAGGAAAGTCATTTATTATCCATAAGACCGCTGCATGCAATCGAAATGTCTGTCCTGCAAATGTGTCATATGTTTGTATACCTTGACTCCACAACTTGTTTAACTCATCTACTAACAGTTGCAAATACACATCAATGTCATTCCCAAGTAACCTGGGTATAGGAATAAGCAATGACATCATAAAAAATGACTCCTTCATACACAACCAAGGATGTAAATTGTAGGGCATAAGTACACTGGCCACATACTGTACGAGCTACTCATATTACCAAATGGATTAAAACCATCACTTGCAAGACCTAGTCGAACATTGTGAAAATCCTCTGCAAACTAGTCATGTTGCTTGTCAAAATTTTTCCAGGCTTCAGAGTCCGCGGGGTGTCTCAGTGTACTATCAACATGAACACATTTCTCCTTATGCCACTTCATATCTTCAGTCATCTTATGAGACATAAACAATTTTTGCAATCTGGGTTTCAATGGGAAGTACCTTAACACCTTTTGCAGGATTTTCTTACCCCTGGCTTTGTCATACTTCCACCACCTAGACTCTCCACATTGTTGACACTCTTCAGCCTTATCATGCTCGTTCCAATATACTAAACAATCATTTATACATGTATGTATGAGTTCATAACCAAGGCCCAAGTCTCACATCAAGGATTTTGCCTCGTAGTGAGACTTAGGCAATGTCTCACCGTCCGGTAATGCTTCTTTCAACAACTCAAGCAATATGTCAAATGATTTGTTACTCCAACAGTTTATTGTCTTCAAATGAAGTAACTTTATAAGAATATTCAACTTGGATAAGTTCTCACACCTCGGATAAAGTGGACATTGCACATCCATCAACAACCTACTAAACTTTTTTGATTCGACGTCACCGACTAATGGAATATCTTGGCTACTGCTTGTCGCTGCAAAATCAGTATCCGCAGCTGTTCCCTTGAACACATCCCCTGTGATATCTTACATTTCATCAACATCTTCATCCCGTCATCCAACACATTTGGGTCAGTAAGGACTTCAGTGGGCTCAACTCTATGGGTGATATCTTCACCATGATAGATTCACCAAGTGTAACCTTGGTCAATCCCAACTATGAACAAATCGTCCTCTACTTTGTCTAAAGTCTTACATATCATGTTCTTGCATTTTAGACATGGACACCTAATCCTATTCCTTGAATCTGCCCGATTTTGCGCAAATTTCGTGAACTCTTGAACCCCTTGTTTCTACTCTGGGCCAAACCTGTTCTTACCTCGCATCCAACTCTTATCCATGTCTACAATGAAAAGACTAAAGTTAGTTTACGGAAATATCTTTAACATTAGGCTAAGGTTTATGTAAATAGTATAGGTTTAGGTTGGGTTAAAGGTTAAGGTTTAGGGATTTGAGTTTAGGTTAAGGTTTAGGTTTAGGTTAAGGTTGTAAGTATAGGTTTTGTGATTTGAAAATAGGTTTAGGTTATAAGTATAGGTTTAGGTTGGGTTATAGGTTAAGGTTTAGGGATTTGAGTTTAGGTTAAGGTTGTAAGTATAGGTTTTGGGATTTGAGAATAGGTTTAGGTTATGGTTATATGTTTAGGTTAAGGTTATACGTATAAGTTTAGGTTATAGGTTTAGGTTATGGTTATAAGTTTAGGTTAAGGTTATAAGTATAGGTTTAGTTTATAGGTTTAGGTTTAGGTTTAGGTTATAGGTATAGGTTTAAGTTATAGGTATAGGTTTAAGTTAAAGTTTACGGATTCGGGTTTGGGTTTGGGTTTAGGTTATAGGTTTTGAATAAGGTATAGGTTTAGGTTATGGGTTTTGGGATTTGAGAATAGGTTTAGGTTATAAGTATAAGTTTAGGTTGCGTTATAGGTTAAGGTTTAGGAATTTGAGCTTAGGTTAAGTTTATAAGTATATGTTATAAGTATAGGTTTTGGGATTTCAAAATAGGTTTAGGTTATGGTTATAAGTTTAGGTTAAGGTTATAAGTAGAGGTTTAGGTTATAGGTACAGGTTTAAGTTTAAGTTATAGGTATAGGTTTAAGTTAAAGTTTACGGATCCGGGTTCGAGTTTGGGTTTGGGTTCGGGTTTGGGTTATAGGTTTAGAATAAGGTATATGTTTAGCTTATGGGTTTTGGGATTTGAGAATAGGTTTATGTTATAAGTATAGGTTTAGGTTGGGTTATAGGTTAAGGTTTAGGGATTTGAGTTTAGGTTAAGTTAATAAGTATATGTTATTAGTATAGGTTTTGGGATTTGAGAGTAGGTTTAGGTTATGGTTATAAGTTTAGGTAAAGGTTATAAGTATAGGTTTAGGTTATAGGTATAGGTTTAGGTTTAGGTTATAGTTTTAGGTTTAAGTTATAGGTATAGGTTCAAGTTAAAGTTTAAGGATCTGGGTTCGGGTTCGGGTTGTGGTTCGGGTTTAGGTTATAGGTTTTGGTTTAGGTTATAGGTTTAGAATAAGGTATAGGTTTAGGTTATGGGTTTTGAGATTTGAGAATAGGTTTAGGTTATAAGTATAGGTTTAGGTTGGGTTATAAGTTAAGGTTTAGGGATTTGAGTTTAGGTTAAGGTTATAAGTATAGTTTATAAGTATAGGTTTTGGGATTTGAGAATAGGTTTAGGTTATGGTTATAAGTTTAGGTTAAGGTTATAAGTATAGGTATAGGTTGTAGGTATAGGTTTAGGTTTATGTTATAGTTTTAGGTTTAAGTTATAGGTATAGGTTTAAGTTAAAGTTTAGGGATCCAGGTTCGGGTTCGGGTTTGGGTTTAGGTTATAGGTTTTGGTTTAGGTTATAGGTTTTGAATAAGGTATAGGTTTAGGCTATGGGTTTTGGGATTTGAGAATAGGTTTAGGTTATAAGTATAGGTTTAGGTTGGGTTATAAGTTAAGGTTTAGGGATTTGAGTTTAGGTTAATGTTATAAGTATAGGTTATAAGTATAGGTTTTGGGATTTAAGAATAGGTTTAGGTTATGGTTATAAGTTTAGGTTAAGGTTATAAGTATAGGTTTAGGTTATAGGTATAGGTTAAGGTTTAGGTTATAAGTATAGGTTTAAGTTAAAGTTTAGAGATTCAGGTTCGGGTTCGGGTTCGGATTTAGGTTATAGGTTTTGGTTTAGGTTATAGGTTTAGAATAAGGTATAGGTTTAGGTTATGGGTTTTGGGATTTGAGAATAGGTTTAGGTTATAAGTATAGGTTTAGGTTGGGTTATAGGTATAGGTTTAGGTTAAGGTTATGGGTTTTGGGATTTGAGAATAGGTTTAGGTTATAAGTATAGGTTTAGGTTGGGTTATAGGTTAAAATTTAGGGATTTGAGTTTAAGTTAAGGTTTAAGTTTAGGTTATAAGTATAGGTTTTAGGATTTGAGAATAGGTTTAGGTTATGGTTATAAGTTTAGGTTATGGTTATAAGTATAGGTTTTGGTTATTGGTATAGGTTTAGGTTTAGGTTATAGGTATAGGTTTAAGTTAAAGTTTAGGGATTCAGGTTCGGGTTCGGGTTTGGGTTCGGGTTTTGGTTTAGGTTTTAGGTTTAGAATAAGGTATAGGTTTAGGTTACTGGTTTTGGGATTTGAGAATAGGTTTAGGTTGGGTTATAGGTTTAGAATAAGGTATAGGTTTAGGTTATGGGTTTTGGGATTTGAGAATAGGTTTAGGTTATAAGTATAGGTTTAGGTTGGGTTATGGGTTAAGGTTTAGGTTTAGGTTATGGGTTTTGGGATTTGAGAATAGGTTTAGGTTATAAGTATAGGTTTAGGTTGGGTTATAGGTTAAGGTTTAGGGATTTGAGTTTAAGTTAAGGTTTAAGTTAAGATATAGGTATAGGTTTAAGTTATAGGTTTTGGGATTTGAGAATAGGGTTAGGTTTAGGTTATAGGTTAAGGTTAAGGTCTAGTTTTAGGTTATAAGTATAAGTTTTGGGATATTAGAATAGGTTTAAGTTAAGGTTGTAGGTTTAGGATAAGGTTGTAAGTATAGGTTATCGATTTAGGTTAAGGTTTAGGTTTAGGTTATAGGTACAGGTATAGGTATAGGTTTAGGTTTTAGGTTATAACTTTAGGGTATTGAGAATAGGGTAGGGTTGAGGTTTTGGAAATCGGGTTTGGGTTTGGGATCGGGTTTACGTTGGGGTTTTCAAGTTTAGGTTTAGGTTTAGGTTACGGGGTTAAGATTAGGATTAGGTGTAGGTTTAGGTTATAGGTTAGGGTTTAGGGATTTGAGTTTAGGTTAAGGTTATAAGTTTAGGTTAAGATTATAAGTATATATTATAGGTTTTGGTTTAGGGTTAGAGTTAGGTTATAGGTTATAGGTTATAGATTTAGGGAATTGAGAATGGGTTTAGGTTATAAGGTTGGGGTTATAGGTTTAAGTTAAGGGTGTGGTACCTGCAAATACAGATATAAACACGACCTGTCCAAATGGCCAGGCCCCTCCAATGCTGTCCATAGGAAATGGGCAGCTTCATCATGGTCATAAAAGCGGTTCCCACCTTTCAGGGACCCCCGCTCTTCCGAATAGCTCCGACGCACATCCGGGTCTGCTCCATTAATCTCGAGCAAATACATAAACATGACCTGTCCAAATAGCCAGGCCCCTCCAATGTTGTCCATAGGAAATGAGCAGCTTCATCATGGTCATAACAGCAGTTCCCACCTTCCAGGGACCCCCGCTCTTCTGGATAGCTTTTACGGGCATCCAGGTCTGCTCCATCAATTCTAAGCTAATACAATTAAATCCTAAATTAGTTACTCTTCTAAGGTTGGATAGATTGTAATACTTTCATATTCCCATTTAAACGTCCACGCCAAAAATCCGGCAACATCTCCCTATGCCTCTCCAAATATGTTGATCTTACGTTACATTCCGATGCCAAATATCTAAAGCAATGTAAAGATATTTGTCATTGGATATGGAATGAAAGAAACATATCCAGAGAGAAACAAGGAGATGGACCACAGATTAGGCATGAACATTTAAATAGATTGTATGAAAGCATACTTTCCATCTAACCATGAACTGTCCAAAATGGGACAATTTAAGCGATTTTTATGCCACTAAAAACACATCATATCTATGTATGGCCCCAGAAATCATCAAATGAGTAACTAATTATCTAACTTACAAATCTATAAATTACAAGTCACAACTATAAACTAACTAATCACAATAATAATTTAAGGCAAATACAACATGTAACACCCCGGATTTTTGCCAACCTGGAGATAGACGTCCTTAGGCAATGGGTCGATCCGAACACCTTATTAACTTGTCAAAACTCAATCCCAAAGTCCAAAATCCCTTTTTAATCCATTTCCTTCCAAATCTCACCTTTCACCACCTTATTCTCCAAATTTTTTCTAAATACTTTTATATTAGACATGAATCCTAAAGTTTAGGTGAGGAAGAACAATACTTAAATTAAAATTTACTATAAATAGTAAATAAATAAATAAAATGGGTTTTTGACCATTAAAATTTTAGAATCTCATGGAATAAATAGGTTATTTTCATAGATCAGCTTCTCCTACCCCAAAATCATTTATTGCACGTCGAATAACTCATCCCGGTTCACGAGAAACGCCCATTTCCAAAATCACGTGGTGAAAACCACCTCAGACGATCAATGAACATGACATGCTAATCGGTCCAATGGGCAAGGCGGGAGAACCTGACGGGCAGTGGCTTTGTTTTTACGTAATTTTTTCTATAGTTTTTCATCCGACTTTGAAAAGTCATATCTCCCTCGTTATAACTCCGATTTAGGTGATTCAAAATCTAAATTGAAATTTGATAAGTCTAGTTTCATATAAAAATAAGTAAAAAATATAATAAAAATTTTAATATAGTTTAATCTAGGTTGATGTGATGACTATCTGAATGTTATTAGTTTAGACAATAGTTACTTCTAGAATTTTTAGAAATTTTCTACAACACGAAATCTAATGAAATTTGGTGGAGATGAAGTAAACTTAATGATGAACTACAAAAAAAATAATTAAAATAATATGCTTATAAAAAATACCAAAAAGGAACGTAGAACTGCATAATTTAGTTAACTAAGTGCTAAACTAGATTAGCTATGAAATTTGCTTGAATCACTTTAATATGATCTGCAAGACCCAAAACTTGTGGAATCATTGACGCTAGGTTATCATAAAATCTAGGATCAAACTCATTACCTGACTGCTCTCGGGAGCACATTAAATATCTGTATCAGATCGGGACCGCACATCGAAAGTCCAAATGATATGAGGTTATAGAATTAGGACTGCCTCGCTGGGCTTGACAACCATCTCAGAAGTTGAAACCAGATAGTATTCCGGGGCTATTCGCTTGAGCCCGGAGCGAGAAGTGTGAGAAAGACTGGATTTCTTTAGAAATTAAATTAAATTTAAGTAATCTGAGACTTGATGTTTGTGGGCCAAATATAAGCAATCAGACCGTCGAAATATGACCCAAATACACCCTCGGATCAGGAAACATTTCCCATACATGTCTGTGTACTTGTAACCCTGATCGAGACTCTATGACTGTAGAACTAGAACTGGTCCGTCACGTGCGATCTGGAAACTCGATTGGAATGAAAACTTAACTCGACCTAGATCCATAGTCAATGAGCTTAAGTCCGACCTTTGGCTCAAGGGAGGACTCTAGAAGTGCTCCGTTGAGCTGGAACAGATGCCCTTTGGACATAACCTAAGTATACCTTGACCCTGGGTCAATTTTGGAGAGTTTTGGGCTTATATAAGGACCTTAAACCCTCTCTCATTCTTACCATACGAATTTGAGAAAACCTAGGAGAGAGAAGAGAAAAAAGAGAGAGAAAGTGAGAGAAGAGTGAGAGGTACTTCTTAGCAATTGTTCTGCTAATCCATGTGCTTCTTTCCTGCTATCAAATCATCATTCCAACGATTCTAACTTCATTCTTAGGTAAGAAAGACCTAACCCTAACTTATTTTAGGGTTTCCATTGATGCTAGTAGTTTGATAGATAACCTAGCTTGTATTACAGGTTAATATTCCACGTATACGAAGACTTACAGTCTTTGTCGAGTTCGTTACGCTTCTATGGCGTAAGGTGCGGATTTTAGACGCTTAGGTTGTCAGCTTTCAAAGATTTCAATGTCAGATAATGATAGATTCATGATCTGGATGCTATTTCACATGTACAATGCGATGTTTGTTTTACGATTCAGTTATGTATACAAAATATGTCGTATAGTGTATTCTGTATATTTGTAGAAAATACCGTATACGTACAAATTTTGAAAATCATTGTGTGTACATGCTAGTTATATGTGTAATACTTGCTCGACGAAAGAATTCGCCTTAATACATGTTTTTGCTAATATACATTATGTATGTTAATAAGTGTATTCTAAGTGTCTGTGAAAATGCTTGTAAGAGTAAGTACTTAGATGATTGTGCTTTAGGTAGGTGTTGAGATAGGATTCTCAACTAACTTAGAGATGTATATGATTTCCTCCATGCTGGTTGTTTAATTTAATCGCTTACTTATGAAATATATGTGTTTGTATCTCCTGTTTATATTGTGCTTTACAACATGCTTGTTAACATGCTTGAATTAGTTTGTTTATTCTGCTTTACTCTACATGCTTCTGGTTAAGGATTGAATGTGATTGGGGCTATGATTATAGTTCAGGAGATCGGCAATAGACTTGAGTTCGTGGTTGAGATTCATTCACCACGTAGGATGTGTTTGACGAACTTGAGTCGTACTTCGGTTGGCGGCAGTGGTTAGGCCACGCGAAGTGCTTATGAACTTCATGTCGTCCAGCTGGTTGTGCTCTCGTGCTAGTCGGGCTCGTCAAGTAACCCGATTTGTCTAATGTATGTTCACTATGTTTGGACACCGCTGCTTGAACCTAGGGTACCAAACTTACCAGTGTAACCCCGTTAACCTTGGTACCTCGGTCCGCTAAGACTCATGAGCTGGGCATGGTGGTATGGGATACCGTGGTCGAACTGTCAGCCTATGCTGGGGCCACATGCCTCCCCGTAGTGACTAGTGAGCAACCCAGACTCGTGAGCTGAATATGGTGGTATGGGACACTGTATTCGAGCTCTCAGCCTACACTGTTTTGATGGGTGATGGGGGAGTGGTGTAACGAGTGCGTGTAATAGCCTTGGCAGTTCTGACGGTGCCCGATGTAGTGACCTCGAGCATACTCTAATTCTGCAGTGAGACAACAAGTCTTCCCATAGTAATAAAGTATAAACTAGGCCTGCATTGATAAGGTGATGGGGGAGCGGTGCAACAAGTACATGTAATAGCCCTGACAGCCCTTTGCAGCGACCTAGAACCGCACCATCGTATAAGATTATCTATGACTGATGACCCTAGAATGGATCATTATTTGGGAAGATATAAGGGAGGTACCCTAGTTTCCCAATACTGCTGTATGAAAAGGACTAATAACAACTCGATAATCATGTTCATATCGCATTGCATGTGCCTAGAAGATGTGGAGCACTGAGGGATGAAAGCATGCCGCGGACGTAAGATGGTGTCGCGCGAGGGAGTATGTTGGCGAGGGCATGCATCATTATTGCATCTCATCCTTACATTAATTACAGTACTTAGGAATGTTTGATTTGCTTGCTTTATCATTATCGCTTGATTAATTTGATAACATGTTAATCTTTGCTCTATGATTCTACTGAGTTAGCTACTCACTCCCACGTTACGGGACGGTGTTCTTGACACCCACCAGACTCTGTTTTAGACGTAGGTACCGACGATTCACTAAAGGCTGAGCCTGATTATTATGAAGATCAGGATGAGTTTTCCTTCATGTAGTTCTCCGGCGACATTGCTTAGGCAATCCGGACTTATGGGACTACTAGGCTATCACGACATTTGGACTATTATTTTGACATTTTGTTTTTGATTCAGTATATGTATATGATGACTCAGTAAAGTAATTATACTCTAGAGACAGATCGAGTCCATTTTATTTTTATACACATCTATATATGTCTTTCAGTCCTTCGCTTGCATTTTATACATTAATTTAGAGTATGAATTACTGTTTGGTATAATCTCACTCATGTTTATTGCACTAACACAGACAACATTCAACCATAAGCATTTGTATTGCATAAGTGATGTTTTGGAACTCGGGTGTTGAGTTGCTACTTGACCCTCGATTTTCAGGGCATTATAAGTTAGTATCAAAGCATAATTTGGATTAAACTGGACCTGGGTTATGGTAACACGATGCACACTGACGCACTCTGACTTAGGAGGGAGTGACGAAATGTAGAAACGGACTTAGGTTCTCCAATTTCGCCAAATAACACAATTAGTTGAGATCAACCGTAGAGATTGGACCCGTAGGCCTTAATGATTGCATGAAATGATCCCGGATCACTTATAGACCATCAGTCGACGGGATTAGGTGAAGAATTGACCCATTCCAACATCAAACGACCCAAAACAAGTAAATATACATGAGTTGGGGCCCGAAACGACTTGAAACGGAGTCGTGGGCCAAAGGATGCAATCCTGGGGGACCCACGGTGGACCCAGGGTATCATTGGCACCCTGGGATGGGGGTGGCCACCGCCCTGCCCCGGTGGCACCGCGGCCAGTCCAGAGGACCACGGCGGCACCGCGCCCACCATGGTCGACCGTGGTCACCTTTGCCTAGGCCGATCGGGCCGATGCGGGTCGGCATCGGGCTGACCCCTAGACACGTGTGGGGCTCACAAAATTTTGTGAGGACCCCTATTTCATGTCATTTTTGTCCCTTCCCTCTCAAACCACCTCTTCAAGCTCTCTTTTTCTCCAAAAATTTCTGTTTTCTCTCTCAAACCTTCCCTCCATTCACCTATTTCATCGTTTTCTGTCGAAACACACATACCTCCATCGTTTACAACGATACTTACCCTCCTACCCTCTTCATTCTCTCTTATTTGAGCCTTTACACCCCCCCCCCCCATTTGTGGCTCAAACTCATGTAAACCCACTAGCCATCTCATCTCTTCACTTTTCTTCTTCAACTCCTGTCATTTGAGCCTTTACACACCCCTTAGAGGCTCAAATCCATGGAGACCTAAAGACCCCAACCATTTCCTCCCTTTTCTTCACTTTTCCATGGCTCTATTCGAGCTTAATACAACCATTTTCTCGATTTCTACCTAGATGTCCATGCCGTTGTCTCGTGGTTTGTTTGTTACTGTGTTAGGCCTAGTGGTGTAGTCGTTGGTAGTATGTTCTAGTGTTTGACGTCTTAATTGTATTAGCTCACATGCATCTTCTGTCATGGTCCATGTAAGGCTACATCCCATGTATTGTGACGATTTTGAGTTAAATGAAATGCATGAAGCTCCTTTTGTTATCAAAGGTGTAGAATGCTTGACAAGTTGGAGTTGTACTTGACAATTATGAACTCCTTCCACCCTTCCACCATTACTCCTCTAAGCCCATCTCTTACTCCTCTTCGCCTCACCATTTCACACCCATATGAGCACAAAACTCACATATTTGTGTCCCATAACCTTCACAACCTCCAAATGTTAGGACGTTTAAGGCCCGTCTGACTAATTGCATTAGGTGAGCTTACGGTGGATGGAATAGTAAAGGTAACAATAAAGGTAGGTGTAAGGTATTGTCCCTAGATTGGGTGTATCCCATGGTTTCCAAGACCATGTTTGGAATGTATGCAATTAAAAGTAAATTCTGAGACTTCCTTTCAAATTACACTTAGAAATTCATCACTATTGGATTTGGAAGTCCCATCTCACACTTTCCAACACAAGGCTCATTTTTCAAAGCCTATAAAATTAATTTTAATCCCAACCCACCCTCCTACCAAACATGCCATTCCAAATCCCGAGGTGGGATTAGCAATGCAGCCCCATTTAATACAACTTAAGACCACTGGCCAAATAGGCCCTTGGAGTTTTGGACCTAGAGTGGTGTTCCTAGATTCGAATGACCTAACAATATGGGAAATCCAATAAATTGATAATGTGAACCCTAGGACCTTCTTAGCTAGTATGAGCATGTGTGTAGTGCTCGAGCGTAGTTAAATTCAAGTTCGGGCAACTCGATTCCAGTCAGACAACGCTTGACTCTAAGCGATAAAATAATTTCCCTTATTTAAAATGGTATGAAATCATCTAGTGTAGAAGCATAGACTTTGGATCGCAACTAGTGGATTACTGTTACTCATACGTTACGACTAGGCTACTGGTTAGACTAAGGAATGTAAAAGATTCATTATGCTAAGATAATTGAAGATAAATTTCGATAGTTGGCTTGATTAGGTTGGAGCGAGACCTCGTTCCTTTGTTGAATCCCCTCTGTACTCATAGACTTCTTTGATAACTCTTAGGAAGGTTGTTTGATTAGTAACTATTCACACTCAGAGGAAACTCATATCCCTTGGATTTAATGTTAGGTCAAATCAATACAATCCTTAGAATTGCCTTCCCAAAGACTTATTATAATCGGGAACACGGAGTAGAGGAACTATATATATAAGTGAGGTATTCGTGGTTTGAGTTGAATTCTCAATCTTGGTAGTTACCAATGAACTCTATGCTCTGATCAAGCAGAAGGTCGGGATTAATTAGGATTAAGAACTAATACAACAAATTTTCTGTCCTCGCAAGGCAGAAGGTTTATGTATCCGGCTCAGACCCACTATACAACTTTCCTTCCATGTTAGCTCTACTATTTACACCCAAAGCTTATTATTTCGTCTTCGAGATGTGTTAAGAACATATAGCCAATAGATATTTTCTTTTTAGGCCCAAGGAATTTCCCAAATGGGCAACAGACAGTTAGGAATTCGGTCCCAAATCGCATGTCATGTTGGCATATATATTGTGCATATGAACTTAGAAAGATAGCCTGCCTGTTAAGCTAGACATGATTAAATAGGATAAGTCTGGACCATGACAAAACTCCTTGGTAGAATAGTCATCTTGCCTCAAACTCACCCCCATCCCTGGGAATCAACCTCAACACCCATTATTTTTATCTCCTTTCTATGACCATAGGTGCCTATGCCATAGCACACATCATCGATGAAAGGGAGACAAATGTATTGGGAAATCGTATCCCATTTCATGTTAAGGATAGGTCCTAAATTACACCTTGTTTCAACATACGGATCAAGACATAGATCTTGAACCCTGGAGGTAGAAATAATTTTTAAGGGAGGCAGAACATTATGAGCCCAATCCAGTTAAGTTGGCTAATACACCTCTTTGATCAGAGTAGCGCAGCGAAAACGTGGTTGGCCCTTGCCCCACTGGCCCAGGATCGAAGGAAATTGATCCAAGATATGTAAAGTTAGGTCATCAAATAGGATCTGAATCTTCCTTAGCACGTCAATAATGGAGTTACTAGAAGGAAAACAATTAGGGTTTAAGTAGTAAACCAATTCATATTAACGATAGAGGCCTACCAATGGGTACGAACTGAATTGCAATAGCCGAGATCAGTTTATCCACAAATCTGCTCGTGAAATACAAATATAATAGAAGCCTTAGTAAGTTCTACTATGAGAAATCGTTTTAGGATGAACTACTAAGATATTGATTCACCCCTACCTCAGATATAGAATAAGATGAGGACTCTCTTAGACCAAGACCTAAAGGGAAACCTTAGAAATAGGAAATTTGAACCGTTCAGTGATGGGTATTTCCTAAGCTTCTAGAGTGATCGGACTACGGAACTGCGAAGCATTCGCAACTTGACCCAATTCTCAATCCTGGGCAATTACCAATGGACTCACTGCTTTGACCGAGCAGAAGACTAGGATCTACCAGGACTAGGAATGGATACGATGAGCCTTCTACTCTGGTCAGGTAGATGATCGATGTGTCGGGATCAAGCCCACTATAACCGTCTCCCCGTGTTGGTCAAACATTGAAAACAACTATCTTACTCTAAATTGTTGGGAATCGTCGTTAAGACTCCAAATAAATGAAGAAATCGATTGTAGCAAACCATCAGGACATAAGTAAGAGATAAGGAAATAATTTGTTTAAGGGGGGTAGAGATTAAAATGTACCAGACTAGCATGGACAAGATACACCCGACCACGCATATAAATTTGAAACCAATAAGTCTTAGGTAATGAAATAATAGAATCCTTACTTATTATCCTTAGCCAATTTTATTTTTAAGGGGGGTATATTGTAACACCCCGGATTTTTACCAACCTGGAGATAGACGTCCTTAGGCAATGGGTTGATCCGAACACCTTATTAACTTGTCAGAACTCAATTCCAAAGTCCAAAATCCCTTTTTAACCCATTTCCTTCCAAATCTCACCTTTCACCACCTTATTCTCTAAATTTTTTCCAAGTACTTTCATATTAGACATGAATCCTAAAGTTTAGATGAGGAAGAACAATACTTAAATTAAAATTTACTATAAATAGTAAATAAATAAATAAAATAGGTTTTTGACCATTAAAATTTTAGAATATTATGGGATAAATAAGTTATTTGGATAGATCAGCTTCTCCTACCCCAAAATCATATATTGCACGTCAAATAACTCATCCCGGTTCGCAAGATACGCCCGTTTCCAAAATCACGTGGCGGAAACCACCTCCGGACAGTCCAGCGAACCGCGATGCTACTGCGCTAACTGTGGCGCACCACGGTCCAGTGGGCCGGGGGGGCCACAATGGCCCAGGCGGCCCGTTTTCTGCAATTTTTTCTATAGTTTTTCATCCGACTTTGAAAAGTCATATCTCCCTCGTTATAACTCCGATTTAGGTGATTCAAAATCCAGATTGAAGCTTGATAAGTCTAGTTTCATATAAAAATAAGTAAAAAATATAATAAACTAAATTAGCCATAAAATCTACTTGAATCATTTTAAATATGATCTGCAAGACCCAAAACTTATGGAATCATTGACGCTGGGTTACCCTAAAATCTAGGATCAAACTCATTACCTAACTGCTCTCAGGAGCACATTGAATATCTGTATCAGATCTGGACCACACATCAAAAGTCTAAATGATAGATGTTATAGAATTAGGACCGCCTCGTAGGCTTGACAACCATCTCGGAAGTCGAAACCAGATAGTATTCTGGGGCTATTCGCTTGACCCCGGAGCGAGAAGTGTGAGAAAGCCTGGATTTCTTTAGAAATTAAATTAAATTTAAGTATTCAGAGACTTGATGTTTGTGGGCCAAATATAAGCAATCAGAGCGTCGAAATCTGACCCAAATACACCCTCGGATCAGGAAACGTTTCCCATACATGTCTGTGTACTTGTAACCCTGATCGAGACTCTGTGACCGTTGAACTGAAACTGGTTCGTCACGTGCGATCTGGAAACCCGATTGAAATGAAAACTTAACTTGACCTAGATCTATAGTCAGTGAGCTTAAATCTGAATTTTGGCTCAATGGAGGACTCCATAAGTGCTCCGTTGAGCTGGAACAGATGCCCTTTGGACATAACCTAAGTATACCTTAACCCTGGGTCAATTTTGGAGAGTTTTGGGATTATATAAGGACCTTAAACCCTCTCTCATTCTCACCATACGAATTTAAGAAAACCTAGGAGAGAGAAGAGAGAAAAGAGAGAGAAAGTGAGAGAAGAGTGAGAGGTTCTTCTTAGCAATTATTCTGCTAATCCACATGCTTCTTTCCTGCTATCAAATCATCATTCCAACGATTCTAACTTCGTTCTTAGGTAAGAAAGACCTAACCCTAACTTGTTTTAGGGTTTCTATTGATGCTAGTAGTTTGATAGCTAACCTAGCTTGTATTACAGGTTGATATTCCACGTATATGAAGACTTACAGTCTTTGTTGAGTTCGTTACGCTTCTATAGTGTAAGGTGCGGTTTTTAGATGCTTAGGTTGTCAGCTTTCAAAGCTTTCAATGTTAGATAATGATAGATTCATGATCTGGATGCTATTTCACATGTACAATGCGATGTTTGTTTTACGATTCAGTTACGTATACAAAATATGGCATATAGTGTATTCTGTATATTTGTAGAAAATACCATATACGTACAAATTTTGAAAATCATTGTGTGTACATGCTAGTTATATGTGTAATACTTGCTCGACGAAAGAATTCGCCTTAATACATGTTTTTGCTAATATACGTTATGTATGTTAATAGTGTATTCTAAGTGTTTGTGAAAATGCTTGTAAGAGTAAGTACTTAGATGATTGTGCTTTAGGTAGGTGTTGAGATAGGATTCTCAACTAACTTCGAGATGTATATGATTTCCTCCATGTTGGCTATTTAATTTAATCGCTTACTTATGAAATATATGTGTTTGTATCTCCTGTTTATATTGTGCTTTATAACATGCTTGTTAACATGCTTGAATTAGTTTGTTTATTCTGCTTTACTCTACATGCTTCTGGTTAAGGATTGAATGTGATAGGGGCTATGATTATAGTCTAGGCGATCGACAACAGACTTGAGTTCGTGGTTAAGATTCATTCGCCACGTAGGATGTGTTTGACGAACCCGAGTCGTACTTCGGTTGGCGACAGTGGTTAGGCCACGCAAAGTACTTATGCACTTCATGTCGTTCAACTGGTTGTGCGCTCGTATTAGTCGGGCTCGTCAAGTAACCTGATTTGTCTAATGTATTTTCACCACATTTGGACGCCACTATTTGAACCTAGGGTACCAAACTTACCAGTGTAACCCCGTTAACCTTGGTACCTCGGTCCGCTAAGACTCATGAGCCGGGCATGGTGGTATGGGACACTGTGGTCGAGCTGTCGGCCTACGCTGGGCCCACGTGCCTCCCCGTAGTGACCAGTGAGCAACCCAGACTCGTGAGTCAAATATGGTGGTATAGGACACTGTATTCGAGTTGTCGGCCTACACTGTTTTGATGGGTGATTGGGGACTTGTGTAACGAGTGCGTGTAATAGCCCTGATAGCCCTGACCATACCCGGTGTAGTGACCTCAAGCATACTCTAATTCTGCAGTGAGACAACGAGTCTTCCCATAGTAACAAAGTATAAACTAGGCCTGCATTGATAAGGTGATGGGGGAGCGGTGCAACTAGTGCGTCTAATAGCCCTGACAGCCCTTTGCAACGACCTAGAACTACACCATCGTATGAGATTATCGATGACTGACGACCCTAGAATAGATCATTGTTTGGGAATGATATAAGGGAGGTACCCTAGTTTCCCAATACTACTGTATGAAAAGGACTAATAACAACTCGATAATCATGTTCATATCGCACTACATGTGCCTGGAAGATGTGGAGCACTGAGGGATGAAAGCATGTCGCAGACATAAGATAATTTCGCACGAGGGAGTATGTTGGCGAGGGCATGCATCATTATTGCATCTCATCCTTGCATTAATTATAGTAATTAGGAATGTTTGATTTGCTTGCTTTATCATTATCGCTTGATTGATTTGATAACATGTTAATCTTTGCTCTATGATTCCACTGAGTTAGCTACTCACTCCCAAGTTATGGGATGGTGTTATGGACACCCACCAGACTCTGTCTTAGACGTAGGTACCGACGATTCACTGGAGGTTGAGCCTGATTATTATGAAGATCAGGATGAGTTTTCCTTCATGTAGTTCTCCGGCGGCTTTGCTTAGGCAATCCGGACTTATGGGACTACTGGGCTATCACGACAGTTGAACAATTATTTTAACATTTTGTTTTTAATTCCAATATATGTATATGATGACTCAGTGAAGTAATTATACTCTGGAGACAAATCAAGACCATTTTATTTTTATACACATCTATATATGTCTTTTAGTCTTCCGCTTGCGTTTTATACATTGATCTGGAGTATGAATTATTATTTGGTATAATCTCACTCATGTTTATTGTACTAACACAGACAACATTCAACCATAAGCATTTGTGTTGCATAAGTTATGTTTTGGAACTCGGGTGTTGAGTTGCTACTCGACCCCCGATTTTCAGGGCATTACACAACAGATGGCCATGGAACAATATAAGCTGCATTAGTAATAGAGGGACATGGATGAAGCGAATATCAACTTGATCCAAGACTAATAGCCTTAATAAGTTTTCGACAGCAAGCCTACGGTTTGATTATAGATAAACACCATGATGGACCCACACACAAACCTACGGTTGGTATCTCATCTCTATCATTCCCTGTGGAGTGGGGGGTGGCCACCTGATTTATGGATATGGGATTGTCTTCTCCATATCCTAGAATTGAGAATAAAACCTAGTTTACAGAGTGGATGGTGCATATACAACTTTGTGGGCCCCACACTGACTTACAGTAAGTAGTTTGCCGAATCATAAGCTAACTTTTCATCTCACCCATTCAACAAATCTCCATTAATCAACTGGTTTAGCGGTCAAATTAGTGCATTTTTTAATGATCCATCTAAAGTGAGGTTCACTGTTTCGATGGTTTGATTTGATTTAATATTGTGCCACGTGTACAGGCTTCTTGGTGCCTGAGTATCAACCATTACACCATGCCAGAGTAATGGTTGAACATACAAATCTCAGGTGGACAAAACCACAAGAAACAGTGGTGGTTGACCATTAAAAACTTGTTGTGGGCCACAAAAGTTTCAGATCGAAGCTGATATTTATTTATGTTTTCCCTTCATCCAGTTCTGTGTGACCTTATCAACAGGTTAGATGGCAAATAAACATTCCTGTGACCCCCATGAAGATTTTAATGGTGGGAATTCAATCACCATTGTTTCTTATGGTATGGTCGACCCATGAAAAGGATTTGCTTCATTTTTTGGGATTACACCCTAAAATGATTTTTGAAAATGGATGAAGCTCATTTTAGGGCATGATTCTAAAATTGAAGAAAATCCAAATCTTAGGCGGAACACACCACAGGAAACCAGAGTATAAAAATCCATAAATTACTAAATCCCCAAATCCATAAATCGACATTGAGAGGTTAAGAGAGAGAGAGAGACTAACTGCTGTTTTGAGGAGCTAGAGATTGTAGATGGTTCGCAAGATTTCCTCTCCTTCTTCTTCTTCTTCTTCTTCTTCTTCTTCTTCTTTCGAGTGCTGGGATTTGAAAACCCTACCGAGAGAGAGAGAGGTGTTGGGAGAGAGGCTAGAAAACCGATAGTCGGGCGCACGCGCACGCGAGAGAGAGAGAGAGAGAGAGAGAGGGTTTAGGAGAGGGGGATTTGGGTTTTGGGAGGGCGCAGGAATAGGGTTTTGACACTGATTTGCTTTTTGGGAGGGTGCGGGTTATGGGTTTTGGGAGGGCGCGGATTGCGTATTGAGTAACTCAGTACGCTTATTATACTGAGTAGACTCTGTGGGGTCCACCTTGATTTATGTATTTTATCCACTCTGTCCATCCATTTTACTTGAATATTTTAGGGCTTGAAGCAAAAAATGAAGTATATCCAAACCTCAATTGGACCACACCATAGGAAACAGTGTGAATTGAACATCTACCATTTAAAATTTCTTGGGGCCCACAGAAGTTTTGGATCAAGCTTGTATTTGTGATTCCCTTCATCCATGTTTTTGTGATCTTATGAACAGGTTGGATGAGAAATAAACATTACTGTGAACCCTATAAATACCTCAACGGTGGAAATTAATATTCCAATGGTTTCCTATGGTATGGTACAGTTGATCTTTGGGTATGCTTAAATTTATATCTTAGCCCCTAAATAAGATGGAAAAATGGATGGACGGCGTGGATAGACTAGATACATTCATGGTGGGCGTTAATGTATTGTATCAACCTTGTCCATTCATTTGGAGAGATCATTTTATGGGATGATCAAAAGAACGAGTCAGGTCCAAATCTAAAGTGGCCCCACCACCGAAAACAGTGGGGACAGTGACACCCACCGTTGAGACTTTCTTAGGGCAACTGTCATGTTTATTTGAGATCTAACCTGTTAATAAGTTTTTAAAAAAAAGACATGGATGAAGAGAAAAATCAAATATCAGCTTGATCCAAGACTTTTGTAGCTCTCTGAATTTTTTTTAGTACGCGTTCAATCTTCACGTTTTTTATTTTTTTATTTTGAATAGGTGGGTCAACTTGAGATTTTGATCTGCATCATTCTTTGACGCTTGCCCTGGAATGATCTGTATAGATGAATTTATGGTGTGGATAAAACACATACATCATGGTGGGGCATTTATAACTTGTTGACGTCACTTCATTGCTTTGTGGGCCCTACCATGATGTATGTGTTTCATCCATTCCGTTTATCCATTTTTAACTATTATTTCATGGCTTGATCCTAAAAATTAAAGGGATATAAATCTCAGGTGGTCCACACCACATGAGAACAACAGTGATTGGATATCCACCATTAAAATCCTCCTAAGGCCCACTGTACTGTTTATTTGACATCCAATCTGTTAATTTGGTCATACAGGACCAGATGAAGGGAAAAAACAAAAATCAGCTTGATCCAAAACTTTTATGGCTACCAAAATGTTTTTAATGGTCGACACTCATTCAACACTGTTTCTGTAATGTGGTCCACTTGAGATTTGGATATATCTCATTTTTGGTCTCATATTATAAAATTATCTATAAAAATATATGGACGGCATGGATGAAACACATACATCATAGTGGGGGCCACAGAGCACCGACCACCATCTATTGGCTGGTGTCAGGGGAGTAGCCAATCGGTTCCAAGCGTACTGAGTAAATCCTGTGGGGTTCACCATGATTTATTCATTTTATCCACTCCATTCATCTAGTTTAACATATAATTTTATTACATAAGCTCAAAAATGAAGCCTATAAAAATCTGAAGTGGACCACATCATAGGAAATAGTATAAACTGAACGTCTACCATTAAAAAATTTTGGGAGGCCACTGAAGTTTTGGATCAAGTTGATATTTTAGTTTTCCCTTCATCCATTTATTTGTGATCTGTTGAACAGGTTGGATGACAAATAAAAATCACTGTAGGCCATAGGACGTGGTGTTGCTAGTACATTCTGGTTCCAAAAATTGAATAGATCCAAATATCAGGTGGACCACATCTAGGGGAAATTGTGGTGTTACCAGTCCATTCTAGGACGTGGTTCCACATCTAGGGGAAATTGTGGTGATCGAATGCTCACCATTGAAAACTTTTTAGGGCTTACAGACCTTAATAAGGTCAACCAGACTTATATGAAGGGAAAAATACAAAGAGTCCCTATCCCAAAAATTAGGTCATTCGCCTTAGTCAACCGAACAATGTATGGTTGTGAAAGGATAAGCCATAAGCTTATTATAATATTTATTTTTTAGTCGATTTTGAATTAAGACGATTTTGTAGCGGTCCATCTCAATCAGCTATTAGGCTTATAATAGTTGACTGTGCTGCTCATCTGATGGGCCCTAAGTGGTCTAATTAAGCTTTGGATTTGACTCATTTTTTAGACTTAGGGCCTGTTTAGCCGGGTGGATTGGAAGGGATTGAATGGTATTAGGGTGGATGACATGGATTTCAATGTAATGATGGTGTTGTCAGTGGATTGTCTTAAGATCCATGGGATTGCTGTATCCCGGGATTGCTATATCGAGCCTATTTGGCATGCCCGACCAATCTCGGGATTAAACCTTCCCATCCGTTCCAATCCCTCTAACCAAACACGTCTCAGGTAAATTTAAACGGATTACCGTAGATTGGATGGGATTTAAGGGCCTGTTTGGCCAGGTAAATCCCACAGTATTAGGAGGGATGGGATTGACAATATCCTGGGATAGGCATGACGAGCCAAACAGATCCGGTGAACATGTCCCAGGATATGAGCAATCCCATGGATCTTAAGACAATCCACTGACATCACCATCATTACCTTAAAATTGATCCTATCCCTTGGATGGATTGGAAGGTAAAATCTCGGGATATGCACGGCATGCCAAATAGACCCAGTGAACTTGTCCTAGGATATAAGCACTCCCATGGATCTTAAGACAATCCACTGACACCACCATCATTACTTTAAAATTGATCCCATCCCTCCTAATACCATGGGATTTGCTCGGCCCGGATAAAAAATCATTACCTTAAAATTGATCCAAACACACCCTAAACATGCGTATAGAGACATTCAACATCGCCATTAGGTGGGGCACGTCGTCTAGATTATCCTGCCAAATACCTTAGCCCACTAAACTTTCTGACAGTCCACGTACGCATGTGAGGAAATACGCAATGGTCTCAAAAGAGGAAGGAAAGGAAAATGGAGAGAGCATCCTTTTTTAAGGTGATTATAGGAGATTTTGAAGAGAAAGTGGTATGTTTTCTATAGCTTTTTCTTTCTATTCCATTCAAATGTGATATATTCTCTATTACTTTTTTCTTTTCATTGCATTTAAATTTAGGTGGGCCATACCATCTAAAACTACGTGAAGACATCCTAAAAAATATAAAAAGCACTTGGTGGAGCCCAGATGAGTTTTGGATGTGGTTGAAACCTAGTCTAACTCCTCATCCAAGTGGGACACACATAATGAATGGGCTGGATTTGTGAATCACATTTAGGTGGGCCCAATATATGATTATGAATGTTACTCCTCTCCATTATATTATGTGGTGTGGCCCACCTAAGTCATGGATTGAGTTTGAGATTATCATTTTAAGGACTTGGCCCACCCGAGTCATGGATTGACTTTCTCCATACCGCTCAATGCTGAGGTAGATCGTTTTAAGATATTAACCAAAAAATGGGCCAGGTCCAAGGCTCACGTGGACTACAGAGTGGGGATTGACAGTGTGGAAACATTATTCCCATGGTTTCCTATGGTATGGTCCACTTGAGCTTTAGATATACCTCAATTTTTAGGCTGAACCACTAAAATGATTTGAAAACATGGATGGATGGAGTGGATAAGACAAATACATTCATGGTGGGCCCAACTAAGTTTACGATATCATTTTAGAGAATTATCTAACAAAATGAATAATATCCCAAAATTAAATGGACTACACCACAAATACCAGCAAGGGATGATGATTTTCACCTTTAAAAATTTTGTGGGGCCTACCATAACAATTTTTGCCTCATTATTTGGCTCATGACTTAAAATGGATGAACAGTGTGGATATAACAAATACATCATAGTGGGGCCCACAAAACTTGGTGTCGTCACCATATGGTGTCCAAGAGGGAAACAGATTGGCTACTGCCCTTGACACCAGACCCATGGCTGATGGTCGTTGCTCTATGGGTCCCACCATGATGTATGTGTTTCATCCATGCCGTCCATCCATTTTTACATATCATATTAGGGCTTGATACCAAAAATGAGAGGGATATAAATCTCAGGTGGACCACACCACATGAAAACAATAGTGATTGGATATCCACCATTAAAACCCTCCTAAGGCCCACTGTACTTTTTATTTGACATCCAATATGTTGATTAGGTCATACAAGCCCAGATGCAGGTAAAAAATAATAATATTAGATTGATCCAAAACTTTATATGGCCCCTAAAAGGTATTTAATGGTCGACGCTCATTCAACACTGTTTCATATAATGTGGTCTAGTTGAGATTGGGATATACCTCATTTTTTTGTCTTATACCATAAAATGATATGGAAAAAAAAGATGGACGTTAAGGATGAAACACATACATCATAGTGGGGCCTACAGAGCACCGACCACCAGCCCTTGGAGCTAGTGTCAACGCGAGTAGCCAATCCATTTCAGCTATCTATCCTCTCTCTCTCTCGGTGCTCTCTCTCACTCTCACGCACCCTCTCTCTCTCTCGGTCCTCTCTCAACTGCACGCTCTCTCTCTCTCTCTCTCTCTCTCGGTGCTCTCTCTCACTCTCGCGCACCCTCCTTCTCTCTCTCGGTCCTCTCTCAACTGCACCCTCTCTCTCTCTCAACCGCACTCTCTCTCTCTCTCGGTCCTCTCTCAACTGCACTCTCTCTCTCTCAACCGCACTCTCTCTCTCTCTCGGTCCTCTCTCAACCGCACCCTCTCTCTCTCTCAACCGCACTCTCTCTCTCTCTCGGTCCTCTCTCTCACACACCTTCTCTCTCTCTCTCTCTCTCTCTCTCTCTCCTCAGAGCTCGAGAACCCTATTTTTGGCGTGGACTCATGATCGAGGCTCCAACTCAAACAGGAAGTTGTTCTCTTCCTCTAAAGCTCGGTTGACTGTGAGGTATCTCTCTCTCTCTCTCAATCTCTCTCAATCTTAATACTGATTGCAACTATTTGGGGATTTAGGGAGTTAGGTCTAATACACAACTGAACCTATGCAGTCCAAAATAGCTAATAGAATGTTGAGGAAACATTTGATCCCCGACCTAAAGTTAATGCAGTGTAATCAGGTTTTCAGTTTGTATTAGTGGGGCCATGGTTCATTGATCCAGATCATCGGTCAGTTGTGTTGTGGATGGTGCACCATGGGTGCACCAAACTAAAAAAATCTCCCAAGATTGAGAGATCCTAGCCACCAATCTGTAGCCTTTTTCAACGAATGTGGATAGTTCCTCTTGAATACATATAACTGATGGATATCTTAATCACTCAAGCTGAACCTTAAATGCTAAAAATAGTAGGAAGTGGGTGTGGGAGTGGATGCAGAAACTACTAGTAAATAACCATTTTCAAGCCCAAAGTTTGTAGGAATTGTGAGATTATGAAGCAGGAAAAAATGGTAGTAGATTTTTCTGCAACTATAGGGTGAGCTACAACACAACAGATGAATATATATATATATATATATATATATATATATATATATATATATATATATATATATATATATCTTGGCAACGAACATGACATGTAGATAGGATAAAATTTCTATTTTTGAACTAGAATGACATGCTTTTTGTTTTTTGGATGATAGATTATGAAATATGATAAGGTCACATAGAAGTGAATGAAGGGAAAAATATAAATATTAGCTTGATGACATCAAGCAATTTTAAGCCATAGGCAATCAATCCTCACTAATTATGTGGTGTAGTCTTCTTGAGCATATGTGATTTGAATAGTGGTTGGAATTTCTTACCAGAGGATATAATACTGGATTCTGGTTTCGTTTCCTATAAATCTATAACTGGATAAGGATTTTAAGGGAAATAAGTTCAGATCTTAGTACTGGAACAAGATCCATTATTTTTTCCCCCAAAATTTTGAGTCTCCTTGTTATCTAGATCTGTAGAAAAATGGATTAGGGCTTTCCTAAAAATCAGTTAAGTTATAGTCTAAAAATCAGTTTAGAGCTTTTATTTTTCTACAGTATTTTGAGATATTACTTCTGAAAAAATGTTATTCTGTGTTATACCATGATGTATTTTTTAGTTGCTGTTTAGATGGATTTAGGATATACCATTTGAAGAAGAAAAAGAGAAAAGTGGGGAAAAATAGGGTGGTGTTTCTATGACTTGAGTAAATTGCTGCTTTGTGAGTCAATCATTTTGAAGCAGCCTCATGGTTTTGAATTAGACGTCGATTTCTGTGTTACAGTTGATCTGTTGAAAGTAATCCTAAGAACCCAATGCTTAGCAGGTCAATTGTTTTGTGATGGACTCTGTGTCCTTTATCATAATTTTATAATCTCCTTTACAACCTTACTATTTCTTGTGGTGTGGTCTAATTGAGCTTTGAATCTGCCTCATTTTTTTTACTCATGCCTTAAACTGAGCTGAAAAATAGATGGCTGACATGGATAAAACACATACATCATGGCAGGGCCCATGAAATTAATAGACTTTTGGGCATGCATCTCAGTGGGTTGCTAATTGTTTTTTTTAAAGTAATGACATTTTCTTTAATCATATTGCACACTCTAGAATTCTGATTATCTACAAATTTATTCCTTTATTTTGCAAATGCAAAGGATGGCACATACAAATCTCCTAAAGTGCATGATCCTATTCACATTACACATTTTAGCTTGATTGAATTGTAGAAATTTGTATATAGGCACATGCTCATCATTCAGGCACAACAGATTCCCATGTTACATCTGGTTATTCATTATCAGCACTAGCTTCACCCCGAACCCCAAATTTCATCTATTGAATGTTGACAGATGTTCATCTCGGTAGCCATTGCATTCATTTCACTTGCCTTGTCCATCAGTTGCTTAGTTTAATCTCTACCCCCACACACACTTAACAATACATTTTCAGGCGACTGACACAGTGTCTAAGATTATTTTATCCCTGTGATTAGGGATATTTGGCCGCATTATCGTGGTGGCCTATCAGATCAACAATTTCAATCGGCTTTAAAGGACTTAGCAAGAATTCTCTTTACATAAGGTAAACTTGTTTTTTCTCTTCCTCGAGAGGGGCAAAAGTCACCTCGCCGCCATTTCTCTCTCTTTCTCAGTAAAATGTACTCATTCTAGAGTGAGCGGCGGTGCAAGCTCTGCACGTGAGTTTGATTTCAACCTTCATAGCAAGATTGCAAGCATGAATCTTTTTACTAGATTTGCAGCGAAAATGAAAGTCGATAGTGAAATTTTTTCAAACGTCCCTCCAGGTTTTATTGAAGAAGATAATAACGATCTTATTGAAGAAGATGATGAAACCTAAACCTGGGGGATAATTGCTTATGATTGATAA
Organism: Magnolia changhungtana; assembly: GCA_030180095.1. Lineage (NCBI taxonomy): Eukaryota > Viridiplantae > Streptophyta > Magnoliopsida > Magnoliales > Magnoliaceae > Magnolia > Magnolia changhungtana. The sequence continues at coordinate 993,610 of JASAUF010000140.1, read as the reverse complement.
GTATGATGGATGGTGGATGTGAGGGGGGCCAAACAAACTTGGGGGATAATTGCTTATGATGTTGGAAACCAAACATGTTTTTTTACTTTTTGGTTGATAAGTATGTTCGTTACCAAATATACTTATCAACTAAATAAATAGAAGCCAAGACAAGCTACTTATGACATAAGTAGCCTATCCAAAGTAACTTACGATCCAAACACCCCCTAAATGTCAATGTTGTTTAGATACCTCAAGTTGAGAGCATTCATCATCTCCTACGTGGAAACGAGTTGGCAAATGAGTGATGGAATTATTTTTGAATCTTCTTAGTGTAAACTTAAGAGATTGTTTTCCATTCAGTTGTGTTGATAGGTGGCTGCCAAGAGGTTCCGCTAACAATCTAGTTGCGAACTCTTATGTGCATTGTTCCTTCGTTAGGGAGATTTTGGAAAGCTAGGAATAATAGCAGATCTACGGCAAACAAGTAGCACATGGTATTGGAATCAGAAACATCATCAGCTGGTTGAAGCTAGCATTTGAAGGGAGTGCTTCAAAAAACTATGTTGGACCGTCTTCAGATAAAAATTCACAAGTTATTCATAATCATGTTATTCCTCTAATATAGGGCCACACGAGAGGAAACAATTGAGAATAGGTTAAGGTTTACGTTTAAGAAATGGGGTTCGGGTTCAAGATTGGGTTTAGGTTTTGGTTTTCAAGTTTAGGTTTTAGGTTATAGGTTATAGGTTTAGGGATTTGAGAATAGGTTAAGGTTTATGTTATAGGTATAGGTTAAGGTTATAGATTTTAGGTTACAGGTTTACGTTTAGGTTTAGGTTATAGGTTTAGGGATTTGAGAATAGGTTTAGGTTACAGGTTTTGGGATTTGAGAATAGGTTTCGGTTTAGGTTTAGGAATTCGGGTTTAGGTTCGGTTCGGGTTCGGGTTGAAAGTTTTGGTTAAGGTGTAGGTTTAAGTTAAGTGAATTAAGTTTAGGTTATAGGTTAAGGTTTCACCATCTTCTTCAATAAGAATGTCATCATCTTCTTCAATAAAACCTGGAGGGACCTTTGAAAAAAATTCACCATCGACTTTCATTTTCGCTGTAAATCTAGTATAAAGATTCATGCTTGCGAGTGACACTACGAAGGTTGAAATCATACTCACACACAAAGCTTGAACCACCGCGTCGACAGATCCAAAAGGAAGGGTATGTTGGCTACTTGGGATGAATCGTCTGATTCTGAAGCCTCTTCTGAATCAGAAAATTCAGAAACCGAGTCGGGCAGTGAACTTAAGGCCCTTATGACTCTAGCTAAGTTTACCTTTTCCGATCACGATGATTCAACAAGTGAAGAAAATTTGGATAGTGATCATGAAAATGATGAAGATCTTCAAGATGCTTACAATGCCTTATATAAGGAAAGTTGTAAAATTGCTGTTAAACTTAAACTTCAAAAAGAAAAGTTTTTTAAACTTAAAGAATGTTTTAAAACCCTTGTTTTAGAAAAATCTCAAATTTCAGATTGTTTTGAAAAATCGAAGTGTGATCTAGAATTCAAAACCTCCCTAATTGAAAATTTGAAATCTGAAAATGAGAAACTTAAAAATGAAGTATCTTCTCTTCTGAGTTTGAAGGACACATGGAGATATGCCCAAGGTGATCCAAAATTAGAAAAATTATTATCCGGATCAAGAAAATGTGGCGATCGATCCGGGTTGGGCTATGATAAAAACACATCTCCTAAACAGAAGAATACTCCTTCCAATTTTGTGAAAGGAGAGACTTCTAACTCAAAAGGAAATGGTACCAATCAAGTTTTTTCTAAAAATACAAAAACTCTTCAAAAACACAAAAGCAGCTATATAAATTTCAAAAATCAGATTCGAAACCCACTAGCTGAAAAAATTGTTGATTTACTTAAGGAGCTATTAAAATCTAACTCAGTAGGTCACTCTTACAACTATAAACAAAAGAAGACCAATTATTCTCCTAAACCCAAAACAGTACTGAAATGGGTTCCTAAGGTTACTTGTTTGGTTGCTCACACTGCTTTCAAAGCTACAAGCCATTCGAAATGGTACCTAGACAGTGGATGCTCCAGACATATGACAGGCGACAAAGCTCTATTCACCGATCTTAAAGATATGACTGATGGGTCAGTCACATTTGGTGATGGTAGAACTGTAAGATAATTGGCAAAGGTACGGTCCAACTCTATAACCTTTCCTTATTTAAAAATGTCTTATATGTTGAGGGTTTAAAACACAACCTGTTGAGCATATCTCAAATATGCGATAACAACCATAATGTTAAATTTTCTAATCAAGGTTGTGAAATTATAAACGAAAAGGGTTCTGTAATATTAACTGGTCGCAGAACTTCTGAAAACTGCTATATTGTAAGCAATGGTAGCTCATCTAAACAAACGTGGTACATGGTCCATACCGATGAGACAGAATTATGGCATAAACACCTTGGACATGTACACTACCAAAATTTATACAGATTGAGCAAAAGTGAACTAATTAGAGGACTACCTAAGATGCAAAAAGTAGACAAGATTTGTGGTGAATGCCAGTATGGTAAACAAACTAGGAGCTCTCAGAAAAAGGTGAACTCCAATATCACCACAAGACCACTTGAGCTTCTCCACATGGATCTTATAGGACCAACAAGAATGGAAAGTCGAGGTGGCAAAAAGTACATCTTAGTTATTGTAGATGATTATACAAGATACACTTGGGTTTCATTCTTGAGAGATAAATTAGAAACCCTTGATGAAGTGAAAAAGATTATAAAACGGATTCAAACTGAAAAATGTTCTCAAGTCAGCAAGATCCGTAGTGATCATGGATCCGAATTCGAAAATAGCGGTTTTGAGAAATTTTGTAGCGATTAAGGAATATCGCATGAATTCTCTACACCTAAAACTCCTCAACAAAATGGTATTGTCGAGAGGAAGAATAGAGTGCTTCAAGAAATGGGAAATGTTATGTTAAATAGCATGAAGCTCCCTAGAATCTCTCAAATTTGGCAAGCATTGAAGACAACACTGCACATTATTAACCGTGTTTATATTTGTAAATCTAATAATAAAACGGCTTATGAAATGTGGTTTGAGAAAAAGCCTTCTCACAATACTTTCGAGTTTTTGACAAAGAAGTGCTATATTTTGCGTGACCGTGAAAATTTGGGAAAGTTCGACACTAAAAGTGATGAAGGGATCTTTTTAGGATATTCTTTAAACAAATCAGTGCATATCGTGTTCTGAACAACAGACCGGTGTGATTCAAGAGTCAATAAATATTGTGATTGACGATCTTTTGAATACACCTGTCCCTAGTTCAGATAATGATGAAGTTCTTATACTTGAAAAACAAGAAATTTCATCAAGTGAAACTAATCCAGAATTAAGGACTGTTAAAGATCATCCAACTTCTCAAATACTTGGAAACCCTCTCACTGGTGTGCGCACTCGTAGACAATTAGAGGACATATGTAACTACGTATGCTTTACATCCCAGATTGAACCGGTTAACGTAAAAGAAGCACTTTCGGATGAAAACTGGATTCTTGCGATGCAAGAAGAACTTAATCAGTTTGTCAGAAATGATGTCTGGCACCTTGTTCCTAGACCTAAAGATAAACATATTATTGGAACAAAATGAATTTTCAAAAACAAATCTGATGAACTTGGAAATATTATTCGAAATAAAGCAAGACTAGTTGTACAGGGGTATACACAAATTGAAGGTATTGACTATAATGAAACATTTGCTCCTGTAGCTCGTCTTGAATCAATCAGACTTTTTATCTCCATTGCATGTTTTAGGAAGATTAAAATTTACCAAATGGATGTAAAGAGTGCCTTTCTGAATGGTGATTTACATGAAGAGGTATATGTTGAACAACCTACAGGGTTTGAAGATCCTAAATTTACTGATCATGTGTATCATCTTAAGAAGGCTCTCTATGGTTTGAAACAAGCTCCCAGAGCATGGTACGAAAAACTGACTAAGTTTTTACTGAGTCATAATTTTCAGATGGGGTGTGTTGATAAGACGCTCTTTGTTAAGAAACATAACGATGATATTCTAATGGTTCAAATATATGTTGACGATATTATTTATGGATCAACCTGTACTAACATGATCATTGAGTTTGCAGATTTGATGAAGTCTAAATTCAAAATGAGCATGGTTGGAGAATTAAACTATTTTCTAGGGTTGCAAGTAAAACAACAACCTGATGGAATTTTTATCTCTCAAACCAAATATGCTCAGAGTTTAATTAAGAAATTTGGATTTGAGAAAGGTAAAAATTTTGATACTCCTATGAGTACAACTTTGAGACTCTCAAAAGACTCTACAGTAATGATGTGGATCCTAAATTGTATCGTAGTTTGATTGGTAGTTTGCTTTATCCGATCGCTAGTAGACCGATATTGCTTTGAGTGTTGGTATTTGTGCTCGTTATCAATCAAATCCTAAAGAATCTCACTTAATCATTAAACGGATTATGCGATATGTCGCAAGTTCTACTAAACTGGGTCTCTCGGTATCCACATGAGACTAATGTTCAATTAGCCTGCACGCAGATGTCGATCTTGGCCGGGAAACATTGATGATAGGAAATCAACCAAGTGGTGGTTGTTTCTATATTGGAAATTGTCTTGTTTCTTGGTTTAGCAAGAAGCAAAGTTCTATATCGCTATCAACAAAGGTTGAATACATTGTCACTGAAATGCATGTACTCAACTTGTTTGGATGAAACGAATGTTAAGCGATTATGGAATCACTCAGATTCTATGATTTTATTTTGTGATAATTCCAAAGGCAATAAATATCTCTAAAAATCTGTTCAAAGATTCACGTACTAAGCATATTGACATTAGATTTCATTACATTTGTGAATTAGTGGAAGAAAAATTAATATATTTGGATTACATTCCAACCAAGACTCAACTTGTGGACATTTTCACTAAACCGCTCGACAAAAGCAGGTTTAATAAATTAAAGTTTGATCTCGGTATGTGCAATTTAAATTAAATTTGCGTGATTTGGTGTATCATAATGTACATAAGTTTGATGTTTTATTTGCTTGAATTTGAAAATTATTTAAAAATTTTGCAAATTTTGTGTCGTACTCGACCAGTCGTGAGTGTACATGACCGGTCGTGCTACGACCGGTCGAACACTTACACGACTAGTCGTGAAACTCGGGATTTCACTTTAATTTGGGGATTTTGACTCTTCTTCTTCATTTCTTTTTACTCTCCAACGGTTCTAGCTACGACCGATTGAACCCACCTTCATAGTACATCAAGGTTAGTGATTCTTTTGCATTTTTTTTGTAGATTCTTGCTATTAGTATTTCAAATCTCATTCTTGTAGAATCTATTTGGTCGGTCATTGCAAGTTTGGGGTTTTATCTTGAAAAATCTGTTTTATTTAAACCCCATTTCTTCCAACTTGTTGTTTCCTTGAAATCCTTCTGTGAAAATGGATGCTAGAGGTAAAAAGAAAACTACTCGAGGTCCATCTTCTTCTAGATCAGCTTCTATTGTACAACGTCATCTTCGCTCTCCTGAAAATAATCCTTCTAATGCTCGGGATTTGCGTATGCGCAATGTTATTGTTGAGCGTCATGTTAATATTAATCACATTGCTTCATTTGGTATCCCTCCTCTATTAGAATCTGTGGGATGGGATAACATCTTACATTGGGGTGGAGCTGCATACCAGTCCATTGCCCAATCCATGTTTGCATGTATCTGTGATTTTTCTCTTGAGAATTTAACTTTTAAAGTTAATACTCAAGAAGGATTGTTTTTAGTAGATCGACATTTGATTGCTGACATTATGGAAATACCTGTCAATGATGAGAGCATTCCAATTCATATTTTACATGACAAATTCTAGAATCCGAACGAAAAATGCTTACTAGAGATTTATGTAATTTGGATGTTCATTGGACTCATAAAGGTCATGTACTTCCCTCAAGGTATTTGTTACCCGCATACGTAGTACTTCATAGGATATTCATCTCAAATCTTTATCCACGTTCTGGTAATAAAACCGAACTCACTGCTTTCATGGTTCGTGTTTTGCATTCTGTAGTCTCTGGTGTAAAAATATGTCTACCTTCTTTAATTTGTTATTCCATTATTTTATCTCGTTACCATCCTGGACATAGTGATATACCCTTTGGTTATTTATTGACTATGCTGGCAAATCATATGCTCGTAGCTATGCCTACTAGAGAAAAACCCATCCATCATCTCCCTTTTAATAATTTCAATCTTAACAAAATGAATTTAGAATTGGCTGATGGCCAAGTGGATGCTGGTAGCAGTGGTGCTGAAGCAGGAAATGCTCAAGCTAGTGATCTTCCTGAAGACGTGAATATGGATGATTTATTTGAAGAACTTGAATCAGACTCGGCTGATGATCCCGATTTTCAGCCTTCTGATTTTGATGAGAGATTGAATTCCCTTCAAGAGCAGGTGGCTCAAATTCGTGTTACCCAAGACACGCAATTTTCATATTTACGCAAATATATGAGGCGGATTGCAAAGGGTTTACATAAAATTGATCCATCTAATCCTACACCCTCTTCTGGTTCTGACTAAATATTTGATGTGTCTGTAATATTTTTTTTTACTGAACTTTTCGTGCTTACTGACTTTTTGAATTATACACTATGCTCTCTTGAATCAACTCTTATTTTCTTTATTATTGATGCTCTTCTTCCTTTGTCATTTTGTGTCAAAAAGGGGGAGAAGTTTTGGAGGCTTTTGATTTATTTCCTATTAATCGTTATGATGTGCTTCTATTACTCAGGATATTACTCAGGGGGAGTTAAGCTTCTCAGGGGTAGTTATGGGAGAATGATGCTAGTTATTACTTATCATATCTATATAACTGTGAATGATGCTAGTTATTACTTATCATATCTATATAACTGTGCATGCTTCTCTATTGTGAACCTGTTGTGTTTGTACTTCTCTTATGTCTATTGGAAGTATTATTACTTGGGTGTTTTGTCACAAATTTGACAAAGGGGGAGATTGTAAGTGTTATGGTCTTATACTCCTTTGGTTGTCAAATTTTGATGTGTCAAAACATCTATCTGTGTCCTGTGCTTGTATGATGATTTATATGAATTCAAGACACTGCATAAATACTTCAAGAAGCTACAAGTTGAACTTTTCAAGAAGCTACATGTTGAAGTCTCAAGAAGCTACAATGTTGATGTTCAAGTCTTAAGAAACAACTCATGACTTCAAGACTAATAAGCAATGCATGAAGTAGTTGTTATGCTGATGAAGATCTCAAGTTTGAAGCTACAACAATTTTAAGATCTCAAGCCTGATATGGTTCAAACAATCTACATTCGTTGAATGGTTGAAGTTCAATGTCCATACGACATGATTCAGGTTTGAATGACCTTAGGTTGACCCTTTAAGTAGGTCACTTTGGATACATAAATCAAATATTTATTTTACATAAGTTTGGTCTATTCTACGACCAGTCCTAGCTCTTGTTCGACCAGTCCTGGCATTGGTTCGACTAGTCCAAGAAATTCAACGACCAGTCCTAAGTAGTTGAAGATTTTTCAGAATTTTTGGTACGCCCACGACCAGTCCTGGAGGTCCTTCGACCGGTCGTAGGTGTGGCTTCGACTCGTCCACGACCAGTCGTGGATCTACGACTCAAAGTCCAGCAACGTAATCTATGGTCCTACGACTAGTCGTAAGGATCTACGACCAGTTGTAGGTGACCCACGACCAGTCGTAGGCTACTCACGACCAATCGTGGAACGACTTTCAAAGATCGCGCTCAATATTTCAAAAATCTGTTAGAGCTACGACCAGTCGAAGGTTTCTAAGACCAGTCGTACGAACGATTTTTGCTTCTATAAATTGAACATGAAATTCAGAGTTTTCACACTTCAACTCTATTCTATTCAAGAATTTTCAAGTGATCACTCTGAGATAAGTCTGTGTTTATTTTAAGCTACAATATGCTTATTTAATATTCCTTTTTGCTAGCTTATTTAATTTGATTTTGTTTCTATATTCCAATCTTATTTGAAAAGAGGAATTATCTTATTCCTTCTTCTTGGAATCAAAATCAAATATAGCTACGCCCAACGTGTTAAATCTAAAATCTATTAGAATTTAGAACCTTATGAATGTGAGTATTAGAAATTGAACTTTGACATTCAATCATCTACTCTGATTGGTTCTACCGGGCTGCTAAGAAAAGGAGAAATCTAGGTATTTTACAATTCTGTAAAATTTATTTAGTTTTGGTTTTGTTTGAGGTTAAGCCAGAAAAATCTCATTGTATTGGTTTTGTTTGAGGTTAAGCCAGAAAAATCTCATTGTCTTCGGTTTTGTTTGAGGTTGAACCAGAAAAATCTCATTGTATTGGTTGTCTGAGGAAAACCAGAAAACTCAGAAAAGAGGGGTTTTTGAATTGTGTAAGCCCAAGTGAAAAAGACACAATTGTAAAGGTTTTTGGTGAACCTAAGAAAACCTATTTGATAGTGAACGCTAATATCCCCTGTGTGAGGATATTAGGAGTGGAGTAGTTTTTTGTGTGGCTGTTGGAAAACAGTTGGTGTACACACAGGCGAACCACTATAACTCTTTGTCTTGTGGATTGAATGCTTGCTTAATTTTCATATCTTTTATCATTCGATTGTGTGGAATGTACAAGTGGATGTGAATGTTGTAACTATTTATATTTCAAGCAAGTGTGGGGATTGTTGTAATAATTTAGATCTATACTTCTGCATTTAATTTCAATTCCTTGCTATTTCATTTACTTATATTAAAATTGAGTCCTTGATCTAAAAGAGGTTCTAGAAATAAGGTTGTCCTACCATAAGCCCTTGTTTATTATGGTGTAAGGTTGTCCTTAGAACTGAATTTGTATCAATCTCTCAATACTCATTTATCAAGGTGATTTAAAATTTAACATTGTGAATTGATTCATATTGTAAGGCTATTGGTTTAATTTATTTTCGCTAATTATATTTTAAATTTGGCATAGTCCTATTCACCCCCCCCCCCCTCTAGGACATATAGCTTGGCCTTTTCAATCTTAATCTCAACTCCCTAACTTAAACCTAAACCTAAACTTGAAAACCCAAACCTAAACCCAATCCTGAACCCAAACCCGATTTTCTAAACCTAAACCTTAACTTATTCTCAATTCCCAAAGCTATAACCTATAACCTATAACCTAAACATAAAACGTAAACCTAAACTTAAAACTTAAATGTATTCTCAAATCCTTAAACCTAAACTTACACCTAATCCTAATCTCAACTATTTAACCTAAACCTAAAACCAAAACCTAAACCTATAACCTAAACCTATAAGCTAAAACTTAAACCTAAAGCTAAACCTAAACTTAGACCTAAAACTTAAATGTATTCTCAAATCCCTAAACCTAAACCTATACCTAATCCCAATCTCAACTCCCTAACCTAAACCTAAACTTGAAAACCCAAACCTAAACCCGATCCCGAACCCAAACCCGATTTCCTAAACTTAAACCTTAACCTATTCTCAATTCCCTAAAGCTATAACCTATAACATATAATTTATAACCTAAACCTAAACCTAAACCTTAACCAAAACCTATAACATAAACCATAACCTATAACCTATAACAGATAACCAAAACTTATAACCTATAACCTAACCTAAACCTAAACCTATAACCTAAATCTATAGCTTAAAACCTAAACCTACACCTAAAACCTAAATGTATTCTCAAATCCTAAAACCTAAACCTATACCTAATCCTAATCTCAACTCCCTAACCTAAACTTGAGAACCCAAACCTAAACTCTATCCCAAACCCGAACCCGATTTCGTAAACCTAAACCTTAACCTATTCTCAATTCCCTAAAGCTATAACCTATGACCTAAACTTAAACCTAAACCTAAACCTAAAACCTAAATGTATTCTCAAATCCCTAAACCAAAACCTTAACCTATTCTCAATTCGCTAAACCTTAACCTATAACCTAACTTAAAAAAACCTATATTGTACACTTATAACCTAAAACCTAAATGTATTCTCAAATCCCTAAACCTAAACCTTAACATATTCTCAATTCCCTAAACCTTAACCTATAACCTAACTTAAACCTAAACCTAAACTTATAACCTACACTTATAACCTAAAACCTCAATGTATTCTCAAATCCCTAAACCTAAACCTACACCTAATCCTAATCTCAACTCCTTAACCTAAACCTAAACTTGAAAACCCAAACCTAAACCCGGTCCCTAACCCGATTTCCTAAACTTAAACCTTAACCTATTCTCAATTCCTTAAACCTTAGCCTATAACCTAACTTAAACCTAAACCTATAACCGACACTTATAACCTAAACCTAAACCTATAACCTAAACCTAAAACCTAAATGTATTCTCAAATCCTGAAACTAAACCTACACCTACACCTAATCCTAATCTCAACTCGTTAACCTAAACCTAAACTTGAAACCCCAAACCTAAACTCCGAACCTCGAACTTGATTTCCTAAACCTAAACCTTAACCTATTCTCAATTCCCTAAAACTTAACCTATAACCTACACTTATAACCTAAACATAAACCTATAACCTAAACCTAAAACTAAAACCTAAATGTATTCTCAAATCCCTAAACCTAAACTTACACCTAATCCTAATCTCAACTCCCTAACCTAAACCTAAACCTAAATTTGAAAACCCAAACCTAAACCAGATACCGAACCCAAACCAGAACCTGATTTCTTAAACCTAAACCTTAACCTATTCTCAATTCCCTAAAGTTATAACCTATAACCAATAACCTAAACCTAAACCTAAACCTAAACCTATAACCTTAACCTAAACCAATACATATAACCTAAACCTTAACCTTAACATATAACCTATAACCCATAACCCATAACCTATAAACTAAACTTATAACCTATAACCTAACCTTAACCTAAACCTAAAACCTAAACCTAAACCTATAAGTGTAGGTTATTTTTCTTTTCATTTGTCTGGATCACCTCTCATATGTTCTCTCTCTTTTCATTTATTTTTTTCCATAAGATTATTTGTGTTTGAATGGATGCAGTTTATGTTTGGATGAATGTAGTTTATGTCTGGATGGATTTACATAGTTTGGGTTTAGATGGATGTGAATATGAATATGATGAAATATATTATATAACCGGTATATATTAAGAAGAATATGATCAATTATATTCTAACAGGTGTATATCAGGAAAGTTTAGATGGAATATATCTATATATATATATATATTTATATATATATATATATATATTTAAAAAAGAGACTTTTACCTACGAAATATATATATATACATTTTCGTCGCTAAAAGTCTCATCCACGTTTTTTAGCTACGAAAAGTTTTGTAGCTAAAACTAAACCTTCCGATTTTTTTCAAAAACTGTTCACAACCTTTAGCGATGAAACTTTTCATCACTAAAAGTATCATCCATGTTTTTTAGCTATGAAAACTTTCGTAGCTAAAAGTAAACCTCCCAATTTTTTTTCAACAACTATTGACAGCCTTTAGCGACGAAAATTTTCGTCGCTACAAGTCTCACCACTTTTTTTAGCTACGAAAATTTTCGTACCTAAAAGTAAACCTTCTGTTTTGTTGAAGAACTACTCGCCGCCTTTAGCGAAGAAACTTTTCGTCGCTATAAGTCTCATCCACGATTTTTGGCTACGAAAAGTTTCGTAGCTAAAAGTAAACCTTTCAATTTTTTTTTTCAAAAACTGTTCATAGTTTTTAACAATGACAAGTTTCATCGCTAAAAGTCTCATCCATGTTTTTTAGCTATGAAAATTGTCATAGATAAAAGTAAACCTTTTGATTTTTGTCAAAAGTTGTTCGCAGCCTTTAGCAACAAAAATTTTCGTCTCTAAAAGTCTCATCCATGTTTTTTAGCTATGAAAATTTTTGGAGCTAAAAGTAAGCCTTTCAATTCTTTTCAAAAATTGTTCACAGTCTTTAGTGACGAAAAATTTCGTCACTAAAAGTCTCATCCACGTTTTTTAGCTACAAAAATTGTAAACCTTCCATTTTTTTCCAAGAACTGTTCACAGCCTTTAGTGATGAAACTTTTTTCCATCGCTAAAAATCACTTCTAGCAACAAAAATAAATTTCGTCACTAAAAACCCTCTTTCTTGTAGTGATACATCACGGTGGGTCGCATACACGGGACTAATATACATCACCAAGGGCCACGACCCATGGGCCTCAAATACATCACAATGGTTATGACCCATGGGCCTCAATATACATCATAAGTCATAATGAGCTACGACCCATGGGCCTCAATATACATAAAGTGGGCCGCATCAATGGGTCGCACCAATGGGCCTCATATACATCAAGTGGGCCACATCAATGGGCCACACCAATGGGCCTCACCATCTACACCATTCATCTATATTTTAAAGATCATTTTAGAGTATTTCAAAAAAAAAAATCATACCAAAAGATTATCTAGATCGCACTCCAAATAGTGGCGGAGATGATGATTAGAAGATCATCTGGACCATACCACAAATAGCAGTAGTGATAATGTTTCCTGCCGTTTAAAATTCCCAGGGCCCACCATAACGTTTATTTTCTATCCAATCTACTCATATGGTCACAAAGGCCAGAATCGAGAGGAAAAAAAAATAAATATCATATTAATCCAGAACTTCGGTGCTCCCAAAAGGATTTCAATGGTGGACGTTCAATCTCTCCACTATTTTTACAATGTGGTCCACCTGATAGATCTGCTTGTAACACCCCGGATTTTTGCCAACCTGGAGATAGAAGTCCTTAGGCAATGGGTCAATCCTAACACCTTATTAACTTGTCAAAACTCATTCTCAAAGTCTAAAATCACTTTTTAACCCTTTTCCTTCACAAATCTCACCTTTCACCACCTTGTTCTTTAAATCTTTCTAAGTACTTTCACACTAGACACTAATCTTAAAGTTTAGGTGATGAAGAACAATACTTAAATTAAAAGTTTCTGTAAATAGTATGTACATAAATAAGATGGGCTTTTGACTATTAACCTTATGGAATCATCGACGAATAGGTTATTTAGAAACATCGGCCTCTCTTGCCCTAGGACCTTATTCTGTCATAATTAGGGCGTAATTTAATTAAGTGTTAATAGCTTGAACCACCTTCTATACCAACTACCAAAGGCCCGAGTATCACCTCAGATAGAAATCTTACAGGACAAAATCCTTTAGAAAATAGGCAAGAATTAGCTAGTGTTAAACTAGAGTACCTGTGAAATTAGCACCAATCACTTTAAATATGATCTGTAAGACCCAAAACTTGTAGAATCATCAACGCTACATTATCCTAAAATCTCGGATCAATCTTATTACCCGGCTGCTCTCGGGAGCATCACGACACCCATTATCATATCTGGACCGCACATCGAAAATTTGAATAATATGAAGTTATAGAATTAGGACTGCCTTGCTGGGCTTGATAACCAACTCGAAAATCAAATCCAGATAGTGTCTCGGGGCTATTCGCTTGAGCCTGGAGTGAAGAGTGTGAGAAACGTGAAATTAAGTAGAAATAAATTTCAAATTTAAGTAATCTGAGACTTGTCGCTTGTGAGCTTGTATAAGCAATTAGACCATCAGAATCTGACCCAAATACAACCTCGGATCAGGGGAAATTTCATACATAGGTCGGTGTAATTGTGGCCCTGATCGAGTTCCGGTGGCCTTTGAACTGAAACTGGTCCGCTACGTGTGATCTGGGAACTCGACGGGAATAAAGACTTAACTTGACCTAGATCCAAGGTTGGTAAGCTTAAGTCTGACCTTTGGCTTAAGGGGGGCTCTAGAAGTGCTCCGTTGGAATAGTCTCCTTTTGGATATAACCTAAGTATACCTTGGCCCTGGGCCTATTTTCGGCAATTCTGGGCCTATATAAGAGGCTTAAACCCCCTCTCTCATATCCCATACGAATTTGGGAAACCCTATGAGAGAGAAGAGAGAAAAGAGAGAGAGAGAGTGAGAGAGAAGTGGGGATTCTTCCTGGGATTCAATCCCATTGTCCTACGTGCTTAGCCATCGCATCTATCTCGCTTTTCCGGCGATTCTGATTCCATTTTCGGGTAAGAAAACCTAACCCTAATCAGTTCTAAGGTGTCGATTGTTGCTAGTAGGAGAATAGCTAACTTAACTTGTACTATAGGTTGTCATATCAACGTTGGCGAAGGCTTAGAGTTTCTAGTGAATCCATTACATTTCTATGGTGTAAGGTGCGGACTTTAAGCATATAGGTTATGGTTTTCAAGGCTTTCAATGTCGGTTGATGATATATTACTGATGTGGATGCTATTGCACATGTACAAAGTACTGTCCGTTTCGTTTTTTAGATATACGTTAACTATGTTGAATATACTGTATTCCTCATATTTGTAGAAAATACCATATACGTATGAAATACGAATTTGTGCTTGCCATGATTAATTGTTGTTTATATATACTAGATACATGTGTATCAACTTCTGGGCGAACGGATTGGCCTAATACCTGTTATGTTAACATACGTTGTGTATGCACAAGGTGTAGCCTAAGTGTTTGTTGAAATGCCTGAATGAAAATGGATTTATGATTTGTGTCTGCCATGTGTATTGAATGTAAGAACATGATTGTGGTGTACTAGACAACCCCTTAGCAAAAGGATTTGCCCTAAATCCCGCCACGGACAATGCACGCTATGTGTGTTAAAGTGTGTAGCCCAAGTGTTTGTGAGAATGAACGAATGATTATGGAACGTAGATTCGTGCTTGCCATGGCTATCCGTCATGGGTGCACACGTGTTATAAATGGGGCAACTCCCTACTGAAAGGATATGGCCTAATACCTATGTGATCAACATACATCACGTATGGTGATGTATGTAGTCTAAAGTGTTTGTTGAAATGTCTGAATGAGTAGTAGTTAGTAAATTATAATGTGTGAGGGTGTTGAGATATGATTCTTAACTCCTTTAACTATGTGTATGTTTTCCTCCATGAACCATATATTATGGTGTCTGTTTATCTATGTAATGCATATGTGTAAATCCATGTTTAAATTATATTCCAAAAAATCCGTAAAGGGTGATGGGGGAGTGGTGTAACGAGTGCGTGTAACAGCCCTGACAGCCCTAAGCGGATAATATCGGATATTTGATTGTATAAGTTGAAGTCTTGATTCATGACTGCTTTAACTAATATTTTGCTGTAACTGAATATGATTAGGACTATTGTATAATCTAGGCAATCGGTAACAGGCTCGCAACACAAGACACGTTCGATGAATCAGAGTCGTACGATGGTTATCGATAGCGGTACCTTGTCGGTTACTTTAGCGTATGCTTGTACCAGTCGAGCTTGTCAAGTAACCTGATTGACCCGATGTATGTTCACCATGTTTGAACGCCATTGCTTGAACCTAAGGTACCAAACTTACCAGTGCAACCCCGTTAACCTTGGTACCTCGATCCGCTAAGACTCATGAGCCGGGCATGGTGGTATGGACACCGTGGTCGAGCTGTCGGCCTACGCTGGGGCCACGAGCCTCCCCGTAGTGACCAGTGAGCAACCCAGACTCATGAACCGAATATGGTGGTATGGGACACTGTATTCAAGCTGTCGGCCTACATTGAAAAGGTGATGGGGGAGCGGTGTGACGAGTGCGTGTAACAGCCTTGATAGCACTTTGTAGTGACCTTGAGCATACTCTGAATCTGCGGTGAGGTGACGAGCCTTCCCGTAGTAAACAGAGTATAAACTAGGTCTATATCGATAAGGTGATGGGGGAGCGGTGCAACGAGTGCGTGTAACATCCCTGACTGCCCTTTATAGTGACCTAGAATCGCATCATCATATGAGATTATCTAGGACTGACAACCCTAGAATGGATCATTGTTTGGGAATGATATAAGGGAGGTACCTTAGTTTTTCAATACTGCTGTATGAAATGGACTAATAATAACTCGGTAATCACACTCATTACATAGCATTGCATGTGCCTGGAAGATGTAGAGCACTGAGGGATGAACGCATGCCGCGGACGTAAGATGTTGTCACATGAGGGAGCATTGGCGAGGGCATGCATCATGACTACATTTCATCCTTGCATTAATAAGAGTAGTTAGGATTGTTTGACTGTACTGCTTTATCATTACTGCTTGACTGAATTGATAACATGTTAACCTATGCTTTATTGTTCCACTGAGTTAGCTACTCACTCCCACGTTACGGGACGGTGTTGTACACACCAAACAGACTTTGTTTGACTTTCAGGTGAAGGCGAAGCTTATGAGGCGGAGCCGGACCTTTGTGATGACGATGATGCTTACTTGTATATGTTGTGTTCTGGCAGCTTCATGTGAGTCGTGTCTTGATCGACGGGGTTACAAGGATGTTGACTAGATGCCCTTGCACTTTCTATTTGGTTTTGAATCGCACATGTATATTCATTTTTTTGGTCCAATTTGGGATATATACATATATTATCTAACCTGGTATCATTATCACACTATGGAGGCATCCCACAGTTTATATCTTTTATATATTTATCACAGTCTTCCGCTTGCAAATTTCACTTGTCTCTGGGGTATGATATGTTGTTTTGGCTTAATCTCACTCATGTTTAATGCACTAATACAGACAACATTCAAACATCATTCATTATGTTGCATAAGTGATGCGTTGGGACTCGGGAGTTGAGTTTATGCTCGACTCCCAATTTTCAAGGCGTTACGAGATGGTATCAGAGCATGATTTGGATTAAATCGGACCTGAGTTATGGTCACACGATGTACGCTGATGCATTTCGACTTAGGTGGGTGCAAGAAAAATGTAGAAACAGTAGTAGGTGTCCTAGTTTCACCAATTGGCGAAGTTCACTAAAATTGGTCATTTTGTTTGAGTCTATACTCAACTGTGATCACATGAGTCAACCCCGAAACACTTCTAGATCGTCAAATGATGAGTCTAGATCACAAATCACCCCATCCCAGCCCTTAGGAATGTACAAATATAGCTGTGCATCAGAAACTACTCGAAATGACGAGCCAACCCACACCATTCCAAAGGGACCCAGAGTGGGCCCCACATCTTTTTGGGACCCAGGGGGTAGGAGGACCTCGCCCCATGGGCGAGCCCTCGCCAGATCTTCCAGAGACCGGCGAGGACCTCGTCGGGTTGGTAAGGCCTCACCGACCAGCGGGCTCGGCCAGGCGGGCCGATCGGGCCGAACGTGTTTGGGGGTGTTGTATGACCCCCTGATGTAGGGTGGGTCAATTGTAAACCCTCCTAGGTCACCCCTCATTCACAAAATATCCCCCCCAAGCTCTCCTTTCTCTCCCAAAATTCAGTTTTCTCACTTAAATCGCCCCTTCCATCACTCCTTCCATTTTCGTGCAACACACCCACGACTCTCTCAAAATCCATCACCACTGCTGTCTACACTCTTCATCCTCTCTCATTTGAACTCTTAAATCCCCATATTGTGTCTTAAAATCGTGGGAACTTCATATCCCACCTCGTTCTTCTTAGAAAATTAGTGTTATCATCATTTTATGCTCCCAACTGCCCTCTATAGTTACATGCATCTCCCATCTTCATCTTTTCCTTGCTTTGAGTCCACAAACCCCCTCTTGTGACTCATTACTTCACAACTCCACCATCCATCTCAATCCCACACTTTGTTCCTCTCCAATGGCCTTCTTCACGCTAGTTATGGCCATATTTTCGATTTTCACCTTTCTCTCTCTCATGGGAAAGAGAAAGGGTGCCCCTCCTCCTTCGCCAGACTCGGATGCCTGGTCATCCATGCCGTCGCCCTGTGGCTTGTTGCTGCGTTAGGATCTTTGTGTTTTCATGTTGATGGGCCTAGTAGTGTAGTAGTTGGTAGAATGTTAGATGTTTGAAGCCTTGGTCATGCATCTTCTGTCATGATTTATGTAACACTGTGTCTCATGTATTATGGCAAAGTTTGGTAAATGAAATGTATGTGTAAGGTATTGCCCCTAGATTGGGTGTATTCCATGGTTTCTAATACCATGTTTGGAATGTATGCAATTAGAAGTAAATCCCGGGATTTCCATTCAAAATACACTTAGAAAGTCATCACTATGGGATTTGGAAATCCCATCTTACACTTTCCAACACAAGGATTCCAAAGCCTATAAAAATTAATTTTAGTCCCATCCCACCCTCCTACTAAACATGTCACTCCCAATCCCGAGGTAAGATTAGCAATGCAATCCATTTAATACAACTTCATACCACTGGCCAAAAAGTCCCTTAAAGTTGTGGACCTGGAGTTGGTACTCCTAGATTTTGCAAACAAAATCCAATAAATTAATATAACGTGAACCCTAAGACTTCCTTAGCTAGTATGAGCATGTGTGTAGTGCTCGAGTGTACTTAAATTCAAGTTCAAACAACTTTTGTCCCTAAGCAATAAAAACAAATTCTTATATTAGAAATGGTGTAACATTATCTGGCGTATGAGCATAGACTTTGGATTACTACTATTGGTTGGTTATACTAAAGAATGTAAAACACTGATTTTGCTAAGACAATTGAAAGATAAACTTAGTTAGTAGGCTTGATTAGGTTGGAGTGAAAGTTCATTCTTTCGTTGAATCCCCTTAATACTTATAGGCTTCTTTAGTAACTCTTAGGAAGCTTGTTTGACGTAGAAACTAATCACGCTCAGAGAAAACTTATATATCCCTTCGATTTAACATTAGATCAAATCAATATACCCTTTAAACTTGCCTTCCCAAAGACTTATTACAAACGGGAATACGGAGTAGATAACTATATATATATATATAAGCGAGGTATTCGCGAATTGAATTGAATTTTCAATCCTGGTAGTTACTAATGAACTCTATGCTCTGATCAAGCAGAAGGTCGGGATCAACTAGGATTAAGAACTAATACGACAAATTTTTTGTCTTCATGAGGCAGAAAGTCTATGTATCCGACTCAAACCTACTACACAACTTTTCTTCCGTGTTGGCCCAACCACTTATAACCAAAAGTTTCATACTTCGTCTTTGAGAGGTGTTGAGAATATATAGCCAATAGAGATTTTTCTTTTTAGGCCCAAGAAATGTCTCAAATGGGCAACAAACAGTTACAAATTAGGTCCCAAACCACAGACTATTCTGGCATCCATATTGTGCATATGAACTTAGAACGATAGTCTACCTGTTAACCTATTTTGTCCAAATTCTTTATGTACTAATAATGTACAAATTATCTTACAGTATAAAACTAGGCATAATTAAAGAAAGTAAGTCGGGACCTTGGTAAAAGTCCTTCCTTGGTAGGATTAGGTATCTTACCACAAACTCACACCCGTCCCTGGGTCAACCACAACACCCATGTAAGACCCTTATCCTAGTCCGTACCATTCCGTAGGCTTCCACGGTCCTATTGGTCAAATTCAGGCAACACGCAATCTTTTATCGGCAGTTGCGCGTGATAGGGTAGCAATCTGGTTTGGAGTGTAATAGACCTCGATGATTTTCCCAGAGAGGAACCGTACTGATATGTGGACATATTGGGCAGGAATTGCATACTCATTCATTCATTCATTCACTATCCACTCAGGCTGGTGGTGCGCAACTAATTGTTGTGTACCTCGCATGGTTAGAATTTCGATTGGACACGCAACTAACCTGAGATCAGGAGTCTACTACATTGAGTCTGGCTATCCAAATTTAGGTATGGGACTGTTTTGGATAGAAGTCCCTTGTGATGGACCCCATAGCCTGCGATACTACGTACTATCATCCCGAACTCACTCCAGCTTAGTCATTTCATTTGCACCGCATATTACATTGCATCCACAGTACTTAGCATTGATATGGCCATTAGCATTCATGCCTTATGTCGCATAGCCTTGGTACGGCTGATGGCACTTATAGACTTATCAGTATATTTCTGCTTATTTCAATATTGCATGATTTATGGCATTATATCCTCGACATCTAATATTTGGCTCTCTTTGACTCATCATTTTCATAGCTGATTTGCATTATGTACCCTGATATTGTATGACTCATGTATTTGTCAGTACTTCCATTTACTCTGATTACTTTGATATTGCTTACTCGGCACTTATCTTGTGCACACACTTTCACCACCCACTAAGCTTTTTATAAGCTTATGCACGATAGATACGTGCAGGTGGCGTTAGGTTGCAGCAGCATTGAGCTTAGAGCGTGCAGCAGACTTATGGAGCTTTGATTTTTGACATATGTATTTCCCTTTCAGCACTGTATTCAACCGTTTATAATAGTAGATATGTGATGATGATGTTGCCTTTATGATTTGGGATTGCTTGTGGTTATGCTTATTATTAGATAAATGTACAAAAAAATCCTCCTTGTAAGATCCCAGGATCAGAATCTGGCGTATAGGCACTGGGAACCAAGAATGGGGTATTATGGAGGCTGTCGGCACCGAATTTGACGATAGGGAATTTTATGAGCTCGGTTTTCGAGTTTGGGGCATGACAACCCATCATTTTAGCTCTTTTCTATAACCATAGGTACCAACGCCATAGTACACAGCATTGATGAAAGAAAGACCAACGTATTGGGAGATCATATCCCATTTCAGGTAAGGGATAGGTCATAAATTACACCTCGTTCCGATGTACGGATCAAGACATAGATTCTTGAGCCTTGAGAAAATAATTTTTAAGGGGGGTAGAATGGCTATGAATGCGGTTGAGTTAGGTAGGTATACTCGTCTGCCCACTCATAGGCACAACGGAAAATTGGTGGGCCGATAGTCCACCGCCCAGGATTGAATGGAATTGATGCAGACTTGTAACGCCCTGAAAATCGGGGGTCGAACATAAACCCAACTCCCGAGTTCCAGAACATCACTTATGCAACAAAATGAATGATGATTGAATGTTGACTGTATTCGTGCATTGAACATGAGTGAGATTAAGCCAAAACAGTATATCATACTCCGAGAGACAAGTTAAATTTGCAAGCGGAAGACTGTGATAGATAGATAAAATATATAACTTATGATGAGTCTTCGAGTGAGATAACATTACCGGTTAAATAAATACAAGTGCGGTTCTAAAATGTACCAAATGTGAGGAAGTGTAATGCCTCCTATCCCATGTACCATAGCCCCACATCAATACAATATCGGTCTTAATTGACTCACGAGAGATACTGATAGGAGAATTCCTCCCATCATCATAGAAGTAGTCCGGCTCTGCTTCACAAGCATCGCCACCACCTGAAACTCAACAAATCTGGTTGGTGTGTACAACACCGTCCCGTAACGTGGGAGTGAGTGATCAACTCAGTGGAACAGTAAAGCATAGGTTAACATGTTATCAATTCAATCAAGCGAATGATAAAGCGGACAAATCAAACATTTCTAACTACTCTTGTTAAGTGCAAAATGAAATGACATGATGCTGTATGCCCTTGCCAAACCACCCTCAAGCGACATCATCTTATGTTCGCGAATGCTTACTCCCTCAGTGCGCCACATCTACAAAGCACATGCGGTGCGATGATGCTCATGATTACCAAGTTTTTATTAGTCCATTTCAAACAGCAATATTGGGAAACTAAGGTACCTCCCTTGTATCATTCCCAAACATGATCCATTCTAGGGTCGTCAATCCTAGTTAATCTCATACGATGTTATGGTTTGAGAAGCGTAGTGAAGGCATCGCAAAGGGCTCGTCACCCGTCAGCGCGGATACAGATCTTACCGTATGCGACTCAATTGCTGGCCGTCAGCTCAAGTACATATCTCACCATACCTGGCTCAATCACTAGCCGTCAGCTCGAGTACAGGTCTCACCGTACTCGGCTCAACTCATATCTTCTGAGCTTCTGTTGTGAAAGACTCGTCGTCAATCACGGACCTTGGAGTATACTCGAAGATACTACGGAGGACTCGTCGCCGTCAAAGACGAGCACAGGTCTCACCGTACTCGGCTCTCGCCGTAAGTATCGACAAATTCGAATATAGTGTCCCATACCACCATAATCGGCTCACGAGGTTGGTTGCGCAATGGTCACTACGGGAGGTACATGACCCCAGCATAGGCCGACAACCGACCACGGTGTCCCATACCACCATGCCCGGCTCATGCGTCTTAGCGGATCGAGGTACCATGGTTAAAAGGGATTTCACTGGTAAGTTTGGTACCTTAGGTTCAAGCAGAGGCGACCAAACATGGTGAACATATATTAGACAAATCGGGTTACTTGACGAGCTCGGCTAGCTCGAGCGCACAACAAGTTGAACGACATGAAGTGCATAAGCACTTCGCGTGGCCGACCACTATCGCCAACCGAAGTACGACTCGGGTTCGTCGAACACATCTCACGTGGCAAATGAATTGCAACCACGAATTCAATTCTGGTACCGATTGTCTGGACTATAATCATAGCCCCAAACATAATCAATTCGCATCCATAGCATGTGGAGTAAAGCATGATAACAAAGTAATTAAAGCATGCTAGTAGGCATGTTATAAGGCATGTTATAAAGCATGATAGAAAGCATGTTGTAAAGCACTTCATCAATAGGAATACAAACACATATATTACAAGTAAGCGGTTTAAGCAAATAACCTCATGGAGGTAGTCATACATGTCTCTAGAGTAGTTGAGAATCCCATCTCAACACCCTAAAACATTACAATTTACTAACCACTACTCATTCAGACATTTCAACAAACACTTTAAAATACAAGAATCAACATACATGACATATGTTGATCACAAAGGTATAAGGCCAAATCCTTTCACTAGGGAGTTACCCCAATCATAACGCGCATACACCCATGACGGATAGTCATGGTAAGCAGGAAACCAAGTTCCATATTCATTCAGTCATTTCCACAAACACTTGGGCCACACATTTTAGCATATATAGTGTGTATTGGCCGTGGCGTGATTTAGGGTAAATCCTTTTGTCAAAGGGGGTATTGCCAATACAACAATCAATTATCCATGACATTTAGTCATGGCGAACACGAATGAGAATTCGATACTCATTCAGTCATTTTCACAACACTTAGAATACACTATTTCAACATACATGGTGTATGTTAGCAAAACATGTATTAGGGCTATCCTTTAGCCAAGTGAGTATTTTATCCATGTATAATATATTACTACAGCAAATAATCATGACAATTGCATCAGCAAATTTTATACGTATAGGGTATTTTCCAGGATACCCAATTTCAACATACATAGTGTTTACAAGGGAACTTGTAATACGGCGATTCTTTTCGCCAAGCTAATATTTTATTCATATATTGTATAATCATATATTAAATAAGTATGTCAAACATTATTCCAAAAGAAATACGTATACGGTATTTCTAACATACACAATTTCAACATACGTCACATTTACAAGTGAACATGTATTTTGGCGATTCCTTTCTCCAAACTAGTATTTTATTCATATATTATATAATCATACATTAAATAAACATGTCAAACATTTATCCCAAAAAAATACGTATACGGTATTTATACGAATACCAAGAGTATGTGAAATTCCAAATTCTACAACGTTAATCGAAACAGGAAACGGAAAGCACTTTGTACATGTGCAATTGCATGCAGATCATGAATCTACCATTATCTGACATTGAAAGCGTTGAAAACCGCAACTTATACACTTAAAGTCCTCACCTTTGCCTTTGGAAACGAAACGAATCAGCAAGGGTAGAAGAACTTCCGTATACGGGAGATTTCTAGCCTAAAGAGCGGAATCGGTTAGTTGTTACATAGCCTACGACGATTCTACCACAAATCAGACCTAGGGTTAGGGTTTCCTACCTTAAAAACGGAGTCGGTGACGCCGGAAAAACATCAAGAAAGTGGTGGTGCAGCCCGTTGGATGGCAGAGAACGACGGCAGGGAGATTCTCCCACTTCTTCCTCACTCTCTCTCTCTTTTCTCTCTCCCAAAACTAAATTCGTATGGCTGGAATGGGAGAGGGTTTAAGGTCCTTATATAGTCTCAAATCTTCCCAAAATAGACTTAAGTTCAAGGGTTACTGCTAATATAGGATATTCGTCACTTTTCCAGCTCAAAAGAGAGGTTCTGGTAGCCCTCCTTGAGCCAAACGTCAGACTTAAGCTCACCACCGATGGATCTACGTGGGATTACGTTTTTGACTAGATCGGATACCCAGATCGCACGTGGCGGACCACTTTCAGTTCGACGGTCGGTGGGCTGCGATCAGAAATTCCAAGTACATGTAAATGTTCCTGAAATTTTTCTTAATCCGAGGGTGTAATTTGGCCTGATTCTGACGGTCAGGTTGCTTAATACTGACGCGTCAACGAACGATGCCGATCACTATTCCTGATATTTTTATTAGGATGGGAATAGTGTTTTTCACACTCCCCCGCTCCGGATCGAAATAAATGACCGTGGGACATCGGTCGGAGCTGATTTTTGAGATGATTGTCAAGCCCAGTGGGGCGGTCCTAGTTCCTTAGCTTCGTGTTAATCGGACTTCCGATGTGCGGTCTAGACCTAATACGAAGTTTTGAGATGCTCCCAGAGCAGTAATGGTAATGAGATTGATCCTAGATTTTAGAGTAACCTAGCGTCAATGCTACTACAAGTTTTGGGTCTTGTGGATCATATTTAAAGCGATTCAAACGGATTTCGTAGCTAATCTAGTTTAGCACTTAGTCACTTTGTCTCATTTCTAAAGAATTTAGTCCTATGAGATTTCTGTCTGAGGTGGTACTTAGTCATTTGTAGTTTGTATCTGAAGTGATCCAAGTTATACTACTTAGCTAGTTTAAGATAGTGTCTAGGGCGGAAGTGCTTTAAAAAAAATTGAAAGCACAAGGTAGTGAAGGGTGGAATTTGTGAAGAAAATGGTTAAGGAGCGATTTTTAGACTGTGGGATTTAGTTCTGACAAGTTGATAAGGTCTTAGAATCGATCCATTGCCTAAGGACGTCTAATCCCAGGTTGGCAAAAATCCGGGGCGTTACAATCTACCCCCCTTAAAACAAAATTTCATCCCCGAAATTGGCTAAGGGTAATAAGGGAAGATTTCTATTATTTTATTTGCCTAAGACTTATTGGTTCCAAGTTTCTACGCGTGGTAGGGTATGTACTAGCTGGTTCATTTTCGTCTACCCCCCTTAAAACTTATTTCTTTATCCATTTCTCATAGTAGAATTTGTTATGGCTTCGATAATGTGCGTATGTTAACGAGCACCGTTTCGATCCTGGGCCAGTGGAATAGGGTCCACCGTGCATCCGCTGCGCCACTTTGATCAAAGAGGCGTATCAGGTGACCTAACTAGATTGGACTCATAATGTTCTACCCCCCTTAAAAATTTATTTTCACCCTCAAGGCTCAAGATTTATGTCCTGCTCCGTATATCGGAACAAGGTGTAGTTTAGGATCTATCCTTGACATGAAATGGGATGCGATCTCCCACTACATTGGTCTTCTTTTCATCAATGTTGTGTATTATGGCATTGATACCTATGGTCATAGAAAGGAGCTAAAGATGAAGGGTATTGTAGTTGATTGCAGGGACAGGTGTGAGTTTGAGGCAAGATGCCTAATTCTACCAAGGAGTTTTGTCACGGTCCAGAATTATCCTATTTAATCATGTCTAGCTTAATAGGCATGCTATCTTTCTACGTTCATAAGCACAATATGTATGCCGACATGGCATGCAACTTGGGACCTAATTCCTAACTATTTGTTGCCCATTTGGGTAATTCCTTGGGCCTAGAAGATAAAGTCTCTATTGGCTATATATTCTCACACTTCTCAAAGACAAAGTTATAAACTTTTGGTTGTAAGTGGTCAAGCCAACACGGAAGAAAGTTGCGTAGTGGGTCTGAGCCAGATACATAGACCTTCTGCCTCGCGAAGACAGAAAATCATCGTATCAGTCCTTAATCCTAGCTGATCCCGACCTTCTGCTTGATCAGAGCATAGGGTTTATTGGTCACTACCAGGATTGAGAATTCGATTCAAACCGCGAATACCTCGCTAATGTGTAGTTTCTCTACCCCGTGTCCCCGATTGTATTAAGTCCTTGAGAAGGCAATTCTGAGGGTGTATTGATTTGATCTAACATTAAATCCAAAGGATATATAAGTTTTCTATGAGCGTGAATAGTTTCTATGTCATACAACCTTCCCATGAGTTATTAAAGGAGCCTATGAGTATTAAGGGGTCCGACGAAGGAGTGAGGTCTCACTCCAACCTAATCCAGCCCATTAATTAAGACCATCTTTCAACTATCTTGCAATTATCCTAGCATAATCAGTCTTTTACGTTCCGTAGTAGAACCAGTAGCCTAGTCTCAATTTATGAATAGTGGCAATCTATTAGTCTATACTTACACACTAGATGATTTCAGATCATTTCTAATACAAGAAATTATTCATCGTGTAGGGTCAAACGTTGTCTAAGTGGAATTGAGTTGTCTGTACTTGACGCTCGAGCCTTTCACACATGCTCATACCAGCTAAGAAGATCCTGGAGTTTGTATTATTAATTTGTTGGATTTCCTATATGGTCAGGTTTGTCAAGACTAGGAGTATCGCTCTAGGTCCAAACTCTATGGGCCTATCTATCAAACAACCATTTACTCCAAAAGCTTAAGCCATCAGAGTGCGGTGGGTTAATGTATATCAAGGGACTTTATCGCTTCAACACTATTTGACCAATGGTCTTAAGTTGTATTAAAATGGGACTGTATTGCTAATCCCACTTCGGGATTGGGAATGGCATATTTGGCAGGAGGGTGGGCGGGGATTAAAATTACTTTATAGGCTTTGGAAAATGAGCATTGTGTTGGGAAGGGTGAGATGGGATTTCCAAATCCCAGGATAATGAGTTTCTAAGTGAAATTTGGAAGGACAACTCAGAGTTACGTTTAATTGCATACATTCCAAACCTAGTATCGGAAACCATGGGATACACTCAATCTAGGGGCCATACCCTACATACACATTTATTATTACTTTTACAATTCTATCCACCGTAAATTTATCTAATGTAATTTGGCCGAACGGACCCTAAACGTTCTCAAATACTTAAAACATTCTACCAACTACTACACCTATCAACAGGAAAACATAACCACCCTAAGATAGTAGCCGACGCAAACTACAAGACAACATATGGATGAGCTCGGATAGAGCCATGGAAAATGAGGATAAGGAAAATAGGGGGGCTGGAGTTTTTGGTTCTCCATGGACTTGAGCCTCAACAGGGATTGTAAAGGCCAAAAAGGCAGGGAATGAAGAAGGGAAGGGAAGAAAATGGATGGGTTGTAGCTGAAAATGAGAGATTGAGTGATTGAGAGAAAGATTTGAGAGTAAAAATAATAATTTTTGGAGAAACAGAGAGCTTGGAGGTGTAGTTGAGAGAGAGGGGCAAAACGGACGTGAAACAGGGGCCCCCACAAAATTTGGTGGGCAGCACACAGACCTATGGAAGTTCTACGCCTTTTCTGGTATTTCTAGTTAGTCTATTATTTTAATTATTTTTCTAGTAGTTCATCATCAAGTATACTTCATCTCCACCAAATTTCATTAGATTTCGTCTTGTAGAAAAATTCTAAAAAATTCAAGAAGCAGCAGCTGTCCAAACTAATAATTTTTGGACAGTTGACACAATGACCCATGTTTAACTATATTAAATAATTTATTATATTTTTTACTTATTTTTATATGAAACTAGACTTGTCAAGCTTAAATCTGGCTTTTGAATCACCTAATTCGGAGTTATAACGAGGGAGTTATGACTTTTCAAAGTCGGACCAAATTTGCAGAAAAATTGTGGCCGAAAACGGGCCAGCCAATGACCTGCGGCCCGCCCGGGCCCGTTGGGCCGCGGTCTGCCGCGGTAACCGCGGTGGAACCGCGGTCCAACTTGTCCGGTGCCGCACCACCGCAGCTGGGGGGTGTTCTCCACCCTCCCAAGGGGCCAATGGTACCCCGGGTCAGCCTCGGGTCCCCCCGGATTGATGCGTATGGCCCACGACTCCGTTTCAAGTCGTTTCGGGTCAAAGCGGACGTATCTTGCAATTCGGAATGAGTTGTCTGACATATAATATATGATTTTGGGGTAGAACGAGCTAATCTATCCAAATAACCTATTTATTTGGTTATATTCTAAAGTTTTAACTGTCAAAAGTCCAATATATACATATATTTACTATTTATAGCAACTTTTTGTTTAAGTATTATTCTTTATCATTTATACATTAGAATTTATATCTGGTATGAAAGGATGTAAAAAAAAATTTTAAGAATGAAGTGGTGCAAGGAGAGATTTTGAAGAAATTGGGCAAAAAAAAGTTTTAGGCTTTGGTGTTGTGATTGACCCGCAACCTAAGAACATTCGTCTCTAAGGAACGACTCAAACCCGTCGACTGACGGCCTAGAAGTGATCGGGATTGTTTCACGTGATCATGGGTGCGTGCGGGCCCAATCTCAGCGATCGATTTCGGTCGGTTTTGCCGTTCGGCGAATTTAGAAAATCCTAAGTCAGTTTCTACGTTTCGTCGCTCCCTCCTAAGTCAGAGTGCGTCAGTGTGCGTCGTGTGACCATAACCCAGGTCCGGTTTAATCAAAATCATGCTCTGATACCATCTTGTAACGCCCTGAAAATCGGGGGTCGAACATAAACCCAACTCCCGAGTTCCAGAACATCACTTATGCAACAAAATGAATGATGATTGAATGTTGACTGTATTCGTGCATTGAACATGAGTGAGATTAAGCCAAAACAGTATATCATACTCCAGAGACAGTTAAATTTGCAAGCGGAAGACTGTGATAGATAGATAAAATATATAACTTATGATGAGTCTCCAGAGTGAGATAACATTACCAGGTTAAATAAATACAAGTGCGGTTCTAAAATGTACCAGATGTGAGGAAGTGTAATGCCTCCTATCCCATGTACCATAGCCCCGTCACTACAATATCAGGTCTTCATTGACCTGCCAGAGAGATACAGATAGGAGAATTCCTCCTATCATCATAGAAATAGTCCGGCTCTGCTTCACAAGCATCGCCACCACCTGAAACTCAACAAATCTGGTTGGTGTGTACAACACCGTCCCGTAACGTGGGAGTGAGTGATCAACTCAGTGGAACAGTAAAGCATAGGTTAACATGTTATCAATTCAATCAAGCAGTAATGATAAAGCAGTACAAATCAAACATTTCTAACTACTCTTGTTAAGTGCAAAAATGAAATGACATGATGCTGTATGCCCTTGCCAAACCACCCTCAAGCGACATCATCTTACGTTCGCAAATGCTTACTCCCTCAGTGCGCCACATCTACAAAGCACATGCGGTGCGATGATGCTCATGATTACCAAGTTTTTATTAGTCCATTTCAAACAGTAATATTGGAAAACTAAGGTACCTCCCTTGTATCATTCCCAAACATGATCTATTCTAGGGTCGTCAATCCTAGTTAATCTCATACGATGTTATGGTTTGAGAAGCGTAGTGAAGGCATCGCAAAGGGCTCGTCACCCATCAGCGCGGATACAGATCTCACCGTATGCGGCTCAATTCTGTCGGCCGTCACTCAAGTACATATCTCACCATACACGCTCAATCACTAGCCGTCGGCTCAGTACGGGTCTCACCGTACTCGGCTCAACTCATATTGCGATTCTTGTGAAAGACTCGTCGTCAATCACGAGACCTTGGAGTATACTCGAAGATACTACGGAGGACTCGTCGCCGTCAAGACGACGACACAGGTCTCACCGTACTCGGCTCTCGCCGTAAGTATCGACAGCTCGAATATAGTGTCCCATACCACCATAATCGGCTCACGAGGTTGGTTGCGCAATGGTCACTACGGGGAGGTACATGACCCCAGCGTAGGCCGACAGCTCGACCACGGTGTCCCATACCACCATGCCCGGCTCATGCGTCTTAGCGGATCGAGGTACCATGGTTAAAAGGGATTTCACTGGTAAGTTTGGTACCCTAGGTTCAAGCAGAGGCGACCAAACATGTTGAACATATATTAGACAAATCGGGTTACTTGACGAGCTCGGCTAGCTCGAGCGCACAACAAGTTGAACGACATGAAGTGCATAAGCACTTCGTGTGGCCGACCACTATCGCCAACCGAAGTACGACTCGGGTTCGTCGAACACATCTCACGTGGCAAATGAATTGCAACCACGAATTCTGGTACCGATTGTCTGGACTATAATCATAGCCCCAAACACAATCAATTCGCATCCATAGCATGTGGAGTAAAGCATGATAACAAAGTAATTAAAGCATGCTAGTAGGCATGTTATAAGGCATGTTATAAAGCATGATAGAAAGCATGTTGTAAAGCACTTCATCAATAGGAATACAAACACATATATTACAAGTAAGCGGTTTAAGCAAATAACCTCATGGAGGTAGTCATACATGTCTCTAGAGTAGTTGAGAATCCCATCTCAACACCCTAAAACATTACAATTTACTAACCACTACTCATTCAGACATTTCAACAAACACTTTAAAATACAAGAATCAACATACATGACATATGTTGA
Organism: Magnolia changhungtana; assembly: GCA_030180095.1. Classification (NCBI taxonomy): domain Eukaryota; kingdom Viridiplantae; phylum Streptophyta; class Magnoliopsida; order Magnoliales; family Magnoliaceae; genus Magnolia; species Magnolia changhungtana. Next base: position 962,946 of record JASAUF010000140.1, on the reverse strand, counting down.
TCACAAAGGTATAAGGCCAAATCCTTTCACTAGGGAGTTACCCCAATCATAACGCGCATACACCCATGACGGATAGTCATGGCAAGCAGGAAACCAAGTTCCATATTCATTCAGTCATTTCCACAAACACTTGGGCCACACATTTTAGCATATATAGTGTGTATTGGCCGTGGCGTGATTTAGGGTAAATCCTTTTGTCAAAGGGGTATTGCCAATACAACAATCAATTATCCATGACATTTAGTCATGGCGAACACGAATGAGAATTCTATACTCATTCAGTCATTTTCACAACACTTAGAATACACTATTTCAACATACATGGTGTATGTTAGCAAAACATGTATTAGGGCTATCCTTTAGCCAAGTGAGTATTTTATCCATGTATAATATATTACTACAAAGAAATAATCATGACAATTGCATCAGCAAATTTTATACGTATAGGGTATTTTCCAGATACCCAATTTCAACATACATAGTGTTTACAAGGGAACTTGTAATACGGCGATTCTTTTCGCCAAGCTAATATTTTATTCATATATTGTATAATCATATATTAAATAAGTATGTCAAACATTATTCCAAAAGAAATACGTATACGGTATTTCTAACATACACAATTTCAACATACGTCACATTTACAAGTGAACATGTATTTTGGCGATTCCTTTCTCCAAACTAGTATTTTATTCATATATTATATAATCATACATTAAATAAACATGTCAAACATTTATCCCAAAAAAATACGTATACGGTATTTATACGAATACCAAGAGTATGTGAAATTCCAAATTCTACAACGTTAATCGAAACAGGAAACGGAAAGCACTTTGTACATGTGCAATTGCATGCAGATCATGAATCTACCATTATCTGACATTGAAAGCGTTGAAAACCGCAACTTATACACTTAAAGTCCTCACCTTTGCCTTTGGAAACGAAACAATTCAGCAAGGGTAGAAGAGCTTCCGTATACGGGAGATTTCTAGCCTAAAGAGCGGAGTCGGTTAGTTGTTACATAGCCTACGACGATTCTACCACAAATCAGACCTAGGGTTAGGGTTTCCTACCTTAAAAACAGAGTCGGTGACGCCGGAAAAACGTCAAGGAAGTGGTGGTGCGGCCCGTTGGATGGCAGGAAACGACGGAGGGGAGATTCTCCCACTTCTTCCTCACTCTCTCTCTTTTCTCTCTCCCAAAACTAAATTCGTATGGCTGGAATGGGAGAGGGTTTAAGGTCCTTATATAGTCTCAAATCTTCCCAAAATAGACTTAAGTTCAAGGGTTACTGCTAATATAGGATATTCGTCACTTTTCACTTTCCAAATTCAAAAGAGAGGTTCTGGTAGCCCTCCTTGAGCCAAACGTCGACTTAAGCTCACCACCGATGGATCTACGTGGGATTACGTTTTTTGACTCGATCGGATACCCAGATCGCACGTGGCGGACCACTTTCAGTTCGACGGCGGTCGGTGGGGCTGCGATCAGAAATTCCAAGTACATGTAAATGTTCCTGAAATTTTTCTTAATCCGAGGGTGTAATTTGGCCTGATTCTGACGGTCAGGTTGCTTAATACTGACGCGTCAACGAACGATGCCAGATCACTATTCCTGATATTTTTATTAGGATGGGAATAGTGTTTTTCACACTCCCCCGCTCCGGATCGAAATAAATGACCGTGGGACATCGGTCGGAGCTGATTTTTGAGATGATTGTCAAGCCCAGTGGGGCGGTCCTAGTTCCTTAGCTTCGTGTTAATCGGACTTCCGATGTGCGGTCTAGACCTAATACGAAGTTTTGAGATGCTCCCGAGAGCAAATGGTAATGAGATTGATCCTAGATTTTAGAGTAACCTAGCGTCAATGCTACTACAAGTTTTGGGTCTTGCGGATCGTATTTAAAGCGATTCAAACGGATTTCGTAGCTAATCTAGTTTAGCACTTAGTCACTTTGTCTCATTTCTAAAGAATTTAGTCCTATGAGATTTCTGTCTGAGGTGGTACTTAGTCATTTGTAGTTTGTATCTGAAGTGATCCAAGTTATACTACTTAGCTAGTTTAAGATAGTGTCTAGGGCGGAAGTGCTTTAAAAAAATTGAAAGCACAAGGTAGTGAAGGGTGGAATTTGTGAAGAAAATGGTTAAGGAGCGATTTTTAGACTGTGGGATTTAGTTCTGACAAGTTGATAAGGTCTTAGAATCGATCCATTGCCTAAGGACGTCTAATCCCAGGTTGGCAAAAATCCGGGGCGTTACAAGACTATACGTAAAGATAGATCACTAAATAGGATCTGAATCTCCCTTAGAATGTCAGTAATGAAGTCATCGAAGGAAGTCAATTAGGGTTCAAGTATTAAACTAATTTGTATTAAAGAAAGGGCCTAATAATGAGTATGAGTTTAACTACTACCATAAACATGAATTAAGATGAGGACTCTCCTAGACCAAGACCCAATAGGCAACCTTATGACTAGGAAATTTGAACCTTTCATTAATGGATATTCCCTAAGTTTTTAGAGTGATCAGACTACGGAGTTACTAAAATATACAGATGCGAAACATTCGTGTCTTGACCCAATTCTCAATCCTGGGTGACTACCAATGGAATCACTGCTTTGACTGAGCAGAAGACTAGGATCTACCAGGACTAGGAAGGGATACAATGAGTCTTCTACCCTGGTCAGGTAGATGATCGATGTATCGGGATCAAGCCCACTATAACCGTCTGTCCATGTTGGTCAAACATTGAAAACAACTATCTTACTCTAAATAGTTGGGAATCGTCGTCAAGACTCCAAATAGGGAAAGAAATCTATTATAGTAAACCATCAGAATATAAGTAAGAGATAAAGAAATAAGTTTCTATGGGGGGTTGAGACTAAAGTGTACCAGACTAGCATGGACAATATACACTCCACCACACAAATAAACTAGAAATAAATAAAACTTAGGCAAAAAGAAATCATAAAATCTTTACTAATCTCCCTTAGCCAATTTCGGGGACGAAATTATTTTTAAGGGGGGTAGATTGTAACACCCCAGATTTTTGCCAATCTAGAGATAGATGTCCTTAGGTAATGGGTCGATCCTTACACCTTATTAACTTGTCAAAACTCATTCCAAAAGTCTAAAATCACTTTTTAACACTTTTACTTCACAAATCTTTCTAACACCTTGATCTTTAAATCTTTCTAAGTACTTTCACACTAGACACTAATCTTAAAGTTTAGGTGATGAAGAACAATACTTAAACTAAAAGTTTCTATAAATAGTACATACATAAATAAGATGGGCTTTTGACCATTAACCTTATGGTATCATCGACGAATAGGTTATTTAGAAACATCAGCCTCTCCTGCCCTAGGACCTTATTCTGTCATGATTAGGGCGTAATTTAATTAAGTGTTAATAGCTTGAACCACCTTCTATACAAACTACCAAAGGCCCGAGTATCACCTCTGACAAAAATCTTATAGGACCAAATCCTTTAGAAAATAGGCGAGAATTAGCTAGTGTTAAACTAGAGTACCTGTGAAATTAGCACCAATCACTTTAAATACGATCTGTAAGACCAAAAACTTGTAGAATCATCGACGCTACATTACCCTAAAATCTTGGATCAATCTCATTACCCGACTGCTCTCGGGAGCATCACGAAACCTCGTATCAGACTGGACCGCACATCAAAAATCTAAATAATACGAAGTTATAGAATTAGGACCGCCTTGCTGGGATTGATAACCATCTCGGAAATCAAATTCAGATAGTGTTCGGGGGCTATTCGCTTGAGCCCGGAGTGAAGAGTGTGAGAAACATGAAATTAAGTAGAAATAAATTTCAAATTTAAGTAATCTTAGACTTGTCGCTTGCGGGCTTAATATAAGCAATCGGATCATTAGAATCTGACCCAAATACACCCTCAGATTAGGGGAAATTTTATACACAAGACAGTGTACTTGGGGCCCTGATCGAGTTCCTGTGACCGTTGAGCTGAAACTAGTCCGCCACGTGTGGGAACCCGACGGGAACAAAGACTTAACTCGACCTAGATCCAAGGTTGGTGAGCTTAAGTCCGACCTTTGGCTCAAAGGGGGGGGCTCCAGAAGTGTTCCTTTGAGACGGAACAGTCCTCCTTTGGACATAACCTAAGTATACCTTGGCCCTGGGCCTATTTTCAGCAATTCTGGGCCTATATAAGAGGCTTAAACCCCCTCTCTCATATCCCATACGAATTTGAGAGACCCTAGGAGAGAGAAGAGAGAAAAGAGAGTGTAGAGAGAAGTGGGGATTCTTCCTAGGATTCAATCCCATCGTTCTACGTGCTTAACCATCGCATTTGTCTCACTTTTTCGGTGATTCTGATTCCATTTTCAGGTAAGAAAACCTAACCCTAATCAGTTATAAGGTGTCGATTGTTGCTAGTAGCGGAATAGCTAACTTAACTAGTGCTATAGGTTGTCATATCAATGTTGGCGAAGGTTTAGAGTTTCTAGTGAATCAATTATGTTTTTACGACATAATGTGCGGACTTTAACTGTATAGGTTATCGTTATCAAGGCTTTCAATGTCGGTTAATGATATATTATTGACGTGGATGCTATTGCACATGTATAAAGTGTTGTCTGTTTTGTTTTTCAGATATACGTTAACTATGTTGAATATACTGTATTCCTCGTATTTGTAAAAAATACCGTATAAGTATGAAATACAGATTTGTGCTTGCCATGATTAATTGTTGTCTATGTATGCTAGATACATGTGTATCAACTTCTGGGTGAACGGATTAGCCTAATACCTGTTATGTTAACATATGTGGTGTATGTACAGGGTGTAGCCTAAGTGTTTGTTGAAATGCCTGAATGAATATGGATTCATGATTTGTGCCTGCCATGTGTATTGAATGTAAGAACATGATTGTGGTGCACTAGAGAACCCCTTAGCGAAAGGATTTGCCCTAAATCCCGCTATGGCCAATGCACGCTATGTGTGTTAAAGTGTGTAGTTTGTGAAAATGAACGAATGATTATGGAATGTGGATTCGTGCTTGCCATGGCTATCCGTCGTGGGTGCACGTGTGTTATAAATGGGGCAACTCCCTAGTGAAAGGATTTGGCTTAATACCTATGTGATCAACATACGTCACATATGGTGATGTATGTAGTCTAAAGTGTTTGTTGAAATGTCTAAATGAGTGGTAGTTAGTAAATTGTAATGTGTAAGGGTGTTGAGATATGATTCTTAACTCTTTTAACTATGTGTATATTTTCCTCCATGAACCGTATATTATGGTGTCTATTTATCTATGTAATGCATATGTGTAAATCCATGTTTAAATTACATTCCATAAAATCCGTAAAGGTTGATGGGGGAGTGGCGTAACGAGTGCGTGCAACAGCCCTGATAGCTCTAAGCGGACAATATCAGATATTTGATTGTATGAGTTGAAGTCTTGATTCATAACTGTTTTAACTGATATTTTGCTGTAACTGAATGTGATTGGGACTATTGTATAGTCCAGGCAATCGGTAACAGTCCTTGATTGTGTGGCTAAGGTCATTTCACCACACAAGACACGTTCGATGAATCCGAGTCGTATGATGGTTGTCGACAGTGGTACCTTATCGGCTACTTCAGCGTATGGTCATACCAGTCGAGCTTGTCAAATAACCTAATTGACTCGATGTATATTCACCATGTTTGGACGCCATTACTTGAACCTAAGGTACCAAACTTACCAGTGCAACCCCGTTAACCTTGGTACCTCGATCCGCTAAGACTCATGAGCCGGGCATGGTGGTATGGAACACCGTGGTCAAGCTGTCGGCCTACGCTGGGGCCACGAGCCTCCCCGTAATGACCAGTGCATAACCCAGACTCGTGAGCCGAATATAGTGGTACGAGACACTGTATTCGAGCTGTCAGCCTACATTGATAAGGTGATGGGGGAGCGGTGTAACAAGTGCATGTAACAGCCCTGACAGCCCTTTGTAATGACCTCGAGTATACTCTGAATCTGCGGTGAGGTGACGAGCCTTCCCATAGTAAACAAAGTATAAACCAGGCCTGTATTGATAAGGTGATGGGGGAGCAGTGCAACGAGTGCGTGTAGCAGCCTTGGCAGCCATTTACAGTGACCTAGAACCGCATCATCGTATGAGATTATCTAGGACTGACGACCGTAGAATGGATCATTGCTTGAGAATGATATAAGGGAGGTACCTTAGTTTCCCAATACTACTGTATGAAAAGGACTAATAATAACTCTGTAATCACGCTCATAATATAGCACTGCATGTGCCTGGAAGATGTGGGGCACTGAGGGATGAACGGATGCCACAGACGTAAGATGTTGTCACACGAGGGAGCATTGGCGAGGGCATGCATCATGACTACATTTCATCCTTGCATTAATAAGAGTAGTTAGGATTATTTGATTGTACTACTTTATCATTACTGCTTGACTGAATTAATAACATGTTAACCTATGCTTTATTGTTCTACTGAGTTAGCTACTCACTCCCATGTTTTGGGATGATGTTGTACACACCAACCAAACTCAGTTTGAGTTTCAGGTGACGGCGATGCATATGAGGCGGAGCCGAACCTTTGCGATGACGATGATGCTTGCTTGTATATGCTGTATTCCGGCGGTTTCATGTGAGCCGTGTCTTGATCGATGGGGTTATAGGGATGTTGACTAGATGCCCTTCCACTTGCTATTTGGTTTTGAATCGCACATGTATATTCATTTTTTGGTCCAATTTGGGATATATACATGTATTATCTAACCTGGTATCATTATCACACTCTGGAGGCGTCCCACAATTTACATATTTTATATATCTATCACAGTCTTCCGCTTGCAAATTTACTTGTCTCTGGAGTATGATATGCTGTTTTGGCTTAATCTCACTCATGTTTAATGCATTAATACAGACAACATTCAAACATCATTCATTATGTTGCATAAGTGATGCGTTGGGACTCGAGAGTTGAGTTTATGCTCGACCCCTGATTTTCAGGGTGTTACACTGCTCATTTTTAGTCTCAGGCCTAAGATGAGCTTTCCAATTGGATGGATGGTTTAGATGTAACACATACATCATGCTGGACCTGCAGAACTTGCTGACGTATGCAGCAGTTGCCTGCTGCTGGTGGGGACCACAAATGGACGGTGTGGATAAACCCCACACAACACGTGGGGTCCATGCGGATGGAGGGTATGGATTAAACCCACACGACTTGCTGTCGTCAAAACCATTGCGAGGTGGGGTCCCCAGTGAATGGATGGACGACTTTAATAAAATAATTACATCACGGTGGATCCCACTGTCCTGTCCTAGCTGGACGGTGAGGATGCCACATGTGTCCACGTAGATAAAAGACATATATCACGGTGGGTCTCGCGTGTGGGGCCCACAGAACTTGCTGACCTCAACACGTCAGCCATATGGTTGGTGTCAGCCTACTCCAACCAATCCTTTCTAATCAAGGTGGGTCCCACGTGGGGCCCACAATCACATATCAAAATATAATATATTATAATATTATAATATTTATATTACTTATTATTTTATATTATTATTATCATTACTATTATTTTGAAAAAGACCACCGTCCAGTCCAGGCCCCGGACATTAGGGTCGGATAGTGTAAATGTAATACTCACATCACGTGGGACCCACAGAATTTGTTGACGTCAATCAGCATGGTGAGTCCCATGTGATGGACGGCTTGGATTTAATACACATCAACGGTGGCTTCCACCGTCCAAACTTCTGGACGGTGTGGCTATAAAAATACATCACGGTGGTCCTCACTGTCCAGATCACTGGACAGTGTGAATTCAACACATACCTCATGCACGGGTCCCATAGGGCCGTCCAGGCACGTATGGACGGCTTGGATATGAAACACATATATCATGGTGGTCCCCACCAACTTGCTGACGTTAATACATCAGCTATATAGCTGATGTAAGGTACATCAGCCAATCGGCTTTTCCCATAGGTGGGGTCTACATGCACGGTGGACAACATATACATCACGGTGTAGCCCCACTGTCCAAACAGCAGGACGGTGTGGATCTGGCCCATATCAGGTGGGACCTAGAGATCTTGCTGCGTCAAACAGCAGCTACAAAACTACTGGTGGGCCAGCCAGTAGATGAGAGGTTGGATTGTTGCTGGCCCATGTAGCGTAAATGAATCACACGCATCAATGGTGGGTCCACATGTGTGGCCCACCACAGCTTTGGGATAGAGCTGATATTTGTTTTTCCCTTTCATCTAGGCTGACTGGACGGTCCCAGCAATGCTGGACCATCCAACTAGCTAGGTAGCTGCTGGATGTAGCAAGATGGGCCCCATAAGCAGCTGGATCTGGTGGACCACACTCCATCACAAAGAAAGAAGAGAGAGAGAGAGAGAGAGAGAGAGAGAGAGAGACGGAAACGTGAAGGGGAGGGATCTCGCCACTAATGGGCCCTCCCTTATTAAATGCATACATCAAGATGGGTCCCACCATATGTGGGCCCTCAAATCATCAAATCTAAACAAAATCATCCACCTTTCCTTCTTCTTCCTCCCTAGTGCTCCAAGGCTCCTAAGAGGCTCCTTCAATGGAAGAGATAATAATCTAAGGGTTGGATTGGGTAGTAGGAAGGTGGGCCACACCTAGCTTTCTCCTCTCCCTTAGACGTTCTCTCTCATGGTGCTTGGGATGGAGTGAGAAAATGAGAGAGAGAGAGAGGAGTGGTGATGGATGGAGTGATGGGATGAGAGGTATGGTGGTGAAACGAAGGGATGGGTAAAGAGAGAGAGAGTTGACTTTGGGAATGGGAGAGAGATGGGTTGCTTGTACTTGACTTGTACTTGTGAAAGGATGTGTACTTTAATTGATTGATATGACGTGTCGTAGAGATTCTCTTGGAATTTGTACGCGCAGCATTTTCCCACATCTCCTGGCCCGGGTATCGCCTTAGTGTGCGAGATGCGGTGTCGGAACCGTGGTGAGGCACAGTCACATGATACAAGTCTCGGGCTGAACCGACTCAGATCGACAGGATGCAACTCAGGGTCACGTGCAACTACCAATAATAGATCGCAGGTCACTGGAATTCAATCGAGAGGACCATGGAGGTCTACGGAACGATACGGGTTAGGATACGAGTCTTACATGGGCCACCTTTGTATGGAAGGCCTGGTGTGAACACAAGGTGGGCTTCAAATTTTGGGCAATACTACAGGGCATGGCGGGAAGCAACATTATTAATGGGGGCCCAATGGTTTGTGTCACGCCCCAGACTCAGTAACTGGAATCACAAGGAACCCAATGGCCTGTTCTGGCCATAACAACCTCCATAGTACCCTATTCTCGGCTCCTGAGGCAGGTTCCGATCCTGGGATCCTACAAGAAGGATTTTTCATAATAATATAATCATTACCAATACGAGCATACCTAAGATCACAGCAAGAACATCTGAGGATAACAAAGGCACACATCGTAAAATCCACTATAAATTTAAACTTTTACAATCATCCATAAGGTCCAAAAGGACATACATGAGATAAAAAGGAAAGGAGAGAAAGATCGGTAACACTGGAGTCCTCAAATGCTCATCTCTACTCCATGCTCTGTTGCTACGACGCCTGCCTAGAATCTCCTGCACGCATCAATCATGTATAAAAGAGAGTGGTGTAGGTGTGTGACAATGGTGCACAGAAGAATAGTAGGAGGTGCAAGATAGGAAACATGCTCAATGAGAATATAATTAGCCTTACCAAGGCTTATCATGAATATGATGCGATGAGTATTGGACGCCATACCAAGACAGTGCATGAAGGGGCATACACAACCAATGCTAATGCAATACAAGTAATGTCAGTGCTCATATCCAAACCACAAGTCAAGTACACTTTCAATCATAAAGAAATCACCGGGGTCCATTACACTGCTGAATGATTGCCGCTCTATAGACCCCGCACAGTCAAACGAGTGTAAGAAACCTCATTACCCGCCTGTGGACAGCCAATCACTAGCAAGACTTGACAGTAGCGAACTCATTCACAAGCTGGTCAGACTCAGTCTAGCAATGTCCCCTACACTAGGAAGGTAAGGCCACACCCCTATCCAACTGACTACACGACAGTGGAAGTCACGGCCTAATGGTATAAGGCCCTTGTGCGCTCATATATTCCTCCCAGTCACGACGTTAGAGCATATTCTTAGTACCATGGAAGTTTTGAGAATTTCACCCATGGGCATCCTATGCACCCAGTATACTCAACTAATATTTCCGATGTCCACACATACGACCATCCATGAATATCCTTGTGAAGGCAAGGCCCTGATGAAGCAAGGGTAGATACCCACATACTATGCAAATGCCAGATGCATGAATCACACAATCACTCATGTATTAATCTCAAGCATCCATCATGCTCTAGAGGGGAAGATCCACTCATCGGGGAGATACCAACATACCCTACATAATGGCACAACCATAGCCAATCATACCTCAACCAAGCATGCATATGATGCGTAGGGAGTGGGCCATGAAGATTAATAGGGATGTCAATGAGATGAAGATGAACTCTCTACCTAATCATGAAAGGTTTAGGTACTTAACCAATTTTCTCATACGGAATACAATCTCTAGTGGGGGCCCATTTACTTGGGGTAGCCCACGAGACTAAGGAGAACAATGATATGGGCCTAAATAGATGAGACGGGCCTAGTAAGGGTCTATGGTGGGCTTTTAACCACCCATAGAAGCCCATGAGGTCTACCTTAGGGCTACCAATGTGGACATCTAACCATAATTGGTCCCCAAGAGGTAGCCCATCTCTAATTGTAAGGCCCAAGGCCCACACAATATTAGAAATAAGAAATGGGCAGCCATAAATATACCACATACACTCATGTTGGGCTTCAAAAAGGCGGCCCAAGCCTATCCAAAACATGGGTCCAAAGAAAATACACATAACCCAACCCATACATACCACTATGGGCCCATATGGGAAGGGTTAGGGCCCAACATAAAGGCCACTAATCCCATATATTGTGGTGGCCTAGTGGGCAGCTCATTGCTCAAACCACATGGGTAAATGTCATGCTCTTAGTTAAGTAAGGTTGGGCCTACAACCCGGCCCAAGTATAAAGTTGATTTGGTGAGCAACCAAAGGCCCATCTACTTGTGTAATCCGGCCCACCAGCCTAACACAATAGTATGGTAAAAGAAAATTGCCCAAGAGTATTTTGAAATATAAGGGAACAATAAATGCCCAATTCCCTCAATATGGTGGACCCCATAATCATGCCCCCAATGGGCCCTAAAACATAAGGGATGGGTCCCCAACTAATCATACATAAAGCCCAATGAGATGGGGCCCAAAAGTTCAGAAATAACAAAGGGGACAATAATATATAGGAAATTTCTTCAATGCATGTTGTTGTCCTAAATTTGGGTACTCCATTAGAGTAGGTCTAGGGCCTCTAAAACTCTAGGAATTGAGGGCCAAGGTCCCTCATCATGCATACAATAATAGGAAACCTGAAAAGATGGCCCACCATTAGAGGAAACATTTTTGAATTATGGTTTTTATCAAGGCATATTGCTGGCCTGCACAGCAGAAAAATCTGGCAGTCTGACCATCTTGGCCTATTCTTTTGGATGCCCAAATGGGGTCAGTTGAGGTTGAAATTTTACAGAGTGAAACTTTTATAGGTGGGCCACACCCTCACAAAATTTCATAATTTTTAAATATTTCTAAGTATTTTAATTAATTTAAACAAAATAGTCTGTCCAAAAAATCGGACAGACCAGGACGTCCCAACGTAGTGGGCCAGTCCGACCCTCGCCACGGTATGCAAAGGGATCCATTGGCCCTGAAATTTGATAGGTAGGTCTCAAAATAGGTGGACCACAACCATATTAAATTTCAAAATTTTTAAACATGTAAAAATATTTTAATTTATTTAAAGAAATCAATCTGTCCTGAAAATCGGACTGTTTTGAACACCATATTGTAATAGGCCAGTCCAGCCACCACCATGGTGTGTAAAGGTGTTCATTGGCCCCAAAATTTTGTAAGTGGGTCTTACCATGAGTAGAACGCATCTCTGTAAATTTTCATAATTTTTATATACCCAAAAGTATTTTAATAAATTTTGGAATTCCAACCTGTCCAAGGTGGAATGTTGCTGGAACAGTGCAGAAAATCCAGACTATCCACCTCACTTGGATCACACCTTTAGGACCCTAATGAAGGTCATATGGGTTGAAATTTGGGAGACATCAATATGAGATTCCCACCTTTCAAAAAAGTATATTTGATAGGTACAAAAGGTCCCCCAATCAGTCCCAAATTCAAGCCCAAAGTCCAACAAAAATCTGTCTAGAAAATTTCTGGGCAGCAACATGCACATGAAATAAAATGAGCATAAAAACCAAAATAAGAGGAAATCACCCTATGAAATTTGAGTTGTGGTCCACCTCAGTGGGCCCCATAAATATCCAGACCTAATCTATACCATAGAATCCATTGCATATGTCCAAAAAGGAGCTAATGGGGCACCTATGTTCATAGAGTGGATAGACTTGGGCTTCCACTCTCCTTGGATGGTCTGGATACTTCTAGGCCACAAGGTGGGCTACACACATCTGAGAATAATAGATCAACAAAAGAATAGTAAGAATCGGCCACAAGGGAAGGGGCTCCATCACATTGAGGCCCTTCCCTTCATCACAAACCACACATATCACTATATTGATGAGATTACAAGATCTACCCATGCATGCATCCTCTAATCAAAATCTAATGGTGGAGATACTATCTCCACCAAAGATCAAGGGTCTAGATGATCCACAAACCTATAAATCAAAAGAAAATCTCATGATGAGGTCCATGACCATCATGACAATCATGCATGCATAAAGTGGGTTGTTAGCCACACTCATGGAGTCATGTAGGACCTCCACCATTGATTGATGGGTCCTACACACTCCCAATCAAATGAAAAAGGTTCATGTAAGAGGAAAGGAAAGAGACTAATCGCATGAATCACCCACCTTGAATCTTCAAGATTCTCCTATCTCTAAGCTCCTTAAGCTCCAAGGGTTATAGATCTATGGTTGAGATCATGTTCCAATGGGCTAGATGATGGGGGATTAAGGAAGAAAATGGCTAGAAAATGGGTGGAAAATTGCTGGAGAAGAAGAGAAGAGAGAAGGAGAGAGAGAAAGAGAGAGAGAGAGAGAGAGAGAGAGAGAGAGAGATGAAGGAGGAGAGAGAGGAAAGAGGGTGTATACTAATGCCATGATTGCTCTTTTGGCTAGGGAAGAGCAAAAGTAAGGCCATGATGGCCATGTAAGAGACTTGGGAAGAAAAACAATAATGGCTCCTTGGTTAGAGGAGGAAATGATGAATTTTTGTAAGAAATCTCATAATTGCTTACTAGACCCTAGGAAGCTAGTAGCTTTGTGGGAGAAAGTTCTCATAAGGTGGGCCCCACTTTAAAAGTGCACAAGGGTAAAGTAGGCCCCATATCATGATTAAGAGTCCAAAAATGGTGCGGGTCACAACTTTTGATGGACATACCAGATTTATGTACGAGATACGACATTGGAACCACGATGACGATGCAATCTCAATGGAATAGGTCTTGGGTCAATCTGAGTCGGGTCTACGTGACCGAACTCAAGGATGACTGCAAACACTGACCGAAAGTCGTGGGTCGTCGGAATTTGACCGGTAGGACTGCGGGACTAAAATAAACGAGATGCATACTCACACACACATGCACACATGCGAACCCGGGTCGGGTCTCACAATCCTCCCCACCAACAAGAAATTTCATCCTCAAAATTGACAAAACCGGAGTAGCAAGATGCATAACATCATCATACATATATCAATCATCAATCTCAAGAGAATGCAATACAAGCAATCAGTCATCAAACAAATGGGGATAACACTCTCTAATCTCGGCCTCGCATTCCCAAGATGCCTTGGCCTTCGAATGATGACCTCATTATACTTTCACCAAGGGAATGACCTTGGTCCTGAGGACCTGCTCCTTCCGATCAAGAATATGAATCGGCTGCTTAATGTAGGAAGCATCCTCATGGACCTCAAGTGGCTGCCAATCAATCACGGGAATAGTATTCGACCCACATTTGCGTGACATAGAAACATGGAACACGTCGTGGATCGCGGACAACTCAGGGGGTAAGTCAAGCCTATAGGCCACAGCGCCCACGCGCTCGATAATCTCAAAAGGTCAAATAAATCTTTGGGCGAGCTTTCCCTTCACACCAAAATGAACTATGCCCTTCATAGGCGAGACCTTGAGATATATCACGTCCCCAATTGCGAACTGATGGGGTCGACGCCGACGATCAGCAAATCTCTTTTGCCGGCTCTGAGCTGTGCACATCCTCTGCCTGATAACATCAATAGCCTTCGACGTCTACAGCACAAGCTCGGGACCTAAGAGACAATGCTCTTTAACTTCGGTGTAACGACCCGTAAATTTCCGTACTTTGGTTCGAGTACCACCTCGACCAGAAATCAATTAGGATTAAATCCTTTAGAAATTTAACAAAGTTAACTAAGTGCTAAACTCGATTAGCCATGAAATCCGTTGGGATCGCTTTAAATACGATCTGCAAGACCCAAAACTTGTAGAATCATTGACGCTAGGTTACCCTAAAGATTAGGATCAAACTCATTACCCGGCTATTCTCGGGAACGACTTGAAACTTCGTATTAGGTCTAGACCGCACATCGGAAATCCGATTAACGCAAAGTTAAGGACTTAGGACCGCCTCGCTGGGCTCGATAACCATCTCGGAAATCAGGTCCAGTCGATGTCCCACGGCTATTCGCTTGAGTCCGGAGTGAGGGAGTGTGAAAATCACTCTTTCCTTTACAAAATAAATATCTGGAATAGTGATCTGGCACCATTCGGTTGCGGATCAGTATTAAGCAACCAGACCGTCAGAATCAGACCAAATTACACCCTCGGATCAGGAAAAATTTCAGGAACATTTACATGTACTTGGAATTTCGGATCGTGGCCCACTGACCGTTGAACTGAAGCTGGTCCGCCACGTGTGATCTGGGAATCCGATCGAGTTGAAAACATAATCCCACGTGGATCCATGAGTGGTGAGCTTAAGTCTGACGTTTGGCTCAAGGGGGGCCACCAGAAACACTTTTTTGAGCTGGAACATCACCGAAATGCTTATAATAGCAGTAACCCTTGAACCTGAGTATATTTTGGGGAGGTTTTAGGCTATAAAAGGGCCTTAGAACAGCCCCTCTCACAGCCATACGAATTTGGGATAAAACCCTAGTGAGAGAGAGAGAAAGGAGAGAGAAGACTTGGGATTTATGGGAGCACCTTCCTCCTACTGCTTTCAATCATCGCACGGCCTGCACCGCCTCTTTCCAGGCGCTTTCCCGGTGATATCAACTCCGTTTTAAGGTGAGAAACCCTAACCCTAGGTCTGATTTGAAGTGTATAGGCTATAGGTAGTGAAATAGCTAACCAATTTCACTCCCTAGGCTAGAAAACTCCCGAATATGGAAGCTCATCCAACCTTGCTGATTCGTTGAGATTTCAAGGTGAAAGGTGAGGACTTTATGTGTATAAGTTGCGGTTTTCAACGCTTTCAATGTCAGTTAATGGTAGATTCATGATCTGCATGCAATTGCACATGTACAAAGTGCTTTTCGTTTTCTGTTTTGATTAGAATTGTAGAATTTGGAATTTCACATACTCTAGGTATTCGTATAAAATACCGTATACGTATTTTTTATGGAAATGTGTTTGACATGTTTATTTGTCGTATGAATATATGATGTATGGATAAAATACTCATTTGGCGAAAGGGTTTGCCTAAATACATGTTTACTAATATACACCGTGTATGTAGAAATACGGTATTGTAAGAAGTACCGTATGCGGGTATATTTTAGTGATGTGTTTGTCATGATTAATTGTTGTATAAATATATTATGTGCGTATAAATTCATTGCTTGGTGAAAAGAATCGCCGTAATACATGTTCGCTTGTAAATACCATGTATGTTGAAATTGTGTATTCTAGAAATACCGTATATGTGTAAATTTTGGAAATACAATTGTCATGATTATTTGCTGTATGATTACGATATACGTGGATAAAATGCTAGCTTGGTGAAAGAATAGCCCTAATACATGTTTTACTAACATACGTCATGTATGTTGAAATAGCGTACTCCAAGTGTTTGTGTAAATGCTTGTGAGAGCAAATGCTTGGATGTTTGCACCATAGGTCGGTGCTGAGATGAAATTCTTGACTACCTTAGAGACATGTAGGATTTCCTCCATGTGGTTGTTTACTTTAACCACTCACATATGATGTATATGTGTTTGTATCCCTATCTGTATAGTACTCTATTACATGCTTTATAACATGCTTTATGATATGCCTCCTAACATGTTTGTATTACTTGTTTATCATGCTTAACTCCACATGCTATTGATGAGAACTGTTTGAGTTTGGGACCATGTCTATAGTCCAAACATTCAGTACCAGACTTGAGATTGTGGCTGAGAATCATGTCGCCACAAGGGATGTGTCTGACGAACCCGAGTCGTACTTCGGTTGGCGATAGTGGTTGGCCACACGGAGTGCTTTTGCACTTCATATCGCCCAACTTGTTGTGCGCTCGAGCTAGTCAGGCTCGTCAAGTAACCCGATATGTCGAATATGTGTTCACTATGTTTGGTCATTACTGTTTGAACCTAGGGTACCAAACTTACCAGTGGCAATCCCGTTAACCATGGTACCTCGATCCGCTAAGACTCATGAGCCGGACATGGTGGTATGGGACACCGTGGCCGAGCCGTCGGCCTATGCTGGGGCCATGTGCCTCCCCGTAGTGACCATTGAGCAACCCAAACTCGTGAGCCGAATATGGTGGTATGGGACACTGTATTCGAGCTGTCGATACTTATGGCAAGAGCCGAGTACGGTGAGACCTGTACTCGTGCTGACGGGCGACGAGTCCTCTGTAGTATCTTCGAGTATACTCCAAGGTCTGTGATTGGCGACGAGTCTTTCACAGCAACTAGAGTATGAGTTGAGCCGAGTACGGTGAGACCTGTACTCGAGCTGACGGCTAGTGATTGAGCCGAGTACGGTGAGACCTGTACTCGAGTTGACGGTCAACAATTGAATTGCATACGGTGAGATCTGTATCCGTGTTGACGGGTGACGAGCCCTTTGTGATGCCTTCGCTATGCCTCTCAAACCATAATATCGTATGAGATTAACTAAGACTGACGACCCTATAATGGATCATGTTTGGGATTGATACAAGGGAGGTACCTTAGTTTTCCAATACTGCTGTTTGAAACGGACTAATAACAATTCAAAAATCATGCGCATCATTGCACCGCATGTGCCTAGTAGATGTGGAGCACTGAGGGAGTTATGCATTCGCGAACGTAAGATGTTGTCGCATGAGGGTGGTTTGGCAAGGGCATACATCATCATGTCATTTCATACTTGCATTTAACAAGAGTAGTTAAACTTGTTTGATTGTACCGCTTTATCATTACTGCTTGATTAAGTTGATAACATGTTAACCTATGCCTTATTGTTCCACTGAGTTAACTACTCACTCCCACGTTACGGGACGGTGTTTGCAACACCAACCAGACTCTGTTACAGGTGTAGACGGCGTGACGGTTCAGGAGTCGGAGCCCGATTTCGACGAGGACCAGGATGAGTTCTCATTTATGCAGTACTCTGACGGTTATGCTTAGGCCGACTGCATCGCGGGGACTTCAGGACTCATCTTTTAGATTGTATTTTGATTTTGATTCAGAAACAGTATATGTATATGGATACTTAATTAGTGTTCATACTCAGGTGTTCATAAAAAATTTTGTTCTTTATATACTTTAAATATACAATTTCAGTCTTTCGCTTGCCTTTATACAATTGAACTGGAGTATGAATTACTGTTTTGGTATAATCTCATTCATGTTTATTGCTCTAACTCAGACAACATTTAACCATCATTGTGTATGTTGCATAAGTGATGCGTTGGAACTCGGGAGTTGAGTTCATACTCAACCCCGAATTTCAGGGCGTTACACTCGGTCCAATAACTAGGAGATCTACACGGTCTACCATAAAGTGCCTCAAAAGAAGCCATGCCGATAGTTGCCTGATAGCTGCTGTTGTACATGAACTCGGCGAGGTGCATATGCTCATCCCAACTGCCCGCAAAGTCGATCACACAAGCCCTGAGCATATCCTCAAGGATCTGGTTGACCCTTTTGGTCTGCCCATCCGTTTGCGGATGATAAACGGAGCTGAGACGAAAAGTGACCCCCAACGCCTTCTGAAAACTCCTCCAAAATTGAGACGTAAATATGGAGTCTCGGTCTGAAATGATTGAAACTAGGACACCGTACAGTCTCACTATCTCCTCAATGAATATCCTCGCCAACCGGTCTATAGACCAGGAAGCACGCACTAGAATGAAATGAGTCGACTTCGTCAGACGATCGACGATAACCCAGATGGTATCATGACTGCGCTGAGTCCTCGGCAAACCTGTGATGAAGTCCATCGATATGTGCTCCCACTTCCACTCTGGAACGCTCAACGGATGCAAGGGACCAGGGGGTCTATGATGATCGGCCTTGACATGCTGACATGTGTCACACTCGGCCACAAAACTCACAATCTGGCGCTTCATTCCCTGCCAGAAGTACCGCCTCCTCATATCACGATGCATCTTCGTAGAGCTTGGGTGGATAGTAAGTCTCAATCAGTGTGCCTCGGTCATCAGATCATAATACAACTCTGGCACGTCCGGGACACGCAATCGGCCTCTAAAGCGTAATCCACCATCAAAACTGATCTGCCAGTTTGACTGCTCCACGGAGGTATCCTCTAAAGCGTAATCCACCATCAGAACTGATCTGCCAGTCTGACTGCTCCACGGAGGCAGCCTCTGCTCGGTACTCCTGAAGTGACTCGTCCGTCTGCTGAGCCTCGATCACCCTGGCCATCAAAGAAGGTTGAATCGATAAGTTTGAAAGATGAACAATGGAAGACTGCAGGCCGAACTCAAAGTCATACTAATGCAGGGGAGGACGTGAAGTCGAGCACCGTCTTCCTCAAGAGGATAAGTATTCCGAATCCACGGAACTTCTCTGAACACCTCACAGAGACTTCCCGAATCCACAAGGAAAGAAAGCATAAAATAGAAATAAATTCTAATAAATTTGAAATTGATTAATGAATGAACAAAAATGAGTTCACAACCCTTTAAATAGGGGTACCAAGCAATGAGAAAGAAATCAGAATCAAACTACAACTAAAACTCATAGAACTTGCGACTTACTATAAATAATAAACTTACTATTTATAGACGGTCATGATGTTTACTAGTGCGCAAGGTTTTCGGCCAAAAATAGTAAGTGTCCTATTTGGCTTCACCAAACTGTTCTCCTAATTATTCCAAGCTCCTTTCACATTGGGCGTAACTCCTAAAGCCTGACAGATGAAGTGTTATAGTCAAACTAAAACTTACTATTTATTGTAAAAACGAAATTGAAACAGGGAAACGACCGTCGAATCAGGGGTTTCTCGCAATTCCAAGCGTCGCAACTCAGCATAGTGGGTTGGTTGGCTAAAGTAGCTCGTTCTACCCCAAAATCATATATTTTACGTCAGCTAACTCATTTCGAATTGTGAGATACGCCCGATTTAAGGTCTAATGGTCTGGATCACTTCTGTCGCCGACCGGGCTTTTCTGATCAATCTTGGCCATGAAACTGTCCATGACCCGCTCTACATCACATACTCTGAAACATCCTCGAGCATCTTCCACTGTCGAACCATCATATATGCCATCAGGTCTCGTGGTTGACTGCTGAGCACGTCCGCCACCACGTTTGCCTTAATCGAGTGGTACTGAAGGCCAAAATCATAATCTTTTAACAACTCCATCCATCGCCTCTGTCGCAGGTAACTCGGACTGTGAAAATAGATACTTCAAACTCTTATGATCTGAGAAGAGCTCGAACTTGACCACCTATAGATAATGCCTCCACACCTTCAGTGCGAAGACAATTGCTGCAAGCTCCAAATCATGAGTGGGGTAGTTCAGTTCATGGACCTTGAGCTAGTGCGAGGCATAGGCCATTAGCTTCCCGTGCTGCATCAGTACAACACCCAAGCCAATTCTAGAGGCATCAGTAAAAATAACAAAACCCTCACTCCCATCAGGAAGAGTGAGAATAGGAGTGGACGTGAGGTGGTCCTTCAACTCGGTAAATGTCTCCTCGCAGGCGTCACTCCAGATGAAATCGACTCCTTTCTGCGTCAACCGGGTCCACGGTGCTGCAATACGGGAGAAACCCTTGATAAACCATCGATAATATCCCGCTTGACTAAGGAAGCTGCAAATCTCAGACGCGTTCGTGGGTTGGCCCCACTGACGTACTGCATCAACCTTCGAGGAGTCCACAGCGACACCCTACCTCGTCACCACGTGACCGAGGAACTTCATCTCCTCCTGCTAAAACTTGCACTTCTCCAGCTTTGCATACAGCTAGTGGGCACGGAGGGTCTCAAGCACAATCCGCAGGTGCTCATCATGGTCTCGGGTCCTCGAATATACAAGAATATCATCAATGAATACCACCACGAACTGATTGAGGAACGGCCGAAAAATATCGTTCATCAGCTGCATGAATACGGCGGGCACATTGGTAAGTCTGAACGACATGACCAGAAACTCAAAGTGACCATAGCGTGTTCGGAAAGCCGTCTTCGGAACGTCCTCCTCTCGGACCCGAATCTGATGGTAACCGGAACACAAGTCTATCTTGGAAAAATATTGCGCACCCTGCAACTGATCGAACAGATCATCAATATGAGGAAGCTGGTATCGGTTATTGATAGTTACTCTATTGAGCTCGTGATAGTCCACACAGAGTTGCAACGAACCATCCTTCTTCTTTACAAACAACACCGGGGATCCCCAAGGCAAACTGCTGGGACGAATAAAACCTAACTCCCAGAGCTCATCCAACTGCTCCTGCAGTTCCCTCAACTCTAACGGTGTCATCCGCTAGGGGGCCTTCAAGATAGGCGTGGCACCAGGCACCAAATCAATCTGGAACTCCACCTTCCGATGCGGCGGTAAACCCGGAATCTCCTGAAACACATCCGAGTACTCACAAACAACTGACAGCTGCTCAATACTCTTTGCCACAGAATCCTTAATGACCAAAGCTAATAAACTAGATAACAGCTCTCCTCTGGGCTGAGCGACGAACTAGAATACTGGCAAGCCTAGAATGTGAAATGTGACTGTCCTCGCGGCACAATCCAAGATGGCACGATAATCTGCAAGCCAGTCCATACCCAGAATAACATCAAACCTGACATTGGCATCACGAACAGGTCGGCGGGAAGAAACATCTCACCCACTAACACCGGGCAAGAAGGACAGCGATGGGTCAACACAACGGACTTCCCCATGGGAGTTGAAACGACCAAGGCCTCGGACACGGCCTCTGACGAAATATCGGTCGATCGGCAAAACTGTTGGCCACAAAAGAATGGGAAGCACCAGAATCAAACAAAGTATGAGCAATGCAAGAGGAAATAAGAAGAATACCCTCAACGACTCCACCGGTCGATGACTGCTGGTCATGGCCTACGCCAGGTGCACAAAATAAAAGTGGCCCTGAGCTGGTAGGGGAAGCAACCCGGAAGACTGAGGGTCCTAAGTCTGAGCCTGCTAGGCTGCTATACATACTTGACCCAGGGATTGAACAACATATGGATTCCCCTTTGCTGGTGCTACGGCTGCTGCTGTCTCTGCTACTACTGTCGCTGCTGAGGAGGTCTGCCTGGTTGCCTTTAATGCTGAGGAGGAGCCCTAGGAGCGGTGGGTGGAAGCTGAGCTCTCTGTTGCTACTGAGGAGGACGAGGAGAAGGCAACTGCAATGGCCTCTGCTGCTGAATGGGGAGAGGGCACTCACGCCTTCGATGTCCGGCCTGTCCACAGCCGAAGTATACACTAGAAAAGGGGCCGGAAGATGAATGGCTGGCGGTGCTGATGATGAGGAAGAAGCTACTCTCTGAACCGCAGGCTACTGAAATCCTGATCTGCCCCTCCGTCTCTGCTGACGGTGCTGCCTGGAACTACTGGCTGGTGCTCTCCTCTTCCGGTCTCCACTGGAACTCTACTCTCTCGACCTCTGGGTCATAGCCAGTCCTCCTCATAAACCATTGCCCGTTGGATGACCTGGTCAAATGTCTCCAAACAGTGCCCTACCACACAGCTACGAAGGGCAGGGGACAAACTAGTCACAAAACGACAGGCTCTCATCTTCTCATCGCTAGTGAGATGAAGAGTAAATCTTGATAAGGCCAAGAAACTGGCCACATACTGAGATACAGTCATATCACCCTACACTAGGGTCTCAAATTCGATGGCCCGCTAGATCTGAACATGCTTAGGGAAGAACTTCTGGTCAAAGCGGGTCACAAACTCCTCCCATGTCCAAACGAACTGAGCCCCGACCATCCTGGACACAGATGACCACCAGTGACGGGCCTCACCTTGAAGAAGGTAGGTGGCAAGGGATACTCTCTGGCCCGCAGGACACTGTATAGTGTCAAAAATCCTCGCAACCTCAGTGCGCCAAGCCTTAGCTATAGAAGGGTCAAGATCACCACTAAACCTCGGGGGATTATGCTGTTGGAACTCTTGGGCTATCGTACTAGCATGTGGTAAGTCAGACTGCCCGAAAACCTTAGTGGTAGCTTGCTGATGGGTCTGTAATACGGTGGCAACCTACTGCATCAGCTGCTGGAAATGCTCAGCTCCTATAGGTACTGTCAGAAAAGCAGGGGCGGCACTCGCCTCAGGCGGAGGCACGGGTGCGGTCAATAGAGCAAGAGCCTCCGAAACTAGAACAACAGACTGAGGAGGGGGAATAGATGGGGGAACCGGAGCAACTGGAGGTATGGGCGCTACAGGCTCAACGGGGGAGTAGGCCGGATCGGGACTTCAGGAATAGGATACTCAATAATGGGAGCAGGATGTGCTCGAGTAGGATGGGTACCTTGGGTGCCTCGTCCACAGGCACCACGAACAGGGCCGCCACGACCACGGGTGCCATGACCACGCGGCATTGTCTACAAAATAAAGACGACGCAAGGAATCGGGACAATTATAGGCTCAATACGGAGCGAAAGGAAAAATCTTGGGACACTACTTGTCCTATGTTCTTTGCAAATATGTGATGTTATCCTAAGTTATTCCAGAATTACTTGCTATGCTCTGATACCAACTCTTGTCATGCCCTAGACTCGGTAACCGGAATCACAAGGAACCCGATGGCCGGTTCTGGCCATAACAGCCTCCATAGTACCCCATTTTTGGCTCCTGAGGCAGGTTCCGATCCTAGGATCCTACAAGAAGAATCTTTCATAATAAGATAATCATCACCGATACGAGCATACCTAAGATCACAACAAGAACATCTGAGGATAACAAAGGCACACATCGTAAAATCCATATAAATTTGAACTTTTACAATCATCCATAAGGTCTAAAAGGACATACATGAGACAAAAATGAAAGGAGAGAAAGGTCGGCAACACTGGAGTCCTCAAATGCTCAGCTCTACTCCACGCTCTATTGCTACGACGCCTGCTTAGAATCTTCTGCAAGCGTCAATCGTGCATAAGCTTATAAAAGCTCAGAGGGTGGTGTAGGTGTGTGACAATGGTGCACAGAAGAATAGTTGGAGGTGCAAGATGGGAAACATGCTCAATGAGGATACAACCAGCCTTACCAAGGCTTATCATGAATATGATGCGATGAGTACTGGACGTCATACCAAGACAGTGCATGAAGGGGCATACACAGTCAATGCTAATGCAATGTAAGTAATGTCAGTGCTCATATCTAAACCACAAGTCAAGTATATTTTCAATCATAAAGAAATCACCGGGGTCCATTACACTGCTGAATGACTGCCGATCTACAGACCCCACATAGTCAAATGAGCGTAAGAGACCTCACTACCTGCCTGTGGACTGCTAATCACCAGCAAGGCTTGACGGTAGCGGACTCATTCACGAGCTGGTTAGACTCAGCCTAGCAATGCCTCCTACACTAGGCAGGTAAGGCCACACCCCTATCCAACCGACTACACGACAGTAGGAGTCACGGCCTAATGGTATAAGGCCCTCGTACGCTCATATATTCCACCTGGTTACAGCATTGGAGCAGATCCTTGGTACCATAGAAGTTTTGAGAATTTCTCCCATGGGCATCCTATGCACCCGATATGCTCAACTAATATTTTCGGTATCCACACATACGGCCATCCACGAATATCCCTGTGGAGGCAAGGCCCTGATGAAGCAAGGGCGGATACCTGCATGCTATGCAAATGCCAGATGCATGAATCACACAAACACTCATGTATTAATCTCAAGCATCCATCATGCTCTAGAGGGGAAGATTCAAACCCTCGGGGAGATACCAACATACCCAACCATAGCCAATCATACCTCAACCAAGCATGCATATGATGCGTATGGGAGTGGGCCATGAAGATGAATAGGATGTCAATGAGATGAAGATGGACTCTCTACCTAACTATGAAAGGTCTAGGTATTTAACCAATTTTCTCATAAGGAATACAACATCTAGTGCGGGCCCATTTACCTGGGGTAGCCCACGAGACTAAGGAGAACAATGATATAGGCCTAAATAGATGAAACAGGCCTAGTAAGGGTCTATGGTGGGCCTTTAACCACCCATAAAAGCCCATGGGCATACCTTAGGGCCACCAATGTGGACATCTATCCACAATTGGTCCTCAAGAGGTAGCCCATCTTTAATTGATCATGGATCAAGGCCCAAGGCCCACACAACATTAGAAATAAGAAATGGGCAGCCATAAATATACCACATATACTCATGTTGGGCTTCAGAAAGGCGGCCCAAGGCCTATCGAACTACTTTATCTTCCTTATAAGAAAATCTTTAGAGAGAAGGATTCCATCATAACCTTGAGCCAACCCGAAGCCGAGTATTGGTATACTATCTTGTGTTGCGAATCAATAGAGCAAAAGACTCTTTGTCAATAAGGAGGAGGAGATCTTTGGCATTGTGCTGAATGAGACTCATCAACTTATCTGGAAGTATTTAAAGTCCAGAGGACACTTGTGATCATTCCCTTCTAGGATTGGGTCTTAAGTGGTTCTCACCCTTTGAAGTTCTGAAGGAGGCCTCCGGCAGGAGTGTAAGTGGTGGGTGGGTTGTGTGGACCCTTACTCTGTGGAGAGCATAAACATCTGGTTAGGAGTGAACCAGTAAAACTCCTAGGTGCGTTGTGTGGACCCTTGCTCTGTAGAGAGCATAAACATCTGGTTAGGAGTGAACCAGTAAAAATTCAGGGTTAGAGGTGAACCGAGTAGAAACCTCTGTGTAAAGATTGAAGCTGAACCTGATTTAAAACCTTAGGTTTAAGATGAACCCTGAGATACCTCCTTGGTGAAATCTCGTACACTCAAGGGTTGAGTGCGGCAGCCGGGAGTGGAGTAGACTTATCATCGAACCACTATAAAATGACTGTGTTTGAGATTGTTATTTTGATTGAATGATTTGCATTAATATTTTCATATCTGAATATATGATCACTTCTCACACACCTACACAGTCATATCCATCATGAACTAGATTTTTTATTGTTTAATCTTTAAGCAGTTTGTGATTGGATCCTCTACCAGGCTTAGAAGCCAATAGAGTTACATTTGAGTAATCCTAATAATTGTATATTTAAAAGGATTAGTGAAATAGGATTTTGAATAAACCATAAAAACTTTTAAAAGTCCTATTCACCCCCCTCTAGGACATATTGGCATATTCCTTCTTCAACTTCACCACTATTTCAAGGGCTAGTTGTATTTGATTTTGATTCCGAGAAGAAGAAATTCAGAATTCCCCTTTTACTAATCTGATTGGAATGCAAATCAAAATTAAATAACAATAAGCTAACAAAAGGAAATAGAATTAAGCACAATGTAGCTTAAAAATAAACACAAACTTATTCAGAGTGGAGTCTTGAATTCACTTAATTTTCAATGAAAAACTCTGAAATTCGTGTATTATTTATAGCTGCAAAAATTCGCCTTCAACTAGTCCTAGGGACACCACGACTGGTAAAAAAAAATAGATTTTTGAATTTTTGAGCCCGATCGGATCAAACCATTGTACAACCGGTCGTAAGTAATCCACGACTGGTTGAAGGCAGTCCACAACTGGTCGTGCGACACTTGATTTAGTTGGTAGAGTTTGAGTCGTGACTTTATGACTGGTCGAAGGTCGAGTCAAGACTATCCCACAACTAGTCAAGCAAACACCAGGACTAGTCGTAGCCGAACCAGGAAATTCGATAAATTGCAATAATTCTAGGACTGGTGCTGAAATTACTTAGACAGGTCGAGCCAGTGCTAGGACTGGTCGAACAAGGTCTAGGACTAGTCTTAGAATAGACCAAATTTATGTATTAATATTCAAATGAATTATGTAGCCTAAGTGACCTACCCTAAGGTCAATCTAAGGTTTATCTACCCGAGATATGAAGTATGGACATTGAAAACTTCATTTGCTTAGACTTTGGTCATTACGAAGCTTGAGTTCTTCTTGATGCAGCTTGACTACTTCACAAGCTTTGAAATCAATGTCATTTTGAGTTGTACTAGAGTCCCAAACTATGCTTGAATCTTGATCTTGAATACACGTGAACTTGAGCATAAGTCTTGAACTTGAACTCTTCTTTAATATCTTCTATATTGTAGCTTAAACTAGCTTAAAGAATTCCTCTTCTTGACCTTCTTGACTTCAATTGTTGACATGGTGTCTCGAACAAATTTATCAAGATATAAACACAAGACATATACAGAGGTTTTGACACAAAAAATTTGACAACCAAAGAGGAATCAAACCATAGCACTTACAATCTCCCCCTTTGTCAAATTTGTGTTAAAACATACTTCAACAAGAGAAGCACAACATGTATATTAACGAATCATGCACCAGTTGTCATACAACATACAACCTCATGACCTCATGCACAACCACTTAACTTCCCTTGTGTACAACTCCCCCTTAGTAGTACACTTCAACCATCCCATTCACATCATCAATCCAATCATAGTCTATAGAAAATTCTCATGTTTCTCCCCCTTTTTGTCAAAATATGACAAAGGAAGAAACACAAATATGATTTGAAAGATAGTATTGTTAAGAGAAGTTTTTAATCTGAAGTGTTTGAGGTCGTTCGACCGGTCGTGAGAGGTGCTCGACCAGTCGTAAGTTTGAGTCCTGGCATGACTCAAAGTATAATAACATTGTGTTGTTTTTCTCCGAGGTCTACGACCAGTCATAGGTGAGATACGACCAGTGGTAGTATGACCAGCATAGGAGAGCTACAACTAGTCGTAGGTTACGCAGATTTGTTTTCGAATCCGATGCGGACTGTGGATTTTAGTATCGCCTTTCGCAAGGGTGCGAAAGGGAAGTTTCATAAACTATAAATAGGGGTCCCTAGGGTTATTCTAGGGCATGCTAAGGCTTCCTAAAGGTATTCTAAAGGGTTCTAAGGTTATCAAAGGGTGTAGCAAGGGTGAGATTCGAGGTTGTTCAAATCGGGTAAGTCCTCTCTCTTTGTAATTTCTGTTTTCATAGTGTAATTCTGTCGCTTTGTGCCGTGGTTTTTTCCTAAAATGGTTTTCCACGTTAAATCTGTGTGTTCTCTTGTATGCTTAGTGCCATTGGATTGTTATCCTAGATCTAGATCTGTGTGATTCCACAGGCTAAAAACCCCAACAAGTGGTTTTAGAGCAATCGGTTGGAGCACATATCTGAATATGAGGGATTAGTAATAATGGCAAGAGCTAGGTATAATATTGAGAAGTACTCAGGAAAAAATAATTTTGAGTTATTGAAGATCAAGATGATGAGTTCCTTAATCAAGTAAGGCGAAGATGATGCTCTTAAGGAGCGGAAGTCCACTATAACTGATAATGAGTGGAATACTCTTGATAAGAAGGCTTTATCATCGATCCGTTTATGTCTCATGGATAAGGTTCTCTACAACGTCATGAGAGAGAAAACTATGGCTAAGTTATGGGCGAAGTTAGAGGATGTTTATGCGAAGAAATCCTCTGAAAATCGCCTGCACTTAAAGCGGCAGTGGTATAACTTCAAGATGGCAGAGGGTGGAGATCTGGAGGCTCACATCAGTAACTTTAATAAATTGGTTTGCAAATTACTAGATATGAAGGAAGTGATGAAAGATGAAGAACAAGTATGTATGTTGCTGAATTCTCTCCCGGCATCTTTTGAGGCATTCAAGGACACTATGTGCAGCACGAATAAAATCCTGAGTGTTGATACCGTTATCTTGGCTCTTCAAGGAAAGGTTATGAGACAACTAAACAGCAACATGGGGACGTCTTCTGATGCACTGTTTATAGTGGGTAGTAATTCTGGATAAGGTATAAGTTCTAGATCTAAATCTAAGGGTAAGGGCAAAGGGAAGGTAAAGTGCTGGAACTGTGGGAAGGAAGGACATGTGAAGAAGGATTGTAGAAATTCTATATTGAAGAGAGAAGATTCTGAGGCTTCGTAAAGGGAGGCCAATGTTGCCACGTCGGATGGATCGAATGGATGTGATGGTGATGTTTTATCTGTGTCTTCGCTCAGACGGTCATACGATGATCGTAAGGACGAGTGGATGTTAGACACATGGGCATCTTTTCACATGACTCCTCATCGGAGTTGGTTCACCAGTTATAGGGAGTGCGATGGTGGATAGGTATTTATGGGCAATGACATTACTTGTAATGTTGTGGTTATTGGTACGGTGTGCATTAGGATGTTTGATGGGGTGGATCGTACCTTGACTGATGTTAGGCACGTTCCTGATTTGAAGCAGAATCTGATTTCTCTTGGTGTGCTTAAGGCAAAAGGATGCAAGTACACAGGTATTGATGGTGCTCTTAAAGTATCTAAGGGGGTTTGGGTAATCATGAAAGCACAACGACTCGATAACTTGTACAAGTTGATCGGGAGCACTTCAAAAGGTGGAGCTGCAGTGGATGTAGTAGATTCCACCTCTACACATGTGTGGCATGTTGGGCATGGCCACATGAGCGGGCAGGGCAGGAAGGCTGAGATGTGCAGACAGGGATACAGAGCAGGTGGAGCAGCCACCTGTGAGAAGAATCACACGGCATGATCGCAGGATGTTGGTGAGGTACATAGATGACTCCAATATCACAAGAGATTCATCTTCTATTCAGATGGCTCTAAGTGAGCCTGGTGCTGAAAGTGAAAGGTGACTATGGGTGATGTGATGGATTCATTGTACCAGACCGATATATGGGAGCTGGTGGAGCTTCCAGTGGGCTGGTGAGCGGTTGGATGCAGGTGGATCTTCAGGAGGATACAACATAGATACAAGGCGATGTTGGTAGTAAAGGGTTATGCTCAGAGAGAAGGGATCGGCTTCTTAGAGATATTTACACCGACGGTATAGCAAGTGTCTATTAGATCCGTGATTGGCGCTGGTTGGCCAAATTGATCTTGAGCTGAAAGGATGGATGTAGAATCTACACTTCTATAAGGGAAACTGAAGAGCAGACTTACATGAAGCAACCAGAGCAGTTCGAAGTTAAGGGGCTGAGAAAAGACTTTACAGGAGGTCGTGGCTCGACTTGTCGCCTAGGCAGTGGTTTGATTCCTTCATAGTGAGTTAGGAATTGATGACATATAGATCGCTAATTATGATATGTCTGAAATTAGTGTACTGAAGACTCGGTTAAGTGAGACATTTAGGATGAAGGATCGGGGGGCTACAAAGATGGTTCTTGGCATTGAGATGGAAGGAGGAGTAGGCTTTGGTAATCATAGGAGGAATACCTTGTGTGTAGGTATTGATCAAGTATGTGATGGGCCAAGTAAAGCTGGAGATCGTTCCCTATGCATCTCCTCACAAGTTTTCCTCAGGACATGTCCCAAAACAGATGAGGAAAAGCAGGATATCTCATGAGCCTTATTCGAATGCGGTTAGCAGTGTATGCCATGGTCTAGATTAGACCAGTTATTTCACAGGCTATCAGTGTTGTGAGCAAGTACCCCGGCAAGCAATATTGAATAGCGGTGAGATGGTAAGAAGACTACGTCTTTCTTTCTTTTGGGAAGACAGGAGCAAAGGTGGTTAGGCATGTGAATTTAGATCCGGTAGACATGATCAACAAGAATATTCCTGTAGAGAAGTTCAAGTATTGTGTAACTTCTCTGGGCTTGGCGATGGTAGAAAAGAAGGACGGAGTGTACACGAGAAGCTATGATATAATGCAGAGATAAGAGAAGAGGTCAAGGAGTTACGCGGTTGAAGATTGAAGACTTGGTAGAGATTATTAAGAGAAGTCTTTAATCTGAAGTTTTTTAGGTCGTCCGACCGGTCGTGGGACAGCCACGACTGGTCGTGGGAGGTGCTCGACCAGTCGTAGGTTTGAGTCCTAGCACGACTCAAAGTACAACGACATTGTGCTATTTTTCTCTGAGGTCTATGACTAGTCATAGGTGAGCTACGACTAGTCGTAGTACAACCAGTCATAGGAGCTATGACTAGTCATAGGTTACGCAGATTCATTTTCGAATCTAATGCCGACTACAGATTTTGGTGTCACCTTTCACAAGGGTGCGAAAGAGAAGTTTCCTAAACTATAAATAGGGGTCCCTAGGGTTATTTAGGGCATGTTAAGGCTTCCTAAAGGTATTCTAAAGGGTTCTAGGGTTATCAAAGGGTGTAGCAAGGGTGAGATTCAAGGTTGTTTGAATCGGGTAAGTCCTCTCTCTTTGTAATTTCTATTTTCATAGTGGAATTATGTCGCTTTGTGCCGTGGTTTTTTTCCGAAAGGGTTTTCCACGTTAAATCTATGTGTTCTCTTGTATGCTTAGTGCCATTGGATTGTTATCCTAGATCTAGATCTGTGTGATTCTGCAGGCTAAAAACCCCAACAAGTATGACAAAGTAATGATCAAGTCATAAAAATAGAAAGATTGAAAGTTAAGAATACAGAACATAGTATAAGGAGTTATAAAGTCAAGTCAGATAGAGTCTAACACAACCAGGGAAAGTAAAGAGTATTATCATTATTACAGAACAAATATTAAAATCTCAATCTGATCCAGAAGAGAGAGTACGTATGGTAGGATCAATTTGATGAAGGCCTTTTTGTAAGTGCCTAAAATACTTGCGCATATTTCTAAATTCCCGATTGTGGCCAACATTCATATTTTCTACCTTCTCCTCTAATACACTTAGTCAAGCATTGAAATCAGATGGCATAAAGTCAGGATCATTCCCAGAGTCAGAATCCATTTCATTAAAAATATCGTCTATATTAATATCATCTGGAGGAAGATCATCACCTTCTTCATCATTCCCAACCTCAGCAGCAGCTCCACCATCACCAACATCAACCTTGGCCTAGAGCTAAATCCAACTTCATTTTGTTTATGTTGGAGTTGTTGAATATTATGTGTTGGATAGGAGCCTCTTCGACGGTCATAGCGACTAGCATATTAGTGGCTAACACATTCATCAGGTACCCAAATGGAATATCACTATGACTAGGATGAATACGGAATTGAATGATAGAAGAACAAATCAAAGAGGGCAAATAGACATTAGCACCAGTAATGATTGAGTATAAATACGAACTATAAGCAGAGTCAACTCAATCTTGTTTCTAGAGCGGGGATACAGATTAGATGTGAAGATACGATGTAAAAATCTATATCTGGGTAACATATATCTCAATTTGAGGGCATTCCCATTTTCTGTCCATGGTGCATCTATAGGAAAATGACCTTCTCTAGTAGCAATAGTAAAAGTCAGTTGCTCAGTAGAGAATTCAGTTATGCATGCAACCCTGGCTTGCACTATGGACTGGTAAGCCGGCCCACCCCAACGTAAAATGTTGTCCCATCCTACAGATTGAAGGAGAGGAAGGAGACTGAAAGGAGCGATATGGTTTAGATCAACAACTTTTTCAACAATCACATTGCGCATACGCAAATCTCGTACAAATGCTGGATCATCTTCAGGAGCCCTGAGATGATGTCTAGTGATAACATTCGATCTAGAAGAAGAAGCACCTCTATGATTTTTCTTTTTACCTCTGGAGTCCATTTCCTTGAAGAAATACAAGAAATTTCAAGAAAACAGAGATTGGTTTTTCTAGATTCAGCAAATGAGGAAGAAAAACCCAACAACTTGAAGAAAGAGTTGAAATAGACAACTACAATCAAGAAATTGAAGAGAAAAGACTAAGATTCTTCAAGAAATCAAGAAAACATTCTAACCTGAGCGAATCGAACAGTGGGGTTTGACTACTTGAGTCATAGCTTGTTGGAGAGAAAGGTTAGAATAAAGAAGATGAGATTTTTCCCCAAATAAAATCAATCAGCGCGCTACACGACTGGCCGTGGGACGTCCTTGACCGGTCGTGCCATGACTAGTCGAGCACGTCCTCAACTGGTCGTGTACCGAAAAAATAAATAAACATACATTTTTCAAGAAATTTTGAAATATAAACTATTAAAGTATTTACAATATGATACAGAGATACATGCTCAATCATTTTAAATTGCACATACCAAGATCAAATTTCAACTTATTAAATCTTCTTTTGTCAAGCGGTTTAGTGAAAATGTCAGCAAGCTGAGTCTCGGTAGGAATATATTCTAAATATATTACTTTTTCTTCCACTAATTCATGAATATAATGAAATTTAATGTCAATGTGCATAGTTCGTGAATGCTGGATTGGGTTTTTCGAAATATTTATCGCACTGAAATTATCACAGTATAAAACCATCAAGTCCTGTGCTATTCCATAATCACTCAACATATGTTTCATCCAAACCAGCTGAGTACATGCATTTCCAGCTGCAATGTATTCAGCCTCAGTAGTTGAGAGTGATATGAAACTTTGCTTCTTGCTAAACCAAGAAACCAAGCAGTTTCCAATGTAAAAACAACCACCACTAGTTGATTTTCTGTCATCGATATTACCTACCCAATCAGCATCTGAATACCTAACTAATTGAACACTAGTATCATAAGGATACCAAAGACCCAAATTAACTGAACTTGCAACATATCGAATAATTCGCTTAACATCAGTTAAGTGAGATTCTTTAGGATTATACTGATATCTAGCACAGATTCCAACACTTAAAGCAATATCAGGTCTACTTGCAGTTAAGTAAAGCAAACTGTCTATCATGCTACGATACAATTTAGGATCTACATCTTTCCCTATAGAGTCTTTTGAGAGTCTTAGAGTTATACTCATAGGAGTATTAAAATTCTTACCATTCCCAAATCCGAACTTCTTAACCAAGTTTAAAGAATATTTAGATTACGAAATAAAAATTCCATTAGACTGCTGTTTTACTTGCAGTCCTAAGAAATAATTTAATTCCCCAACCAAGCTCATTTCAAATTTAGATTTCATCAAATCTGCAAACTCAACAGTCATGTTAGTATAAGTTGATCCATAAATAATATCATCAACATAGATCTGAACCATTAAGATATCATCGTTATGTTTCTTAACAAAAAGCGTGTTATCGACACTACCCATTTGAAAATTATGACTTAGTAAAAACTTAGTCAATTTTTCGTACCATGCCCTGGGAGCTTATTTCAAACCATAAAGAGCTTTTTTAAGGTGGATACATGATTAGTAAACTTAGGGTCTTCAAACCCTGCAAGTTGTTTAACATATACCTCTTCATGTAAATCACCATTGAAAAAGACACTCTTTACATCCATTTGATAAATTTTAAACTTTCTAAAGCATGCAATGGATATAAAAAATTGAATTGATTCAAGGCGAGCAACTGGAGCAAAGGTTTCGTCGTAATCAATACCTCCTATTTGAGTGTACTGATGAGGGTCGAATATTGCATCTCAAACCCCGATTATTGCCAGATTTTATGTATATGATAATGCTTAATAGAGTATTTTAATTATATTCTTATTGCAGGGTGTAATCAGGAGCGTTAATTGAAAAAGGATATTAAAAGCGTGAATTTGATGCTCCGAAGTACCAGAGCAAGGAACGGACTCCAGAAGACTAAGATCAATGAATTTGCACGCCAGATATTCGAGGAAATCAAGCCGTTCACGTTAAAAAGGCCCAAAATTGGTCCAAAATGTAAGATCACATGGTTCCAACCATCCATTCGGCTCGAAACTTCATACATGGGATGAGGGCCATAAATTAACTGTACATATTAAATTTCAGCCATTGAAAATCTCAGGAAGTGAGCCAATGGCCAAATCAGCCCCTTAATTCATTAAGTGGGGCCCACCTGATATTTGAAACGGCCTCAAAATTGTTCTTGACGATTTAAATAAGATGAGAAACAATATGGACGGTGAAGATTTCTGAAAATCATCATAGTGGATCCCGTACATGGTGAATGTACACCTTGTACATACAAAGCCGGTCGTGCACTAGAAGTGCTGACCGCATCAGCGCCTTCCAAAGCGCTAGCGCCCGACCGACTTCAAATCCAAAAAGGCAACTACCGTTTTGCGCTGTTTGCGAACAGACGGCGTCCATTTTACGGACGCTAGTGGGCCCCACCCATCACCCATACAGCTCATCCAATCCATCCACCGTGTAGAGGGCTTCGAGAGCTTCAAAACCATGCTGATACTTTACACCCATGCGTGCACACGTGTGCGGTATCGAGGCCACAAACGGACTGCCTTGCAACATTCAAATCTAATCTTTTTGTGATTTCTTCTCTGGAACGTGTCAATGGATGTTCAAAACTACTTATTCTTAACTGAAATTTCGTCCTGAATCCAATGGACGGGGTGGATTTTCCAGAAAATACTTCTGTGGGGCCCACCGATCACAACAGCGAAAGGGTACAAAAGGTTTTGCACATATTAGGAAATCCAGTTTTCCAGACGGTTGTGGGCCACCATCTTTGATCATATGGTAGATCTGAACCGTCCATCATGTAAAGGACTCAAGAAAGTCCTAAGGGACGATGTTTGTTTGGAAGTTGAACAAGGAAAGTGCCGTGTTTCAAGGCCCCGAACTTGGCTGCGAAAAGGATTTCGTTGCGCGTGCGACAGCTTTTCAAATCCGATTTCCATCACTCCAACCACTCCATCAACTATAAAAAGAGTTGTAAAAAGTGGATGAAAGGGAGGCGAGAGCCTGGGGAGAACAGGAGGCAGGGAATTCCAGATCCGGAGCAAGAAAGAGGAGAAAGAGAAGAGAGAGAGAGAGAGAGAAGGATGTTTTTCTTTATATTTCATTTAACCATATTTTTAATTGAATTTATGGATTGCTAATCTCTCAGCTAGGGCTGAGATGAAACCCCTAATTTGAATATCCATTCTTATATGTTGAATTTACTTTAATTAGATTGGTTTGTTTCTTTCTCTAGTGTGCTTGATTGGTTTAAATTCTATACTTCTCCATGTATGAACTTGATCAGAGTCTATATATGGATGTTGTCTGGATGCTTATTCTAGGTGCTTGTGTCTGATCATGAACAGGTTTCCTATAGAGGAAGAAACAGGGTGCTTTAATGAATTGTACATTCTATGTGCCCGACCAAGGACATAGAATGTGGTTATTCATTGCTTTGCTTTAGGAGATTAGACATTCAGTATGCTCGACTAAGGACACAGATTGTGCTTTCTTTATATAAGTTGTATCAATCTAGATTAGGGTGAATCAACAGACAAAACAAGGGTTAGGATAATTAGGGGTGGATTCGAAAGTCCTAGTGCTCTCTCTGATTGAATTTTCTTCCCTATTTTCTGTGATATTTCGTAGATTTGTGTTAGTAATTCACTCTATTATTTGTTGGATTAGTTAAGAAGAATCGTGAATTTGAATTGTGACGACCAGTCCTCGTGGGAACGATCTCGTAATACGTACCGTATCTACATCTGATTCGTATACTTGCGAGTTTAAAAATCATTTAAATCAGGTTGGTTTAAATAAAACATCAAGTTTTTAGCACCGTTGCTGGGGATTGTTTCGGTCCAAATTGGATTTAGGATTCTCTCTTATCATAATTAGGATTTTACTAAATTTAAGTTAAAGTTTTTATTTTATTTTATTTTTAGAAACTAACCTATTTCTTGTTTTGTAGGGTCCTGACATAAACTTCTAATTTGGTAATCCCTTTCTAAATTCTCTACTTGTTCTAATTTCTATTTTTAGAATTAGTGTTTTATTTTTTAAAATTTTCTAATTCTAGGTTTTTTTTTATAGAAATTTTCTACTTTCTAATTTTAGATTTAGATTCTCCTTTTAAGTAACTTTCTATTTTCTAGTTTTAGAAATTTTCCCCTTTTTAGAAACTAACTTAGCTTTTTTATTTCTAAGATTAAAAACTTTCTTTTTTTAGAAACTAACTTTCTATTTTTATTTTTAGTAACTTTCTAATTCTAGGATTTCCTTCCTTTTTAGAAACTAACTCTTTTTTTTTATTATTCTTTAGAAAATTTCTAATTTTAGATTTTCTGTTTTAAAAACTAACTTGTTTTGTTTTCTTTTGCAGGATTCTAACATAGATCTCCAAATTGGTAACTTTTTTCTAATTATCTCTCTTCCTATTTCTAGATTGGTGTAGGATTTTTCCTTTAGAATTAGATTCAGAGTTAGGGTTTCACCATGTATATGCACGAGTTGGAATGTCAGTATGCTAAGAAGAATAACATATATTGGGATGATGATTATGATAGAAATCCACCAATGTCTCAAAACTTTTCTGAAACTATTATATAGAACCAACCAGAATCTAATGATCCACCGGTTAAGAAGTCCTTACTCGATCATATGTGGGAGAATAATTACACCCCACGGATTAATAAGACAGTACATGAGTGTTGGGATTATCATAAATATGAGAGTGAGGACTATTATCACCCATCAAATAAGAAGAAAACAATGCATGATTATCTTATGAACAATAATATGTATTACCAACCATCAAATTCTCCCACCTATGATCCATACGACTATAATCAGTGGAAACATCAAAATGGGGGAAATGAACCAACAATGTGTTATAATGATTATTCTCTTGGATCCCCTATTTTTGAATATCCACCAGAAACGATCCAAGAGGAGTCATCTCCGAGTTACACAGTTACTGACATGTGGAAATTATTAGACGCACTTGAATCACGCATTGATAGGCTAATGGAGACCAATTCATCCCAACCGCAACTCGTTGATTATTCCTTTGGATTCCATACTTATGATGAGATAATGGAAGCTAGTTCGTCTCACCCACAACCCAATCTAGAAATACAATGCGAGGAAGGTGATCCTCACTCATTTTTGACAAACCCTGGAATTCGGGATGAAGAATTGAATTGTGTTAAGGAGCATATGGTTCAATTTCCAGATGAATCGATCTCAATGATAGTTCAAAGGAATGGTGAAGAGACATGGGTGTCTTTCGAATATAAAGATGATGACACACCTTCCTTACATGACACACGGGATTTCAATGATGAGGAAGAGGTTAGTTTATTCGAACCTCAACCCAATTCAGGAATAGAATGTGAGGAAAGCAATCCCATCCCAAGTATGCACAACAGAGAATTAGACAATGATATGTATTGGGATGATGATCATGAATGTTCAGCCCAAATTCCCCTGGAATCAATCTCAAGTATGGTCCAGGTCAGTGATCACGAAGTATACAAAGTGGTCGGTCAAAATGAGTCACTCCTCTCACCTAACATGTCTGATTTAAAAGTGGAGGATGAGCCCATTACAACTGACCCTTCTAACTCTTGTGACACATGTTTGGGCCACTCCACTGAATTGGATGATGATATGATTCGGAAAATGAACAAACCGCTTGATATGACTTTGGAAGTTGAAACCACCC
Organism: Magnolia changhungtana; assembly: GCA_030180095.1. NCBI lineage: Eukaryota > Viridiplantae > Streptophyta > Magnoliopsida > Magnoliales > Magnoliaceae > Magnolia > Magnolia changhungtana. The sequence continues at coordinate 924,859 of JASAUF010000140.1, read as the reverse complement.
AGTTGAAGCCACCATCTGAGTTAAACACTTTTGACGATTCAATGCCTCTTCTGAGTAATATCAATGAACAGAGTCTTCTCATCAATACTTCGTTTCTTGACCCTCAAATTGTGTGCGTAGGGTTGGAGCAAGAGAGTGTACCTCCATCCACTTTTAAAGACGATGGATTCCTTGGGCAGATCATCACAATCTCCAATGTGAAAAATAAGTCATGTTCAGCTGAACTTCCTAACTCTTTGGATGATTGCCTGACACATTTTACATATTTAAACGATCCCATGTTACAAGAAATAGTGGATGCCTTGCAAAACAATACCTCGATAGTTGTCAGAGATCGAGAGAACCCGTATTCTAAAGTACCTCCTTCCCCAGATCCTGAATGTTTACCATTAAATAAGGAGGAGATGAAAATTGAACTACAGAGTGAAGCTTTGGCGTGTGTTGACACTACACCACCTACTACATTTTTTTTTGAATTTCATCTACTTGTAGTCTTTGGTTCATCATGGTGTACTAACTTCGAAATTTTTTCGGCCACAGGTGAATCATATATACTTTGGACACTCCAGACAATAAAAAGAAAACTTTATGCTGAGGTCCCTCAATTTCTTTGGATATTCCCGCTCTAGAACATCCAAACCTACTACAAAACGGGCTTTTAGATGATCATGTTGAATAACCTTCTGAGAAATGTACCAAGATACTGGCCGATGGTTCATGGTCCATTCTTATCTGGCTGAAGACGTTAAACTTAGCGCTCCTGGGAGGCAACCCAGCTTTTCATTCCATTTCATTAGCTCAATGTTTGTGGCTAACATTACTGCAAACCCACACAAGACTACAACTCATCCACTAAGGGTAACCTAGGGGTTTAAAGGCTTGTTGCAAACGCTAAATGCAATCGAGAGCACCTGCGAAAGTGGTATAGGTAGGATCTTCTTTTTAGAATTTTATTTTTACTATTTTTTGTTTTGCTTTTGTTGATGTCTCTCTTGTGCTGAATCACTTTTACGCTGATATTTTTGAAAGCTTCTTGATTCTTTCGTCCAGGTACTATCTCTCCATCATTCCTCTTTTACTTTCATTGTCCCATGTGCATTACATGCCAATTTCTTTTACATTGAGGATAATGTAGATTTTAGGTTGGGGGTGGGAGGTTATGTTACCTAATCAGTATTTTCTTGGTCTTGAGCAAAAATGGTGACAATTTTTAAAATTTTAAATTTTTCTGGAATTTCTTGTGAATGTTAAGTGATTTTGAAGGATAGTCGTGATTGCAGAATTACAAGATACAGAATGTTGATAATTTATGACTATTGGATTCAGTTGTCTGGTAGATTTCACAGTTAAGTTTGAATTATTAATCCATGATTAGAAGTTATAAACATTGATTGAGTCATGATTTCATATATCACATCTCGCTTACACATGGAATGATTAACCTGATAATCACTAAGCATGAAAGAACCAGCCTGAAAAAAAAATAAAAAATTTCATTCAGTAAGAAGAAGAAAGAAAGGCTAAGTCACATAATCTTCACCATAGGTTTGCTCCCTATAGGTGTAGATTTGATTCTCCATAGTTGACATATGAAAAAAAGTTAGGCGACAAGTTTTCACCATAGGTTTGCTCCCTATAGGTGAGAATTTGATTCCCCTCATTGGCGTTACTGTTCATAAAGAATATCACAGGCTGGTAGACTAAAAAGTTAATCTGTTGGCATGTTTTGGTTTCAAGTTTTGGTTGTCATGAATTTTGTTGTTAATTACTAATGATATCATGAAATTGATAATTGGATCTTTTAATGATTGTAAGCTGAGATTACACTATACACTCATAGAACTCAATGTTTAGAATTGTTCTAATTAATGGATTAATATTTTGAGCTTGATTATAAAGTTTACTGTGAGCTTGATTTCAGGAGAAAATTCTTCTCACCATTCATGAATTTTAGAATTCTCACATCTCAACTATCTGTTCACAAGTTACTCAAGTTTACAAGACTTGTCCTTTATTTCTAAAATTATTTTTCGCATGTTTTGCTCGGGACTGCAAAATACTGGTTGGGGGTTGTGATGAGGGTCGAATATTGCATCTCAAACCCTGATTATTGCCAGATTTTATGTATATGATAATACTTAACAGAGTATTTTAATTATATTCTTATTGCAGGGTGTAATCAGGAGCTTTAATTGAAAAAGGATATTAAAAGCGTGGATTTGATGCTCCAAAGTACCAGAGTAAGGAACGAACTCCAGAAGACTGAGATCAATGAATTTACACGTCAAATATCCGAGGAAATCAAGCCGTTCACGTTAAAGAAGCATGAAATTGGTCCAAAATGCAAGATCACATGGTTCCAACCATTCATTCGGCTCGAAACTTCATACATGGGATGAGGGCCATAAATTAACCGTACATATTAAATTTCAGCCATTGAAAATCTCGGGAAGTGGGCCAACGGCTAAATCAGCCCCTTAATTCATTAAGTGGGATCCACCTGATATTTAAAACTGCCTCAAAATTGTTCTTGACGGTTTAAATAAGATGAGAAACAATATGGATGGTGAAGATTTCTGAAAATCATCATAGTGGATCCCGTATATGGTGAATGTACACCTTGTACATACAAAGCCAGTCATGCACTAGAAGTGCTGACCGCGTCAACACCTTCCAAAGCACCAGCGCCCGACCGACTTCAAATCCAAAACGGCAACTACCGTTTTGCGCTGTTTGCGAACGGACGGCGTCCATTTTGCGGACGCTAGTGGGCCCCACCCATCACCCATACGGCTCATCCAATCCGTCCACCGTGTAGAGGGCTTCGAGAGCTTCAAAACCATACTAATACTTTACACCCATGCGTGCACACGTGTACGGTACAGAGGCCACAAACGGACTGCCCTGCAACATTCAAATTTGATCTTTTTATGATTTCTTCTCTGGGACACGCGTCAATGGACGTTCAAAACTACCTATTCTTGACTGAAATTTCATCCTGAATCCAATGGACGGGGTGGATTTTTGAGAAAATACTTTTGTGGGGCCCACCGATCATGACAGCAAAAGGGTGCGAAAGGTTTCGCACATATTAGGAAATCCGGTTTTCCAGGCGGTTGTGGGCCACCATCTTTGATCGTATGGTAGATCTGAACCGTCCATCATGTAGAGGACCCAAGAAAGTCTTAAGGGATGGTGTTTGTTTAGAATTTGAACAAGGAAAGTGTTGTGTTTCGAGGCTCCAAACTTGGCTGCGAAAAGGCTTTCGCTGCACGTGCGACAGCTTTCCAAATCCGATTTCCACCACTCCAGCCACTCCATCAGCTATAAAAAGAGTTGCAAAATGTGGATGAAAGGGAGGCGAAAGCCTGGGGAGAGCAAGAGGCAGGGAATTCCAGATCCGAAGCAAGAAAGAGAAGAAAGAGAAGAAAGAGGAGAGAGAGAGAAGGATGTTTTTCTTTATATTTCATTTAACCTTCTTTTTAATTGAATTTATGGATTGCTAATCTCTCAGCTAGGGCTGAGATGAAACCCCTAATTTGAATATCCATTCTTATATGTTGAATTTACTTTAATTAGATTGGTTTGTTTCTTTCTCTAGCGTGCTTGATTGGTTTAAATTCTATACTTCTCCATGTATGAACTTGATCAGAGTCTATATATGGATGTTGTCTGGATGCTTATTCTAGGTGCTTGTGTCTGATCATGAACAGGTTTCCTATAGAGGAAGAAACAGGGTGCTTTAATGAATTGTACATTCTATGTGCCCAATCAAGGACATAGAATGTGGTTATTCATTGCATTGCTTTAGGAGATTAGACATTCTGTATGCCCGACTAAGGACACAGATTGTCTAATCTCCTAAAGCAATGCAATGAATAACCACATTCTATGTCCTTAGTCGGGCACATAGAATGTACAATTCATTAAAGCACCCTGTTTCTTCCTCTATAGGAAACATGTTCATGATCAGACATAAGCACCTAGAATAAGCATCCAGACAACATCCATATATAGACTCTGATCAAGTTCATAGTTGGAGAAGTATAGAATTTAAACCAATCAAGCACGCTAGAGAAAGAAACAAACCAATCTAATTAAAGTAAATTCAACATATAAGAATGGATATTCAAATTAGGGGTTTCATCTCAGCCCTAGCTGAGAGATTAGCAATCCATAAATTCAATTAAAAAGAAGGTTAAATGAAATATAAAGAAAACCATCCTTCTCTCTCTCTCTCTCTCTCTCTCTCTCTCTCTCTCTTTCTTCTCTTTCTTCATTTTCTTGCTCCGGATCTGGAATTCCCTGCCTCCTGTTCTCCCCAGGCTCTCGCCTCCCTTTCATCCACGTTTTGTAACTCTTTTTATAGCTGATGGAGTGGCTGGAGTGGTGGAAATCGAATTTGGAAAGCTGTCGCACGCGCAGCGAAAGCCTTTTCCCAGCCAAGTTCGGGGCCTCGAAACACAGCACTTTCCTCGTTCAAATTCTAAACAAACACCGTCCCTTAGGACTTTCTTGGGTCCTCTACATGATGGATGGTTCAGATCTACCATACGATCAAAGATGGTGGCCCACAACCGCCTGGAAATCTGGATTTCCTAATATGTGCGAAACCTTTCGCACCCTTTCGCTGTCATGATCGGTGGGCCCCACAGACGTATTTTCTCGAAAATTCACCCTGTCCATTGGATTCAGGATAAAATTTTAGTCAAGAATAGGTAGTTTTGAACGTCCATTGACGCGTCCCAGAGAAGAAATCACAAAAAGATCAGATTTGATTATTGCAGGGCAATCCATTTGTGGCCTCTGTACTGCACACATGTGTACCCATGGGTGTAAAGTATCAGCATGGTTTTGAAGCTCTCGAAGCCCTCTACACGGTGGACGGATTGGATGAGCCGTATGGGTGATGGGTGGGGCCCACTAGCGTCCGCAAAACGGACGCCGTCCGCTCACAAACAGCGCAAAACGGTAGTTGCCATTTTGGATTTGAAGTCGGTCGGGAGCTGACGCGGTCAGCACTTCTAGTGCACGGTCGGCTTTGTATGTACAAGTGTACATTCACCATGTACGAGATCCACTGTGATGATTTTCAGAAATCTTCACCGTCCATATTGTTTCTCATCTTATTTAAACTGTCAAGAACAATTTTGAGGCAGTTTTAGATATCAGGTGGGCCCCACTTAATGAATTAAGGGGCTGATTTGGCCGTTGGCCCACTTCACGAGATTTTCAATGGCTGAAATTTAATATGTATGGTTAATTTATGGCCCTCAACCCATGTATGAAGTTTCGAGCCGAATGGATGGTTGGAACCATGTGATCTTGCATTTTGGACCAATTTTGGGCCTCTTTAACGTGAACGGCTAGATTTCCTCGGATATCTGGTGTGTAAATTCATTGATCTCAGTCTTCTGGAATCCGTTCCTTACTCTGGTACTTTGGAGCATCAAATCCACGCTTTTAATATCCTTTTTCAATTAACGCTCCTGATTACACCCTGCAATAAGAATATAATTAAAATACTCTATTAAGCATTATCATATACATAAAATCTGGCAATAATCGGGGTTTGAGATGCAATATTCGACCCTCATCATGTACCCTTGTACAACTAGTCTTGCCTTGTTTAGAATTATATTTCCAAGTTCATCAGACTTATTTTTAAAAATCCACTTGGTTCCTATAATGTGTTTATCTTTAGGTCTAGGAACAAGATACAAACATCATTTCGAACAAACTGATTAAGTTCTTCCTGCATCGCTACTATCCAGTTTTCATCAGAAAGTGCTTCTTTTACGTTTACCGGTTCAATATGGGATGTAAAGCATACGTAATTACATATGTCTTCTAGTTATCTTCGAGTGTGCACACCAGTGAGAGGGTTTCTAAGAATTTGATCAGTTGGATGATCTTTAACAGTCCTTAATTCAAAATTAATTTCACTTGATGAAATATCTGGTTTTACAATTACAAGAACTTCATCATTATCTGAATGAGTTGCAGGTGTATTCAAGTGATCATCAATGACCAAATTAATAGATTCTTGAATCACACCGGTTCTGTTGTTTAGTACACGATATGCGCGACTGTTTAAAGAGTATCCTAAAAGGATTCCTTCATCACTCTTTTTGTCAAACTTTTCCAGATTTTCACGGTCACGCAAAATATAGCACTTGCTGCCAAAAACTCGAAAGTATTTGACAGTCGGCTTATTATCGAACCACATTTCATAAGTCATTTTATTATTAGATTTATAAGTATGGACACGGTTAATAATGTAGCAGGCGGTATTCATTGCTTCAGCCCATAAATTTCTAGGGAGCTTCATGCTATTCAATATAACATTTCCCATTTCTTGGAGCACTCTATTTTTCCTTTCCACAATACCATTTTGTTGTGGAGTTTTGGGTGCAGAGAATTCATGCGATATTCCCTGATCATTACAAAATTTCTCAAAACTGTTATTTTCAAACTCGGATCCATGATCACTTCGGATCTTACTGACTTAAGAATATTTTTCAGTTTAGATCCGTTTGATAATCTTTTTCACTTCATCAAGGGTTTCTGATTTGTCCCTTAAAAATAAAACCCAGGTGAATCTTGTAAAATCATCTACAATAATCAAGATGTATTTTTTGCCACCTCTACTTTCCGTTCTAGTTGGTCCTATAAGATCCATGTAGAGAAGCTCGAATGGTCTTAATGTAGTATTGGAGTTCACTTTTTTGTGAGAGCTCCTAATTTGTTTACTATATTGACATTCACCACATGTACATATCTTGTCTACTTTTTGAATCTTAGGTAGACCTTTAATAAGTTCTCATTTGCTCAATCTGTATAAATTCCAGTAATGTACATGTCCAAGGCGTTTATGTCATAATTTTGTCTCATCGGTATGGACCATGTAACACTTTTCATTAGATGAGCTACCATTGCTTACTATATAACAATTTTCAGAAGTTCTGCGACTAGTTAATATTACAGAACCCTTTTTATCTATAATCTCACAACCTTGATTAGAAAATTTAACACTATGGTAGTTGTCACATATTTGAGATATGCTTAACAGGTTGTGTTTTAGTCCCTCAACATATAAAACATTCTTAAATAAGGGAAGATTATAGAGTTGAACCGTACCTTGGCCAATAATCTTGCAGTTGCTACCATCACCAAATGTGATTGACCCATCAGTCATATCTTTTAGATCGGTGAATAAAGCCTTGTCACCTGTCATGTGCCTTGAACATCCACTGTCTAGGTATCACTTTGAATGACTTGTTGCTTTGAAAGCAGTGTGGGCAACCAAGCAGACAACTTTAGGAACCCATTTCATAACTGTTTTGGGTTTATGAACATAGTTGGTCTTCTTCTGGATGTAGTTGTAAGAATGACCTATAGAGTTAGTTTTTAAGAGCTCATTGAGTAAATCAACTATTTTTTCAGCAAGTGGGTTTCTATTCTGATTTTTGAAGTTAACATAGCTGCTTTTAGGCTTTTGAAAAGTTTTTGTAGTTTTAGCAAAACCTTGAATAGTATTTTTCTCTTTTGAGTTGGAGGACTCTCCTTTCATAAACTTAGGAGGAATACTCTTCTGTTTATGAGGTATGTTCTTATCATATCCCAACCTAGATCTATTGCCACATTTTTTAGATCCGGATAAGAGTTTTTCTAACCTTGGATCTCCTTGGGCATATCTCCATGTATCCTTCAAACTCAGAAGAGAAGATACTTCATTCTTGAGTTTCTCAATTTCAGATTTCAAATCTTCAATCAGGGAGGTTTTGAATTCCAAATCGCATTTTGATTTTTCAAAACTATCTGAAATTTGGGATTTTTCTAAAACAAGTGAGTCGAAGCATTCTTTGAGTTTAAAAAACTTTTCTTTTTGAAGTTTAAGCTTCACAGCAATTTTACAACTTTCCTTGTATAAGGCATTGTAAACATCTTGAAGATCCTTTTCATGTTCATGATCACTATTCAAATTTTCTTCACTAGTTGAATCATTGTGATCTGAAAAAGTGAATTTGGCTAGAGTCATAAGGGCTTTTACTTCATTGCCCCGACTTGGTTTCAGAATCTTCTGATTCAGAAGTAGCTTCAGAATCAGATGATTCATCCCAAGTAGCCAACGTACCCTTCCTTTTGGGTTTGTCCTTCTTAGGAAATTTATTTGCTAAATGCCCATATTCATGGCAGTTATAACACTGAATGTCTTTCAAAGTTTTCGAGTTTTGGGTCTAAATTTCTTTTTATCATTTGATTGTTGAAAATCAACCCTTTTCTTACTTTTGAAAATCTTATAAAACTTCTTTGCTAAAAGAGCCATATCATCTTTAGAATCAGAGTTTTCTTCAGAAACATTTTTAAACGATTTAAGTGCTATAGATTTACCTTGAGGAGCTTTAAAGTTTAACTCATAGGTTTGTAACGAACCAACTAGTTCTTCTACCTTTATATTATCCGTATCATGAAGTTCCTGGATCGCGGTTACTTTAGAGTTGAACCGTTCAGGAAGAGAGGGTAGTATTTTTGCACACACTTTACTTTCTGGGATTTTATCGCCAAGACCCCACATTGAGTTTACAATGTCATTTAATCTTGTGTAAAAGTCCATGAACATTTCATTTTCCTCCATATAAATTTCTTCAAATTTGGTTGTGAGGAGTTGGACTTTAGATTTTTTGACAATTGATGTACCCTCATGTGTCATTTCTAATATATCCCAGGCTTGCTTTGCAGTATCACAGGATATGATTCTTTTGAACTCATCCGGTGATAGAGCGCAAGTGATTGCATTTAGTGCTTTAGTATTTGTCTCACTTTTCTGAAGTGTGGACCAAGAAGTATAAGGTGTTATTCTCATTGATTTTGATCCATTGATACCAGTTACTTCAATGGTAGGAGGGATCCATTCAGTTACTGTTACTTGTCACACACTCTCATCCATTGATTTGAGGAAGATCCTCATCCTGGCTTTCCAATAGGCATAGTTGGAGCCATCAAAGGGTGGAGGCCTAGTGACTGATAGGCTATCAAAATTTGACATCTTATATATATATAGCTTAGATTGTTAGCTCAGGAAATAAATTCAAATAAACAACAATAAGAGCGAGCTATTAGGCACTGATACCACTTGAAATGCCCAAGCTATATGTCCTAGAGGAGGGGTGAATAGAACTATGCCAAATTAAAATTAAAATAGCAGAATAAACAATAAAGAGATAGCCTTACAAAAATATATCAATTCACAATGCTGAAATAAACCCAATCTCAATTAACAAGTATTGAGAGGTTGATACGAATTCAGTTCTAAGGACAACCTTTCACCATAAAAACTAAAAGTTTATGGCAGGACAACCTTATTTCTAGAACGTCCTTTATATCAAGAACTCAATAAAAATAAATAGCAAGGAATTGAAATAGATTGCTAAAATTTAAATCTAACTTATTACAACATTCCCCACACTTGTTTGAAATGTAAATATTTACAACATTCACATCCACACATACATTCCACAACTTTGAATGATAAAAGGTAAAAGATTAAGCAAGCATTCTATCCACAAGACAAAGAATTATAGTGGTTAGCCTGTGTGTTCACCAACTGTTAAACAATAGCCACACAGAATACTACTCCACTCCTAATATCCTCACACAGGGGATATTAGCGTTCACTATCAAAATAGATTTCACAGGTTCACTTAAAACCTTCACAATTGTTTCTTTTTAACTTGGGCTTACACAATCCAAAAACCCCTCTTTCTAAGTTTTCTAGCTCTCCTCAGATAACCACACAAATGGAATTTTTCTGTCGAATCCCAAACAAAAACCAAAAGAATGGAAATTTTACAGAATTGTAAAATACCTTGATTTCTCCTCTTGTAGCAGCCCGGAAGAACCAATCGGAGTAGAAGTACGAATATGGAAGTTCAATGTCCAATACTCACTTTACAATGGCTCTAAGTTCTAATTGATTTCAAGTTTAATCAACTTAGGGCTAGCTATATTTGATTTTGATTCCGAGAATTAAGAATTCAGAATTTCCCCTTTTACTAATCAGATTGGAATGCAAATCAAAATCAAATAACAATAAGCTAACAAAAGGAAATAAAATTAAGCACAATGTAGCTTAAAAACAAACACAAACTTATCTCAGAGTGGAGTCTTGAATTCACTTAATTTTTAATGAAAAACTTTAAAATTTGTATGCTATTTATAGCTACAGAAATTCATCTTCGACTGGTCCTAGGGACACCATGACTAGTCGAAGAAAAAACAGATTTTTGAAATTTTGAGCGCAATCAGATCAAACCGTTGTACAACCTGTCGTAGGGTCCACGACCGATCGAGACTCCTCTACGACTGGTCGTACGACACTTAATTTAGTCGCTGGAGTTTAAGTCGTGGCTTTATGACTAGTCGAAGGTCGAGTCGAGACCATCCCATGACCGGTCGAGCAGACTTCAGGACTGGTCGTAGCCGAAACAGAAAATCTGATAAATTGTAACAATTCTAGGACTGGTCCTCGAATTTCTTAGACAGGTCGAGCCAGTGCTTGGACTGGTCGAACAAGGTCTAGAACTAGTCTTAGAATAGACCAAATTTATGTATTAATATTCAAATTAATTATGTAGACAAAGTGACCTACCTTAAGGTCAATCTAAGGTTTATCATACCTGGGACATGAAGTATGGACATTGAAAACTTCATTTGCTTAGACTTTGGTCATTACGAAGCTTAAGTTCTTCTTGATGCAGCTTGACTACTTCACAAGCTTTGAAATCAATGCCATTTTGAGTTGTACTAGAGTCCCAAACTATGCTTGAGTCTTGATCTTGAATACACATGAAGTTGAGCTTGAGTCTTGAACTTGAACTCTTCTTTAATATCTTTTATATTGTAGCTTGAACTAGCTTGAAGAATTCCTCTTCTTGACCTTCTTGACTTCAATTGTTGACATGGTGTCTCGAACAAATTTATCAAGATATAAACACAAGACACATATAGAGGTTTTGACACAAAATTTGACAACCAAAGAGGAATCAAACCATAGCACTTATAGTTGTTCCCACAAAGTCTGGGATTGGTTAATCAACATATTGAGAAAATTTATCCAGAGGACCCAGGTTATCAAGATTGATTAGTTCATGGTCCATTCTTGTCTGGCTGAAGACGTTAAACTTGGCGCTCCTAGGAGGCAACCCAGCTTTTCATTCCATTTCATTTTCCTAGTTAGTTAGTTCAATGTTTGTGGGTAACATTACTGCAAACCCTCACGAGACTACAACTCGTCCACTAGGGGCAACCTAGGGGTTTAAAGGCTTGTTGCTTACGCTAAATGCAATCGAGAGAACCTACGAAAGTGGTATAGGTAGGATCTTCTTTTTGTGATTTTATTTTTATTAATTTACTTTTGTTGATTTCTCTCATATGCTGACTTGCTTTTACGTTAATATTTTTGGGAAAGCCACTTGATTCTTTCGTCCAGGTACTATCTTTCCATCACTCCTCTCTTACTTTCGTTGTCCCATGTGCATTGCATGCTTATTTCTTTTACATTAAGGACAATGTAGATTTTAGGTTTGGGGTGGGAGATTAGGTTACCTAATTAATATTTTCTGTCTTGAGGTCTTGAGCAAATATTGTGAAAATTTTTAAAATTTTAAATTTTTCTAAAATTTCTTATGAATTTAAAGTGATTTTGAACGATAGTTGTGATTTTAACATTATAAGATACAGAATGTTGGTAATTTATGACTCTGGGATTCAGTTGTCTGTTGGATTTCACAGTTAAGTTCGAGTTATTAATTTATGATTAGAAGTTTTAAACATGGATTGAGTCATGATTTCACAAGACACATCTCGCTTACATATTAAGGTTTCAGTTCGATATTGAATTATAACTTGGTGATCATTAAGCATGAAAGGAAACAACCTGAAAAATTTGTCCGTCATGTTTGATAAGAAGAATAAAGGAAAAAGAAAATTCCCAGCTACAAGATAGCTGCCTGCGAAAAGGGTTAGGCAATCGAATTTCACTATAGGTTTGCTCCCTATAGGTGTAGATTCGATTTCCTATGGTTGACATTTAAAAGGACTTAGGCGACTAGTTTTCATCATAGGTTTGCCCTCTATAGGTGAGGATTTGATTCCCCTCCTTGACATCACTTTTAATAGAAAAAGAATGATCTGTGAGGCATGTTGTAGTTTATGTTTTGGGTGTCCCGAATGCTCTTGTTGGTTATCAATGGTATTATGGATATTGACAATTGGATCTCTTAATGATTGTAAGCCGAGATTACACTATGCACTCATGGAACTCGATGTTTAGAATTGTTCTAATTAATGGATTAATATTTTGAACTTGACTATGACGTTTACCATGAGCTCGATTCAAGGAGAAAATTCCACTCAACATTCATGAATCTTAGAAGTTTTACATCTCAACTATTTGTTCGCAAGTCACTTAGGTTTACAGGAATTGTCTTTCATTTCTGAAATTATTTTTCGCATGTTTTGCTCGGGACTAGCAAAATGCTGGTTGGGGGTTATGATGAGGGTCGAATATTACATATCAGACCCCAGTTATTGCCTAATTTTATGTACATGATAATGCTTAATGGAATATTTTAATCGTGTTTTTGTTACAGGGTGTAATTAGGAGCGTTGACTGAAAAAGAGTACTACAAGTGTGGATTTGACCCTCCAATATCATCAAGGCAAGAGACGGACTCCAGAGGACCAATATTGAAGAATTTACATGTCAAGGACACGAGGAAATCAAGCTATTCACGTTAAAGAGGCCTGAAATTGGTCCAGAATGCATGATCACATGGTCCCAATCATCCATTCGGCCCGAAACTTCATACATGGCCTAGGGGCCATAAATTAACCATACATATTAAATTTCATCCATTAAATCACTATAGAAGTGCCCCAACTGACAGATCAGCCCATAAACCGTTGATTCGGGCCCACCTGACAATAGGATATGCCTTAACTTTGGTCTCAACCCCTTAAATGGGGAGACAAAATGAATGGATGGATTGAATTTCTTTAAAACATCACAGTGAACCCCACATGTATAGCGTGTGTACATAGAGTACACACGCCTGCACCGCGCCGCTCCGGACCACCCAGCCTGGTCAAAGTCGGTTTGACCAACCGACTTCAGCAAAAATAGAAGGGAAATTGACCGTACTCACCTTGAAGTTTGAGCAAATTACCTCGATTGCTGCGACACTCCATATATTCCCTAAAGCACCTTTGACCGCTTTTGGAGTTTGTTTCGAGATGAAAATGCCCCTGATCTTAGTTCAGTAGTTGCACGATTTTCTAGGGACTAAGAAGTTACATAGTAGTTAATGCTAGTAAAGTGATGTGTACGAAACCCTTTTTGCGCGTGGGAAAGGACTAAACTCGTGGGGCCCATATTGATGTATGTGTATAATCCATGTCGTCCATCCTTTTTACTGTGTCATTTTAGGGCTAGGGCCCAAATATCAGCCTGATTCAAAGTTCACATGGGTCACATAATAGAAAATAATGGTGACAATAGAACCCACTGTTAAAACTTTTTAGGCTCACCGTGATATTTGTTAGAAGTGGACATTGCCCAAGTCAGGACTTTTTGGGCCCACGACGAGATGGCCAATACGGTGGACGGAACGGATCTCACTATTGATGGCCTCAGGCTATTGTACCAATGTTTAACCTTTCATTTGGCAGTAAAGGAAGTGAACATGTAACTACGACCCATGATAACCACGACCCATATAACATGACAATTACAACCCTTACTATATTACAATCACGACCGTTGCCACATTACAACCACGACCCATGTTATATGGGTCTTGGTTAGTATATTATATGGGTCTCAGTTGTAGGAGTCTTGGTTAGCATGTTATATGGGTCGTGGTTAGCATGTTATATGGGTCGTGCTTAAAATGTTATGTGGGTCTTGATTAACATGTTGTATAGGTCTTGATTAGCATATTATATGGGTCTTGGTTAGCATGTTGTTTGGGTCTTGGTGAGCGTGTTGTATGGGTCTTGGTTAGCATGTTGTATGGGCCTTGATTAGCATGTTGGTTAGCTTGTTGTATGGGTCTTGGTTAACATGTTGTATGGGTCTTGGTTAACATGTTGCATGAGTCGTGGTTGTCATGTTGTATGGATCTTGGTTAGCATGCTGTATGGGTCTTGATTGGCATGTTATATGGGTCTTAGTTAGCATGTTGTTTGGGTCTTGATTAGCATGTTATGTGGGTTGTAGTTAGCATGTTGTTTAGGTCTTGGTGAGCATGTTGCACGGGTCTTGATTAGCATGTTGCATGGGTCTTAGTCAGCATGTTGTATGGGTCTTGATTAGCATGTTGTACGGGTCTTGGTTAACATGTTGTATGGGTCTTGATTAGCATGTTGGTTAGCATTTTTTATGGGTCTTGGTTAGCATGTTGTATGGGTCGTGGTTAGTATGTTGTATGGCTCTTGGTTAGCATGTTGTTTGGGTCTGGATTAGCATGTTGTATGGGTCTTCGTTAGCATGTTGTATGGATCTTGGTTGGCATGTTGTATGGATCTTGGTTAGCATCTTGGTTAGCATGCTAATCAAGACCGAAGATCCATACAACATGACAACCACGACCCATACAACATGCTAACCAAGACCCAAACAACATACTAACTATGATCTATACAATATGTTAACCAAGACCCATACAACATGACAACCATGACCCATACAACATGCTAACCAAGACCCATACAGCATGACAACCACGACCCATACAATATGCTAACCAAGACCCATACAACATGGCAACTACAACTCATGCAAACCACGACCCAAATGGGCCCACATTGATATGTGTGTATGATTTATGCCACCCATCCTTTTTATTATGTCATTTTAGGGGTAGGGCCTAAATATAAGTTTGCTCTGATGCTGGTGTGGGCCACAAAATAGAAAATAATGGTGGGCCTTAAGCTATGGTACCAATGGTTTGGTATACAAGAAAGGATTTTTTGGGCCCACGGTGAGCTGGCCAACAAGGTGGATGGATTGGATCACCCCATTATGGACCTTAAACTATAGTACCAATGGTTTGGTAGAAAAGGAAGTGAACACGTTGAAAACCACGATCCATTCAACATGACAACCACGACCCATATAACATGGAAATTACAACCCATGCAAACAACGACCTAAATGGGCGCACATTTATTTAAGTGAATAATCCATGTCACCTATCCTTTTTATTGTGTCATTTTAGGGGTAGAGTCAAATATCAACTACTACCCTTTGTGGATGAAAACCACGATCCATTGTGCATGTGAACCACGACCTTTTATATGGATCATGGTTGTCATGTGGCAAGGGTCGAGGTTGTCATATTATATGGGTCATGGTTGTGAAGTTATATTGGTCGTGGTTGTCATATTATATGGGTCGTGGTAATGAAGTTATATAGGTTGTGGTTGTATGTATATAATCCATGTTGCCCATCCTTTTTGCCATGTCATTTTATGGGCAGGGCACAAATATTAGCCTGATCCAGTGCTCGTGTGGGCTACAAAATTGAAAATATTAATGACTATTGAAACTTTCTACGCTCACTGTGATGTTTGTTAGAAGTGGACATTGCTTAAGTCAGGACTTTTTAAGCCCACGACAAGCTGGCCGACAAGGTGGATGAATCAGATCATCCCATTGTGGGCCATAAGCTATGGTACCAATGGTTTGGTAGAAGAGGAAGTCACACGTTGCAAACCACGATCCATGAAACATGACAACCACGATCCATGCATATGAAAATATGACCCATGCAAATCATAGATCATACACACAGAATTTCGTAGAGCTTGCTTAATGATGGCGATGGTCACTTTCTTTTCACAATACTTGTTGATACATAGTCTTGATATGCTCGCGAATTTCTTCTTTAATCATTCATCTAATGATACATAGACATGGTCTTATTTATTCTTGCCCCCTTTTGATATAGAATCATTATGCTTAATAATATTCTGGATCAAAATCAGTAACATCTTCCGGGAAGATAACTCTTGATGAAGCGAGCATTGACCGGTATTGTAATGCCCCGTGTTTTTAGGACCCGAGTACACAACTTGTTTCCCAAAAACCCGAGTGTTAACCTTAAGGGATGGTCAGATATAATATTTTTCTTTTATCTTTCATCACAGTAAGCAGATGAGCGTAGAATGGACAAGTAAGCATAAAAGGGAAATTCTAAATTTCATTTAGAGTATATAAGAGGCTGCCCATAATGACTTATACAAACCAATGCCTCTGGATTTAACAAGTATAAGATTTGTAAAATTTAATACATGAAGAATAGCAGAAAGCATATAAATATAAGCCGTAAGATCACGCAGCTCCTCCAGGAAAATACGGCCATGCATCCCTGGCGATCGTACCATGCTCCTCATCAAATCTAAGCATGCACGTCACTAAAGCTACCTGTACAGCTGTATATTTGATGGATGAGTGGCTAACTCAGTGTGAATTCCCCTCAAGATTACACACCGCCGCAGTAGGTAAGCATAGTTATAAAACATCCAGACAACAAAATAGAGTAAATGCGTTCTTATTAGGAGCATGGATGTGTGAATACAATTATCGCCCTGGGGATGCTCATCCGTGCAGACAGTGGGCCGTCACTGACACAATCATCGAACATGTGAAACATCATCCAGTCGGAAAGGGGTCGATAGTCGGTGGTCTGGGAGCTAGCGAACCGATACCCCGAAGATCCTAAGAGCACGTGCTACAGCATCCAAAATAGCCACCTGTCATCGCCAACATGCTATAGATGCATGATTAGCCAATCCATTATTTATCCAATTACAACCAACTAATTTAAATAAGCTCACAGTCACTACAGGGAGCACATGGCCCAGCGTAGGCCGACGGCTTGGGCATAGTATCCCATGACTACCATCCTCGGCCCATGAGACTACCATCTTAGGATGTTTAATGGAAACTCATCAACTAGTGGCCAATCATATTACAGTATATGGGGCTTACCATTGCATGGTTGCACGGTATAAAATATTAAACCCATATAGGGAAAATATCAACTAAAACCACATAGGGCAAGTATCAAAATATGTCACATAGGGCAAATATCAAAACCATACGATAAAGACCATCCTTAAAAACCATTGAGTACAACAACCCTGGATGGTAGGCCCCTATCAATGATCCATCTAGACCACCACTCAATAACCACCAAGTCGAAAGTCCATTACGATCACAACTAGTCAAGTTACATCCCAAGTATGGGTGTACATTCATATGTGGAAATTTCCCACTAATGTACCAATTTAAGTTCCATAAGCAATCCACAAAAAGAAATCCACAAGCATGGACAATTATAGAGGATAATCGAAAAGCATGTGATATAACAATTCAATTTCCACTAGCTAACACATGTCATTATAAGGGAGAGATATTAATTATGAACTTAAATAAAAACTATAACTTAAGCTAATAAGAAGATGGAAAGTGCAAGGGGAAGAATCATCACCTTATACTTTGAATCGCATACTAGTGTCGTGAAGTGCTTGTCCCTTTAGAATTGTATCCTACCACAATCATGAACTCGTATAATTAGGTCCAAGTTCTAATCACTACCCAGGGTTTAGGATCATAACCTAGGGTTAACTTTTAGGGTTTTAATGTAGGGTTAGGGTTTTCATCTTAGGGTTTAGTTATGGGCTTTAGATTTTAAGATTTGAATCCTAGATTAGTATATCTATTATTATTATCATTATTAATATTGTGCAATGTGTTAAATAATATTCATAATGGGAGTATTAATCCATTGATATGAATAATGGTGGTTCATAAGTTCACGTTTGAATGTATCGACATTATCTAACATCTTTATAATGACTAATAATCTCTTAGATAATACCAGTAATAATAAGATATTTTCTAATGATAATACGATAAGGATTAATACTGATAATTATATTAATAAGTGTTTGACTAATCCCATAAGGGAATGATAATATTTTCTAATGATTTTAAATCATAACTATCAATTCCAGTCATGATAATGGATACTATGATTTACCATGAATTATGAGGTTCTACAGTTAGATCCAACCCTAACATACTACTTAGGGTTAAGGTCTTAACTTAGGATTGAGATTATCCAGGGTTTAGATTATGGAATTGAACTTTATTTTGTGTGGCCATTAGTGGTATTATCAAAGGGAGTAATAAATGAACATGATTAATTAAATGAATTGGTTATGAATTTAGGAATATTAACAATGGTTACTATTATATTAAATTACCTAACAACGTCCCACTATGAATAATTGATAATTTCCAAAACAATTATTAATTTTAATAATATCCACAATATTAGCTAACATGACACTAATAATTATTTTAATGAAAATAATTAGTGTGCTCTAACATTAATAACAATATTTTAAAAATGACTAGATATTAATGATAATTTTTATGTGTTAACTAATATCCGTATGGGTAACTTATTAATTGTTAATCATACTTGTCTTTAATAATCCTAACAATGACAATAATAACAGAAATGATTATTTAAATCAAAATAGAAAATGTGGGCTCACCCAGTCGACTCAGTTCGAGCTGAGTTGACTTGGATTCTAACTTCCTTTCTCTTTTTTTTCTTTTTTTCTTTTTTTCTTTACTCAGGCCCATACACCCAGCAGGGTTCCTGGGCTACAGTAGCACTAGTTGAGTAGAGTAAGTCGACCATTCCTATAACAGCCCTGATTTTTGCCAACCTGGAATTAGACGTCCTTAGGCAATGGGCCGCTCCTAACACCTTATTAACTTGTCAGAACTGAATCCCACAATCTAAAATCGCTTCTGAACCCATTTCCTTCACAAATCCAACCCTTCGCCACCTTGTTCTTTCAATTTTCCTAAGTACTTTCACCCCAGACACTATCTTAAACTAGTTAAGTAGTATAACTTGGATCACTTTATATACAAACTACAAAGGACTAAGTACCACCTCAGACAAAAATCTTATAGGACTAAATCCTTTAGAAATGAGACAAAGTAACTAAGTGCAAAACTAGATTAGCTATGAAATCTGCTAGAATCGCTTTAAATACAATCTGCAAAACCCAAAACTTGTAGAATCATTGACGCTAGGTTACCCTAAAATCTCGGATCAAACTCATTACCCGACTGCTCTCGGGAGCACGTTGAAACTCCGTATCAGTTCTAGATCGCACATCGGAAGTCTGAATATGTAACGCCCTGAAAATCGAGGGTCGAGTAGTAACTCAACTCTCGAGTTCCAGAACATCACTTATGCAACAAAATGAATGATGATTGAATGTTGACTGTATTAGGGTAGTGAACATGAGTGAGATTAAGCCAAAACAACATATCATACTCCAGAGACAGTTAAATTTGCAAGCGAAAGACTGTGATAGATAGATAAAATATATAAACTATAATGAGTCTCCAGAGTGTGATAACATTACCAGGTTAAATAATTACAAGTACAGTTCTAAAATATACCTAATGTGTAAGTGTAATGTCTTCTATCCCAAGTACTATAGCCCCGTCAGTACAAACCAGGTCTTCATAGACCTGTTAGAGAGATACAGATAGGAGAACTCCTCCTCATCACCATAGAAGTAGTCCGGCTCTGCTTCACAAGCATCGCCATCATCTGAAACTTAACAAATCTGTTTGGTGTGTACAACACCGTCCCGTAACGTGGGAGTGAGTAGCTAACTCAGTGGAACAATAAGTATAGGTTAACATGTTATCGACTCAGTCAAGCAGTAATGATAAAGCAGTAAAATCAAACACTCCTAGCTACTCTTATTAATGCAAGTATGAATGCAGGTATGATGGATGCCCTCACCGACATACTCCCTCATGCGACACCATCTCACGTTCGCGGCATGCTTACATCCCACAGTGCTCCACATCTTCCAGGCACATGCGATGCATGATGAGCATGATTACCGAGTTTTTAATTAATCCATTTCAAACAGCAGGATTGGGAAACTAAGGTACCTCTCTTGTATCATTCCCAAACATGATCCATTCTAGGGTCGTCAGTCCTAGTTAATATCAGATGATGGTGTGTTTTCTAGGTCACTGCAGAGGCTGCCAGGGCTGTTACGTACAAAGGTTGCACCACTCCCCCATCACCCCTTAAACGATTCATCACTATACAGAAACAGGCCTAGTTCATACTCTATATATCGCGGCGAACCCTAAGGCGCACTGCGACTTCAGAATATGCTCGCGGTCACTACAAAGGGCTGCCAGGGCTATTACTCGCATACGTTGCACCGCTCCCCCATCACCTTATCAATGTAGGCCGACAGCACGAATATAGTGTCCCATACTACCATAATCGGCTCACGAGTTTGGTTGCTCACTGGTCACTACGGGGAGGCACGTAGCCCCAGCATAGGCCGACAGCTTGACCACGGTGTCCCATACTACCATGCCCGGCTCATGAGTCTTAGCGGATCGAGGTACCATGGTTAAAAGGGTTTTCACTGGTAAGTTTGGTACCCTAGGTTCAAGCATTAGCGACCAAACATGGTGAACATACATAAGACACACGGGTTACTTGACGTGCTCGGCTGGCTCGAGCGCACAACAAGTTGGGTAATATGAAGCGCAAAAGCACCTCGTGTGGCCAACCACTATCACCAACCGAAGTACGACACAGGTTCGCCAACACATCATGTGTGGTGAAACGAATCTCAACCACAATTCCAAGTCTGATACCGGATGCCTGGACTATGAACATAGTCCCAAGCTCAATCAATTCCTAACCATAACATGTGAAGTACAGTATGATAAACAAGGTAATTCAGGAACGCTAGCAATCATGTTATAAAGCATGTCATAAAGCATGTTAATAAACAAGTTACAAGCATGTTCAAAAGCATGTTGTAAAGCACTATACAAATAGGGATACAAATACATATATTTCATAGGTGAGTGGTTAGAGTAAATAACCACATGGAGGGTATCATATGTGGCTCTAAGGTAGTTGAGAATCCCATCTCAACACCTACCTAAGGTTCTAACACTTAAGCACTTACATTCACAAGAAATTTTTACAAACACTTGGAATGCACTTTTTCAACATACATGACGTATGTTAGAGGAAAGTGCACTAGGGCTGTCCCTTTACCAAACTAGTATTTTATATGTATACATCATATTCATACAGTAAATAATCATGACAATTTCATCAACAAATTTTATACGTATAGGGTATTTTCTAGAATACCCAATTTCAACATACATAGTGTTTACAAGGGAACTTGTAATACGGCGATTCTTTTCGCCAAGCAATTAATTTTTACGCACATAATATATTTATACAACAATTAATCATGACAAACACATTGCTAAAATATACACGTATACGGTACTTCTTACAATACCGTATTTCGACATACATGGTGTATATTAGTAAACATGTATTTAGGCGAACCCTTTCACCAAATGAGTATTTTATCCATACATCATATATCCATACGACAATTAAACATGCCAAACACATTTCCATAAAAAATACGTATACGGTATTTTATACGAATACCTAGAGTATGTGAAATTCCAAATTCTACAATTCTAATCGAAACAGAAAACGGAAAGCACTTTGTACATGTGCAATTGCATGCAGATCATGAATCTACCATTATCTAACATTGAAAGCGTTGAAAACCGTAACTTATACACCTAAAGTCCTCACCTTGCCTCTTGGAATCTCAACGAATCAGCAAGGTTGGATGAGCTTCCGTATTCGGGAGTTTTCTAGCCTAAAGAGTGAAATCGGTTAGCTATTTCACAACCTATAGCCTATACACCTCAAATCAGATCTAGGGTTAGGGTTTCTCACCTTAAAACGGAGTTGATATCGCCGGGAAAGCGATGAGAATCAGGCGGTGGAGCCCAAATAGCGGTAGGGAACAGCAGCAGGGAGTTCCTCCCACATCTCCCACACTTTCTCTCTCTTTTCTCTCTCTCAATCTCAAATTCGTATGGCTGCCATGAGAGAGGGTTTAAGGTCCTTATATAGCCTAAAAATTTACCGAAATAGACTCCTGTTCAAAGTATACTTAGGTTATAACCAAAGCGGGACTTTTTCAGCTCAACGGAGGACTTCTGGCGGGCCTCCTTGAGCCAAAGGTCGGACTTAAGCTCACTAACGCTGGATCTACGTTCTATTAAGTTTTTGTTTCGGTCGGGATTCCAGATCACGCGTGGCGGACCAGTTTCAGTTCAACGGTCAGCGGATCTCGATCGGAGATTCCGAGTACATGTAAATGTGTATAAAATTTCTCCTAATTCGAGGGTGTAATTTGGTCTGATTCTGACGGTCTGGTTGCTTAAAACTGATCCGCGAGCGATGAGTCTCAGATTACTATTCAAGATATTTATTTTTAAAGAAAACAAGTATTTTCACACTCCCTCGCTCCGGACACAAGCGAACAGCCGTGGAACACTGTTTGGATTTGATTTCCGAGATGGTTGTCAAGCCCAGGGAGGCGGTCCTAGTTCCTTAACTTCGTGTTAATCGGACTTCATACGTGCGGTCCAGATCCGATACGGATTTTCGAGATGCTCCCGAGAGTAGCCGGGTAATGAGATTGATCCTAGATTTTAGGGTAACCTAGCGTCAATGATTCTACAAGTTTTGGGTCTTGCAGATCGTATTTAAAGCGATTCAAATGGATTTCATGGCTAATCTAGTTTAGCACTTAGTTAACTTTGTCAAATTTCTAAAGGATTTAATCCTAAGTGATTTCCGTCTGAGGTAGTATTTAGTTCTTTGCAGTTTGTATCTAAAGTGATCCAAGTTTTACTACTTAGCTAGTTTAAGATAGTGTCTAGGGCGAAACTGCTTTGAGAAATTGAAAGCACAAGGTAGTGAAGGGTGGGATTTGTGAAGAAAATGGTTTGAAAAGGGATTTGAGGCTTTAATTGAGCGTTTAAGAAGTTAAACCTGTGTTAGGATTGATCCATTGCCTAAGGACGTCTAATCCCAGGATGGAAAAAATTCGGGATGTTACAGAATAATACGAGGTTAAGGACTTAGGACCGCCTCGCTGGGCTTGACAACCATCTCGGAAATCAAATCCAAATAGTGTCCCACGGCTGTTCGCTTGAGTCCGGAGTGAGAGAGTGTAAGAACACTTGTTTTCTTTCAAAAATAAATATCTTGAATAGTAATTTGAGACTTGTCGCTTGCAGGTCAGTATTAAGCAACCTGACCATCAGAATCAGGCCAAATTATACCCTCGGATCAGGAAAAATTTCATAAACATATCCATGTACTTAAAATCTTCGATCGAGATCCACTGACCGTTGAACTGAAACTGGTCCGCCACATGCGATCTAGGAACCTGACTGGAACGAAACCTCAGCTGAACCTAGATCCTGTGTTAGTGAGCTTAAGTCCAACCTTTGGCTTAAGGGGGGCCACCAGAAGTCCTCCGTTGAGCTGAAACTGGGCCACTTTGGCTATAACCCAAGTATACCCTGACTTGAAGTCTATTTCGGTGAGTTTTTAGACTATATAAGGACCTTAAACCCTCTCTCATTGCAGTCATACGAATTTGAGAGAAACCCTAGAGAGAGAAGAGAGAAAAGAAAGAGAAAGTGTGGGAGATGTGGGAGAATCTCCCTGCCATGCTTCCCTGCTGCTCCACGAGCTCCACCACTCCGTTCCAATCGTTTTCCCGACGATTCCAGCTCCGTTTCTAGGTAAGAAACTCTAACCCTAATATGTTTTGGGGTTGTATAGGTTGTAAGTTATGAAATAGCTAACCTATTTCGTTCTATAGGTTGCTAAACTGCCGTATACAAAGCCTTAGCAAATCTATCGACTCCGTTACGATTCTACGACAAAAGGTGCGGACTTTAGGTGTATAGGTTATGGTTTTCAACGCTTTCAATGTCAAATAATGATAGATTCATGATCTGCATGCAATTGCACATGTACAAAGTGCTTTCCGTTTTCTGTTTCGATTAAAGTTGTAGAATATGGAATTTTACATATTCTAGGTATTCGTAGAAAATACCGTATACGTATATTTTTTGGAAATGTGTTTGACATGATTATTTGTTGTATGAATGTATGATATATGAATAAAATACTTATTTGGCGAAAGGATTCGCCCTAATGCATGCTTTGCTAATATACACTATGTATATAGAAATACTGTATTGTAGAAAGTGTCGTATACATATATATTTTAGAGATGTGTTTTCCATGATTATTTATTGTATAAATATATTATATATGCGTAAAATACTCGCTTGGCGAAAGGACTCGCCCTAATACATGTTTGCTAACATACACTAAGTATGTTGAAATAGTGTATGTTAAGTGTTTATGAAAATGCTTGTGTGAGTAAGTGTTGGATGTTGATGCTTTAGGAGGGTGTTGAGATGGGATTCTCAACTACCTTAGAGACATGTATGATTACCTCCATGAGGTTGTTTACTTAAACCAATTACTTTTGCAATATATGTGTTTGTATTCCTATTTATGTAGTGCATTACAACATGCTTTATAACATGCTTTATAACATGCTTTATGACATGCTTATTAACATGCTTGAATTTCTTTGTTTACCATGCTTTACTCCACATGCTACTAATAAGGTTTGATTGTGTTTGGGACTATGTCTATAGTCCAGACATTCGGTATTAGACTTGAGATCGTGGTTGAGTTTCATGTCGCCACGTAAGATGTGTTTGACGAACCCGAGTCGTACGTCAGTTGGCGACAGTGGTTAGGCCACGCGAAGTGCGTATGCACTTCATGTCATCCAATTAATTGTGCGCTCGAGCTAGTCAGGCTCGTCATATAACCCGATATGTCTAATGTATGTTCACCATGTTTGGTCACTACTGCTTGAACTTAGGGTACCAAACTTACCAGTGGAATCCCGTTAACCATGGTACCTCGATCCGCTAAGGCTCATGAGCCGGGCATGGTGGTATGGAACACCGTGGTCGAGCTGTCGGCCTACGCTGGGGCCACGTGCCTCCCCATAGTGACCAGTGAGTAACCTACTCGTGAGCCGATTATGGTGGTATGGGACACTATATTCGAGCTGTTGGCCTACACTGACGTAGCCTGGCTGTGGTCCCCAGTCGGGTTGCATCCGAGTCCCATTCTCAATAAGTGAACTGGTCGGGCTTCGAAAATAGACTGCCAGTTGGTAGGACGTTAGTGGAGTGACCTCGAGCATACTCTAAAGCTGCGGTGAGGTGATGAGCCTTCTTGTAGTAACAGAGTATAAATTAGGCCTGTATTGATAAGGTGATGGGGGAGTGGTGCAACGATTCCGTGTAACAGCCCTGGCAGCCCTTGCAGCGACCTAGAAACACACCATCGTATGAGATTGTCTAGGACTGATGACCCTAGAATGGATCATGTTTGGGAATGATACAAGGGAGGTAACTTAGTTTCCCAATCCTATTATTTGAAATGGACTAATAATAACTTGGTAATCATATTCATCATGCATTGCATGTGCCTGGAAGATGTGGAGCACTGAGGAAAGTAAGCATGCCGCGAACGAAGATGGTGTCGCATGAAGGAGTATGTCGGTGAGGGCATACATCATGACTGCACTCATACTTGCATTAATAAGAGTAGTTAGGAGTGTTTGATTTTACTGCTTTATCATTACTGCTTGATTGAATTGATAACATGTTAACCTATGCTTTACTGTTCCACTGAGTTGATCACTCACTCCTACGTTACGGGACGGTGTTGTACACACCAACCAGATTTGTTGAGTTTCAGATGATAGCGATGCTTATGAAGCAGAGCCAGACTACTACTATGATGTTGAGGAGGAGTTCTCCTACATATAACTTCTGACAGGTCTATGAAGACCTGGTATTGTATTGACGGGGCTATGGTACTCGGGATAGAAGACATTACACTTCCTCACATTTGGTATATTTTAGAATTGTGCTTGTAATTATTTTACCTGGTAACATTATCACACTCTGGAGACTCACCACAGTTTTTATATTTTACATGTCTATCACAGTCTTCCGCTTGCAATTTAATTGTCTCTGGAGTATGATATGTTGTTTTGGTTTAATCTCACTCATGTTCAATGCACGAATACAGTCAACATTTAATCATCATTCATTTTGTTACATAAGTGATGTTCTGGAACTCGGGAGTTGAGTTACGACTCGACTCCCGATTTTCGGGATGTTACAATTCCATAGTCGACTTGACTTGACTTAACGTGAACCGCACCCCGACTCGGTAGCCAAATCCACTCCCCTCACTCTCTTCTTTCACTTGAAATGACTCGGACCAGCATACTAGCAGCATCCCTAGCCTAGTCTGGACTCAACCCTAGCCAAACTCGGCCTAGTCAAGTCAGTGCAACATGCAACACCTCTCTCTCTCTCTATCTTAACTCCTTCCTCCTCATCCTTTCTTCTCTTTTCTCTCTTTCTTTTTCTGTTAGAATCTCAACATGAGATATGGTCCAGATGGCGTCTGAATGGGACCAGACGTACCCCACTCAGTCTGGACTCAGTCCAGACCCGACGGTCACTAGGCTTGGCCCAGTGCAGCATCACAGCTGCATCCTTCTCTCTTTCCTCTCTCGTTTCTCCTACATGCTCCCTCTCTCTCTTCATTTCTCCATTTTCCTGCTTCGTGGAGTTTTGCAAAGCTCCAGAATCAATCCGAACTCAAGCATCTAGCGGTAAAGTGTTGGCGTGGGTCGTAGTAACGATGGAGGAGAAGATGGCTGTTAATGACATCTTCTCAACGAGGGCTTCTGCCTCCGATCTGATCCTTCTAGATGGTCTTAATGGACCCTAGGCAGCTTATGGATAAGATTCTTCGAAGCTTTAGGAGAGATTGGATGGTGGGTTCGCATGAAGAAGAAAAATGACCCAGTTTTGGTTGCGGCTGCAGAAATGGACGAGGGGGTGTGTTTGCTCGGTCCCTCCCCTTCTTATGGTTTGCCCTAATGCTGCTAGACGGTTGGATGGTAAACAAGGGCTTGGATGAGGTCTGGTAAAAACTATGTTCTGTTACAGCCGGTTTTTAGCAAAACTGGATGTGGTTTTGTTTGGTGGGAAAGCCCTAAATTAAAGGGCTAAGATTTCAAGGAATGGAGGGCTAAGAATTAGGGAGCTGGGATCACGCGGATCGCTGAGCTGAAAGGAAGATAGGTTTCCATTTTTGGAAACGTTTGAGTTTTTGGGACCTATTTGCACCTCGAATTGTGTCTATGAACACGTGTAGAATCATGTGAGACTCGAGGGTTTTCGTTGCACGTTTGTCCACTGTCAGATGGACGGTTTGGATGGACGCTCGTCCGTCTGCTGTTTTCAAACAGAAAGAGAGGGAAATCGCTCTGTTTATAGAAATTCTCATGCCAGCGCTGGTCGGCCTGGCTGGCACGTCTAATGCACACCAGGTGCACTACACCATGGTGTACGTGCACAACACTACAGGGCCCACAGTGATGTTTGCGATAAATCCACACCGTTCATCCTTATGGGGAGCCCTAACATAGTATCTTGGGCCATTGATCGGGCTGGTCTAAAGTATAAGTGGGGCCCATGACTTATTTTGGGTCATATCAGTGGATTCCCATCAATCCGACAATCAGATCATCCCGAAACCGAATGTCAACGGTTAAAAGGGTCTAATGGCTGTTTGTGTATCTTTTGTAATGATTTACTAACTCGATTTTAACATTAATACTAACGTTATTATTATTACTTTATAAACTATATAAGTAATTATTTATTCCCCTTTGTTATTATTATTATTTTTATTATTATATTATTATCATTATTTTCTAAGGTGTTTATAATGGTTTGCATTTTGATTAATGTCCTTGATTTACTGTAGGGCTTAATAGGAAGAATTTAAATTTGCAAGTGAGCCATGTTTTCTAAATACATAGGTTACTTTACGATCTATAGATATCTGACAGTCAGATCATTACAAAATATGATCGGTGATGATTCTTAGGGTTCTTGGCCTAGTTTAGGTGAAACTCATTGAGGAACTTAGTAATCAAGTGGCCTTGGAGATTGCTCATAGGGAAGCCAATGGTGATTATGATAATTTGAACCTTTAAGTCCTCTTTAAGCGGACTCCAGTGCTAGTGGTTGATAAGGACTTTCCATGATCTACAATGAATATTTTGAATGGTTGATCTTTTAGTTAAGCAGGTACATAATTTAAACCCATGATAGCTCTTACAATCGTATGGTTGGCATAAGTCGAACAATTTATGGATCGTGTGGTCTAAGGCCTGCGATCACTAACGTGGAATTCAATTGTCTGGCGAGGTTATTAAAATCCTAAATCAGTCTCTGATGACTTGATAATCTATCTTGAAAATGGGAGGCTTGATTAGTGTTTATACTATATTAGCTTTACATCCTAACACCCGAGTGCTAAAAGTACGGGGTGTTACAATCTACCCCCCTTAAAGAGAATTTCGCCCCCGAAATTCAATACTTCAACTACGATTGTGAATGACACTAGTTTAAGTTTATTTGTGTGTGCGAGCACCCATGACTTACTACTACAACATGGGTCATAACGTCTACCCCCTTAAAGAAGGTTTTACCATCGGGGTTTGATAACACTCGCCCTAATTGTTAATGGTACAAGTAGAAGGGTTATCCTAATGATTTACGCTATCTCATATATGCTTACTTGTGAAATCATAATATATATTCCTAACAAAATATATCTAGATTTGTCAAAACCCTCAAGTGTCTAGTCTATCATATTGATTTCCCCTTAAGGTTAGAAATCATCCTGGTATTACCTAAAATTGAGGAATTATTCTAATGCTTATCTAGATTAAAATGTCCTATTTCCTCTACTAAGATTACAAGTTCAATTGGGTGGCCAATACTAATATCTTATCTTTACTTTTATTTTCCTTTACCTTTAATGATAATTCCCAATATCTAAAGTACAATACAATTTTCTGGTTTCCCATGTTCGGGCTGTCATGGACAAATGGTTGTAGTGGTTTTGAGTCTGATACATCGATCATTTGCATACGTAGAACAAAGGATCCACTAGTATCGATTCATAATCCTGTTAAATCTTGATCTTCTACCTGATCAGGGCATTGAGATCATTAAGATTTGCTTGGACTTAGAATCTGAGTCAAACAGCACAACATTGCCTAAGTATGATTTCATCAACCGATGACCCCGACTATTCTAGACTCATGGGAAATATCATGTGATCTTCAAAATTTTCAATGAGAGCGCCCGAAAGTTTACATGAATGGTTATGAATGATCATCACGCTTCCAGCGCGCACTCTGATCACCTAGTGCACTACTTAAAAATTTCATGACCAAATTCCTACATGGAAGTTTGAGTTTGAAATTTGCTGAGTTCATCCAGGGTTTCAAATCTAGACTTGACATGACCATCCTATGGTTGAAAATTTACCTAAAAAACCATTCAACTTTTCCCCTACTTATTTTACGTGTTGGAAATAGTGGTAAATACTATTCCCAAGTAAAGAGATGTATTATGAAATTCAAATTCCAGTTTCTTGGAACGATTCCTTAAGTTTAGGGAGTGCACATGGTTAATCTAATGGGTAAGAAAATTTCCTATAATTTTAAGTTCATTTCATATGCTGAAGAATGTAATGGTGTTGTTTCTAGCTA
Source organism: Magnolia changhungtana (assembly GCA_030180095.1). Taxonomy (NCBI): domain Eukaryota; kingdom Viridiplantae; phylum Streptophyta; class Magnoliopsida; order Magnoliales; family Magnoliaceae; genus Magnolia; species Magnolia changhungtana. The sequence goes on along the minus strand of JASAUF010000140.1, from coordinate 895,117 downwards.
ATGATTTTTTTTTTCTTTTTTTCAAATGGTTAGATTTTAGACTTCTCAAAATTGTTCCTTTGAGAGTCAAGTACAAGGAACGTCCTTGCCTAATCCTATGTATATCATGGTGGGTATTTATTCTTCCACGATACACGGGTTTAGTTTCTAAGTTCAAACAACGATGCTGGTAGTTTTCATGGAAATCAAGGCATGACTAAACCTGAGATGTTCAAATGACTTAAATTTTTAAGTTTCTAAGTTCTCAATCTCCCTTAACACAAGGGAATCTCACATAAGTTTGAATGGTACTCCAACAATTTCAAAGGCAACCTAAGTCCATTTCTAGGTTCTATTGTTATCCAAACAACTGTCAAGGGGGCCTAACATTTTGATTTCCTATATTCTCAATTCCTCCTAGCTACAGAGGAAATTTTCATAAGTCCAAATAGTTATTCTAATAATTTCTAAGGAGACCTAGGTTTTAAATTTCTACATTCTCAAATTGTTCTTCGCCCAGATGGGATTTTATATTGCTATCCAGATCACTTCTAAGGGAACCTAATTTTGGGTTTCTATATTCACAATCATTCTTCTGACTCTAAGAGAAGTTCACCTAAGTTCAAATTTCTAGTTTCAAATATTCCAACTCGAGACATTTCAAAGCTTATATAAGATCATTTCCCAAGGCCAAGTTTGTCCAAACTATGCTCTATACCAACTGTAACGCCCAGTGTTTTCAGGACCCGAGTACATAACCCGTTTCCCAAAAACTCGAGTGTTAACCTTAAGGGATAGTCAGATATAATATTTTTCTTTTATCTTTTATCAGAGTAAGCAAATGAGCGTAGAATGGACAAGTAAGCATAAAAGGGAAATTCTAAATTTTATTTAGAGTATACAAGAGGTTGCCCATAATGACTTATACAAACCAATGCCTCTAGTTTTAACAAGTAGAAGATTTACAAGATTTAATACATGAAGAATAGCAGAAAGCACATAAATATAAGCCGCAAGATCACGTAACTCCTCCAGGCAAATACGGCCATTCATCCCTGGCGATCGTACCCTGCTCCTCATCAAATCTGAGCATGCAAACCATTAATGACACCTGTACTACCTGTACGATTGTATATTTGATGGATGAGTGGCCAACTCAGTGTGAATTCCCCTCAAGATTACATACCGCCGCAGTAAGTAAGCATAGTTATAAAACATCCAGACCACCAAAATAGAGTAAATGCAGTCTTATTAAGTGCATGGATGCATGAATGCAATTATCGCCCCAAGGATACACAACCGTGCAGATAGTGGGCCGTCACCCATGCAATCATCGAACCTGGGAAACATCATCCAGTTGAAAAGGGGTTGATAGTCGGTGGTCTGGGAGTTAGCAAAATGATACCCCGAAGATCCTAAGGGCACGTGCTACAACATCCAGAATAGCCACCCGTCATCGCCAACATTCTATGGATACATGATTAGCCAATTCATTATTAATCCAATTACAACTAACCAATTTAAATAAGCTCACGGTCACAATGGGGAGCCCATGGCCCAGTTTAGGCCAACGGCTTGGGCATAGTATCCCATGACTACCATCCCCGGCCCATGAGACTACCATCTTAAGATGTTTAATGGAAACTCATCGACTAGTAGCCAATCATAATACAGTATATGGGGCTTACCATCACATGGTTGTATGGTATAAAACATCTAACCCATATAGGGAAAATATCAAATAAAACCATGTAGAACGAGTATCAAAATATGTCATATAGGGAAAATATCAAAACCATATGATAAAGACCATCCTTAAAAACCATTGGGCACAACAACCCTTGATGGTAGGCCCCCATCAATGATCCATCTAGACCATCACTCAATAACCACCAAGTCGAAGGTCCATTGCGATCACAACTAGTCAAGTTACATCCCAAGTATCAGTGTACATTCATACGTGGGAATTTCCTACTAATGTACCAGTTTAAGTTCCATAAGCAATCCACAAAAAGAAATCCACAAGTATGAACAATTATAGACGATAATCGTAAAGCATGTGATATAACAATTCAATTTCCACCAGCTAACACATGTGATTATAAGGGAGATATCAATCATGAATTTAAATAAAAACTATAAATTAAGCTAATGAGAAGATGTAAAGCTCAAGGGGAAGAATCATCACTTTATACTTTGAATCGCATACTGGTGTCATGAAGTGCTTGCGCCTTTAGAATTGTATCCTACCACAATCATGAACTTGTATAATTAGGTCCAAGTTCTAATCACTACCTAGGGTTAACTTTTAGGGTTTTAATGTAGGGTTAGGGTTTTCATCTTAGGGTTTAGTTATAGGCTTTAGATTCTAGGATTTGAATTATAGATTAGTATTTCTTATTATTATCATTATTAATTTGTGCAATGGGTCAAATAATATTCCTAATTGGAATATTAATCCATTGATATAAATAATGGTGGTTCATAAGTTCACGTTTGAATGTATCGACATTATCTAACATCTTTATAATGACTAATAATCTCTTAGATAATACAAGTAATAATAGGATATTTTCTAATGATAATATAATAAGGATTAATACTAATAATTATATTAATAAGTGTTTGACTAATCCCATAAGGGAATGATAATATTTTCTAATGATTTTAAATCATAACTATCAATTCCAGTCATGATAATGGATACTATGATTTACCATGAATTATGAGGTTCTGCAGTTAGATTTAACCCTGACACACTACTTAGGGTTAAGGTCTTAACTTAGGATTGAGATTACCTAGGGTTTAGATTATGGAATTGAACTTTATTTTGTGTGGGCATTATTGGTATTATCAAAAGGAGTAATAAATGAACATGATTAATTAAATGAATCGGTTATGAATTTAGGAATATCAACAATGATTACTATTATATTAAATTACCTAACAACGTTCCACTACGAATAATAATATTGATAATTTTCAAAACAATTATTAATTTTAATAATATCCACAATATTAGCTAACATGACACTAATAATCATTTTAATGAAAACAATTAGTGTGCTCCAACATTAATAACAATATTTTAAAATGACAAGATATTAATGATAATTTTTATGTGTTAACTAATATCCGTATGGGTAACTTACTAATTGTTAATCATACCTGTCTTTAATAATCCTAACAATGACAATAATAGCAGAAATGATTATTTAAATCAAAATAGAAAATGTGGGCTCACCCAGTCGACTCAGTTCGAGCCGAGTTGACTCAGATTCTACCATCCTTTCTCTTTTCTTTCTTTTTCTCTTTACTTAGGCCCATACACCCAGGAGGGTTCCTGGGCTAAACCAGCACCAGTTGAATAGAGCAAGTCGACCATTCCATAGTTGACTCGACTTGACTTGACGCGAACCGCACCCCGACTAGGCAGCCAAATCCACTCCCCTCACTCTCTTCTTTCACTTGAAACGACTCGGACTAGCATACCAGCAGTGTCCCTGGCCTAGTCTGGACTCAACCCTGGCTGAACTCGACTTGGTCGAGTCGGTGCAACACTCACCACCTCTCTCTCTCTCTGTCTTAACTCCTTCCTCCTCATCCTTTCTTCTCTTTTCTCTCTTTCTTTTTCTGTTGGAATCCCAGCATGAGATCTGGTCCAGATGGCATCTGGATGGGACCAGACATACCCCACTTGGTCTGGACTCAGTCCAGACCCGATGGTCACCAGGCCTGGCTCGATGCAGTAGCACAGCTGCATCCTTCTCTCTTTCCTCTCTCGTTTCTCCTCCCTGCTCCCTCTCTCTTCATTTCTCCATTTTCCTACTTCGTGGAGTTTTGCAAAGCTCCAGAACCAATCCAAACTCAGGCATCTAGCGGTAAAGTGTTGGCGTGGGTAACAACAGCGGTGGAGGAGAAGATGGTTGTTAATGGCATATTCTCAACGGGGGCTTCTGCCTTCGATCTGATCCTTCCAGATGGTCTTAATGGACCCTAGGAAGCTTATGGATAAGCTTCTTCGAAGCTTTAGGAGAGATTGGATGGTGGGTTCGTATGGAGAAGAAAAATGGCCTGGTTTTGGTTGCGGTTATAGAAATGGACGAGGGGGTGTGTTTGCTCGGTTCGCTCCCCTTCTTCTGGTTTACCCTATTGCTACTGGATCGTTGGATGGTAAATCAGGGCTCAAATGAGGTCTGGTAAAAACTATGTTCTATTACAGCCAGTTTTTGGCAAAACCGGATGTGGTTTTGTTTACTGGGAAAGCCCTAAATCAAAGGGCTATGATTTCAGGGAATGGAGGGCTAAGAATTAGGGAGCTGGGATCATGCAGATTGCTAAGCTAGAAGGAAGATAGGTTTCCATTTTTGTAAACATTTGAGTTTTTGGGACCTATTTGCACCTTGAATTGTGTCCATGCACACGTGCAAAATCATGTGAGACTCCGGGATTTTTGTTGCACGTTTGTCCACTGTCAGATGGATGGTTTGGATGGTCCAGATGGATCGCGCAGGTGGGCCACCGATCAAGGGAAACGGACGCTCGTCCGTCCGCTATTTTCAAACAGAAAGAGAGAGGGAAATCTCTCTATTTATAGAAATTCTCGTGCTAGCATTAGTTGGCCTGGCTGGCACGTCTGATGCACACCAGGTGCACTACACCATGGTGTACGTGCACAACACTACAGGGTCCACAGTGATGTTTGCAATAAATACACACCGTTCATCCTTTTGGGGATCCCTAACATAGTATCTTGGGCCATTGATCAGGCTGGTCTAAAGTATAGGTGGGGCCCATGACTTGATTTTAGGTCATATCGGTGGATTCCCATCAATCCGACGGTCAGATCATCCCGAAACCGAATATCATCAGTTAAAAGGGTCTAATGTCTATTTGTATGTCTTTTATAATGATTTACTAACTCGATATTAACACTAATACTAATGTTATTATTTTTACTTTATAAACTATATACGTAATTATTTATTCCCCTTTGTTATTATTATTATTTTTATTATTATATTATTATCATTATTTTCTAAGGTGTTTATAATGGTTTGCATTTTGATTAACGTCCTTTATTTACTGTAGGGCTTAATAGGAAGAATTTAAATTTTCAAGTGAGCCATGTTTTCTAAATACATAGGTTACTTTACGATCTATAGATATCTGATGGTTAGATCATTACAAAATATGATCGGTGATGATTTATAGGTTCTTGGCCTAGTTTAGGTGAAACTCATCGAGGAACATAGTAATCAAGTGGCCTTGGAGACTGATCATAGGGAAGTCAATGGTGATTATGATGATTTGAACCCTTAAGTCCTATCTAAGAGGACTCCATTGCTAGTGGCTGATAAGGACTTTCCATGATCTATAATGAATATTTTGGATGGTCGATCTTTCGGTTGAACGGGCGCTTAATTTAAACCTATGATAGCTCTTACAATCGTATGGTTGGCATAAGTCGAATATGGTTGGCATAAGTCGAACAATTTATGGATCGTGTGGTCTAAGGCCTTTGATCACTAACGTTGATTTCAATTGTTTGGCGAGGTTAGGCTTCTCTGATGACCTGATAATCTATCTTGAAAACGAGCGGCTTGATTAGTGTTTATACTATATTAGGTTTACATCCTAACACCCGAGTATTAAAAGTACAGGGTGTTACAGGTATACTGATACCTTGTCCATCTTGACCTACGATTCTGTATACGTCATTGGAGTATACTTCTTTTATTATGTACGACCCATCCCATTTAGGCTCGAATTTGCCCCCTGTTCGACGGGTGACCACTATAGGTCTTTTCAACATCAACACCATATCCCCTTTCTTGAAAGAACGATATTTAACTCGTTTATTAAAGGCGGCCAATATCCTTGCTTGATATGATTGTAACCGCTATTGGGCTACCAGGCGTTTCTCATCGAGCAAATCCAGTTCTTTCAGCCTTATTTTTACATTTTCATCATCTGTTATAGACTGATGTACAGTCACTCGGAGTGACGCTACTTGTATTTCAATAGGGATCACTGCTTCTACACCATAGACTAGCGAATACGGTGTTGCTCTTGTTGTTGTCTGGTGAGTAGTTCTGTATGCCCACAATGCTTCTTGTAACCTTTTATCTCAATCACGTTTGTTCCCGGTCACTTTCTTTTTCAGTATCCTGACTATCATTTTGTTAAATGCCTCTACTAATCCATTGGCCGACAGATAGTAAGGTGTCGAAAACGAATGATGAATACTGAACTTTTGGCAGAGCTTTTCTATGCCTCTGTTTTTGAAGGGAGTGTCATTGTCTGTAACAATTTTCTTCAGAATACCATGGCAGTATATTATCGTGTGTTGGATGAAATTGACCACATCTTTTTCTTTGACATTGTGTAAAGCCACTGCCTCTGTCCACTTGGAGAAATAATCTATCGCTGCCAAGATATATTACTTTCCTTTAGACGAAAGCGGATTTATAGAACCGATGATGTCAAGTCCCCAGGCAGAGAAGGCCAAGAAGCGATTGATTGATGCAGGTCTTCTGGAGGAACGTATATAACATCTATATGGATCTGACATTCATGACATTGCTTTGCATAATCTATCGCGTCTTTGAACATGTTAGGCCAATAATACCCCATTTAGTGTATTCTATGGAATAAATTCTGACCAGCTTGATGTGCCCCATGTTCTCCCGAGTGTGCTTCTTGCAACATCTGGCCTGTTTCTTGTTCGTCTAAGCAACATAGAAGCATTCCATTGTAAGATTTTTTGTACAATACTTCGCTGCATATGATAAATTTGCTTAATCGTTGCTTGATCGGTTATCTTTGTGCCGGATCTTCTGGTAGGATGTTATACTTGAGATAATCGATGAAAGGCTGACGCCAATCATCTGTTGTTATTTCCAAACACGATACGGGAAGTGTCTCGACAGTTTCATCGATGACTTCTAAAGATGACAAAAATCTTCTTTCTTCTATAGTTACTTGGAGAGGGCTTCAATTTGGACAGGATAGAGCCGCCGCCAAACTAGCTAAAGCATCTGCTTTTACGTTTTTAGACCGTGGTACGTGCTTGATTTTGACATGATAGAACTATTCTAGCAACTGCTGTGCTTTCCAGCAGTACGGTAAAAGTTATTGCTTTCGTACTTCAAACTTAGATGTCAATTGATTTATAATTAATTTTGAATCTCCGAAGACGTATGTTCACTCCCCAAGTAGAGGGTTGTGATGTAGCAATAAACTCGGTAAGATCGAGGTCGAATCCACAGGGACTGAAATCTGTACATAATCTGAAAGTAATTAGAACTAGAACCAGAAGAAGATGAAATCTAAATCACAAATAATTGAAGGAATAATGGTGAAATAGAAAACTAAAATTGGTGAAATTTAAAGGTAGGAAACTAGGGATTTAGAGGATCCACTTGTAAAGATCAGGGAGATCTACGCTTGATTCATGAACTCAACTGGACTTTGAGTCCCATCTTCATCCAGTTGGAAGGTATATCACTAAAGCACAATCTGAACTTCCTTTGACCTAGTTTTTAAAGAGATGAAAGGTATAAGAATTAGCTATGATTCCATCACAAATCCATACCGATGAGACAAGGTAAACAACAGAACTCAAACCAGTCTACAACCAATCAGAAGATGTATGAACGTTAGGAAGGATTCCATCATCCAACCATGTCTAAGGGGCAATGGTGAATAACAGGGTTTCCTAAATTCACAATTAAAATAAGGAAAAGGAAATACTTAAGCCATCATAGATCTACTATAATATAAGTCACAATAAACCATTAAAAGCTAGAAATATTCCTATTATTCAAAACTAGAATCAACATAGTTCATGGCATGAATCAAAGTCGTAGGATCAACCCCATCACATCACAAGCTTCACCTCTTAGCCCTAGCTAAGAGGTTTAGCAAATCATGATGAAGCTAAAACACTCCAAAATTCAAATAAAACAGTAAAAAGAAAAGAAAACAAAAATCCTAAACTAATATCTCTCTCAGTCGTAGATTGAATGAGCCCCCCTTTCACGTTCTCCCTCTCTCTTATAGGCACCAGCTAAGACAGTGGATGGGCTGGAATTTTCGCATGGAGAGGCGGTCATGTGGAGAATGTGGTTGTGTCCTGTTTAGAAACTGCCTGCGAAGGTTTTTACGCAGCAAAATTCAGAGCCTCTCACATCTCATGTTCCTTTCATTATGTCCATAAAATCAACGTCTCTTAGGACGTTTTTGAATGATCTTTATGATGGATGGATCAGATCTTCCATCCGGTTGAAGGTCCTGAACTTGCGACGCCGCAAAAGTCGGTCGGCGTCCGGTCACTGATTTCTCACTGATCGCGCTGTGGTGATGGTGGGGCCCACTTCGTTGTTGTTTTCATCAATCCAAGCCATCCATTAGATTCTACTGGAAAAACCGTTTGGGAAGGGATAGTTTTGGGTGTCCATTGATGCGTTCCATAGAGTTTTAAACCTACTGTCCATTCTACATTTTGAATGACTGAAAAACCAATAACATGATGTCTTCAAATTCTGTCAGCTAGGCGTAGGTTATGGCTGCTCCAGGGAATGAATGGATGGTGTGGATCACCCGTTTGGACAATGGGTGGGGTCCACAACTGCGATCCAGGCGTCCATTTCACGGTCACTGTTCAAAAAATGGAAATTTTTATTTTTTTGCTGAAGGCGGTCGGTCAAACCGACTTTGACTGAACAAGCTGGTTCGGTGCACGGCCAGCACACATGTGCTTTATGCACATGCTATACATGTGGGGTCCACTGTGATGCAGTCAAGAAATCTGATCCATCCAATCATTTAGCCTCCCCATTTAAGGCGTTGACTCAAAATTTGAGGCAGTTCCAGATATCAGGTGGGCTCCAAATTGGAGATTAATGGGCTTATTTGTCCGTTGGCCCACTTCTCAAGATATCCAATGACTAAAATTTTATTTGTATGGTTAATTTATGGTCCCCAGGCCATGTATGAAGTTTCGAGTTGAATGGATGGCAGGAACCTTATGATCTTGCATTATGGACCATTTTCGGGCCTCTTTCACATGAACGACTTGATTTCCTCGGATCCCTGGCATGTAAATCCTTCGATCTCAGTCCCCTGGGATCCATCCCTTGCTTTGGTGACTTCGAAATGTCAATTCCACGCATTCAGCATCATTTTCAGTCCAAGCTTCCAAAATTCACCTTGCACCACAAACACGATTAAAGTAAGGCATTAAACAATATCATGTTCAGGTAATAACTAGGGTCTGATATACAATATTTGACTCTCAACACACCCTCCAACCAGCATTTTGCTTGTCCCAAGCAAATTATGCGAAAAATAAGTTGAGAATTACAGGAAAATTTCTATAAACTCGAGTCATTCATGAAAAATAATCCAGATACGAGAATTCTAAGACTCGTGAATGTTGAGCATTAATCTCTCTAAGACTTGAGCACACAGTAAACTTCATAGTCATGTTCAAAGTATCAATCCATTAATTAGAAAAAATTCTAAACATCGAGTTCCATGGGTGTATTGTGTAATCTCGGCTTATCATCATTAAGAGATCCAGTCGTCAAATTCATGATAACATTGATAATCAAAAAGGGTATTCAAGACAACTAAACTTGCCTTACAGTTTTTCTTTTCATTCTTCTAGGTTTTAATTTTTCCATTAAAAGTAACGCCAAGGAGGGGAATCAAATCCTCACCTATAAGGAGCAGACCTATGGTGAAGACCGTTCGCCCACAACCACATGTATCGGGTAGAGCCAAGGAGGGAAAACGACCCCTCACTTATAGGGAGCAAACCTATGGTGAAGACCATTCACCCAACCCTGGATATTTTCTTTTTCTTCAATTATTCTTTTTCCTTTTCTATTGATCATGATGGGCAAATTGTTCAAGCTGGTTCCTTCCATGCTTAATGATTACCAAGTTACAATTTAATATCAAACTGACACCTTAATGTGCACGCGAGATGTGTCTTGTGAAATCATGGCTCAATTAATGTTTAAAACTTCTAATCATGGATTAACAATTCGAACTTACTATGAAATCTGACAGATAACTGAATCTAAGAGTGATAAATTACCAACATCATGTATCTTGAAATTCTAAGTCCAAGATGGCCATTAAAATCACTTTGAATTCACAAGAAATTTCAGAAAAATTTAAAAATTTTCACAATTTTTGCTCAAGACCAAGAAAACACTGATTAGGACACCTAATCTCCCACCCCCAACCTAAAATCTATATTGACCTCAATGTAAAGGATGTAAGCATACAATGCACATAGGACAATGAGAATATATGAGAAGTGATGGAAAGATAGTACCTAGATGAAGAAATCAAGAGGCTTTTCAACAGAGATCTCAGCATGGAAGTGAGTTAGCAAGAGAGTGAAAAGAACTAACCTAGAATGATGTAAAAAGCAAACTAGCCTAATGGCATAAAACCGTCTAACCTAAAATAACATAAAGCAAACTACCCTAGTCCTATGAAAGCAGGGAAAAATCTACTCGATCATGCCACATAGTTCCTCTTTCGACCAATATCTTGATAAATTTCTCAGTAGGTTTCTCAACAAGATCATCCAAAATCCCTTTTTACAATAAGCTTGGATGCCCTGGAGCATGAATGTCTAGAGAAACTTATGTACCTCAGCAAAAATTTGCCGTTGATCCGCCTGATGTATCCAAAGTATATATGATTCACCTGTGACAGAAAAAGTTTCAATGTGAGTATCACATGGTGAATCAGAGACTACAAGTAAATAAAACTTAGAAAACTTCTTAGAAATTGATGTAGTCTCAACACATTTAGAAGTTTCAGACTTCGGTTCAATTTTCAGCTCCTCCTCCCTTAATGGTAAACAGTTAGGATCTAGGGAAGAAGGGGTTTCAGAGTAAGGGTTCTCTCGGTTAGTAACAACTACTGAGGTGCTGTCTTGTGAGGAATCCAATTTTTCTTATATCATGCGGTCATTGGAATCCACAAGGTGTGCCAAGCATGAGTTCAAAGATGTGGGAAAGTCAGCTGAGAGTGACTCGTCTCTTCAATCAAAATCTGTGATGATGAGCCCAATGATTCCATCATCCTTGGAAGTGGATGGAGGTACACTCTCTTACTCAGATTGAAATTCAATAGGGGAAGCATCGATGTGATCACTTTGTTCATTGAAATTACTCAATCGAGGCATTAAACTGTCAAATGTGTACAGCTCAGATGTTGGCCTCAATTGAGTGGTTTCAAATTCCAGGGTCATAGCGAGCAACTCGTCCTTCTCCCGAATCACATCATCATTCGATTTAGAGGAGTGGTCCAAACATGTTTCACAAGAGTTAAAAGGGTTGGTTGTAAGGAGCTCATCTTCCACTTTTAAATCAGACATGTCAAGTGAGGGGAGTGGCTCATTATGACTGACCACTTCGTGTACGTCTTGATCATTAACCTAGACCAAACTTAAGATTGATTAGGGGAACTGGGGCTGCACATTCATGATCGTCATCCCAATACTCATTATATTCTATTTCAGTGCAGTGCACATTTGGGATGGGATCACTTTCCTCACATTCTATTGCCACATTGGGTTGAGGTTCACATAAACCAACCTCTTCCTCATCATTGAAATCTAGTGTGTCCCGTGAGTGAAGTGTGTCATCATCATTATATTTGGAAGACACCCATGTCTCTTCACCATTCTTTTGAACAGTCATCGAGATCGACTCATTGAAAAATTGAACCGTATGCTCATTATAGAATCCACAATCGCATCATATAAACTCCCTTATTGAATATCTTTTATAAGTTCTTGTAGTCTTTGGAGTGTATTTTGTTGGCTGAGCTCTAGAGTTTGGAAGGAATTTTGAGAATTCTTTTAGATTGTTTCTGGTTGAATTCTAAAGGTAGAGGACCTAAGAGAATTATCACTTGAAGTAAGTGCTTCCAAAGTTTTTATACTTTCTGCAAGACAGGCCATGTTATGCTGAAATGAATCCTCTTGGATCGTTTCTGGTTGGATCTCAATGGTAGGGTATCCAAGAGAATAATCATTATAACATGTTGTTGGTTCATCTTCCCAATTTTGATATTTCTACTAGTTATAGTCATACTGATCATACATGGGAGAATATGATGGTTGATAATAATCTTCATTCCCATAATTATGATCATATACGGACCTATTAACCGATGGAACATAACGTTCTAGTCGGCTCTCAATGTAAGTTCTCGATGGAGAAAAATCTTGAGGTATATGTTGAATTCCAAAACCCTCAGGCATTCCCCAAAACTATTTATCCATCTCAGCATAAACATGTACCCAAGCTTCCATGGTGAACCCTAATTCTGAGTCTAATCCTAGAATAAAAGAAAAAATCTTACAACAATAAGAGATCAAGAAATAGAAAGAGAAAGAATTATAAAGAAGTTACCAGGCTGGAAGTTCCTATGTTAGAATCCAGCAAAAGAAAACAAAAGAAATTAGTTTCTAAAAATAGAAATCCTAAAGTCAGAAGGTTTCTAAAAATTAAAATAGAAAGTTAGTTACTAAAAAGGAAAGTTTCTAATATTAGAAATAAAAACCTAAGTTAGTTTCTAAAAGGGAAAATTTTCTAAAAATAGAAAATAGAAAGCTACTTAAAGGAAGAATCTAAATCTAAAATTAGAAAATAGTAAAAAAGGAAAGTCTAGAATTAGAAATTTCTAAAACTAAAACCTTAATTCTAAAAATAGAAAAAGTAGAGAAATTAGAAAGGAATTACCAAATCAGAAGCTTATGTCATGATCCTACAAAATAAGAAAAATATGTTAGTTTCTAGAAATTAAAATAAGAAAAAAATCATAACCTAAAATTAGTAAAATCCTAATCTTAAACTAACTCTAAAATCAATTAATTTCAGAAAACGTAACCGTCAATCCACGGCAACGGCACCAAAAACTTGTTCACTCCCCAAGTATAGGGTTGTGATGTAGTAATAAACTCGGTAAGACCGAGGTTGAATCCATAGGGACTGAAACCTGTACGTAATCTGAAAGTAACTAGAACTAGAACCCGAAGAAGATGAAATCTAAATCACGAATAATTGAAGGAATAATGGTGAAATAGCAAACTAAAATTGGTGAAATTTAAAGGTAGGAAACTAGGGATTTAGAGGATCCACTTGTAGAGATCAGGGAGATCTACGCTTGATTCACGAACTCAACTGGACTTTGAGTCCCATCTTCATCCAGTTGGAAGGTATATCACTAAAGCACAATCCGAACTTCCTTTGATCTAGTTTTTAAAGAGATTAAAGGTATAAGAATTAGCTATGATTCCATCACAAATCCATACCCATGAGACAAGGTAAACAACAGAACTCAAACCAGTCTACAACCAATCAGAATATGTATGAACGTTAGGAAGGATTCCATCATCCAACCATGTCCAAGGGGTAATGGTGAACAACAGAGCTTCCTAAATTCATAATTAAAATAAGGAAAAGGAAATACTCAAGCCATCGTAGATCTACCGTTGTAACAGCCCGAATTTTTTCCAACCTGGAATTAGACATCCTTAGGCAATGGGTCGCTCCTGACACCTTATTACCTTGTTAGAAATCAATTCCAAAGTCTAAAACTAGTTTTGAACCCATTTCCTTCACAAATCCCACCCTTCACCACCTTGTTCTTTCAATTTTTTTAAGTACTTTCACCCTAGACGCTATCTTAAACTAGCTAAGTAGTGTAACTTGGATCACTTTATATACAAACTACAAAGGACTAGGTACCACCTCAGACAGAAAGCTTATAGGACTAAATCCTTTAGAAATGAGACAAAGTAACTAAGTGCTAAACTAGATTAGCTACGAAATTCGTTTGAATCGCTTTAAATACGATCTGCAAGACCCAAAACTTGTAGAATCATTGACGCTAGATTACCCTAAAACCTAGGATCAAACTCATTACCCGACTGCTCTCGGGAGCACTTTGAAACTCTGTATCAGGTCTGGACCGCATATCGGGAGTCCAATTAATACGAAGTTAAGGACTTAGGACCGCCTCGCTGGGCTTGACAACCATCTCGGAAATCAAATCCAAACAGTGTTCCACGGCTGTTCGCTTGAGTCCGGAGCGAGAGAATGTGAAAACACTTGTTTCTTTACAAAATAAATATCTTGAATAGTAATCTGGCATCTCTCGTTTGCGGATCAGTTTTAAGCAACCAGACCGTCAGAATCAGACCAAATTATACCCTCGGATCAGGAGAAATTTCATACACATTTACATGTACTCGGAATCTCCGATCGAGATCCGCTGACCATTGAACTAAAACTGGTCCGCCACGCATGATCTGAGAACCCTACTGGAATGAAAACTTAATAGTACGTAAATTTAGTGTTTGTGAGCTTAAGTCTGACCTTTGGCTCAAGGGGGGGCTCTGAAATGCTCCGTTGAGCTGGAACTGAGCCCTTTGGACAAAACCCAAGTATACCTTATTCCCAAGTCTATTTCGGTGAAGTTTTAGGCTATATAAGGACCTTAAACCTTCTCCCATTTCAGCCATCCGAATTTGAGAAAAACCCTAGGGAAAGAGAGAGAAAGTGAGAGAGATGTGGGAGAATCTCCCTACCGTGCTTCCCTGCCACTCCACGAGCTCCACCGCTCCGTTCTAATCGCTTTCTCGGCGATTCTAGGTCCATTTCTAGGTAAAAAACCCTAAACCTAATCTGTTTTGGGGCTGTATAGGTTGTAGGTTATGAAATAGCTAACCTATTTCGTTCTCTAGGTTGCCAAACTGCCGAATACGGGAACTTAGCAATTTTATCGATTCCGTTTCGATTCTACGATAAAATGTGAGGACTTTAGGTGTATAGGTTACGGTTTTTAATGCTTTCAATGTCAGATAATGATAGATTCATGATCTGCATGCAATTGTACATGTACAAAGTGCTTTCCGTTTTCTGTTTCGATTAAAGTTTTAGAATATGAAATTTACATATTCTAGGTATTCGTAGAAAATACCGTATACGTCTATTTTTTGGAAATGTGTTTGACATGATTATTTGTTGTATGGATATATGATATATGGATAAAATACTTATTTGGCGAAAGGATTCGCCTAAATACATGTTTTACTAATATACACTATGTATGTAGAAATATTGTATTGTAAAAAGTACCGTATACATGTATATTTTAGAGATATGTTTGCCATGATAAATTGTTGTATAAATATATTATGTGTGCGTAAAATACTTGCTTGGCGAAAGGATTCGCCCTAATGCATGTTTGCTAACATACACCAAGTATGTTGAAATAGTGTATGTTATGTGCTTGTGGAAATGCTTGTGTGAGTAAGCGTTGGGATGTTGATGCCTTAGGAGGATGTTGAGATGGGATTCTCAACTACCTTAGAGACATGTATGATTACCTCCATGAGGTTGTTTATTTAAACTGCTTACTTGTGCAGTATATGTGTTCGTATTCCTACTTATGTAGTGCTTTACAACATGCTTATAACATGCTTTATAACATGCTTTATGACATGCTTACTAATATGCTTGAATTACTTTGTTTACCATGCTCTACTTCACATGCTACTAATATGGTTTGATTGAGTTTGGGACTATGACTATAGTCCAGACAATCGGTACCAGATTTGAGATTGTGGCTGAGATTCATGTCGCCATGTGGGATGTGTTTGATGAACCCGAGTCGTACGTCAGTTGGCGACAGTGGTTAGGCTATGCGAAGTGCTTATGCACTTCATGTCGTTCAATTGATTGTGCACTCGAGCTAGTCAGGCCCGTCAAGTAACCCGATATGACTAATGTATGTTCACCATGTTTGGTCGCTACTGCTTGAACTTAGGGTACCAAACTTACTAGTGAAATCCCTTTTAACTATGGTACATCGATCCTCTAAGACTCATGAGCCGGGCATGGTGGTATGGGACACCGTGGTCGAGCTGTCGGCTTACGCTGGGGCCACGTGCCTCCCCGTAGTGACCAGTGAGCAACCAGACTCGTGAGCCGATTATGGTGGTATGGGACACTATATTCGTGCTGCCGGCCTACATTGATAAGGTGATGGGGGAGTGGTGCAACGAATGCAAACAACAGCCCTGGCAGCCCTTTGTAGTGACCTCGAGCATACTCTGAAATTGCGGTGAGCCTTAGAGCTTTGCCACGGTATATAGAGTATGAATTAGGCCTGTTTCTGTATAGCGATGAATTGTTTAAGAGGTGATGGGGGAGTGGTGTAACCTTTGTGCGTAACAGCCCTAACAGCCTTTGCAGTGACCTAGAAAACACACCATCGTCTGATATTAACTAGGACTGACGACCCTAGAATGGATCATGTTTGAGAATGATACAAGGGAGGTACCTTAGTTTCTCAATCCTGCTGTTTTGAAATGGACTAATTAAAAACTCAGTAATCATGCTCATCATGCATTGCATGTGCCTCGAAGATGTGAAGCACTGAGGGATGAAAGCATGCAGTGAACGTGAGATGGTGTCACACGAGGGAGGGTGTGGTGAGGGCATACATCATGATTGCATCCATACTTACATTAATAAGAGTAGTTAGGAGTGTTTGATTGTACTGCTTTATCGTTACTGCTTGGCTGAATTGATAACATGTTAACCTATGCTTTATTGTTCCACTGAGTTAGTTACTCACTCCCACGTTACGGGACAGTGTTGTACACACCAACTAGATTTGTTGAGTTTCAGGTGATGGCGATGCTTATGAAGCAGAGCCGGACTACTACTATGATGCTGAGGAGGAGTTCTCCTACATGTAATTCTCTGACAGGTCTATGAAGACCTGGTATTGTATTGACGGGGCTTTTTGGGATATTGACTAGAGGACCTTTCACATTTGGTATATTTTAGGATTGTACTTATAATTATTTAACCTGATAATGTTATCACACTCTGGAGACTCATCATAGTTTATATATTTTATCTATCTATCACAGTCTTCCGCTTGCAAATTTAACTATCTCTAGAGTATGACATGTTGTTTTGGCTTAATCTCACTCATGCTCACTACTCTAATACAGTCAACATTCAATCATCATTCATTTTGTTGCATAAGTGATGTTTTGGAACTCGGGTGTTGAGTTACTACTCGACCCCCAATTTTCGGGATGTTACAACCGTAATATAAGTCACAATAAACCATTAAAAGCTAGAAATATTCCTATTATTTAAAACTAGAATCAACATAGTTCATGGCATGAATTAAAGTCGTAGGATCAACTCCATCACGTCACAAGCTTCACCTCTTAGCCCTAGCTAAGAGGTTTAGCAAATCATGATGAAGCGAAAACACTCCAAAATTCAAATAAAACAGTAAAAAGAAAAGAAAACAAAAATCTTAAACTAATATCTCTCTCAGTCGTAGATTGAATGAGCCCCCCTTTCACGTTCTCCCTCTCTCTTATAGGCAGCAGCTAAGCCGGTGGATAGGCTGAAATTTTCACAAGGAGACGCAGTCATGTGGAGAATGTGGTTGTGTCCTGTTTAGAAACTACCTGCGAAGGCTTTTACGCAGCAAAATTCGGAGCCTCCCACGTCCCATGTTCCTTTCATTCTATCCATAAAATCAACGTCTCTTGGGACGTTTTTGAATGATCTTTACGATGGATGGATCAGATCTTCCATCCAGATGATGGTCCTGAACGTGCAACTCCGCAAAAGTCAGTCGGCATCCGGTCGCTGATTTCGCACTGATCGCGCTGTGGTGATGGTGGGGCCCACTTCGTTGTTGTTTTCATCAATCCAAGTCGTCCATTGGATTCTACTTGAAAAACCGTTGGGGAAGGGATAGTTTTGGGTGTCTATTGATGCGGCCCATAGAGTTTTAAACCTACTATCCATTCTGCGTTTTGAACGGTTGATCAGCTAGGCGTAGGTTATGGCTGCTCCAGGGAATGAATGGATGGTGTGGATCACCTGTTTGGACAATGGGTGGGGTCCACAACTGCGATTCATTCATACGTTTCATGGTCGTTGTTCAAAAAATGAAAATTTCTATTCTTTTGTTGAAGGCGGTCGGTCAAACCGACTTTGACTGAACAGGCTGGTTTGGTGCACGGCCAGCACAAATGTGATTTATGCACATGCTATACATGTGGGGTCCACTGTGATGTAGTCAAGAAATCTGAGCCATCCAATCAGTTAGCCTCCCCATTTTAGGCGTTGACTCAAAATTTGAGGCAGTTCCAGATATAAAGTGGGCCCCTAATTGGAGATTAATGAGCTGATTTGTCCATTGGCCCACTTCTCGAGATATCCAATGGCTGAAATTTTATTTGTATGATTAATTTATGGCCCCCAAGCCATGTATGAAGTTTCGAGTCGAATGGATGGCGGGAACCTTATGATCTTGCATTATGGACCATTTTCGGGTCTCTTTAACGTGAACGACTTGATTTCCTTGGATCCCTGGTGTGTAAATCCTTCGATCTCAGTCCCCTGGGATCCATCCCTTGCTTTGGTGACTTCAAAATGTCAATTTCATGTATTCAGCATCATTTTCAGTCCAAGCTTCCTAAATTCACTTTGCACCACAAACACGATTAAAGTAAGGCATTAAACAATATCATGTTCGTAAAAGCAGGTAATAACTAGGGTTTGATATACAATATTTGACCCTCAACAATGTGCAGTGTTTTTATCTCCATTTCTTGAGCCATTTCCTTTCCAATGATGAGGGCTCTGTATTCGGCCTCATTGTTTGTGCACTATTACTCGACGTGAAGGAGTAAGGTAACAAGTCACCTTGAGGAGTAATGAATATCACTCCTAGCCCCGTTCCTGATGCTCGAGCGGCACCATCAAAATATATCTGCCATGGGCTTTGCGACTCAGCCAACATAAGTTGCTCGTTTGGAAAATCATCACTGATGGCTTCACATTTTGCCACAAGGTGCACTGCAAGGAAGTCAGCCACTGCTTGTCCTTTTACTGCTTTCGGCGGCTCATACGTAATAGTATATTCCGAAAGTAACAACATCCATTTGGCCAATCTCCTTGACAACATCGGCCTTGTCATAAAAAATTTCATCGGATCTGCTCTCGAGATCAAAGTTATGTCATGGGAGAGACAATAATGTCTTAGTTTCTGAACTACAAATATCAGTGCCAGACACTCTTTCTTGATCGGAGAGTAGTTGCATTCCGCACCCATCAGAGTTCGGCTTAAGTAGTAAAGAGCAGTTTCCTTTCCAGCTTCATTTACCTGGGCCAACAAAGCGCCTAAAGAATTCTCAGCTGCCAATATATACAGAATAATCGGCTTTCCTTTTAACAAAGTTGTTAGTACCGGCGGCTGTTTCAGTAACTCTTTTATTGAATCAAGCGCGTTCTGACAGGCTTGGTCCTATACAAACTCTGTATTTTACTTTATCAAATGGGAGAATGGCTGACACCTCCCTGCCAAATTTGAAATGAAATGGCGAATGTATGTCAGCTTTCCTTGCAAACTTTTTAATTCCTTTAATGTTGTCGGCGGTGGCATATTTTGAATGACTTTGACTTTCCCTGGATCAATCTCAATGCCCCTATGCCGGACAACAAAACTGAGAAATTTACCTAAAGACACATCAAATGTACATTTAGCTAGATTCATCTTTAATTGTTTCTTTTTAAGTCGATGGAATACCGATGTCAAATGTTCTCGATGATCCTGATGATCTCCTAACCTGACCACCAAGTCATCGACATAGCACTCAACATGCTTGTGCATCATGTCTTAGAAGATATTCTGCATTGCCCTCTGATATGTCGCCCCGACATTTTTGAGGCCAAACGGCATAACTTTATAACAATAAATCCCCAGCAAAATTCTAAATGTTGTTGCTTCTTCATCTTCAGGTGTCATTCTAATTTGATTATATCCTACGTAACCATCCATGAAGGACACGATAGCATACTAAGTCGTACTATCAATCAACAATTCAGTTATTAGGAGAGGAAAATCATCTTTTGGACAAGCCTCGTTCAGATCCCTGAAGTTAACGCACACCCTGACTTGTCCATTTTTCTTCTTTAATGGGACAATGTTTAATATCCACTTAGGATATTTGACCTTCTTGATAAACCTGACCTTTATCAACTTATTCACTTCCTCTTCTATCAGGGGGACCAAGTCCGAATGAAAATGCCTTTACGCTTATTTAACCGGCCTTTTCTCTTTAGAGATATTTAATCGGTGCATTGCTATGAAAGGTTCTGAACTAGGCATCTCTGTATACGTCCAGGCGAAGACGTCTTTATTTTCTTTGAGAAGCTGAATGTATTTCTCAGACTCTTGCTCAGAAAGACTGGCGCTGATGAATGTGTTCCTTAGTCCTTCTTCAGTACCCAGGTTTATCTCTCGCAAATTGCCTACTATCGGCTGTCCCCCGCCTTCCATCTTCTTAGGAGCCATTTCAGGATGCTCGACTATTTGAGGATTCTCTTCTGATAATTGTTTAGTTGTAACCATATTCACTGTCGTCATTGTACCCCTCTCTTTTTCCTATTTCACCCTTGTCTATCATTCGTTGTATTATACATTTCAATGTATAGTAATTCTTCATTGGATGCCCCACTAGGCGATGATACCAGCAAAAATCTCTTTCTTTAGTTCTTGTCACATCTTCACGGCGTTTAGGTTCTGATAATTCTATCGTGCCGGCCTTTAACAGTTGGTTCATCATAAGAAAAACATCTTCCCTGTCGAATGCGAACCCCTCGTGAGAATTGAGCATCCTGAGCCTCTTTCCGTTGTACCTACTCCCTGATTAACTTGATTATGCTCTTCGTTCCGGCCTCTTCTCCCTAAGGTCTTTCATATCTTGGATTTTCCTGTCACGATCGACAGTATTTATAGACATCCTACTATGTGCTTTTCTAGCTGACTCATTGTGAAATGCCGGCATCCTTCGAGTCATTAATTCCAAAGCGTGAACCTTAGTGGCTAAGTTACGAAAAGTTTCGATGTCAGCACTGGTGAGTCCAAACGTGATTCCCGTCTCCATAGAATTCAAACACATTTTGATTTGTTCTTTTTCTTCTGACAGTTGTCTACACGAGGTTCTCAACGTCTTCCATCTGTCTATAAACTTTTTCACTGGTTTGCTTTCTCTCTATCGCACGGAGGCCAATACTAACATCATGCTTCGAGGAGAAGAAGTTTGACATAAAGGCATCCTGCATTTGTTCCCAAGTACGTATCGACCCTGGAGCCGGGCTGGAATACCATCGGAATGCTTTATGTGTCAAGGACGACCCGAACAATCGTAAGCAATACTACGGTATCATAGAAAAATTTCCCATGCTAGTGATGAAGTGCATTAAGTGTTCTTCTGGCGATCCCTCCCCATTAAACTTATGAAAATCTGGATCCTTGATGTTGGCTGGAAAGGGGATATCTTCTACCTCCCTTGGATACAGTGTTCGATATCTGAAACTGCCACTATTTTCACGTTCTCTTTCTACCCTAACAACTTCTTCGATGACTTGTCTCACTTCGTCTTGTGTTATGGTTCTTGCAAATGGAACAGACCCTTGTGAACCTGCCCCTTGTGGTTGAGAATTTTCAGGCTAGTTTTCTTGTCCATTCATTATGCTCATCATTGGAGGAGCTACTATCTGAGCTACATTATGCGCAAGAGTCGCTAAGGCTTCTCTGAGGTTTCTGCACTCATCCATTAGTGCTCTTTGTGCTTCCGTCATCTCATTGATACGATCCTCTGTAGTAGGCGTATTATCTTGATTTGTCCCGACCATATGTACCGCAGCTTCTCCACTCTTTGACGAAGTCATGGTTGGAGTGGGGCGGGAATACGTCGATGTGATAGGACTTACGAAGAGAGGGAAGTATAGAGTTCCATTTGACTTTTGTACGCTTCTGGTGCTATTGATCAATTGGAGTGATACAGACATCGACGAACTTATTTGGTATGATAAGGATATGGGTGAACTTGCCATTAATGCTTTACCTTTCTGTTGTCGTGTCTATTTGACCTTTGGTGTAATCAAAGCTGGGAAGTCACCAGATGCTGACTGCAGAACTACTCGCTCGGATATATCGCAGGAGGGGCAAGTTCAGGATTCTTCCTTGCTGTATTACGTGTTATCGGTCCCCTAACTCTTGGCGAGGGCAGATCCACCCTGGGGCTTCTCACATTTTGTGCCCTCGTTTTACGAGACACTACGACCGGCCAACCCTCATCGCCTTCTAGTGGTTGTGGCAAAGCAGAAACAACCCCAACTGTCACTCGAGTCATGTTGTTTTTATTTGCAGGAAGTCGAGTCATGTATGCGGAGGCTTAATTCGGTGCGTACTCTATTATGAATCCGGTCGGAGTGAAACGGAAGTTCACTTTTCTTGCGGTAGTTGCCATTGGTTGTAATGTATGGTTGAGTTCAAAAACCTTCAAACATGAAACATAATCATAGTTAGCATTTGAAGAATTAAATAATCTATCTTAGAGATGAAGGGGAGGATGTTCCCACTGAGAGTCGCCATTTTGGCATCAGAAAGACACCAAACTTATTATGAAAGTTTTGTAACTATCTCAATGTTAATATTAAATAAGATAAATTCCCCAGTAGAGTCGCCATTTTGTTTTGAACAAGAAATAAATGCATTTGCCTTGGGACATTATCTTATTTAAACATAACAGAGAGAGAGAGAGAGAGAGTGTGTGTGTGTATTAAAGACAGTCATCATATTCTATTATTACTGAATTCGTTTACATCCTCAAACATCCCTTGAGTCTAAGATAGATTATTTTAAAGTGTATGAATTAACAAAATTCAAATGTCTAAGTTAGATATCAAATCTGGCAGCACTTCGACTCTTGATTTGATCATCTCTTTAAGAGGAATATAATATAAATCTCTTCTATTGATTTCTCTTCTTGAAGCTTGAACAAAAGAAGTTTGGAGACTTAGCCATTTTGACATCATAACAACTCCTTGACATCACAGACTATAGGGCAGTCTGGTTGCGCAGACCCGTGCAACCGATATGGCTTGCGCGGGTCCACGCAAACCACTGGAGCTTCCTCTCCTGCCTTCAATCTTCCTCCTTGCTCTGCTTCTTCTCTAAAATCTTCAATCCTTCTAAATGAAGGAGGGGAGGGGGTATTTATATGCCCTCACACGTGTGGCACCGTGGGGCCCACCTTTCGATCCTTTATGTCTTTCTCAAAGAACCGGTTCTGAAATTAGTTGTGTGAACCTGCACAACTCTCATTTCGGTTGGGCGGACCCGCGCAAAGGATATGGGTTGCGCGGACCCGTGCAAACCACCCTTAAGTCACATCACTCTTCTTCTTTTTCAATTTTCCTTCTCTTTCTCAATCGTCTTTTGCTTCAATCCTTTCATCATTTTTTATGCCTCAACAAAGTCCATGAAAGTTTCACTTTCTTCCATACGTATTTCCTCAAATTTGGTTGTGAGAATTTGAACTTTAGATTTCTTTACAATTGTTGTACTGTCGTGTGTCATTTCCAAGATATCCTAGGCATACTTTACAGTATCACAGGATATAATTCTCTCGAATTCATCTAGTGATAGTGCGCAAGTAATAACATTTAAAGCCTTTGCATTGGCACTACTCTCACTTTTCCAAAGAGCGGTCTAAGAAAAATAAGGTGAGACTTTTATAGTTTTAGATCCATCAGTACCAGTCACTTTAGTGGTGGAGGGGTCCAATTGGTCACTGTGGCTTGCCCACGCTCTCATCCATGAATTTTTTAAAAATCCTTATTCTAGCTTTCCAATAGGCATAATTAGAGCCATCAAATGGTGGAGGCCTAGTGACTGAAAGGCTATTAAAATTTGACATCTTAAAAAGCTCGAATCGATTAGCTTAGGAAATTAATCCAAATAACAATAAATCGAGTTATTAGGCTCTGATACCAATTGAAAAGGCCGAGCTTAGAGTCCTAGAGGAGGGGGGGGGGGTGGCGAATAGGACTATGCTAAATTAAGATTTTAAATGCGAAATAAGAAAGAAATAAATAAAGATAGCACTTATCAATTCAAATAGCAGAAATGAATAGCAACCTCAAATGCACAAGTATTGAGAGGTTGATACAGATGTTGTTCTAAGGACAACCTTACACCAAAAACCAATGGCCTATGGTAGGATAACCTGATTTCTAGAACGATCTGTGTATCAAAATCCTAAACAAATATAGAGAAATAAAGAATAAAACAGAAATAAATTGCTACTACTATTACAACATTCACCACATGTGCAAAAAATAAATTACAATCATTCTCCATAAAGGTTTAAAGAGAAATTACAACATTTACACAAAGCTACAAATAATCATCCACAACTCTAGCAATTATAGTGGTTCGCTTGTGTGTACACCAACTCTTAGAAAAACAGCCACACAACTACTCCACTCCCAATATCCTCACCCATGGGATATTGGCTTCACCTAAAACCTTCACAATTGTGTCTTTCAAGTGGGCTTACACAATTCAAAAACCCCACACTCGGAGATTTCCTGGATCACCTCAGACAAACCAAAAAGGAAAGAGAGATTTTTCTGTCACAACCTCAAAAACCAAAAAGAAATTTATAAAAACATAAATATACTTATCTGGATATTCTCCTTTGATGAAGCTCGATAAAACCAATTCAGAGTAGATGTTCAATGTCCACACTCACTTATGAAAGGGTTCTAAGTTCTAAATGATTTTTAGATTAAATCGCCTTGGGCTAGCTTGATTTGATTTTGATCTTAAGAAAGGAGAAAACTTAAATCCCTTCTTCAATTAAGATTGGAATAGAGAATTCAAAATCAAATGCAAAAAACTAAATTAAAGAGAATATCAAATGAACACAATATAGCTTAAGAATATCACAAACTTATCTCTCAAAGTAGTGTCTTGATTTTTCTTGAATGACTTACCAAACTCTGAAATTCAAGCTCAATTTATAGGAACAAATATTGTTCACTCGACTGGCCCAGTAGTCAGCTCGACTGGTCGAAGGACCAACAAAATTTCAAATATTTCGGGCGCGATAAGATACAACCGTTTCTCGACTAGTCAATTACCGTGCTCGACTATTTGAGTGGCCTACTCGACTATTTGAGTGGCTTGCTCGACTGGTCGAGCCTTGCACTCAACTGGTCGAGTGGGACTAAAAATGGTTACTGGACTTTGAGTCGAGCCTGATCGACTGGTCGAGCGTTATTCACTCGACTGGTCGAGCAGTCTCCAGGACTGGTCAAGGGTCCAACAGAAAATTCTGAAAATTAGTAACAATCCTTGGACTAGTCGAGGGAATTCTTGGACTAGTCGAGCCAATGATAGGATTAGTCGAACCATGACTAGGACTAGTCGAAATACGACTTATAAAATTATATAATGACCCAATTTAAGTATTCAATCAATATGACCTAACCTATGGTCAATCTAGGGTCCTTCTTACCTCATCGGTGAAAATTGAACATCGAAACATCGTTTACTTTGGTTGATAGTTTATCTTGAAGTACTTTAAAGCTTGTCATCTTGACGTACTTTGAAGCTTGTCATCTTGAAGTACTTTGAAGCTTGTCATCTTGAAGTACTTTGAAGCTGAGCATGTATTCTTAAGTAATGCACACTATCTTGACATAGTGGAAGCTTAAAAACTTGATCTAGTACTTGACGTTGTACTTGAATCTCTTATTCTTATACTTGAACTTCTTGAACTTGAATTGAGATGCTTGAACTTGAATTTGAACTACTTGAACTTGAATTTGAACTTCTTAAATGTAGGCGAGGATGATATAAAGTTGAGCTACACAAGATACAGATTCTAAGAGGTTTTGGCACTACAAAATTTGACAACTCTAAGAGCTAGATAAGATAGTATTTACACGGTGCGAAAGAAATGACCAAATTGGAGTGTAAAGTCAGGATGATAGTACGTAGTATCACAAGCTATGGGGTCCATCACAAGGGACTTCTATCCAAACCAGTCATATACCTAAATTTGGATAGCTAGACTCAATGTGGTAAACTCCTGATCTCAGGTTGGTCGCGCGCCCCAACAGAAACCCTGACTATTGTGAAGGTACACATAACAAATTAGTTGTGCACCACCAGTCTAAGGGGATAGTGAATGAATGAATGAATGTGTAAAATGCTTAGTATGCAATTCCTGCTCAATAAGTCTACATCTCTGGGATCATCATCGGGGTCTAGTACACTCTACGCCAGCTTACTGCCGCATCAAGCGCACAATTGGGTAAGTGGAAGGGACCTCACTATCCGCCTACCAATATCGGCCCGGCTCGTCGATAGCAGACCTATTTATGAGCTGGTCAGACTCAGCTTAACATTGCCTTCTCCCTCAGGCGGGTAAGGCCACACCCCCTCCAAACCAACTACAACACAGTGAGAGATGCGGCCTCCTAATATTTGGCCCTCATGTGCTCATGCATCTACTCGGTCTAGACATTGGAGTCATCCCCTTACCTCGGGGGTTTTGGGATTTTTACCTATGGCATCTATGGCGCCCCAATGCTAGAACCAAACATTTTTGGTGTCCCATCTGGCCGTTCACATATGCCTGTGGAGGACACGACCATGATGTCGCTAGGGTGTACGGTGGTCATATCACAACATGGGAGAAGCATGAGTCATGCCATCCGGTCATGCATCAAACCTGTGTGTACCGCTCACTCATGTGGGGCAACTCCGTCTGTCAAGGAGTCCCATAAACAATTAGCCCAAGGCAAATGCTATGCTCAATCTCTCCTCATAACAAGCATGTGGATGATGTATATGGGCGTGTATCATGAAGTATACCAAGCATTATTATAATCACACGTATGATGGTGAGCCAGTATAAGACGGCCCATGGCTCGTATAAGTGAATTGGTGGTGTGCACATAATCATCTAAACATGGTGGGTTTCACGCCATCATAATTGGGCCCACACATATAATGGACCTCACGTAAATAATGGTCCTCACACATATGATGGGCCTCATACATCACAACTGGGTCTCATACAATCATAATGAGTCTCATACAATCATAATGGACTCATACAATCATAGTGGGCTTCATACCATAATAATTGGCCTCACATGATCACAATGGGCCTCGTACCATCACAATGGATCTCATATAATCATAATAAGTCTCATACAATCGCAAAGGGGCTTCATATAATCACAACGGGCCTCATACGATCACAACGGGCTTCACATGGTCATAATAGGCTCCATACAATTATAATGGGCCTCATACAAATATAATTAACCTTACAATGACCTTATATAATCATAATGTTATGCTAACACATACTCAATGCATATACTAACATAGTCGAAATCAATAATCGGCCTATATATGACAGGGTCCATTGAAGGACAGCAGATCTTATCCATGACATGAGAATCAGTCCTCAATAGTTGATATACTAAATCTAATACCATAGATTCTTCTACCTATGGCCAGAGATAATGATGCATCCTCCTCATAACAAGGATGGGTCTAGATGGCTTAAGAGTGGTCCTAAGAGTGGGCTTCCAAGTTTGGGTACTTCTACTAGCATCAATGGGGGCCTAAAGAATTGTGATAGCCCAATAAGGCAAGATAGATCATACTAATAATAATAAGGGCCCATCAATTTGGGTTAGCCCACTAAGGAGAAATGAGAATGAGCCTAATACAATCATAATGGGCCTTATACTATCTCAATGGCTTGTATCATGATGTTATACTAGCACGTACTCATAGTCAGTATCGATAATCGGCCTATATACAAGGCGGGGTCCATAGATGGACAACAGACCCATAACATGAAAGTCGGTCCTCAACTGTGGGTATAACAAATCTGATAGCACAGATCCCTCCGTCTACGGCGATGATGAACTCTCCTCACATTAAGGTTGGGCCTAGGTGGCCTACCTACATTCCTAAGGATCCGGAAAGGGTTCCTGCTCCATACTATTATATAGCCTTGCTAGATGCCCTAGGGGGCCCAAATAAACCCTAGATGGACCTCAAGATAAAAGAAATAATCCTACTAACAACCAATGGGGACCCAACATCTTAGGATAGCCCAATAAGAATAGATGGATCATGCAAATGGGGCCCAATGATTATGGTCAACCCACTTAGAGAATGACGAGAATGGGCCTAACGAGCCTAAGGGAAGTTACAATGAGGACATTTAACCATCATTGCTCATCAATGTGGACATTTAACCAACATTGCTCCCAATGAGTGGCCCACTTAGAGCCAAACATAGAGTGGGGTCCATGGCCTCACATAAGGGCCTCACATACAACATAATGGGCCTCACTCATGGGCCTAATATACTTTTTAATGGGCTTCATCATACGGGCCTCGTATACATCACATCGGGCCTTATCGTATGGGCCAATATACATCACATCGGGCCTCATCATATGGGCTAATATACATAACATCGGACCTCATCATATGGGCCAATATACATCACATCGGGCCTTATTGTATGGGCCTCATATACATCATATTGGGCCTCATTACATGGGTCGCAAATACATCACAATGGGCCCCATTATATTGGCCTCATATACATCATATTGGGCCTCATTACATGGGCGGTAAATACATCACAATGGGCTCTATCCCATGGGTCTCACATACATCACAATGGGCCACATTACATGGACAACATGAATATATAACACATACATCATGATGAGATTCCTACTGGACAGACAACCCACTAGAGTCCAGGCCCAGTCGAGCATCCAGCCAGCGAATAGCCTAGATAAAACATATATGTGAAAAGGCCAAGCTATATGTCCTAGAGGGGGGGGGGTGAATAGGACTATGCCAAATTTATAAATAAATCAGCGGAACAAAAGTAAATCAATACCCTTACAATTATGAATCAATTCACAATGCTAAATATAAATCACCTTGATAAATAATTATTGAGAGATTGATACAAATTCAGTTCTAAGGACAACCTTACACCATAATAAACAAGGGCTTATGGTAGGACAACCTTATTTCTAGAACCTCTTTTGAATCAAGAACTCAATGTTAATATAAGTAAATGAAATAGCAAGGAATTGAAAATAAATACGATAAAGATCTAAATTATTACAACAATCCCCACACTTGCTTGAAAATGTAAATAGTTACAACATTCACATCCACTTGTACATTCCACACAATCGAATGATAAAAGATATGAAAATTAAGCAAGCATTCAATCCACAAGACAAAGAGTTATAGTGGTTACTGTGTGTACACCAACCTGTTTTACAACAACCACACAGAATGCTACTCCACTCTAATATCCTCACACAGGGGATATTAGCGTTCACTATCAAATAGGTTTTCTCAGGTTCACCAAAAACCTTTACAATTGTGTCTTTTTCACTTGGGCTTACACAATTCAAAAACCCCTTTTTCTGAGTTTTCTAGTTTTCCTCAGACAACCAATACAATGAGATTTTTCTGGCTCAATCTCAAACAAAACCAGTACAATGAGATTTTTCTGGCTCAATTCAAACAAACCAAAAATAAATTAATTTTACAGAATTGTAAAATACCTGGATTTCTCCTTTAGCAGCCCGGTAGAACCAATCGGAGTAGATGATTGAATGTCAAAGTTCAATTTCCAATACTCACATTCATAAGGTTCTAAATTCTAATAGATTTTAGATTTAACTTGTTGGGCGTAGCAATATTTGATTTTGATTCCAAGAAGAAGGAATAATATAATTCCTCTTTTCAAATAAGATTGGAATAGAGAAACAAAATCAAATTAAATAAGCTAGCAAAAAGGAATATTAAATAAGCACAATTTAGCTTAAAATAAACACAGACTTATCTCAGAGTGATTACTTGAAAATTCTTGAAATGGAATGGAGTTGAGGATGTAAAAACTCTGAATTTCGTGTTCAATTTATAGAAGAAAAAATCGTTCCTACGACTGGTCTTAGAAACCTAGGACTGGTCGTAGCTCTAACAGATTTTTAAAAAATTGAGTGCGATCTTTGAAAATCGTTCCACGACTGGTCGTGAGTACCCTATGACTGGTCGTGGGTCACCTACGACTGGTCGTAGATACCTACGACTGGTCGTAGGACCATGAAATAAGTTGCTGGATATTGAGTCGTAGCTCCACGACTGATCGTGGACGAGTCGAAGCCAACCTACGATCGGTCGAAGGACCTCCAGGACTGGTCGTGGGCGTACCAAAAAATTCGAAAAATCTTCAACAACTTAGGACTGATCGTGGAATTTCTTGGACTAGTCGAACTAATGCTAGGACTGGTCGAACAAGAGCTAGGAGATTGGTCTTGGAATAGACCAAACTTATGTAAAATAAATATTTGATTTATGTATCCAAAATGACCTACTTAAAGGGTCAACCTAAGGTCATTTAAACCTGAAACATGTCGTATGGATATTGAACTTCAACCATTCAATGAATGTAGATTGTTTGAACCAATATCAGGCTTGAAGTCTTGAACAATATCAGGCTTGAAGTCTTGAACAATATCAGGCTTGAAGTCTTGAACTTTGTTGTAGCTTCAACCTTGAGATCTTCATCAACATAACAACTACTTCATGCATTGCTTATTAGTCTTGAAGTCATGAGTCGTTCTCTAAGATTTGGACATCAACATAGTAGCTTCTTGAACTTCAACATCTTGAGCTTCAACTTGTAACATCTTGAAGAGTTCGACTTATAGCTTCTTGAAGTATTTAAACAGTGTCTTGAATAAAAATCATCAAACAAGCACAAGACACAGATAGATGTTTTGACACATCAAAATTTGACAACCAAAGGAGTATGAGACCATAACCCTTACAATCTCCCCCTTTGTCAAATTTGTGACAAAACACCAAGTAATAATACTTCCAATAGACATAAGAGAAGTACAAAGCAAGCACAGATGCATAGACATGATAAGCAATGTATAGACATGATAAGCAATAATCATTTTCCCATAACTCTTGAGAAGTTTAACTCCCCCTGAGTAATAGAAGCACATAGATAAGTTTAACATCAAAATGACATCAAAATCAAAATGACAAAGTTCACCAAACTTCTCCCCCTTTTTGTCACAAAATGACAAAGGAAGAAGAACAGTTATGAAATTAGTAGTTGAAGCAAGAGAAAATTGTCCATAACCAACAAAAAGGATTTGATATGCAAGCTAATATCAGTAAATAGTACAGACCCGAAAATAAAAATTCAGTCAGAACCAGAAGAGGGTGCAGGAATATATGGATCAATTTTGTGTAAACCCTTAGCAATCTGCCTCATATATTTACGCATATAAGAAAATTGTGTGTCTTGAGTAACACGAATTTGAGCCACCTGCTCTTGAAGAGAATTCAACCTTTCATCAAAATTAGAAGGCTGAAAATCAGGATCATCAGCCGAGTCTGACTCAAGTTCTTCAAATAAGTCATCCATATTCACGTCTTCAGGAAGATCACTAGCTTCAAAGATTACCTGCACCTTCACCACCACTCAAGCTACCGATCCACTTGGCCTCTAGCCAAATCTAAAGTCATCTTATTAAGATTGGAATTATTAAAAGGAGATGATGGATGAGTTTTTCTCTAGTAGGCATAGCTATGAGCATATGATTTGCTAACATAGTCGGTAAATAACCAAAGGGTATATCACTATGTCCAGGGATGGTGACGCTGACGAGAATAATGGAATGACAGATTAAAGAAGGAAGACATATTTTAGCACCAGAGACAACAGAATGCAAAACACGAACCATAAAAGCAGTGAGTTCGGTTTTATTACCAGAACGTGGATAAAGATTTGAAATGAATATCTTATGAAGTACTCTGTGTCTGGGTAACAAATACCTTGAGGGAAGTGTATGACCTTTATGAGTCCAATGAACATCCATATTACATAAATCTCTAGTAAGCATTCGTCGTTCAGATTCTGAGAGACTATCATGTAAAATGTTAATTGGAATGCTTTCATCATTGATAGGTATTTCCATAATATTTGGAATGCGATCTACAACAAACAAACCTTCTTGAGTATCAACTTTAAAAGTTAAATTCTCAAGAGAAAAATCACAGATACATGCAAACATGGATTGGGCAATGGACTGGTATGCAGCTCCACCCCAATGTAAGATGTTATCCCATCCCACAGATTCCAACAAAGAAGGAATACCAAAAGAAGCAATGTGATTGACATTAACATGACGTTCAACAATTACATTACGCATACGCAAATCTCGAGCATCAGTAGGATCATTTTCAGGAGAGCGAAGATGACGTTGAACAATAGAAGCTGATCTAGAAGAAGATGGACCTCGAGTAGTTTTCTTTTTACCTCTAGCATCCATTTTCAAAGAAGGATTTCAAGGAAACAACAAGA
The DNA here is from genome assembly GCA_030180095.1 of Magnolia changhungtana. NCBI lineage: Eukaryota > Viridiplantae > Streptophyta > Magnoliopsida > Magnoliales > Magnoliaceae > Magnolia > Magnolia changhungtana. The sequence continues at coordinate 862,740 of JASAUF010000140.1, read as the reverse complement.
TGCAAGATAGAAGAAATGAGGTTTAGATAGAACAGATTTTTCAAGATAAAACCCCAAAACCTGCAATGAATGATCAAATAGATTCCACAAACATGAGTTTTGAAACACTAATAGCAAGAATCTACAAAAAAAATGCAAAAGAACCACTAACCTTGAAGAACAATGAAGGTGGGTTGGGGCAGTCGTAGCTAGAACCGTTGGAGAGAAATGAAGAAATGAAGAAGAAGACAAAAATCCCCAATTTTAAGTGAAATCCCGTGATTTACGACAGGTCGTGTACGTGTTCGACCGGTCGTGGCACGACCGGTCGTGTATTCTCACGACAGGTCGAGTACGACAAAATTTGCAATTTTTTTTATTTTTTTTTAAATTTAAGCAAATAAAACATTAAACTTATGTACATTATGATACACAAAATCATGCAAACTCAATTTAAATTGCACATACCGAGATCAAATTTTAATTTATTAAACCTGCTTTTGTCGAGCGGTTTAGTGAAAATGTCCGCAAGTTGAATCTCGGTTGGAATGTAATCCAAATTTATTAATTTTTCTTCCACTAATTCACGAATGTAATGAAATCTAATGTCAATATGCTTAGTACGTGAATGCTGAACTGGATTTTTAGAGATATTTATTGCACTGGAATTATCACAAAATAAAATCATAGAATCTTGAGTAATTCCATAATCGCTTAACATTCGTTTCATCCAAACAAGTTGAGTACATGCATTTCAAGAAGAATGTATTCACCAATGCTTGATAGCGATATAGAACTTTGCTTCTTGCTAAACCAAGAAACAAGACAATTTCCAATGTAGAAACAACCACCACTTGGTTGATTTCCTATCATCTATGTTTCCGGCCAAGATCATGGCATTCTGCGCTAATTGAACATTAGTCTCATGTGGATACCAGAGACCCAATTTAGTAGAACTTGCGACATAACGCATAATCCGCTTAACAGCAGTTAAGTGAGATTCTTTAGGATTTGATTGATAACGAGCACAAATACCAACACTCAAAGCAATATCTGGTCTACTAGCAGTTAGATAAAGTAAACTACCAATCAAACTACGATACAATTTAGGATCCACATCATTACCTGTAGAGTCTTTTGAGAGTCTTACAGTTGTACTCATAGGAGTATCAAAACTTTTACCTTTCTCAAATCCAAATTTCTTAATTAAACTCTGAGCATATTTGGTTTGAGAAATAAAAATTCCATCAGGTTGTTGTTTTACTTGCAATCCTAGGAAATAGTTTAATTCTCCAACCATGCTCATTTCGAATTTAGATTTCATCAAATCTGCAAACTCAACAGTCATGTTAGTACAGGTTGATCCATAAATAATATCGTCAACATATATTTGAACCATTAGAATATCATCGTTATGTTTCTTAACAAAAAGCGTCTTATCAACACACCCCATCTGAAAATTATGACTCAGTAAAAACTTAGTCAGTTTTTCGTACCATGCTCTGGGAGCTTGTTTCGACCATAGAGAGCTTTCTTAAGACGATACACATGATCAGGAAATTTAGGATCTTCAAACCACGTAGGTTGTTCAACATATACCTCTTCATGTAAATCACCATTCAGAAAGGCACTCTTTACATCCATTTGATAAATTTTAATTTTCATAAAACATGCAATGGAGATAAAAAGTCTGATTGACTCAAGACGAGCTACAGGGGCAAATGTTTCATTATAGTCAATACCTTCAATTTGTGTATATCCCTGTACAACTAGTCTTGCTTTATTTCGAATAATATTTCCTAGTTCATCAGATTTGTTTTTGAAAATCCATTTTGTTCCAATAATATGTTTATCTTTAGGTCTAGGAACAAGTTGCCAGACATCATTTCTGACAAACTGATTAAGTTCTTCTTGCATCGCAAGAATCCAATTTTCATCAGAAAGTGCTTCTTTTACGTTACCCGTTTCAATCTGGGATGTAAAGCATACGTAGTTACATATGTCCTCTAATTGTCTACGAGTGCGCACACTAGTGAGAGGGTTTCCAAGTATTTGAGAGGTTGGATGATCTTTAACAGTCCTTAATTCAGGATTAGTTTCACTTGATGAAATTTCTTATTTTTCAAGTATAAGAATTTCATCATTATCTAAACTAGGGGCAGGTGTCTTCAAAAGATCGTCAATCACAACATTTATTGACTCTTGAATCACACCGGTCCTGTTGTTCAGAACACGATAAGCACGATCATTTAAAGAATAACCTAAAAAGATCCCTTCATCACTTTTAGTGTCGAATTTTCCCAAATTTTCACGGTCACGCAAAATATAGCACTTCTTGCCAAAAATTCGAAAATATTTGACAGAAGGCTTTTTCTCAAACCACATTTCATAAGCCATTTTATTATTAGATTTACAAATATAAACACGGTTAATAATGTAGCAAGCTGTATTCACTGCTTCAGCCCAGAGATTCCTAGGAAGCTTCATGCTATTTAACATAACACTTCCCATTTCTTGAAGCACTCTATTCTTCCTCTCGACAATTCCATTTTGTTGAGGAGTTTTAGGTGCAGAGAATTCATGCGATATTTCCTGATCGCTACAAAATTTCTCAAAACCGCTATTTTCGAATTCGGAACCATGATCACTACGGATCTTGCTGACTTGAGAACATTTTTCAGTTTGAATCCGTTTTATAATCTTTTTCACTTCATCAAGGGTTTCTGATTTATCTCTCAAGAATGAAACCCAAGTGTATCTTGTATAATCATCTACAATAACTAAGATGTACTTTTTGCCACCTCGACTTTCCGTTCTTGTTGGTCCTATAAGATCCATATGGAGAAGCTCGAGTGGTCTTGTGGGGATATTGGAGTTCACCTTTTTGTGAGAGCTCCTAGTTTGTTTACCATACTGGCATTCACCACAAATCTTATCTACTTTTTACATTTTAGGTAGACCTTTTATTAGTTCACTTTTGCTCAATCTGTATAAATTTCGGTAGTGTACATGTCCAAGGTGTTTATGCCATAAATCTGTCTCATCGGTATGGACCATGTAACACGTTTGATTAGATGAGCTACCGTTGCTTACTATATAGCAGTTTTCAGAAGTTCTACGACCAGTTAATATTACAGAACCCTTTTCATTTGTAATCTCACAACCTTGATTAGAAAATTTAACATTATGGTTGTTATCGCATATTTGAGATATGCTCAACAGGTTGTGTTTTAAACCTTCAACATATAACACATTTTTAAATAAGGGAAGGTTATAGAGTTGGACCGTACCTTTGCCAATTATCTTGCGCTTGCTACCATCACCAAATGTGACTGACCCATCACCATATCTTTAAGATCATGAATAGATAGCTTTGTCGCTCATGTCATATGTCCGGAGCATCCACTTGTCTAGGTACCATTTTGAATGGCTTGTAGCTTTGTAAGCGGTGAGTAACCAAACAAGTAACCTTGGGAACCCATTTCAAGATCTTGTTTTGGGTTTAGGAGAATAATTGGTCTTCTTTTGTTTATAGTTATAAGAGTGACCTCTTGAGTTAGATTTTAATAGCTCCTTAAGTAAATCAACAATTTTTTCAAATAGCGGGTTTCGAATCGATTTTTGAAATTTATATAGTCGCTTTTGTGTTTTTGAAAGGTTTTGTATTTTTAGAAACAACTTGATTAGTACCTTTTCCTTTTGAGTTAGAAGTCTCTCCTTTCACAAAAATGGAAGGAGCATTCTTGTTTAGGAGATGTGTTTTTATCAAAGCCCAACCCGGATCGATCACCACATTTTCTTGATCCTGGATAATAATTTTTCTAATTTTGATCACCTTGGGCATATCTCCATGTGTCCTTCAAACTCGAAGAGAAGATACTTTATTTTTAAGTTTCTCATTTTCAGATTTCAAATTTTCAATTAGGGAGGTTTTGAATTCTAAATCACACTTTGATTTTTCAAAACAATCTGAAATTTGAGATTTTTCTAAAACAAGGGTTTCAAAACATTCTTTAAGTTTAAAGAACTTTTCTTTTGAAGTTTAAGTTTGATGAAAATTTTACAACTTTCCTTATATAAGGCATTGTAAGCATCTTGAAGATCTTCATCATTTTCATGATCACTATCCAAATTTTCTTCACTTGTTGAATCATCGTGATCCGAAAAGGTAAACTTGGCTAGAGTCATAAGGGCCTTTAGTTCATCGCCTCGACTCGGTTTTTTCGAATTTTCGATTCGGAAGAGGCTTCAATCGACGATTCATCCCAAGTAGCCAACATACCCTTCCTTTTGGATCTGTCCTTTTAGGACATTTGTTTGCTAAATGCCCATATTCTTGACAGCTTGTAACATTGACTATCTTTCAATGATTTCCAAGTTTTAGACTTAGGTTTAGAACGTTTCTTTTCATTTGCCTTTTGAAAGTCGACTCTTTTCTTACTTTTGAAAATCTTATAAAACTTTTTCGCCAAAGGGCCATATCATCTTCGACTTTTCTCGAATCAATTTTCTTGAGTAATACTTTTAGATGACTTCAAAGCAATAGACTTACCTTTAGGAGCTTTAAAACTTAATTCATAGGTTTGCAAAGAACCAACTAATTCTTCTACCTTCATATTGTCCGTATCACGAAGTTCTGGATTGCGGTTACCTTTGAATTGAACCGTTCGGAAGAGAGCGTAGTATTTTTGCACACACTTTACTTTCTCGAGATCTTTTCGCCAAGACCCCACATAGAGTTTACAATGTCATTCAATCTAGTGTAAAAGTCCATAAACATTTCATTTTCCTCCATATGAATTTCTTCAAATTTAGTTGTGAGGAGTTGGACTTTAGATTTCTTGACAATTGATGTACCTTCGTGTGTCATTTCTAAAATATCCCAGTGCTTGCTTTGCGATCACAGATATGATTCTTTTGAACTCATCCTAGGTGATAGTGCTAAGTGATTGCATTTAGTGCTTTAGCATTAGCACTACTCTCATTTTTCTCAAGTGTGGTCCATTGGAAATATGGTGTAATTTTCATAGATTTTGAACCATCAACACCAGTTACTTCCATGGTAGGAGGATTCCATTCATCACTTGTGGCTAGCCACACACTTTCATCCATTGATCCGAGGAAGATTCTCATTCGGCTTTCCAATAGGCATAGTTGGAGCCATCAAAAGGTGGAGGCCTAGTAATGGCGAAAGGCTATCAAAATTTGACATCTTTTTATATAGCTTAGATCGTTAGCTCAGAAATAAATCCAAATAAAAAGCAACAAAAATGAGCTATTAGGCTCGATACCACTTGAAAAGGCCAAGCTATATGTCCTAGAGGGGGGTGAATAGGACTATGCCAAATTTATAAATAAATCAATGAACAAAAGTAAATCAATACCCTTACAATTATGAATCAATTCACAATGCTAAATATAAATCACCTTGATAAATAATTATTGAGAGATTGATACAAATTCGATTCTAAGGACAACCTTACACCATAATAAACAAGGGCTTATGGTAGGACAACCTTATTTCTAGAACCTCTTTTGAATCAAGAACTCAATGTTAATATAAGTAAATGAAATAGCAAGGAATTGAAAATAAATACGTAAGTAAAGATCTAAATTATTACAACAATCCCCACACTTGCTTGAAAATGTAAATAGTTACAACATTCACATCCACTTGTACATTCCACACAATCGAATGATAAAAGATATGAAAATTAAGCAAGCATTCAATCCACAAGACAAAGAGTTATAGTGGTTACTTTGTGTACACCAACTGTTTTACAACAAACCACACAGAATGCTACTCCACTCCTAATATCCTCACACAGGGGATATTAGCGTTCACTATCAAATAGGTTTTCTCAGGTTCACCAAAAACCTTTACAATTGTGTCTTTTTCACTTGGGCTTACACAATTTAAAAACCCCTTTTTCTGAGTTTTCTGGTTTTCCTCAGACAACCAATACAATGAGATTTTTCTGGCTCAATCTCAAACAAAACCAGTACAATGAGATTTTTCTAGCTCAATCTCAAACAAACCAAAAATAAATTAATTTTACAGAATTGTAAAATACCTGGATTTCTCCTTTAGCGATTCCTAGTAGAACCAATCGAGTAGATGATTGAATGTCAAAGTTCAATTTCCAATAATCACATTCATAAGGTTCTAAATTCTAATAGATTTTAGATTTAACTTGTTGGGCGTAGCAATATTTGATTTTGATTCAAAGAAGAAGGAATAATATAATTCCTCTTTTCAAATAAGATTGGAATAGAGAAACAAAATCAAATTAAATAAGCTAGCAAAAGGGAATATTAAATAAGCACAATTTAGCTTAAAATAAACACAGACTTATCTCAGAGTGATTACTTGAAAATTCTTGAAATGGAATGGAGTTGAGGATGTAAAAACTCTGAATTTCGTGTTCAATTTATAGAAGAAAAAATCGTTCCTACGACTGGTCTTAGAAACCTAGGACTCGGGTCGTAGCTCTAACGCATTTTTGAAAAATTGAGCGCGATCTTTGAAAGCCGTTCCACGACTGGTCGTGAGTACCCTACGACTGGTCGTAGGTCACCTACGACTGGTCGTAGATACCTACGACTGGTCGTAGGACCATGAAATAAGTTGCTGGATATTGAGTCGTAGCTCCACGACTGATCGTGGACGAGTCGAAGCCAACCTACAATCGGTCGAAGGACCTCCAGGACTGGTCGTGGGCGTACCAAAAAATTCAAAAAATCTTCAACAACTTAGGACTGATCGTGGAATTTCTTGGACTAGTCGAACCAATGCTAGGACTGGTCGAACAAGAGCTAGGACTGGTCTTGGAATAGACCAAACTTATGTAAAATAAATATTTGATTTATGTATCCAAAATGACCTACTTAAAGGGTCAACCTAAGGTCATTTAAACCTGAAACATGCCGTATGGATATTGAACTTCAACCATTCAATGAATGTAGATTGTTTGAACCAATATCAGGCTTGAAGTCTTGAACAATATCAGGCTTGAAGTCTTGAACAATATCAGGCTTGAAGTCTTGAACTTTGTTGTAGCTTCAACCTTGAGATCTTCATCAACATAACAACTACTTCATGCATTGCTTATTAGTCTTGAAGTCATGAGTCGTTCTCTAAGATTTGGACATCAACATAGTAGCTTCTTGAACTTCAACATCTTAAGCTTCAACTTGTAACATCTTGAAGAGTTCGACTTATAGCTTCTTGAAGTATTTAAACAGTGTCTTGAATAAAAATCATCAAACAAGCACAAGACACAGATAGATGTTTTGACACATCAAAATTTGACAACCAAAGGAGTATGAGACCATAACCCTTACAACATGCAGGTGGGCCCCACTGGTTGTGGGCCACCCGGGTAGTGGGCCTGGCTGTGGGCCTCCCACGAACGGCCCAGTGGCCTGAGAAGCTTTCAACAGTGGATGTTAGTCCCCATTGTCCAGCAACGTCTGGCCTACTGTTGGACAGTGTGGATTTTACACACATCATGGTGGGGGATCACACCATCCAAGTGGATGGTGCAGATATGACAGATGCATCAAGGTGGGACCCACACAGATGGACGGTTTGGGTATACCACGTACCTCATGATTAAACCCACAGAACTTTGTTGTCGTTAAAGCAGGTGGGTTCCACCATCCATCTATGGATGGTGGATAAAACACATATCAAGGTGGGTCCCACGTACACGTGGTGGGTCCCACTCGAAATTTAGATCTAACTCATTCTCTTTGTGATGCCATAGAACGATCTCTACAGATGGTTGGACGGTATGGATACAACACATGCATCATGTGGGCCACACTATCCACGTGTGGATAGCATGAACAAAGCATACATTGGTGGGCTCCATCGTCCATTGTTGGACAGTGTACAGCGTCGATAAAACACTTACATCGTGGGCTCCACCATCCATTAATGGATGGTGGACAGCATGGATGAAGCGCATACATTAGGTGGGTCACACCGTCCATGCTGGACGATGTAGATAGGATGGGTGCATCCAAAATCCCACGTCCAGATTTGTTGGACGGTGTGGATTTCTCACACACATCAGGTGGGTCCACGTACATGTGGCCCACTGATTGAATCAGGCTGATATTTATTTCCTCTTCGGTTCAAGCCGATCCAAACAGACAATAAGTGGGCCTGGACATGGCAGCGAGGTGGGCCTCGCTTGGACAACGGCGTGAATAAAATACTTGCATCGTGGCGGGCCGCAAACAAGGAAGAGACAGAGAGAGATTGGGTGTATGAGGGAGGAGCTCCGCCATTATGAGCTCCCCTCCATGCATTACAACACATACATCAAAAGGGTCCCACCACATGTGGGCCTACAAAAATGAAATCAAGGTGGGGATACCATCCCCACCACAAATCTAAGGTCTAGATGACCTCTACATGTTGAGCATCAAATAAACATCACGGTGGGGTCCATGGAGAATGACCCCATCATGGATTTAACATATGAATCATGGTGGGCCATTGGCCACACCTTAGGTCCTAAATAAGATCCATACCGTCAAACGGTAGGCCCCACTTGGCCCATCACTAAAATCACAAATCTAGTCTTATAAACACCCACCGATTGCTAATCTTCTAGGCACTATGGAATGCTAAGCTCATCGACTTCGATTTTAATGGAGGATGATGACGATTGAAGGGTGGAGATGAGGATTTAGGGGTAGGGAGTGGGCTACACTTGACAAAATTTAGAGCTTCTCTTTGGTTGCTTTGAAAAAATGGTGGAGAAAATGAGAGAGAGAGAGAGAGGGAGAGAGAGAGAGAGAGAGAGAGAGAGAGAGAGGAGATGTAAGGAGAGGGGATGGGTGATGGGTGGAGTGATGGGTGATGGGTGTAAGGAAGGGATGGGTGGAGAGAGAGAGAGAGAGAGAGTTGACTTTAGATGAGAGAGGTATGGGTTGTCATGCCTTGGTAAAAGAGGGATGGGTTGTACTTGATTGATTGATGTGATGTTTGGGTAGAGATTCTCTCGGGATTCGCAATGAGTAGCGTTTCTTTGAAATAACGCGGCCCATAGCTCTTGGCCTGGGTATCTCATTGGTGTGCAAGTCGCTATGTTGGAACCGCAGTGACAGCGCGGTCACTATGGTATAAGTCTCAGGTTGAGTCGACTCGAATTGACAGAGCGCGACTTAGGGTCGCGTGCAAATGCTGATTACAGGTCACGATGTTTCAGAATTCGACAGGGAGGATCGCGGAAGTCTAAGGAATGGTACAAACTAGGATACGGGCCTTACAGTGAACAATGAGATTTACTAATCTCATCATCTCAAAACAGGAAAAGAAGATATCTAAGCTATCACAACATCTATTCTAATTTGAGTCACAATAAATCATAAAAAACTGAAAATATTCTCTTAATATCAAATTAGGAATCAATGAAGTTCAATAAGAATAAGAATCAAAGCAAAATAAGCATCCAAACACGTTACAAGCTTCACCTCTTAGCCCTATCTAAGAGGTTTAGCCAACTATAGACATAATTTAAATCAAATCTCTTAAACAAAGCATGAAAAATAAATTAGGGAAGAAGAAAAACTCTTTGACGGCTGCTCCACCCGTGTGTATGCTCATTGAAATCTTTCCAAACTCTATAAGATGCTTAAACTAGAAACCGCCTCAAATTTACACACTCTGCGCAGTTTTCCAAAATAGGCTTGGAGTTTAAACTGCTTCACATTTACGCGCTCTGCGCAGTTTCCCAAAATATAATCAGAGTTTTAGAATATGCTTTTTTAGGACAATTTCAGGAATATGTTTGTTTTTAGGACAATTTCAAGATTCCTTTTCTTCAGTTCAAATCTTTGATTCTCTTCCTCACTTGGTTTTCTTGGATCTTTAGCATGTGAATTCTTCAATAATGACTTTTAAATCTCTAAATCTTTATTTACTAATCTTTTGTGCATAAATCTTCATTTTGGCATCAATTTTACCTTAAGCTCTCGAAATCACATCGCACATGAAAACATGCATAATTAAATCGATAAAGCACTATCATGTTTATAAAACCAAGGTATAAATAGAGAGAAATATGCAATATTTCATACTCAACACTAGACTTGAGGTTTAACTGATCAGGTAGATTTGTTGGCTTCCTACAGTTGATTAGTCAAATTTGTACGGTTCTTTACTGGTACCACCACGTATAAACGCTCACCTCAAACATCAAGGGTCAGTAAGTGAGAACATAGGCTAGTTGTATAGAAAATTTTTAACAATTTTTGGAAATTTAAAATAGCGAAAATCTAGGACGTTACAAATTGCAACTCACATGGATGAGGCAAATGAAAGCACCTATCTGCACATGTTAGTGGATGAAGTAGCTACTCCTCGCACGATTCCTCCCTAATGACTATGATCAGGTACTATTCCAACAGTACCAAGATTTTTGGTAGGGTAGTTGGTTGGTGAGAGATTATGAAGAAGAATTCTACCACTTGGTAGCACGTAACAATTTGGTCAAAACTAAATCGCAACAAGTCGCTCGACTCAAAGATGAATTGCTATGGCGATCCAGGATCGGGTGCAGATGTAACTCGTTCGAACAATGAATGATGCAATTAAGTTGCCTACCTTAGCAGAAGCGCAGCTCGAAAGTCCAACACATGGACCTATCCTACCACCAAGGTCATCGTGGTGGGTCCGTCTCAGGGAGCTTCACAGACCAAAGGGAAACAACCTGTAAGAGCACGCACTCAACCTCCTACACCCGTGAACCAAGATCAGGGAAGTGGGTAAGTTAGGCTCCAAATAGGGGTAACGATTACTGCTGGTCCAAGCTGGATCCCGAACCCCTACGGTCGGTGAAGACCCGACTATGGTTATTGTTGTAGCCAACCGAGCCGCCTATCAACTTGTCCCTAGCAATAGGTGGTGAATCTCACCATCGATGATGGTAGTGCCGAAAATGACGATGAAGATCCAGATGTTGATGGATTGGAGCACACTGTAGAGGATGAAGCGAATGAGACAGATTGGGTTCTATAAGATCATGGTGAGTCACTCGTCGTGAAATAACTATTGTATACACCAAGGAAAGAAGTACACCCACAATGACATAACATCTTCCGAACTAGGTATACAGTGAATCAAAAAGTTTGTGATGTGATCATCGACAGTGCGAGCAGCGAGAACATCATCTTCAAGATCATGGTGGAGAAGTTGTAATTAAAAATGGAATGACATCCCTGCCCATACAAAATCAGTTGGATAAAAAAGGTCAGTGAGACGAAGGTAACTGAACAGTATACTATATCTTTTTCAATTGGTAAATACGAAATAATATGCGATGTAATTGACATGGATGCCTGTTACATATTAATTGGTCGACTATAGAAATTCAATCATGACGCCATTAAAAAAGGGTGAGATAATGTGTATATTTTCGTTAAGGATAGCCGGAAAACCATATTAGCTCCTATGGATCCAGAGGAGTTACCTGGAACTTCAAAAGTGGAGGGTCATTTTCTCTTAACTATACGAAACTTCATGGGGGAATCCAAATAAACAGGACAGGTATATATATTAATTGTAAAGGGGAAGGAACTCGAGCATACCATCACCCCTGAGGAAGATTGTTCTTGACCTCAACACGTCATTTTCCCTAGGCAAGAATCGCATTATTTTTAGACTCATACCCTAAAATGACTCTAAAATGACTTGAAAAGATGATGAAACCATGAAGCCCCTGCTTTATGAAAATAATAATAATAATAATAATAATAATAATAAACCACGTTGAGAAAATCCATACATCATGGTGGGCTCCACAGAGCCTCCTGCGTAGATCGATAATTCCCTCGAGACAGGGCAGGATGACATCCCTTCCCTGAATTTGCTCCATTAACGCCTACAAGTTTGATGCCCATGGATATTTTGCTACTCCTGATTTTCAGGATATGTTCCATCTAAATGCACCTAGAGTCGTGGTTCGCTTGGCTTGATATTTCTAGAGAAATGATCTTCATGATGTGGCCATTGGCTTTAATGGTAAGGATGTCAATAGATGGGTAATCATTCAAGTGCCCGTTGGTAGTGATCCATTCTCTACAAGTCACAGGACAGATGATGAACAGGTCCAAATGGGCTACCGTTGAAATATTGACGACCATCGCCATCCATGGACTACATGTGCCAGTCAACGTCGGTCCATAAATATAGCCAGGCAGCAATTATTTTTTGCCAGTTATAGCCCATCTTGATTATTTAACCTGTTATGTCTCATCAGCCATACGGTGCCATAAATGTCAATGAGGTCAAACAAGCGAGCTTAGAAGTTTTCAATGCGGCTGATATTTTGTGCTGTTCATGAGATTGTAAGGCTCACCTAATGGATGTTGTATATCGGCCCATAGAGCTCAAGTCTTATCCCTTCTCTTCTTACAATATGTGAATATTTCAGTCTCCCGATCACATGTGTCTACTATATGCTGATCCATGATGTCAACCACCTGAAGTTGTTATTGTAACGGTTTAGCATAAAAAAGAACCAAAACAAGCTTATTTGTTACACCAACTATCATAGTAATATAAAGGAAATATAAAATGATAATGATAATTTACCCATCTCCCAGCAACATTTGCATTTAACCATCAAATCCAATGCTTAGTTTAGCATCAATAAAATTGTAATAATAATTATAGTATTTTTACATTACTTCAATGCTAAATTCCTATCAAAATTGATGCAGAGATGGGCGTGTAAGAATTCTATAAGGTGGGCCTTATTGATCAACAGTTTGGATTATCCTAAAGGTTGGATAATGTGACTAGGTAAACCAGTGGGCCCCACTGCATTGTGATACTTCTAGATTTCTGTGTAAGGAGTAGAATGCTATAGATGTAATATGCACACAACTATTTGGGAGAAACTAGGATATTGTTTGCGTGTGGAGCTTTCCAGGGAGATGAGTTTTAATGGGTTTCAAACTCTTCTGCCCTGTGCTAATATTTAACAGAGTTGGGCCCCCAATCCTGAACCACGTTAGAAAGATGATCCCATTATATCTTCTCTAAGGAGGTGCTAAGGAAAGGAAGATCCCAACATCTGAATTCTATTATCTAGCATTTGATTTCTCAGCAATGACGACACAACAAGGTACGCCCTACAGTTCTTCAGATCTCCATATCTGATGCATAGCAAGATCCGTTCAATTCTGCATATCAGAAAATAACAGTTGGTATCAAAGACATCTGTGCATCAGGTATGGAGTATCCAACAATTAGAATTTTGCATTCTTATATTAGCAATTAGGGATTTTAATTCCCAAATCAAGAATTGGAATTTTGGAATTCCCAGATCATAAATTGAGGATTTCGATCCCCAAAAAATTTGGTATTAAGGATTTTCTAAATTGGCATATTTGGAATTGGGAATCGCATAATCCCATCAGGGATTTCGAATTTCGTCCAGAGAATTGAAATTTTAAAAATCAAATAAGCAATTTTAGTAATCAAATCAGATTGCATCATGGATTTCAGAATCCATTAAGGAGTAAGGGTTTCTTTTTAAAAAAGGAAAAACCCCTCTTTCATACAATCTTGAGACTCATACCTTTAATATGAGTTGTCCGCTTATAACAACCATTGATTTCAGTCACTGATTATCGGAAGCATGGAGGCATTGAAGATGATGGATCTGAGAAAGGGCTCACTCGTTCTTTGTATTCCAATCTGGAAGCCATTGAATCAGTTTCCTTTTTGGCCTCTTCATTGCCACCATCTGCGAGGTGGGCCTTTTGTTGTCTAATAGAAAGGGTAAACGCTCCGCTTTTTCAGACCTCATGAGGACCATCGGGTCCGACAAATGATGGGATGGCCATACTCATCACCAAGCCTTACATAGGTGGGCTACTAATAACTCTAGTGCCAGCCATCTGTTTACCTATTGATTGTACCTTAAGTGTTAGATTTGACCCATGCGTTTGAACGTTATGGGCATCCACCAAACTGATGATTAAAATCCCAACTCATTATTTTATAAGCCTTTAACATCATATCATGGCCATCCATTTTCATGGACTACACTGTAAGATTTACTTGTCCATTGGAAATAGACTAATAACCACCAATCTTGTGGATTTTATCCTAAAACTCGACATACTCTTGGATGATAAAAAGATCACATGAATAATATTCTACAGATCTGGTTATCCATTCATGCATCGCTTCCTGTTGGCCTTGTTTTATAAGGACTTTAACATGTGCGTATTCTCTGGACTGTCTTGGATCCATTATTCAAATTAATCTAAGCCTAATTTTAATTAAGGCTTAGTGGTTGACTAGATGAAACTTCTATTCTAGGATCATACCATTTTAATTCAGCCCAATTTGAAGGCATGTTTAATGTCTATTTAGTGTTTGGGCCTTCCCTTTAGGGCCAATTTTTAAAATCCGTTTCTTAGATTTGAGCCATCATTTTAGTTTAAAATAAGCATATAATCTGTATCATTCACTAGATAGACGATAAAGAATATGGACATTTCATCATGTGGATCTTAACTATTGGATTTGAGTTGTGCATCTTATGAACATTAATGTAAGGATCTAACCATCCATCTGAATCGTTCCATGCCAACCGTGTATCATGTGAATGTGAAAGGCTAGACTTGTAATGCTCATTGATGATGATCAGATCATATAGAGTCTTGATTTGGCCCTATTGTGAGCCCATTACCCATCTTTTAAGAGTTAATATAGACCATTGGAATGAGAAAAGTAAAACCTACCCGTCTGTTTCTCTTTAAGGTTCCTCATTTTCCAACAATGAATACTAACTATCTTCGAGGCCAAATCAGACTAATTTATATTGTTAATCCATTGAGGGCAGGATTATAATCGCAATCCTAAGTCAAATTTTGTGGGATTGAATCCGATTATGTTAGCCACCACAGTGACCTCAATCGGTGAAAATTTTCATGAATCAAGACTTATGATATTTGGAATTCAGTTAAAGGATTGCATTAAGTTGCATTCACGTTTCATGTGAACGGTAACAAAAACACAGACGATCACCGTTTGGCAGAAGCATGAACGGGGTGAAGTAAATAATGCTAGTGACGTAAAGTTGAAAGACTCATCCTACCCGCATGTGCTGAGTGTTTTAGATTTACATAATTGGCATCACTTAGCTTCCTATTTAGGAGAGTCGCTTACATATTATGATTACCTCCCACAGGAGGAATGATAATGATGTAATCGATTCTTGCCAGGATTGGATGCTTGAGCCCATCTTCATCTTGGATAGTTCCATTGAAGGCCCCCATCAATTGAATTGATAAAATTTGCCTGATATTCAGTTTTATTTATGAATTGTTTTATGTAAACAATCTACTAATGTAAGTATATTTTAACTTGTTATACTTCCAACTTAAATGCATCTAGTTCACATCCCAACCAGGTCCGATTATGTTCAACGGATAGATTCCATAGAGATAGTTCTAGGATGGTTACATTTGGATATTACTCTAGAAAATTCTTAACCGTTAAAATCCTTTGAAAACCGTCAGAATTTTGATCTTTTAACCTTAGGACATGTACCTGAACATAAAAAGAAATATGGTTCTAACAAAGGGACCATCAGGATTTCATGGTCCTCCAGGTTCTCTAGTTGAAAACTAACCTGGGAATGGATCGAACCGCAAGCGGGTTAAAAGGGATAATTGCTTCTCTTGCAAGAAGCAGAGCCATCAAAAGAAAGACTGTGTAAAGTATAAGGAATGACTCATAAAGAAGAGTAATAATTTCATTATAATTTGTTTTTAAATCTAATCTATCTGATGTGTCGGTCAATTCTTGGTGGATAGATTCAGTAACTACTATTCACATATGTACTTCTATGTAGGACTTACTAAAGACTAGGTCACCAACTGATGAAGAACACTCAGTATACATAGGCAATGGTGTTAAAGTCAATGTAGAGGCAATTGGAGTCTATAAGCTTAGGTTAGAGTCTAGTTATTTATTGGATTTGGTAGATACATTTTGTGTGCCTTCTATAAGGCGCAATCTAGTCCTTATTTCTCATTTGGATAAATTGGGATATTTATTCTAATTTGATAATAAATTATTCAGTATTTACTTTAATTCAATTAAAGTTGGTACTGGCTTTATGGTGAACAACCTATACCAGCTAAACTTGATTGCCTCACACGCCTATAATGTTAATGGCTTGTATAGAAATAAAACAAGATCTAAATATAGACTAGACAATGAGTATTCCTTCATGTTGTGGCACAGGAAGTTGTGTTATATATCTCATGAGAGATTGGACAGGCTTGTGCGAGAAGGGATTCTTTATTCTCTAGGCTTATCCGACTATAAAGTGTGCATTGATTGCAAAAAAGAAAAACAGACTGGAACCAGAAAGAAAGGTGCAATAAGGAGTGTAAGATTCTTAGAGGTGGTACATACAGACATTTGTGGACCATTCCCTACGGCATCCTGGAGTGGACACAAATATTTTTTGACCTTCACAGATGACTATTCTCATTTCGGGCATCTTTATCTTATCAGTAAAAAAATGCCCTGGATGCTTTTAAAATATACAAGACCGAAGTTAAAAGTTGTTAGATCTGACCGTAGTGGAGAATATTATGGTAGATATGACAAATCCAGGGTCATTCGCTAGATACCTATAAGATTGTGGCGTTGTCGCCCAGTACATTATACCTGGTATGTAAGAGTAGAATGGTGTGGTTGAAAGGCGTCATCGCACCCTTATGGATATGGTGTGAAGTATGGCTAGCAATTTGACATTGTCAGAATCTCTGTGGGGTGATGCGATCAAAACCGCAATTCATATCCTTAACAGGGTCCCTAGCAAGGCTGTAAGTAAAACCCCCTTTTTTAGTTATGGAATGAGAGAAAACAAAGTCTCCAATATCTGTATATTTTAGGGATGTCCTGCTGAGGCTAAAGTTTATAACCCACATGATAGAAAGCTCGATCCCAGAACCATGAGTTGTTTCTTCATAGGATACCCGAAAAAGTCTAAAGGTTATCGATTCTACTGTCCTTCCTACTCTATTAGGATCGTTGAGACTGAGAATGATAGATTCATCGAGGACACTGAAAACAATGGGAGTATGAACATTAGAAATTTTGTATTTGAGGAACAAATGATTGTGACTCCATTCATAGTCACTCAAGATCACATGAATATTAATGATACAGTTGATCTTGCAGTCACTGCAGAACACCACGTAGAACCTCATATATAAACCACTGATGAGAAAAATTAAAATCACACCCAATAAGATGAACCATTGAGAAGATCTGAAAGAGAGAGAAGGCCTGTAAATTGAGACAATTACATCGTATACTTATAAGAGCACGATTTTGACATAGGGGTAGAAAAGGATCCTGAATCCTTTACACAAGTCAAACAAAGTGCTGATCCTTCTCGTTGGTTTGATGCAATGAAAGATGAGTTAAAATTTATGAGGGACAATAAAGTGCGTGATCTTGTTGAATTACTCACTGGAATAAGGCCGATTGGTTGTAAATGGATATTTAAAACCAAGCGGGACTCCAAGGATAATGTCAAAAGATATAAAGCCAGACTTGTTGCCACGAGTTTTAACCAATGCGAGGGCATTGACTTTAAGGAGACTTTATCACAAGTATCTAAGAAAGACTCGTTTAGGATTATAATAGCTCTAGTAGCTCATATGGACTTAGAGTTACATCAGATAGATGTAAAGACAATATTTCTTAATGGGGATCTGAATGAGAATGTATATATGTTACAACCCGAAGATTTTGTAGCCCATGGCTTAGAACATTTGTTTTGTAAACTAAAGAAATCCATCTATGGGTTGAAACAAACATCATGATAGTGGTATCTAAAGTTTCATGAAGTAATTTCCTTATATGGCTTTATAGAAAATATTGAAGATGAATGTATCTACATTAAAATCAGTTGGAGTAAGTTCATTATGATGATTTTATATGTTAATGACATTCAGTTAGCTAGTAGTGACATCAGGATGCTAAGTGACACTGAGAAATTCTTATTTCAAATATTTGAAATGAAGAACCTTGGTGACGCCTCATATGTTATTGGCATTGAGATTTGTCATGAAAGATCTCGTAGACTGCTCAGCTTGTCACAGATGGCCTACATTACTAGAATACTAAAAGGTATGACATGCAAAATTATGGTCTTGGACAGTCACCCATTGTAAAGGGTGATAAATTCAATTCAGCCAATTCCAGTGTCCCAAGAATGATTTGGAAAAGAATTGAATAAAGAACTTTTCGTATGCGTCAGTAATAGGGAGCATCAAGTATGCTCAAGTCTACACGCAGCCGGATATTACCTTTGCTGTTAGAATGTTGGGCAGGTATCTATTTAATCCAGGAACGCAGCATTGCATAGCTGCAAAGATAGTGTTACACTACCTACAAAGAATAAAGGACTTCGGACTCACCTACAGGATTTTAACCATTTGGAATTGGTTAGATACTCAGACGCAGATTATGTTAACTGCGTTGATATTAAGAAGTCCACCTCAGGCTACATCTTCATGTTAGTTATGGGGTTATATCTTGGAAAAGTGTGAAACAGTCAACTACAACCTTATCCACCATAGAAGCTGAATTAATTACTTAAAGCATCTAATCAAGTATTGTGATTATAACATTTTTTCTCTGGTTTGCGGGTACTGGAGCATATCCCAAAACCATTAAGAATATTTTGTGATAATTCAGCTGCAACTTCCTTCTCTAGTAACAACAAGCATTCATTAAGGTTGACGCATATCAATATCAAGTATCTTATTATAAAAGAAAGAATTCAGAATCATTAAGTGTCTGTGGAATTCATCGACACTGAACAGATGATTATAAATCCGCTCACTAAAGGGCTCTCTATCACGCCATTTCAGGAACATGTTACATCAATGTGAATCATTGATCCCACAGATGTTTTCAGTTTGTAACGCCCTAAAAATCAAGGGTCGAGCAAAGCTCAGCTCCCGAGTTCCAACGCATCACTTATGCAACATAGATAATGATGATTATGATGAGTGCATTGAAACATGAGTTGGATTAAGCTAAACGGCATATCATACTCCAGAGTTAACGTAATTAGGCAAGCGGAAGACTGTGATAGATAGTACATAAATATTTCACAATTTCCAAAGTATGAGTATGTCATCAGGCTGAACATATACATGTGCTGTTTCTAATTTGTGCCAAATACCAAAATATAAAGTGTTCAACTAAATCATATAGCCCTGTAATCCCGTCGAATCAGCACGAGGTCTACATAGACCTGCCTGATAACTGCATGAAGAAGAACTCCTCTTCATCATCATAAAAGTCAGGCTCCGCCTCGCAAGCGTCGCCATCATCTGCAACTACAACAGAGTCTGGTTAGTATTTAAAACACCATCCCAGAACATGGGAGTGAGTGATCAACTCAGTGAAATCATAGAATAAAGGTTAACATGTTATCAACTCAGTCAAGCAGTAATGATAAAGTAGACATATCAGACATTCCTAGATACTCTTATTAATGCAAGGATGAAATGTATTCATGATGCATGCACTCGCCTACACTCCCTCGTGCGACACCATCTTACGGTCGCGGCATGCTTTCTTTCCTCTGTGCTCTTCAACCTGCGGCACATACAGTGCGATGTTATGAGCATGATTACCGAGTTCTTATTAGTCCTTTTCATATAACAGGATTGAGAAACTAAGGTACCTCCCTTATATCATTTCCCAAACAATGATCCTTTATAGGGTTGTCAGTCCTAGTCAATCTCATACGATGTTGCGGTTCTAGGTTGATGCAAAGGGCTCGTCACCTGATCAGTGCAGGCCTAGTTTATACTCTTATTGCTACGGAAGGGTCGTCGCCTCTACATAGACTCAGAGTAAGGTCACTACAAAGGGCTCGTCACCTGATCAGTGTAAGCCGACAGCTTGAATATAGTGTCCCATACCACCGTATTCGGCTCACGGGGCTATGTTGCTCACTGGTCACTATGGGGAGGCTCGTCGCCCCAGCGTAGGCTGACAGCTCGACCACGGTATCCCATACCACCATGCCCGGCTCATGAGTCTTAGCGGATCAAGGTACCAAGGTTACTAGGGTTTTCCAATGGTGAGTTTGGTACCTTAGGTTCAAGCAAGAGCGTCCATACATGGTGAACATACATCGGGTCAATTAGGTTACTTGACGAGCTAGACTATTACGAGCGCACCTTAAGTTGATCGACATGAAGTGCGTAGACACTTCCTGTGGCCTAACCACTATCGACAACTCTAGTATGGCTCGGGTTCGTCAAACACATCCTATGTGGCAAATAATCTCAGCCAGGAACTCAAAGTCTGTTACCGATTGCCTGGACCATAACATAGCCCCATACACATTCAACCTTCACTAATAAGCATGTGAAGTAGTCAGAACAGGAGTAACCAAGTAGTCCAATCATATTATCGAGCATGTTATAAGATGTAACATAAACAAGAATCCATACACATGCCTTTCACAAGTAAAGCGAAGAAACTAAACAACTTGCATGGAAGAAATCATACACATTCCTAAGGTAGTTGAGAATCCTATCTCAACACCCACCTAAAGCACTATCTCCTAAGTACTTACTTATACAAGCATTTTCACAAACACCTAGACTACACTTCTTAGCCTACATAACGTAAGTTGGCCCAAACATATATTAGGGCGAATCCTTTCGCTACGGAGTTGTTGCATGCATAACTAGTATATCACATAGCAATTAATCATGGCAAACACACTTTCAAATTTCATACGTATACGGTACTTTCTACAAATACAAAGAATACGCTAAACTCTACATAGTTCGTATATAACTGAAACGTAAAACAGACATCGTAATTTGCATGTGAAATAGCATCCATGTCAGGAATCTATCATTAACCCACATTGAAAGCTTTGAAAACCATAACCTATACGTCTATAGTCTGTACCTTTCGCCGGTAAATGAGTAACAGATTCAGTTTAGACACTAAGTCCTTGTCTATGACACCAGAACAACCTATAACAGGGAATAAGTTAGCTATTCTATCATCTGTTCTATTTGAGTTGCTACAACAGGTTAGGGTTAGGATTTCTTACCTAAGTACGTTGTGGGAAACGCCGGATTTGCGATACACACATGGTAAACAAGTGCGTGGAGTAGTGGGATAAATCCCAGGAAGAAATGCCTACTCTCTCTCTCACTTTCTCTCTCTTTCGTTCCCTTTTTCTCTCCTCTCTTTCTTAGGGTTTCTAAATTCGTATGGAATATGAGAGAGAGGGTTTAAAGCCCTTATATAGGCCCAGAACTGATGGAAATGGCCCCAGGGCCAAGGTATACTTAGGTTATAGTTAAAGGAGGCTTGTTCTGATCCAACGGAGCACTTCTGGAGGCCCCCCATCTGCATGCGATCAAACTTAAGCTCTCTAACATTGGATCTAGGTCTAGCCAAGTTTTTGTTATGAGAGGTTTACAGATCGACCGTGGCGGACCAGTTTCAGTTCAACGGTCACCGGCACTCGATCAGGGCCATAAGTACACCGCCATTAATGAGAATTTTTTCCTGATCCCAGGGTGTATTTGGGTCAGATTCTGACGGTCTAAATCCTTATATTTGGCCTGCAAGCGACACGTCTCAGTTTACTTAAGTTTGGATTTTATTTCTAAAAATATTCACGTTTCTCACACACTTCACTTCGGGTTCAAGTTTTATATTTCTGGACACAGTCAGGACTTGATTCCGAGATGGTTATTAAGCCTAGCAAGGCGATCATAATCGTTTAGTTTCACAGTAATCGGACTTTCGACGTGCGGTCCAGGTCCGATATGAAGTTTCGTGATGCTCCCGAGAGCAACTGGGTAATGAGATTGTTCCTATGTTATAGGGTAATGTAGTGTTAGTGGTTCTACTCATTTTGGATCTTGCAGTTCGTATTCAAAATAGTTCAAGCTAATTCTACTAATTGTTCAGTTTAGTACTTAACTAAAGCGTGCCCTAATTACGACAAAATAAGGTCCTTGGGCAGTTCTACACCCGTTTCTGATAATTTTAATTAGCATATTATTTTAATTATTTTTTAGTAGTTCATCATCAAGTCTACTTCATATCTACCAAATTTCATTAGGTTTCGTGTTGTAGAAAAATTCTAATAATTCTAGAAGCAACAGCTGTCCAAACTGATAATTTTCAAATAGTTATCACAACGACCTATATTTAATTATATTAAACAATTTATTATATTTTTCACTTATTTTATATGAAACTAGACTCATCAAGCTTTAATCTGACTTTTGAATCACCTAAATCGAAGTTATAATGAGGGAGATATGATTTTTCAAACTCGAATGTATATTGCAGAATTTTTCTGCCGAAAACGGGCCGTTGGCCCGACCGGGCCCGCTGTACGGACGAGGCCTTGCCGAACCGATGAGCCCCTCGCCATTTGCTGTCATATCTAGGGTGGTTTCACTACCAGATATTTGAAATGGGTGTATTTTATAAACCAGAATGAATTATTTGATGTGCAATACATGTTTTTGGGGTATGAGAAGCTGACTATCCAACTAGCCTACTTATTTCATAAGATTCCAAAAGGTTAATGGACAAAAACCTATTTTATTTATTTATTTACTATTTATAGTAAATTTTAATTTAAGTATTGTTCTTCCTCACCTAAACTTTAGGATTCATGTCTAATATGAAAGTAATTAAAAAATTTTGGAGAATAAGGTGGTGAAAGGTGAGATTTTGAAGGAAATGGGTTAAAAAGGGATTTTGGACTTTGGGATTGAGTTTTGAGAAATTAATAAGGTGTTAGGATCGACCCATTGCCTAAGGACGTCTAATTCTAAGTGACAAAAATCCGGGGTGTTACATAGTTAGTGGGAGTTGAGCGTGTTTTACTTTCATAGACATGAAAGAGATCTCATTTAATAGAGCTAGTTGATGATTATGATATAAAGTTAATTTCTACTTCTCTCTAAGTATGCGCAATATAATTTGAGTAAGTAAGACTACAGTCATGTTTTATTGGAGACATTTGAAAGCTTCAGGACCTCTTAAGAATAAACACACATCATCACATTACGTGTGCAATCCTTATACCATACTTTCTAATTCTAGGTCTATGTCATCAAGACTATTAGTATTTGTGACTGCGCTTAGCCTCACTTCGCTTAGATTAAATGTTGTGATGACTACCGCGATTCGATACTAACAGTCTTAATGGACCAGATTGTCATAACACTACCCGTATTATCCAACAATGTAATCGGTTAACCATTTGGATGTTTCTTCAAATCAAAACATGTTTTTCAAAATATTTCAAAAGATTAATCATTGACACTGATCAAAGGTGGCCCAAGTGGGAGAATGTAAGAATCTATAAGGTGGCCCTTATTATTCAATGGTCTGGATTATCCTAAAGGTTGGAAAATGTGATCGGGTAAACCAATGGGCCCCCATCATGTTATGATACTTCTAGATTTCTGCGTAAGGGGTGAAACACTATAGCTGTAATATGCACATAACTATTTGGGAATAACTAGAATATTGTTTGCATGTGGAGCTTTTCAGGGAGAAGAGTTTTAATGGGTTTTAAACTTTTATGCCCTGTGCTAGTATTTAACAGAGCTGGGTCCCCAATCCTGCATCACATCAGAAAGATGATCCCATTATATCTTCTTTAAGGTGGTGCTAAGGAAAGGAAGATCCCAACATCCGAATTCTATTATCCGGCATTCGATTTCTCAGCAATGGCGACACAACAAGGTACGCCCTATAGTTCTTTATATCCCCATACCTAATGCACAACAAGATCCGTTCAATTCCGCATATAAGAAAATAACATGGCGTCATGAGGTTGAGCACCATTTTCCTTAGGGGATAACTATTCTAAATCCACGGAACTTATCTAGACTCCTCATAGAGATGCCTCGAATCCACGAGAAAAATAAAAAATAGAATAATTTCTAGAAATTCGTAATAATTTGACTGATGATTAAAATAAGCTTACATCTAAAATTAAAATGATCTTACAACCTTCTTAAATAATGACATGAAACCTATGAAGAATTTTTGAATTAAATTACAACTAAAACTCCTATAAATCATGACTTACTATAAATAGTAAACTTTCTATTTATAGACGGCTATGATTTCCACTAGGCCTCATGGTTTTCGGCAAAAAATAGTAACTGTCATATTTGGCTCAACCATGTTATTCTCCTAATTATTCTCAGCACTTTTAATGTTGGATGCAACTCCTAAAGCTTAACGGCTGAAGAATTATAATCAAATTAAAACATAACTATAAATAGTAAAAACGAAAATGAAACTGGAATTCGACCGTCGATCTAATGGTATCTCACAAATTCGGTAAGCGCATCCCAGCCTCGTGGGGTTGGGTAGCTAAAGTAGCTCGTCTTACCCCAAAATCATATATGACATGTCGGATAACTCATTCCAGTTTGCGAGATATGCCCATTTTGAGGTTCTGACGGTCCGGATCACTTCCACCTTCAATCGGGCCTTTTCTGGTTCATCTTGGCTATGAAACTATCTATGACCCGCTCTACATCAATCCCCTCCACTTCAAAAGAACTCGTCCTGCTTTGGTTCATGATGTCGGTCAAGTCCACGACGTTGAAAGTGCACGAGATCTCCATGTCATCCGAAAGATTGACAACGTAAGTTCTGTCATTAATGTTTCAGAGGATCGATACTGTTCCAATCTTCTTGTTCTTCAACTTGTTGTATGTCCCGGTCAGAAATTTTTCCTTACGTAGATGGAACATAACTTGGTCGCCCAGCTCAAACACCTTTTATCGCCAATGCTTGTCAACTTGCTCCTTGTACTTGTCGTTTAAGGTATGCAGCTTGGCTTGAACCTCCGTATGAATGTTCATGATTCTATTCATCATATGTTCTGTTGCAATGCTCATGCTTGGGAGCTTGGGCAAAGGGACCATGTTAAATATGTGGCTAGGTATTCGACCATAAATAATCTGAAACAAGGATTTCCTCATCGAGCTGTTCACCATGTTATTGAATGCAAATTCTGCTTGAGATAAGGCCATATCCCATTTCTTCAGCTTCTCGCCTAAAATACATAGAAGGAGGTTCCTCAATGTGCGATTCATAGCTTCAGTTTACCCATTGGTATATGGGTGGTAGGTACTATTGAACTGAAGTCATGTACTGAACAGATTCCACCAAGTCCGTCAGAAGTGGCTAATGAACTTTGTATCATGATCAGAAGTGATAGTCTTAGAAACCTCGTGTAGCCACACAACCTCTTTGAAAAATAGATTTACCACGGGTGTCACATCAAGGGTTTTCTTATATAGAATAAAGTGCGTCATCTTTAAGAAATGATATACTACTATGAACACCAAATCCATGTTACGCCGTGTTCGTGGGAGACCCAGTACGAAGTCTATAGATAAGTCCTTCCAAAGGCCGTTGGGTACAGGAAACGGGGTGTAGAGACCCATATTCTAAGACTGTATCTTGGAGGTCTGACAAACATGACAACGCTGCACCGCTCTACCCATGTCACGTACTAACTACGGCCAGTAGTACCACTACTCAACAAGAGCTCGCGTCTTGCCCTGCCCAAGGTGTCCACTAAGGCCACCTCATATAGCTCTTGGATGATCGCTCTCTCGGCGAGCTTTTGGGGATGAATAGTTTATTTCCTTTGAAAAGGAAACCACCTTGCATATGAACGACATTAGGGGTGATCTTCTTAGCATTTAATTTATGTGTCCTTGAAGTCATCGTCATCGACATATAGGTCTTTGAGGCGCTCGAACCCGATAACCTCATTGCTCATGGTGACTAACAAAGTTGTAAGGTGGCTAAGTGCATCAATCACTTTCTTCTGCTTCCTAGACTTATGTTTTAGTACAAACGGGAATTCTTACAAGAATGAAACCTACCTAGCATATACACGATTCACATTAATTTGGCTATTAATGAATTTGATAGCTTGATGGTCTATGTAAAGAATGAACTCCCTCTGAATTAGGTAATGACACCAATGTCGCAATGTGTGGACCACCGCATATAATTCGAGCTCATAGGTTGACCCATTTTTACATGCATCACTAAGCTTTTCACTATAGAAGGTTATCGACCTACCTTCTTGAGACAAAACTCTCCAAATTCCAATGTAAGAAAGATCATATTCTATTTCAAATAATTTGTCAAAGTTGGGAAGTGATAGAACTGGGGTGATGGACAATTTGCGCTTAATTTTAGTAAAGCTCCTGTTGTATTCATTCGTCCACGAAAATTGTGCATTCATCATACAATTTATAATTAGTGGCACAATGGTGCTAAAATTCTTTACGAATCGACGATAAAATGTCGCAAATCCGTAAAAACTCCGTACTATGTGAATGTTTGTTAGAGTCAGCCATTCCCTAATGGCTTTAACCTTTTCGCCATCCACCCGGATACCCATGGATGTCACAACAAAGCCCAAAAATAATAGACTGTAGACACTGAAAATCAAATCGGTGCCCACTTTAGTAAAAAGTGTTGTGGCGTTGATGGTGGGGGTGATTAAGCTGATTTGTGATTGTTGGAGTCGCCACTAGCCAATATTACTTAGAATCCCGAATACGTAAGGTTGAAGAAATCTGAAGATTCTCCTACCTCAGATTGACTTCTGGTATGCGATCTGAGATTCCGGGTAAGGGACCTCGGTTACAAAGAGGAAAGGTGTTAAGCACCCTCTCTGCCCGCACAAATGTACGGTCTCTACTTAGTGTGGTAAAATAATCTCAAGGGATAATGATGATGCTGCAGTCATGATGGGACTAGTCACACGTGGATTTCTGATGTAGCAAGATCCGAGATTTCGGCAGGCCACAGAGCATACATCCAACAATGTGTCTAGAGGGCGGTGTGATGATGCTTATGGAAAGAGATAAGAAAAGTGGACTAGATCACTAGGAATTTCTGATGTGACAGGATCTGATGTATGGCAAGTCATAGAGCATACGTCCACTAGAGATCTAGAGAAGCAGGGGGGTTAAGAAGGGAGTAGATGTCATGATGAATGCTTGTATGTAAATGGATCTTTGGCTTGATTCTTGAGTAGGCTAAGACATAAACTGAACCATGATCACACTGAGTTAGGTTAGATGGGTTGGAGAGGTTTAGAGGAGGGCTAGGGGGTGGCTAAGAAAATCTGGACTTGGGAGGCTTGGGAGCTCCTTCCCTCTCCCTCACTCTCTTCCTCTCCCTCTCTTTCTCTCTCTCTCTCTCTCTCTCTCTCTCTCTCTCTCTCTCTCTCTTTCTCTCCCTTGGATGAAAAAATTGTCCCTCGAAAATGAAAGGGGAGAGGGCTATTTATAGCCTTCTCCAATGGTAGCATTGTAAATTTGGGTTTGAGAGGGGTAAAAGGTGAGGTGGCAAGCTATGGTTGGCTGTGGAGAGAGGAATGTCATGTGGCACTTTCTCATTAGCTATGGGGAGTGGTAAAATGGTAAATAGTGAGGATGTGGAGGGTAAATATATGGGAGAGTTGACTTTTGGACGCTGGGACAGCTGTCCATACTCGGGCCGCATTCGGCAGTACTCGGAGTACCGCCGGTGGTAGTCCAACTACCGCTCGGACACGGTTGGGTCTGAATCTCATGTGGCTGGCTCCGCGTACATTTTTTGAGAGGAAGTGGTAGTTTGACTACCACCGGCGGTAGTCCAACTATCGCTTCGGTACAGTTTCCCATGAAATTTAGCCGGTGGGTCCTTTTTTGGGTCCTTAGAGTGAAACAAAGCCTGTTTTGGATATTCGGCTCAAAATGGCTTGAAATTGGCTCGATTGTTATCCGGAAATGACCCGAGAAATGGATCAGTTTTGGACATTGTCTAGATTGAATGATGACTCATAATAGCTCAGGTTTGGATTAGAGTCAGGTTTAGGATATGATCATGGTTCTCAGATTGTCTAAACTTTCTCAAGATGTTAGCCTGGGTGGGGTGTCTACAAATGCCCCTCTTTGACTGAGGTTGCGAGCAACCGAAGGTCAAAACAAGTGGACACCCCACCCTTCTGGTCAGAACGAAGGGTAGCGACTCAAATCTATTGCTTACCATTATATCATTGTCAGCCGACTGTTTGGAAAAAGATGACTTGCACATATCACGAGGGTTGAGGAAAACGTTGTGATTGTCTCATGCGCATTCGTCGGGGCTTTACGGATCACCAATCACAACCTTTTCACATCGGATTGTTTACAGCATTGGAGGGTAAGTCTGAAAAGTAAGGGCCTCTGCGCATTTGTGGCGGCTTTACGAGGATTCCCGTACTGTTAGGTCTGTTGTTCCTTTGCTATGTAATCACCCTAGGAATGTTCGCTCCATTTGATCGTCAAAGTGGTTAGCTACCCTGCGCGTTGGTGCGGCCTTACGGGGAACTCACTATGCCGATTTGGATTCGATCAAATTTTGTGAACACCCCGGACTAGATATGTGCAGATAATCTATTTGCCATGTAATCTGCTGAGTCTGACACTTTGGTTACAATGGATTGTCTTCACTTCGAGTTTTGATTATTCTTTTTAGAGATAGATCTACTCACCTTACTAGCATTTGTACGACTGCCCAGTTATAGAAATCTGGGCAATCGTACATGTATCATGTACAGACTTGATCGTCCTTCGGGGAAACCGGAAAAGATCGGGTCTTATTTAGCTATTTGCACTGACCGCAACTAGAGAATATGGAAGATTCCTCAGTGTACTGCGCGACGCATGCGTTTTTCAAAACTATCTTCTTTGGAGCTAGGCTCCTTGAGGATTTTATTTAAAACTATTTTTAGATTTTTTGAAAAATATATCCGTTCGATCTCGCGGGTGGGCGTCGTCGTTCGGTTTTTATTTTCACAAGTTAAGTAAACAGTTGCATTGCCTCCACTAATGAGTTGGCGGGGCTAACGGTTTTTATTTGAAAGTCAGATGGCCTCCACTAATAAATTAATGGGGCTAATGATTTTTATTTGCTAAAAAGGTCAGACGGCCTCCACTAATAAATCAATGGGGCTAACGTTTTTAGAAGAAGCAAACCTTTTGGGCCTATACGTACTAGGGATTTATTTTAGAGTTACTTGGTGTTTTTTTTTTTTGTAGATTTTGAGGTTTTTGGAAAATTCAAATGTTTTGTGGAATTTTTGAAAACTTTTGGGAAATTTTAGAATTTTTTTTTTTTTTTGGAGACTTTAAAATTTTATTCATTTATTTTTATTTTTATTTTTATTTTTATTTTTTTTTGAAGATTTTTTGATTTTTGAAAATTTTTTGAGAGTTTTTTGGAACAAAGGTTTATTTTCGAAATTCTCTAGGGTCCCTTCCAAGAGTTTAGAAACACTGAAATCTATTTTAGAAATTTTTGGGACCTTTTTGGAATTTGAGAACTTTCTGGGACATTTTTGGGGGCTTTAGGGAATCAGAGGTTTATTCTTGAAATTTTTTAAAGACCCTTTTTGAGGTTTTGGAGGAAACAAAAGTCCATTTTAGTAATTTTTTGGACTTTATCCACCGGTCCAAAGGGAGGACTGGTCACTGGGGGTGGGCATGGGGGACAGCACGCTGCCTTGTATGTCAGAATGTTGGCGGCGGCAGTCGGACTGCCGCCAGCGGTAGTCCGGTTACCACCGGTCCGTCAGGTGGACCGTTGGTCCGTCCGGTGTTGCCCTTCTCCCATTTAGCTCCTTCATTCAAACGTCCAGGGACGCGTTTGTGGTCCTTGGAGCTCATTTTGGTGATCCTCCGCCTTGTGTTTTTTTTTTTTCCAGGTATTCTCAGCTGTTGGATTCTCCTTGGATTTTTGGTGGGCCACCCTCCTAGGGAGATTTTGCACCCCCCCCCCCTTTTTTATGGATTTTGAGAGGGCCATGATCAGGACCGTTGATCAGTTTTGATGTAATCTTGACCACTGGATTTTGCAGGATTTTGCATCTCTCTCTCTCTCTCTCTCTCTCTCTCTTTTTGGTCAAGTTGCTGGATATGTATATATATTTTTTGTTTTTCTTTTTAGTAGAGTGGGGTGTGATAAGAAAGGGGCCCCACCCTTTTATTTGATCTAATCCCTTTTTTGTTTCTTTTTTTTTGAGACGATCTGGACTGTCGGATGGATGGATGGATGATTGATCTGGATGAATGGTCTGGATGATGGATGATCTGGACCATTGGATGAATGATGAAACGGCCCCTCCTTTTTTTTTTTTTTTTGAGACGGGCCTTGACCTTTGAGTGGGTCTTTGGTTTTGAAGTGGTTTTATGGTAATGGCTTTGGGAAGGATTTAGGTCTTGTAATGGGTTATTTTGGAAAATGGGTTCTGAAGGTGTGTTTGTGGACATGGGCTTTCGAGATGGGCCTCTTATCATGGACTTCCTTTTAAAAAAAAATTTGGCCTTTAAGATTGTCCTTGGAAGTGGGTTTTTAAGGTGAACCTTTTAAAATATGGGCTTGACATGGAAACTTACCTGTAGATTTTGCCTGTGCAGCATGCCCCGTCGAGGTAGGAATGAGGCTGGTCCGTCTCATCATTCGACCGACCCGTGTTACGTGCCGCGAGAGGGTCAACACCTTTCAGATATAGCCCGAGAGGGCAGTGCGCCTGCGATTCTCAGAGGGCGTGGGGTTAGGACGCATTGTCTTGACTGGTTCCATGATCCTCAGCCCTTGTTCTTTGAAGTTCTGGAGCATACCCCTTTTGCACATCTGTTTCGGGTTCGTCTGAGCAAGACGAACATGTCGCTCTTATCTGCCTTAGCCGAGCGATGGCACCCTGAGACACATACATTCCAGCTACCCTTTGGAGAGTGGGGGATCACCCCATATGACATATATATGCAGCTGGGTCTTAGATATGATGGTGGATCTGTGCCCTTTGAGGAGGATCTTCTAGTACCCACTGAGGATGACTGGATGGAGCTATTAGGGATGATGCCAGATGCCACCGAATTTTCAGGTCACCGATTTAAACTTTTGTGGCTTTCTTCAAATTTCGCCAGACGTATCCCTGAGACTGAGGCTGCAGCTGTAATAAAAGCTCGGGCCCTGATTTTATATACCATGGGAGCGATGATATTTTGCCATGGGAATGAACTAGTGAGTTCCCGTCTATTATCGCTTGTGGCAGACATCACCTTTCCCATGTCATATAACTGGAATGCAGCCCTCCTGGCGTATTTGTACGAAGGGCTGGACAAGGCCAGCCGTTGCATCAGTCGCTCCTTGACTGGTTTTTACCCAGTCATTGAGGTACTTTCTTGAGATCCTTTCTGTAGTATTCTCCCTGAAAATGATCTGGTGTGCCTTCTCCTAATTTTGGTGTGGTGCAGGTCTGCTTTTTTGACCACTTTCCTCACCTGGCGCCCACTCTGATCAATCATTCGCCTCCATTCCAGCGTATGATGCTGTGGTACAAGGATAACCGCAGCCGTACGCGTTTGTTTTCTTATCTTGCTTGGAGGTCAAATATTGATGCCCTCATTCCTGATGACGTGAGTGATTTGTCTTGCCATATGTTGTTTTCTGCGTATCTGCCAATCCTTAACCTTTCTCTCTTTTTTGCAGTTTCATACTCGGCCATATCTTCAATCGAATGCAGCTCTTACTCCTGGAGGTCAAGAGGCTTTTCAGGCCTCTCGGCGACGCCGCATCCTGGAGGATCCGCGGGTGACAAAATGGTATCTAGGAGAGAGGCTTTTTTGGTAGCTGACTGGCAGCCCTTTGGTCCCGCTTAGTCCGCCATTCAGACCATCTGATTGGAGATTTGTGCCACAGAGAGAGCTGACTGCTGCTTTGGAGGGCTACGAAGCTAGCACCTTTGTTGACCTGGATAGAGAGTACAGCTCTTGGAGCGAGCAGCATGGCTTTGGTCCAATTCTTCAGCCTGGCTATTCTCCTGGTGGCGGCGCCCACTTTGCTGGAGGAGGCATCTTGGGACCTCATTTTCATTGCAAAGATAAAAATACCTATTTGCTGGATGACAACTAATTTTTTGTATCACGAGACCGACTATATAATCTTCCACATTTGATATGAAATTTCAGTTTGTTCAGCATTGTCTTCTTTTCTCACAGTTGTTTTTATCCAATCGTGTACGTAGGAGCATATTACTTTTTCCCTACCCTCTAAAGTGGATCCAAACCAAATTATACTCAAAACTGGGCCAGGGCGGTAGTCAGACTACCGCCCATTGACATTTTCCCGTTCTGCCTGTTCTATCAGGCGCCGCAGCGATTCAGTGATGACACCTCTGTTCTGAAATGGTACTCCGAGTACCGCTAGCGGTAATCCGATTACCGTCCCCGTTGATCTTTTCTTCCAGCAAGCCCTGTTCTTCTCTGCTCATTCTCTTTATCCCTCTTTTGATATTCTCGTCCGTCCCCTTCTCTGATCGTCCATTTTGTTCTTATTTCCTCTATTTTGTCCCTTCCTCTTTGTCTCATTCCTCCCTTGCTCCTTTCTCTTTTTCTGATTCATCATGGGCAATCATGATGATGGGTTAGGTAGGTTTATTGATGGTGAAAAGGTGGGTAGCTCCATAAATGATAAAGAGTTTATGGGTGGATTGATGGGGGTAGATGGAGAAGTGATGGGCCCTCTTGAAGAAGTGAATACCATTTATGGCTTGGATCCTTTTCCCACCAATGGACTGATGGGGTTGGATGGTTTTGATGGGCCGCCAGGATTTACGGATGTCGTGATGACGAGGATGGATGGTTTAGAGGGTGGGGATGGCTCGATGATGGCGACCGACGGAAGGATGGCAATGGATGGTGTGGATGGTTTGATTGATGGAGGGATGGTCATAGGTGGTGTGGATGGCTTGATTGATGGAGGGATGGTTATGGATGCTTTGATTGAGGCTATGGATGGTGTGGATGGTTTGGATCAGACTTGGATGGGTGGCGGGCCTCCTCTTGGCGCTTTAGATGGCTTGAATTTGGTAAGCGATGAACTTCCGATGGACGGCTTGAGTCAGATTTTTGGTACAGATTTTGAGGCAGCGGTGGGATAGTCAGCTCCTGTTGGGGTGCAGGATGCAGCTCCTATCTATCACTGGGATGCTCCAGACATTGCAGCTATTGGGGCTTCTTCATTTCGGACGCCTCTTGACGTAACAGTTGTCGGGGACTCAAGTCCTCCTGTTGAGGCTTTCCAGGATACTCTGCATGACGCGATGGGCGCGTCTGGCTTTTTTCGTCACCATGAGATCGATCTTTTAGACGAGGGCATGCCCATTTTTGGTGATTTATCGGTGGATCCGGGGGTTCAGATCGTTGAGGGCGTGCCCGTTCGGACTTGTCGACTGCAGTCGCGTGGCACTTGTTCTGAGCGGTTACATATCTGGATTGACAGTTTGACTCTTTGGGGTTTCGAGAGGTTCTTCACTTTCACCGAGTTTGCCTAGACTGGCGACTGCTGAGTGCGGCATTGTATGACTGGGTACCATCCCTGAACCTGTTTTCCTTCAATGATCTGGAGTTGGGCCCATCGTTGGAGGAGTTTGCGCGTTTGTTAGGTCTTCTCCTGACCCGAGAGGCGTACATTCCCTCATCAGAGTCGGTTCGCCCTCCTAATCTGGTCTTCTAGTTCGGTTTTCCAGTTGCTCTTCCTACTGCAGCGGGTGGAGTTGGTGAGCTTTCCCTGGAGGCCTTATACGACCGCTGCTCTACTGGTCGTGGGAGACCTGGATCTGATCGTCAGCTTCAGTGCCTGAACGCACTAATATTTTATACCTTGGCTGAGCTGCTCTTTTCAGGATGGAGATGGTCATCGCTGGTAGTTTTGCTAGATGTCTTCCGACGCGTTCTTTGTCGCAGGAGCATCATTTCGGTAGTGTTGGCAGAGCTTTTCTTGGGATTGACTGAGTGTTCCCTTGGACATACCCGCATCCTTAGAGGATGTTGCTCATTTCTTCAGGTACTTTCTGCTCTTTTGCCTCTTTCGCATGCTTCCCTTTCTTTTTTGTGAAATTTGAGCTTAATTTAATCTTCTCCCAGGTATGGTTATGGGAACACTTGTACATGACCCCTATGCTTGTATTTCCCAATTCCCGTCGCAATGACGTGTTGCTCTTGCTACTTGACGACCTTCCATGTGGTGCTGAGGCCACTGAGTCGTTATATCGTTGTATGCTTTCTCAGCTCCGAGGGTGAGAGATCAGTTGGGAGGCCACTTGGCTTTGTCGAGCGCCCCTGATCTGTAGTGCGGCCCGCACTCCTCTGCTATTGCTTGGCCTTCGAGGATACTGTTCTTATCATCCCACACGATTCCTTCGCCAGTTTGGTTTTTGGCAGGATATACCGGAGTTCGCCTTTTCTGGATTTGGGCACTCCTCTCTTCCATCTGATTTGACATCCTTGTATAGGCGAGTCTGGGTTTCCTGGCAGGGCTCTTTGGATGTGACAGCTCTAGGCCTTGAGTCTTGGACTCCTCCTATGGCAATGGTACCATATCAGCGATGGGTAGTAGAGCAGTCGTTGTATCGTCAGGTCCCAGGCTGACATTTAGCAGATGAGGCCGCTGATCAGGATATGATGGTGACACTGCTTCGTCTTCCTCCTGTGTTATTGATTCTTTTGAGGCCTTTGAGGAGCGGCCCTTCATTGATCCTTCATTTCTGCTAGCCACACATGGCCACCTGATTAGTGAGATTGTTGTGCTTCGTCAGTCGTGTGAGGACATGGCCCGCCGACTAGCCTTAGGGCGGCGGTATGATGAGAGCATGCTTGTGGCACACCGTTTGGATATGGATGAGATCTTCTACCTGCGCATGGAGATAGAGAGGCTCAGGGAGAGATTGTTGGTATGAGAGGTAGGAGCTTACCTGTAATCTCTGCTGTTGACTGCTTATTTTGTATGCATAGAGAACTTTTTGCTTCTGAAATATAAAAGAAAAGCAGTGTACTTGCAAAATGGTTGTTTTTTTTTTTTTAAGAATGAAATATTTTGTTCGTGCCATGTTTGCTTATGTTTAGATTTGTACTTTGGAATAATTGGGATCAGAATCTTGAGGCTCAGCCCACGTTGTGTACAGTATTCTAGACTGTGTTTTTTTTTTGGGGTCTT
This sequence comes from Magnolia changhungtana, assembly GCA_030180095.1. Lineage (NCBI taxonomy): Eukaryota > Viridiplantae > Streptophyta > Magnoliopsida > Magnoliales > Magnoliaceae > Magnolia > Magnolia changhungtana. Next base: position 827,609 of record JASAUF010000140.1, on the reverse strand, counting down.
GGTTCCCTGAGAAGGTGACTAGTATCGCATCCTTTAGATTTGAGTAGAGTTTGATAGAGTACTGATCCGAACTTGCCTTTCCTTGTACCTGGTTGCGATGCTTGCTATCTTGGCTTCTCCTGTACCTGCACTTTATATATATATATATATTTCTTGTCATTTTTACCCGGAGTGCCCTTTCAGGTTTTTACTATGTCCGGCTCTTCCCGTCATTTTTTCCCGTAGTGTCCTCTCGGATTTTCACTACGTCCCAGGTTTTTGATCTTGCCTGCCCCTTGGCAGCTCGTGCTATTTTTACCCTTGGCGCCCTTTCAGGTTTTCACCAAGTCTGCTACATGCCCGCTGTTTTTACTCGAGCTGCCTTTTCAGGTTTTCAACCCGCCCCTTTTGCTTAGGCATGCCTTTATATATATATATATATATATTTTTTAATTTTGTCGCAGTGGTAGGAGTGACGGGGGAACTTCCTTCATAGCTGGCCGATTGGCTACCCACCTGTCCTTGTCTTTAAGCACAATCGTAAGCTGCTTGAAATTATTTAGGGATACAGAATAAATTACTAGGGATGTGGGGTGGGTTTTTTTTTTTTGGGTCTTCTTATTGAGGTTTCTTTTTGTCTTTTCTTTTCTTTTCCTTCTTTTCTTCTTCCTTTTTATTTTATTTTCTTTCTCTTTCCTTTTTTTTCTTCTTTTTTTTTTTTTGGGGGGGGGGGGGGTGGGGGGACATGATGGGTGTTTCTGGAAGGGGTAATTGGTAGATATACATAGTTTTGTTTTTTGGTAGGGCGGTGAGAGATGCATCCTTTCGATTGTAATCATTGACAAGGTTGGGTAGGGTTACCCGTGATAGATTTTCACATTGTCGGCATTGATGGGCTCGGGAAGATCCTCGCCTTTCAGATTAGTGAACCGAAGAGCACCTCCTGGGAGTACCTCCCAAATGATCAATGGTCCGTCCCACGAGGGTTTGAATTTTCCTCTGGGATCTGGCAAGTGCGGCGGTAGGATACGTTTCATGACCGTGTCACCAACTTTGAAACTTCTCTTCCGGACTCTCTTGTTGTAAGCTCGAGCGATCCTTCTTCGATAGCATTGGGAGTGGCTTAGCACCAGCATGCGCTTTTCGTCTGCCAGATGCAGCTGATCGTACCTTGCTTGTTGCCACTCGCCTTCCTCGACTTCACTTTGCAGTGGTATTCACAGTGAGGGGATTTTAATTTCGACTGGTAGTACTACTTCCATTCCATAAACAAGCTCATATGGAGTTGCACCTGTAGCAGACCGTACAGACGTGCGATAAGCCCAGAGTGCATAAGGAAGCATTTCTGACCAATCACGATATGTCTTCACCATCTTTTCCAGTATGCGGATGATGGTCTTGTTTGCAGCTTCCGCCCCACCATTCATTTGAGGACGGTAGGGGCTTGACCAATGGCGTTGAATTTTAAACTTGTCGAGGAAATCGTTCATCCTTTTATTGACGAATGGAGTTCCGTTGTCAGTAATAATGACCTGAGGGACCCCATATCAGCTGATGATGTTGTTCTTTATGAATTTGACCACATGAGATGCTGCGACGGTAGTATAGGATGCTGCTTCTATCCATTTAGTGAAGTAGTCTACTGCCACCAAGATGTATTCATGCCCGTTTGAAGCTTTAAGGCTGATTTTACCTATGATGTCGAGTCCCCATACAGAGAAGGGCATGGTGCCGTCAAGTTGTAGAGTTCGGAGGCAGGCGCATGGATCTGGTTTGCGTGCTCCTGACACTCGAAGCATCTCCTGACGTGCTTGCAACAATCTGTCTCCATTGTAAGCCAGTAGTAGCCGAGTCGTAGGATCTTCTTTGCCATCATGTGTCCATTTATATGCAGGCCGCATAGTCCTTCATGGATTTCCGACATGATCTAGGCTGCCTCTGTTTCATCCATACAGCGGAGAAGGACTTGGTTGAAGGATCGCTTGTAGAGGATACCACCAGTGATCACGAACTGAGCTGCTAGTCTTTGTATTGTGCGTCGATCAGTCAGAGTTGTTCCTTCCGGGTACTTCTGATGTTCGAGGTATTTCTTGATGTCTGTGTACCATGGCTGATCATTTGAGGCAGGTTCAGCTTCAATTCGTAGGCAGAATGCAGGTTCCTCATGGAGTTCGACAGTGAGTTCCCATTCAGCAACTCCTTTTGGGATTTCTAGCATTGAAGAGAGGGTAGCTAGAGCATCCGCAAACTGATTCTTGACCCAAGGCATGTAAGAGAATGTGATATCCTCGAACTCCTCGATCAAATTTTCTAAATAGACATGATAAGGAATCAACTTCTCATCCTTGGTCTTCCAATCGCCATTTATCTGATTGATGATGAGTTGTGAATCTCCGAAGACTCGTAACTTCTTTACGTTGAGGATGATGGCTTCTCTTAGACCGGCGATGCATGCCTCATATTCAGCTATATTGTTGGTGCACTGGAATGCTAGTCTTCTGGATATAGGAACTGGGACGTCTTCGGGGGAGTAGAGTATGGCGCCTACTCCACTCCCCTTCGAGTTTGCAGCTCCGTCGAAGAAGAGTGTCCACTCTTCTGACTTTCTTTCCTCTTCTTCCTCAATCTGGAGGATGTCTTCGTCAGGGAAGAAGGTCTTCAGAGGTTGGTAGTTAGGCAGGGAATGTGCCGCTAAATGATCGGCCAGTGCTTGCCCCTTGATTGCCTTCTGGGTGACATATGTGATGTCAAACTCAGAAGGCAGTAATTGCCATTTTGCGATTCTGCCGGATAGTGCCGGTTTTTCGAACAAGTACTTCAACGGGTCTATGCGAGCGAGCAGAAGTATCGGGCGAGCGATCATGTACTGCCTTATCCGCTGTGTTGCCCAGACTAGGGCGAGGCATGTCTTTTCTAAGCTGAAATATTTGGCTTCATAGCTTGTAAACCGTCGGCTTAGATAGTAGATCGCTTGCTCCTTTCTTCCTGTATCGTCGTGTTGGTCTAGAATGCATCCGATTGCTTCTACTGCGACAGAGATATACAGCAGAAGTGGCCTACCTGGAGTAGGCGGCACGAGCACTGGAGGATTTAGCAAGTACCTTTTGATCTTATCGAAGGCCGCTTGGCAGTCGTCATTCCATTCTTTTGGAGAGTTCTTTCATAACAGCTTGAATATGGGTTCGCAGACCGGAGTGAGTTGTGCGATGAATCGGCTGATATATTGGATTCGCCCGAGGAAGCCCCGAATTTCTTTCTCAGTCTTAGGCGGTGGCATCTCGATGATGGCTTTGGTTTTGGTCTCATCCACCCTGATACCGTCTTCACCAACAATGAAGCCTAACAGTTTGCCTCTGGTCGCGCCGAAGACACATTTTTGCGGATTGAGGCGGAGCTTGAACTTTTCTAGCCTGTCGAAGAGCTTTTTGAGATCTTTAAAGTGCCTTTCGATCGTGCGAGACTTGACAATCATGTCATCTACATAAACTTCCATCTCCTTGTTTATCATGTCATGGAATAAGGCAGTCATGGCTCGCTGATACGTAACTCCTGCATTTTTCAATCCAAAGGGCATGACCCGGTAGCAGAAAGTTCCCCATAGCGTGATGAAGGAAGTCTTCTCACGGTCTTCGATGGCCATCTTGATTTGATTGTAACCGGAGAAACCGTCCATGAAGGAGAAGATCTTATGTCCAGCAGTATTATCTACCAGTGTGTCAATGTGGGGCAGAGGGAAGTCATCTTTAGGGATTGCTTTGTTGAGGTCCCTAAAGTCGATGCACATTCTGACTTTTCCATCTTTTTTCAGAACTGGTACGATATTTGCGAGCCATTCCGAGTAGTTGGAGACTACTAGAAATCCCGCGTTGTATTGCTTGATGACTTCATCACGGATTTTCAGGGCCCATTCTAGCTTCATCCTTCGCAGCTTTTGCTTAACAGGCTTCATTTCTGGCTTTGTTGGCAGATGATGCACCACCAAGTCTTCATCGAGCCCTGGCATGTCCTCATAAGAGAAGGCAAAGTTGGACAACCTCGGTTTCAGGAACTCCATCATCTTCTGCTTGTATTATGGGGGAAGCGATTTCCCGATACGCACTTCCTAAGTTCACAATTTCGAAGTCGTCTGCCACAACATTGGCCTTTGTTTCGAATCTTTCGAGGGAATCCTCGAATTCAAGAGTGGTATCATCATTTCCCACATCCGGGGCTTCATCCAAACCCATGAGTTCGAAATCCAATTATACATCGAAATCATATGAGTCGACCTCGAACTCATGCGTGTCATGAGAAGTGTTTGGCACAATGATTTTTGAAAAGTTTTCTATTGTTTTTGTATTTTGGAAGTTTTCTGATGTTTTGTGATTTTGAGGAATATGTGATGTTTTTGTGTTTTTGAAAATATATGATGTTTTTGTATTTGGAAGATTTTTTGATTTTTTTGCGTCGCCAAGATATCCTGAACAGGACGGTGTTGCAAATCATGATTGGTCTTGTCTTAGTTCGGGATACCAATTACTATTTACATTGGCATTTTTTTTAAAAGCCGGTGCTAGTGAATGGTTCGCCGGCTGATTCGATCGTTAAGGGGATGGCTGACCATCCTGGCTCTTTTCCCTTTTGGATCTCGCTGACTTACTTTGTCTGTTCCTATGGGTCACCTTTCTTAATGACCATGATGTTTGCTGGACTGGGCTCAGAGTCAGAATCTGATTCGACCTCTGTGCCCAGAAGCTGAAGTTCCTCTTGTTCCTCGGATTTCTGGGACGGGATTCGGATGTCCGTCCAATCTAGAGCAGGCCACTTACCTTTGTCGACCCAATGGGTGGGCTGCTTCTGCCCTGTGTTTCCCTGACTGTGAATGGGTGTCTCCTTGTTCTGACCTACATTGCAAGCAAGGGGTATTCCCGGTTTTGGGTCACTTGCGGGCGGACCTGTTTCCATGCCCCTAGTCTTATGTGATGAATTTGGGGGTTCTGCCCCTGGCCTCGTGTGTTCCTTTGGTGCCTGAGGATCCGATCCCAACTTATTGGTGGCCAAATGGACTCTGGCTAGCCTGTTCTGCGAGTCTGAGTGCCTGGAGTTGGTCCTCAAGAGACACCATCTTGTCCTCATAAATTGTCCCAGCTTTGACAAACTCGATGGGTGTGTATTTAAACAATTGACCCCTTTTTGGCCTTTCAGCTTGATCTTCCGGTGTCGGTTGATATCCCAGTCCCTGTCTCTGTACATTGGCAGGTGTTAGTTTCACTACCATACCTTTTTCTTGGAACTTGGTACGGTAATTTAGGATCAATCGCTCAGTGGGGGGAATGACGTATTCAGCAGCTAGAGGGCGAGGGTTAGCGATCGTGCTCACATTTTCGAATTCAAAACTATAATATGGAATGTCGCCTTCTGTATGCTGAATGTCAATCACTGGGATGTCAGTTTCTGGGATACTGACCGTCACCGGAAGGATGGTTTCTGGCTCAGCCAGTACTGAAATGATTCGATTTCCCGAAGGGAATTTAACCTTTTGGTGGAGGATAGATGGGATGGCTCCAACAGCATGGAGCCATGGCCGCCCCAAGAGAAGGTTAAATGAGGCAGGGATATCGATGACCTGGAATGTGACAAGAGTCATGTCTGGTCCAATTTGTAATTTTAGATCAATTTCCGCCTCTACTTGTCTTTGGAAATTATCGAAGGCTCTGACACTCATGGTACTAGGTCTGAAGGAAGACAGTTCTATCCCTAACCGTTCAACAGTCCTTAAAGGGCAAACGTTAAAACTGGATCCATTATCGATGAGCACAAGTGGGATCTTGAAATTCTGGTGGTGGGCCACTATGTTTAATGAGCGCCTGTGCTCACGACCCTCAGGTGGTAGCTCATCGTCAGAGAAGGTGATGGCCCGTGGTGCGAGAAGTTGACCAATCATACTTGCCACCATTTCAAGGGGTACGTCAGGAGAGATATGGGCATCATTCAAGGTCCTCACAAAGATTTCTCGATGTGACCTCGACGTGCATAGGAGTTCCCAGATGGATATTTGTGCGGGAATGGTTTTGAGTTGGGCTGCTATGTCATAAGCAGCGTCAGTTTTGCTAGTGGTTCCTGACAAAATTTCCCGGGTTTCTTTTAGGTTCTGACTATCTCTCCTGAGGTATCTCCCATTGTTACCCACTTCATCGCATTCTAGGTAGTGCCATGGGACTGCTTTCGGGTTATAGGAAGGAACCGCTCTTCCTTCCAAGTATACCAATGGTTCTTGAGGCTGGGGGGTTATTGCTGGAACAGTTTGTGGTAGACTCAGTGATGTCTCCTGAGGTGCCACCAAGTTTTGATTAGTTTTAGCCATGAATTTTTCCTCTTCCCATTGATGTAGGGGAGGGATTCTCTGGGCATATGCTAATTGGTGAGGCATGGGGAAGCTTGGTACTTGAACCAGGGGTGCCCCTTACAGGGTTAGCGGGGTTAGATCAGGGAGACCTATCGGGAGGATGACAGGTTCAGAATTCCACCTTTTTGGATATGCCAAGGATGGAGTTGAGTGTGTCCCTTGGAGGGCGAGGTTCTGAGGGTGTGACATGTTGGGTGCTGCTTCCAAAGTCACAAGAGGCTAAGATGTGGGTGTTACTTCAAGAAATACGAGAGGTTGAGTAGCTGGTGCTGCTTCAAGGAACACCTGTGGTCCAGGCGATGGCGCCTGCTGGTATCCCCACGTTCGATTTGCTGTGTCGGGCATGATTGCTTGGATGGAATGATGTGGATAAGAATGTGTGGGTTGCCCTCCTTCAATGTAGTTGACGGTAGAGGTGCTAGATGTGCTGGGTCATGCTGGATGTGATGGCAGGGGATTTTGGAGAATGTTGGCTTGAGGTGTATTGTTGGCTTGTGGAGTGATCGCAATCTTCTGGCTTTCGATAAAATCTTGGACCGCATGTTTCAAAGTGAAGCAGCGATCCGTTAGATGGCCAGGAGCCTGGTGATATGCGCAATACTGGTTTTCATTGTAACCAGGAGGCAAGGGATTAGGTGGAAGTCGAGGCTGGAGGGGTGTCAACAGTTACTTTTGCATGAGCATTGTCAGCACTTGGCTGTATGATTGTGCTAACGGAGTGAACTTCTTCCCTAACATTCCCTGCTTGTATGGACCTTGCGCATTTCCCCTAGGCTGTTGTTGTTGAGACGATTGTGCCTGATATCCCTACTGGATTTGCTGGGGTTGGTACTGCCTATTTGGCTGTGACTGGTATTGCCTGTACTGTTGTGGCTCTGGTTGTGGAGCATACTGGTTACCTTGAGTGTTAGCCATAATGTTGTTAACTTCGGTAGTACACTGCATGGGAGTGGCGCTGTTTCCATTCCCATATCCAACAGGTTTCCCCTCGACTTTATTTCTTTTGATTGAAGGGGTCTGATGTGGCCATGGAGAAATGGTTCCAGCCTTGATCCCAGCTTCTACTTGTTCTCCAGCTCGGATGAGCTGAGAAAAGTTCGCGTAGGGATATGAGATCAGATATCCTAAAATGTTGGGGTTTGCTGAATGTACAATCATGGATATCTGTTCCTCATCATCAATGGGGTTTCTCATTCGAGCCACCATGGCTCACCATTGCCCTACATATGTTGATAAAGACTCATCGCTTTTTTGCCTCAGGGCAGCCAAGTCAGCTCTCCTTGGAGCCATGTTCAGGTTGTATGAGAACCTGTCAATGAATGCTTGGGAAAGCTTTTCTCAGGTTTTGATTTGGTGGCTATCTAGTGAGGTGTACCAATCCAAAGCGTCACCCTTAAGGGATTTCTGGAAAAGCCGTATTAAGGCTCCATCATTCCCTGCTATCGCATTGAGCTCCCCACAAAAGGCTTTTAGATGTGCTGTGGGGCACCCACTACCGTCATACCTTTTGAACTTTGGTATCTCAAAATTTGGAGGTACCCGGGCGTCTGGGAAGGGACAGAGGTCCTTGAACTTGGTGGACGGGTGATCCACTCCTTGTTGTCTTTGAACCTGGTTTTGCACCATTTGTAGCTGCTCTCGTAACTCCTCAATCTCTGACTTATTTTGAGGCGGATATCTTGCCCCTTGCTGTAGGGCCTGTGCTGCTTCTTCTTCATATGGATCGAGAACGGGGGTTTGATGGAAAGACGGTGGACTTCCGGTGGCGGGAGGTAGCTGAAATTGAACACCACTCCCTTTCGGAGGATGGTGGGATGTTTGAAAATGGCTCCCGCCTGGGATATCTGTCATCTCTGGAATGTTACCCCCGTTAGGGGGAGTGAGCTGGACTCGAAACTGGCCCCCTTCATGGGCATCCGCCAGTTCTTGTCTGTGACTTGCATGTATTGTAACCGAATTGTTGTGATGTGTTGAGTAGAGATGTGGGGGAGGGTTGCTCCCGATTGCTTGCTGTTGTTGACCTTGTGTTGATTCTTCTGGGAGAGGGAGCACAGGATTTGGTGGAGGAATGAGAGAGAAGGCAAAAGGAGTCTGAGGGAGCGAGCTGTTCTGCACACTAGGCTGGGTCATCTGCGTATTCAGTGTGGCACTTGGTACCAGGCGAAGCAGTAGCTCTTGCATTGTTTGAAGTAGTAGCTCTTGTGTGGTGATGTTGGCTGACAAATCTGTCGGAGCTATTGGTAAGGGTACGGGTGTAGGTATGGGTGCGGGTGCGGGTGCAGGTGCGGACACTTCAGGAGCTGGTTGGGGTGCAGGCTCTTCTTCATGGGCTGCTTGAGAAGTCATGGTTGCACGGGATCGAGTGGTCATGGTTCGAATCTTTGCCCAAGCAAGTGTAAGCCAAAGATTTTTTTTTTTTAGTCTTGTATGAATGCGGTGATGAATGTCCCTTGAGATTGGTATACCACACACTTTCGAGTCGGGTCTCAGCTAGTGCAAGCTAGCACGTCCCCAGTGGAGTCGCCATTCTGTAGACACTGAAAATCAAATCGGCGCCCACTTTGGTAAAAAGTGTTGTGGCGATGATGGTGGGGGTGATTAAGCTGATTTGTGATTGTTGGAGTTGGCACTAACCAATATTACTTAGAATCCCGCGGTCGGCTAGAACCCACGGAATACGTAAGGTTGAAGAAATTCGAAGATTCTCCTACCTCAGATTGACTCCTGGTATGCGATCTGAGATTCCGAGTAAGGGACCTTGGTTACAAAGAGGGAAGGTGTTAGACACCCTCTCTGCCCGCACAAATGTACGGTCTCTACTTAGCGTGGTAAAATAATCTCAAGGGATAATGATGATGCTGCAGTCATGATGGGACTAGTCACACGTGGATTTCTGATATAGCAAGATCCGAGATTTCGGCAGGCCACAGAGCATACATCCAACAATGTGTCTAGAGAGCGGATGTGATGATGCTTATGCAAAGAGATAAGAAAAGTGGACTAGATCACTAGGAATTTCTGATGTGACTGGATCCGATGTACGGCAAGTCACAGAGCATACGTCCACTAGAGATTTAGAGAAGCAGGGGGGTTAAGAATGGAGTAGATGTCATGATGAATGCTTATATGTAAATGGATCTTTAGCTTGATTCTTGAGTAGGCTAAGCCATAAACTGAACCATGATCACACTGAGCTAAGTTAGATGAGTTGGAGAGGTTTAGAGGAGGGCTAGGGAGTGGCTAAGAAAATCTGAACTTGGGAGGCTTGGGAGCTCCTTCCCTCTCCCTCACTCTCTTCCCCTCCCTCTCTTTCTCTCACTCTCTCTCTCTCTCTCTCTCTCTCTCTCTCTCTCTCTCTCCCTTGGATGAAAAAATTGTCCCTCGAAAATGAAAGGGGAGAGGGCTATTTATAGCCTTCTCCAATGGTAACATTGTAAATTTTGGGTTTGAGAGGGGTAAAAGGTGAGGTGGCAAGCTATGGTTAGCTGTGGAGAGAGGAATGCCACGTGGCACTTTCTCATTAGCTATGGGGAGCGGTAAAATGGTAAATAGTGAGGATGGGGAGGGTAAATGTATAGGAGAGTTGACTTTTGGAGGCTGGGACAGCTGTCCATACTCGAGCCGCATGCGGCGGTACTCCGAATACCGCCGGCGGTAGTCCAACTACCGCCCGGACTGGGTTGGGTCTAAATCTCGTGTGGCTGGCTCCGCATACATTTTTTGAGAGGAAGCGGTAGTTTGACTACTGCCGGCGGTAGTCCAACTACTGCTTCGGTACAGTTTCCCTCGAAATTTAGCCGGTGGGTCCTTTTTTGGGTCCTTAGAGTGAAACAAAGCCCGTTTTGGTTATTCGGCTCAAAATGGCTCGAAATTGGCTCGATTATTATCCGGAAATGACCCGGGAAATGGATCAGTTTTGGACATTGTCTAGATTGAATGATGACTCATAATAGCTCAGGTTAGGATTAGAGTTAGGTTTAGGATATGATCATGGTTCTCGGATTGTCTTAACTTTCTCAAGATGTTAGCCTGGGTGGGGTGTCTACATAGACTATCGGTAATAAAGCTGCACTTTTTTAAAATTGAGATACAACTTGTTTTGAGTGAGCACTTGAAGGACTTGCCTGAGGTGTTCCATATGGCTTGCTTCATCTTAACTGTATATCAAGATGTCATCGAAGTAGACTACAATGAACCACCCAATGAATGACTTCAGAACTTGGTTCATCAACCTCATGAATGTACTAAGCGCATTCGAAAGACCGAAGAGCATGACCATCTATTCATACAACTCTTGGTCATAATAGTCATCTTCCACTCATCACCCGACTGTATTTGAATTTGATGGCAGTCACTCATTAAATCTAATTTAGAAAATAATTTCGCACCCTCAAGCATGTCTAACATATCGTCCAACCATGTTATGAAAAATATGTATTTTATAGTAATCTTATTGATCGCCCGACTATTGACACACATGCGCCAACTCCCATCTTTTTTACCAGTTAATAGAGCCGGTACGACGCATGGGCTTTGCTTTATTAGATAAGACCCTTACGGATTAATTCCTCCACTTGACCTTGCAGAATATCGCACTCTTTCGGACTCATCTGATAGTAAGGACGATTGATTAAGCTGGACCCGAGGACAAGGTTGATATGGTGCTGAATATCTCGCATGGGAGGCAATCCATTGGGAAGGTTATCAGGCCAAATTTTTTTGAATTCATGTAACAAGGGCTTTAGTCTTTTAAAGATAATCATAGGCTCCAGCTCCTTCCCTTTTACAATTAATGCATAGGCATATCTTGTTTCTTTTGATTCCTCCACAAAGTCCCCTATAGTTAAGAGAAAATGGCCCTCCACTTAAGAAGTTTCGGGTGGTCCCTCTAGATCCTATGAAACTTTCATCCACGTGACTCTCGGTCAGAGAAAGTAACCTTTGGCAAGTTTAGGCAAGTGCAGTTCTTCTATTTATGAATTCCCGAGTAGTACATAATGTGGACTGTAATGCAGTCTTGTGTTGTTCTACGTATCATAGCTCATCTGATGGGCAGGCCTTGTCTGAAGGGCTCATCACCATCTTCTATTTAAGAAGATCCGGGTTTCGTGGCCTACCAATTGCATAATCACGACCATCCAACCAATGAAATTTTCAGGCTGCAGTACATCCTGGTTTGGGGGCAACCGAATAGAATGTTCAGATCAGGGAACCCTTGCAAACTTTCCTGCGTTGCAATGATCAGACGGTGGTAGAGATTCAAAAAGAATGATGGCCGTAAAAGATATTCGGCTAATCTTTACTGAGCCAAACGCATGAATAAGGCACCCTATTCACATGTACCACGTGTGCGGGCATTGAGCATGGATTTGATATCCAATGCGTCCATTAGATGAGTCCCACTGTGTGGATTCTCTAGACAGAAGTTAGGCAAGACCATGCGTCCATTGACCTAACATGAGGGTTGCACCTGGTGGTGGTAGTGGATTTTATATAAATATCATGGAGAGGCCCACCCAAGCAACGGACCCATCTGCTCGCATGCCCACTCAACGGCCCATTAAAGAGATGTAATGGAAGGAAGTGAAATGATAATGAGATCAATTAATGGCCTATTAAAAACTCTTTTTAAAAAGTACAGAATATAAATATTAATTAACTAGTCTTTTTATAAAATTGATTATATTTAAGAGAGTTAGTTATAGTATCTTGTCCTTGGCTAGAGCCGTGCACGAACTGAGTTAGCATGGTTAACTTGCTTGACTCTACTCGAAAAAGCTTGATTTGACCCGGTTTGCGACCGAGTTCAAGCCGATTCGAGTTGATTTTTGGAGCTTGAAAATTTTTCAAGCCGAGTACGACCTTGTCCAAGCTCAAATCGACTCGAATCGAACCTCAAATCGAATTGAACTCGGATCGAACCAATTCGGTGACTCGGTTATTTTGATATTGATGTTGCTCACCAAGTTCTTGATGAAATGACTCGACGAAGTATTGTTTTGGATGCATACATTTTCCGTGGGATCGGCAGGTAGCGAGGAAGATATGGATATGAAACAAATCAGTATAAAAAAAAAAAAGAAATATTACATGATAAAACTATTCGTATATCTTGATTTTGATGCTATTTGCTTAGTGTTTAAAGAAATATTTGTAAATTGTGTTATTGTCTTGCATACTGTGAGAAATTGCAGGTGTACTCCATGTGTTTGAGAAAATGCCACACTGGCTCGAGTTCAACTTGAATTGGCCTAAACTGCTAGCCAAACCGAGCTGAGCTATCCAATCAAGCTCGAGGACCGAGCCAAGCCGAGTTCGAGCTAGGGTCAGCTAGTGGCCGGGCCGAGTCAAGCTGTCCAAGCTCAACTTGGTTCGACCCGTGTAAAGCTCTATCTTTGGCTCATCTCATATACCCAAGTGGCATACAAACACCCTAGGGCGCTAAAACAATGAAGCTCTTTGCGGCCCACCATATTATACACATGGAATCCACTATGTCTATAATGTGATAACGCTCATGTTCCCCCGTACAAACAAAAGATACATCAAAAAAGAAACTCAGATGAGCGATTCCAACGTGACCTCGGGAATTTTGGCCTGCCCGTATTGGATCAGGCTGATTTTTTTGTTTGTTTTTGTTTTTGTTTTTGTCTTCCCATCATACGGGTGGCTCACACCTGATAAATGGGTGTGATGTGCCATTGCTGGACCCATACATAAACCTATGGTCGGCGTTCCACCCCATCTCGCCCTCTAGTATGGATCACTTGAGTTGCGTATTTATTGAATTTTGGCTTCTGGACTAGTGCAGAAGAACATGCCTGATTGATGAATTAGATTTCACATGTATTACCTAATAACACGAGTGGTTCATGCAGCATGCCATTCTCATGTCCCATAGTCACAAAGTTATAAAGAGTGGAAGATCTTTATTCTCTCAGTTTTATTTTATTTTACTTATAGCAATGTGGGATCACACCACATGTAACTTTATTGCTCTTTGGGTGGGCTCTGAAAAAAAAAGTAAAACTTATCACTTAACAATGGATTGAGTCGAAAAACAAGAATGCAATGGGCAACAAAATTACAATGGGCGAAATCAGGCGGTCTATGCCCCATCAACAAATGGTCCAACATTTAGTGGTTTGGAATGCAACAGGTATATATTTAAGATGCATGAGTGTCCGCCACTTCAAGTAGTCTTGAACCGTTTAACAATCCCAGGTTTGCCAAACCCACAAACCCAGGTTTGCTAAACCCACACGCTCGGTGCATGTGATTTAGGTTGGTCCACTCATCAGGTGCGTCATGGCAACAAAAACAAATTAACATACAACTTCCAAAAACATTGGCCGAAATTTTCTGACCTGTCCAATTGTTTCCAACAGTGGCCCACGTTGAACAAACTGAATTTATATTTGGACGTGAATATCTGCACAATCAGATCCATCTGATGGACGGCTTGGATATTGTACTAATCTGTTGGGCAGGAACATGTGATGGGACGTAGATAGCATCTGTATGTGGGCTAAGCACAGACTGGAAGGAGGTGAACCAGGCTGCGTATTGGTTGGTCCAGAAGATTTGGACGTGCCCATGGTCATGATTGGGTCCATCCGTTTTTTCATTTGAGCTTTCTTTGTGGGGGATATAATTATAAAATTTTGAGCTTTGGTAACCCACATGCATGTAAAGTCAGCTAATGCTAAGGGCGGCAATGGGCCAGGTAGCCCACCTCCCCCTGACCAGCCTGACTTGGCTTTGGGCTTGGTTTCAAGCTATTAACTTGCCTTGTTACCTGGGCTTGGGCCTTGCATGCATGAACTAGTCAATTTGCAGGTTGGGCTTGGGTTTAGTCCTTTTAGCCCAACTCAGTGCCTCCCAGCGCCTGACCTGGCTTTTTATACGTGTTATATCTTATAAATATGCCATTCCAGTCCTGGTTGGGCAGCCCATCCATCTCGAATGTGTTGCAGAAAAACACCCCTACACAAACCATGAAAGCAACGCAAAACAAAGGATAAAACGAGCAAACCAAACCCAAAAGGAAAAATCAGAAATAAGATCTAAAGAGGCATAAGGATTTATCGGCTCTGGTAATTTGCCCATCCTGTTTTTTCTTAGTCAGAACAAAAGAAATTAGGAGAACAACTTACAGGGCATACATCTCTCCCACTTTCTCACCACACATAGAATCTCTCATCAATGTATTTCATGAGGAAGATGTCACTCTCTGTGTTTCTAATTTAAAGAGCCCTTGCCCAAAGCCTACCCAAACCAGGCTTCACACAATTTTTTTTAAAAAAAATTTAATTTTAATTAATTTATTTATTTAATTTTATTTTACCAGAGAGGATAGTTGTTTCCTAAATAAGAAATGCATATGCATTGGGGGTAATTTGGTAGTATAGAAACGGAGGTAATTATTAGGAATTGCAGAAGCACGCTGAGAGGAATCACACAAGTTAATCATAATAGCACAAGCAAATCCAACAAAGAACGCTTTGAATTTATGTGGAAAATTCTTTGTGGAAAAAAATAAAAAATAAAATAAAATCACGGCACAAGGTGATCATGCACTATGAATAACAAAGTTACAAGAGATTGAATCTTACTGATTCAAAGCCCTAAGAGAAAAGCCTTGACCATAAGCCTATTTACACCCATATAATTAAGTAAAAATAAAATAGAAACAAATAGCGCAAAAACATGTAAAACTGCACCGCCCATCGACCTGTAAAGTCAACTGGTCGAAATGCTTCGATTGGCTGGATCGACCTGTCAAAAACTCTAAAATCTGTCCAGAGATTTTTGCTAAAAAACCGAATTATTTTAATAACTTAATACCTGTCAACCAACTTGTTGACCGGTCAATGGCCCCTATTTCACCATAAATTTGAGGCATCCAATTTTCAATAGTAATGGGTGGTAATAGGTGGTAAAAAGCAAAAAGGGCGTTTAGGATGGGGTATGATAGTGATCAATGGAATCCATTTATTATCTATTCATGCATTTTAAAATCTCTGGATTGAATGCTTTTAATTCACATTGCCATCGATTACCATGGAGTACATTAGCATAAAAATTCAATATAAAGTTGACATCAAGATTAGTGGGCCTCACCATGATTAAACCAAATCCACCTCAATCACCAAGTGTATGCCCCCATTTTAGTCATGGGCCCAAACATCAGCCCAATCTGTGATTTAGTAGGCCATACGAAGGGAAACAACCTAGGAGAGGGATTCCCATCCTTGATTCAAGGAAACAGTTTGGACGGTAAGCAATACTGTTTCCCTTCGTATGGCCCACATGAATTACAAAATGGAATGATTTTTGGGTCTTACAGCTAAAATAGAGTGTTGCACCTAATGATCAGGTAGATTTTACATAAACATCACAGTGGGCTTTGCGTTAGAATTTTTAAGCCTGCATGGTTTCATGTTAATGAAATATGCATGAAAGGCTTATAAATTTGACTTCAAAAGTTGGTGGGTCCACCATAATGTTTAAGTGAGATTCACCCCGATCATGAGGTGTGTCACCCCATTTTAGTCATAGGGCCCAAAATAAGGCTAGTCCATAATTCAGGTGGACCATATGATTGGAAACAATTATTGATTGTTTCACTATTTCTAATCATATGGTCCACTTGATGTTCACGAACCCCAAGTGTAGGGCTGTGATGTAGTACTAACTTGGTGAGACAGATGTTGTACCCACAGGGACTTGCTATTGTGCGATTTCTAGAATACGTTAGGATTAGAACTAGAATCTAAAGTAATTATTAAATTCAAATTTGAAGAGTAATCGTGAAGAAAATATCAGAGATAAAATACTTGAGTGTCATGGATCCACTTACAGCTTCCTTAATGTTACTTGATTCAAATAGATCACGCAACTGGAATCAAACTCATATCATATCCAATTGGATAATGGAACAGTTAAATCATCATTCATATACTTCGAAACATATTTGAACTTCATTGAATTGGTTCCCTCATAAAGCATCAATGTATTGATTACAGGGAATTCAAAGCATCTATCATGCTCGGAGTCAGTGATATATCAATAGATTTTATAGTTTCCTTAATGTTACTTTACTTGATTCAAATAGAACACACAACTGGAATCAAAGTCATATCATATCCAATTGGATAATGGAACAGTTAAATCATCATTCATATACTTTGAAACATATTTGAATTTCATTGAATTGGTTCCCTTAAAAAGCATCAATGTATTGATTGCAGGGAATTTAAAGCATATATCATGCCCGGAGTCGGTAATATATCAATAGATTTTACAAACCAAATGATTGCAAAACATGTAAGAGAATATCAATAATCTTCCTAAGCATTCAAAGTGCTCGGTGTCCACAATGGATCAAAGTAAACTGAAAATACTTATTCATTCAAACCAACAATCAATGAATTGTTTAACATATAAACCCAATAACTTGGATCAAAGTAAAATAAACATTAAGAATAACTATAAGTTTCGCTTATTAGCTCTAACTAAGAGATTAGCCAACTATAGATATGATTAAACTTAAACTCAAAAAGAAAAATATAAAAACTAACTATAATGGAAGGATTGAAGAGGACGGAAGACTCCTTAAAGCATTACAACTTATTGATCTACTCCTTCTACCCTAATTCGTGATTAGAAAGACTCAAAACATCCCTTTATATAGGCTTTTGATCGGACCAACTTCGAACCGACTTTGAATTTACGTAGATATTGCAGCTTCAATTATAGCTTCAATAGTATCGAACTCCCATCAAAGAGTCCAAGTGAAATTAGGAAATTGTCCAACAACGAACTTTCAAATCTGCATATTTTCTTGATGTGATCGAACTTGGCTTCGATGGCATCGAACACTCCATGGATGAGATCAAAGAGTGCTCAAATATGTCAAGCAACCAAATTTGAAAATTAATGATTTTTGTGATGGTATCGAACGGCTTCGATGGCATCGACACTTGCTTTGGTGGCATCGAAGCTATCATCGATGGCATCAAATGGTCGATTTATGCACTTATGAATTTCTGCACTTTGATTCCTCAATTTTCTTCCCTCTTCACTTGGTTTCCTTGAATTTTGAACTCTTGAATTCTTCAATCTTGACTTCCATAGATCCAATCCTCTACTTGGTAAATCTTTGAGCATTAAATCTATGTTTTAAGAATAATTTTCTCCTTAGCTCTCAAAATCACCTTGTTAGAGAAAACATGTGTAATTAGATCAATTAAGCACATTCATGTTCATAAAACCAATGCATAACAACGGAAAAATATTCAACATTTCACTCTCAACACACACCCCAACCAGTATTTTTCTAGTCCCAAGCAAAATATGCGAAGAGTCAATATTTCAACATTCATATTTCAAACATTTTTCATAAAATAATATTCTGTATAATCTTATATATGTGAGTAGAGTTCAAAGATATAAGGATAGAATTTCAACAATCTAGAATCCAATGTCAATAGTAATCTTTTTAATCTAAGTTCTTTTTCATCAATCGCATAAAAGAATGCAAAACAACAAGTTCCTAGTGTGCTCGGTAGCTTCCAATTTATATTCCACATAAGTTATCCTTCCATTAACCATAATTATTACATTTGAAAAGAAGAGCTAGAGATGTCCTAGAGGGGGGTGAATAGTAAAATGCCAAATAATCAAAATAAATGTGGAATATGAAAATAATATAAAAGTCTCAATTGCCTGAGTATTGAAACATTGATTCAAAATGATTCGTATGACAACTTTCACCTAAAATATTAGGCAGAACAACCTTATTTCACGAATGTCTTTAAAATCAATATTTTAAACTAGCAAGAGAATGTAAAATGATTACAACATTTACCACAAGAATGAAATAAATAACATCCACCACCAAAAAAATAAAGCATTCACCACAAGACACAAGGAGTTACAGTGGTTTGATGCTTAAAACAACCACACCTACTCCACTCCCAAAATTACTACCCTTGCAATTTTGACTTTCACTATAATAAGATTTTCATAGGTTTACCTTAACAACCTAATATGGTTCCTTGTGATTTTCACGGGCTATCACAATAAAAAACCTTTTTGTGATTTTGACGGGCTATCACAATAAAAACCCACTGAGATTTTAACAAGCTATCTCAAAAAAACCTAAAATGAAATAAAATAAATAATGTACTTATCTTCAAATGCAGATTCAAAGATGTGGGATCCCAGTCTTTTACAACACTGCTCGTATTCACACGTGTCCCAACTCGCACTGTTGATATACCATATACTGTACCCTAGTGCACCTAGAAAACTCACCAAAGTGATTTGTTCTGGATGATCTTGAGACCTCTATCATGTGGACCGCATCGTCGTTATGGTCGCAATAGTGAAAACCACGTATTAATCCGACGCTCTGTTAGTGAAATATGACCCATTGAATGTAAGGCCCAAATTATGTATCTAGTAATACAAGCAACCTTTATGAGGCTAGGCCCATTGGACTTGAGCCTATGTGGGCTTAAAGCCCACTTTTAGAATATGAAAATTACCAACAAATAGGACAATTGCTACATGACAAAATAAGAAGCTAGCAAATATATGACAAGCACTATAAGACAAAATTGGATTCTCTCCCAAAACCCATCATTAGCTCTCTCCCCATGCCTTAGAAACTAATCATGACCCATGTCTACCTCATTCTATACATGCATCCAATGCATGTCTTAATTTGTGTCATATCACTTCAAATAACCAATTGCAACACTCCACTTCATCATTCATCATGCATCACCTACAACCCATAACCCTTATCCATCCATTAGCTAATGCATGTCTAGATTTCTTCTACCTTGGATAATGCATGCTTAGCACCATTCACCTCATCTACCCACTACCCATGCCATACACCACCTTCCACCTTACTTTTAGCACCAATAAGATCCCATAAACTTGCTACATCATCTTGCTACCTCAACTCCCAAAGAGTAGGAGCTCTCTTGCCTTATTCTTTTCCTATACTTAGAAAAATTCTGAGATTTTAAGAGAGAGTGAGAGAGAGAGTGGGGCCAAGGTGTGGCTCACCATCAATCCCAGAGGGAGTGGACCACACATCATCATCTAACCATCCATCCATTGAGGTGAGTCTACACCCCTCCTCCCATCCTCCTCATCCTCCTCTTTCTTCCTCTTTTTATTTTCTTGATATGTGTGGGCCCCACTGGTGTGGACTTCCTGTGTGCATGTATTTATGACTATGGTGGTTAGCAAGGTGGCCCACGTCAGTATAGTCCACCATGATGGACATCATGTCCACACCCTTCACATGTAATCCTGTTTTCACATCTAGATAGCAAGTTCTAAAAATCATATAAAATCAATTGTGATAAGATCGGAGTTGAAACTATTATTATGAACCACAATATGGTCTAACTCTGGGCCAAATTTTATAGCCATCCTACAGTTCGATCATCCGTAGCATCAAGTTTACTTGGCTGCTGTCCAACAACACATGCAGGATTTCGATTTGCCAATAAAGGACCCATTTTTAATTCCTCTAATGAATGTATTAAAAACATATGTTCCGTTGGATTCGTAGAAAATCGAACTAGATTTTCAATGGTATATAATAAGTCTCAATCAGAGATCGGACGACTCAGATCTTGGCCTTATACGAAAGATGTATTTAGGAGCTTGTTATGACCATTTTTGTGTGGGCCATATCCGTGATTTCAACGGTCAGATGTAATTGATATTTATTTTTAACTTACTTGCGATAGTAAATAATCATATGTATGGTCCTTATGATTAGATTCTTTCATGATAAAATTTAAAAAATTCTAAAGTGACAGATACTTCCGTACGGATAAATCTTAAATTGTTTTGTAGGCTCTGTATGGTTAGAAACCTATATACAGCCTAAATGATGTATTACTAAACCATCCATTTGATCAGATTTTTCAATAGAGAATCTGATCATAGAGATTTGATCAATATATTTCATGTGTATGTTGGATATATGTTGTACATAATATTCATCCTCTTATTGACCCACGTGGGTATGGGATCGCTTGTGATTTATGCATTTTATTAGTTCATCCAATCTGAAAACCCATCTATATTTTTGTGTGTCCCTTATCTACGGTTTGCTAGCATGTGGGCCCCACTTTCCATTAGATCGATTTCATTTCTTTTGCACTTTCTGTTTGCTGAAATTTTCCAAGTACCCAATTGTATTGCATGTAGGCCTTTTTGACACCTTGTAGTGGGCCCCACACTTTGTAGTTAAGGGTTCCACTTTGGGGGATGTTTAGTCCTTGTATACATGAGCTGGGATGTCCCACCCTTTTTGTCAGGAATGATCCCCAAGTGTTTGGAAATTGGGCCCTAAATGGTGACAGACCCCATTTTTGAAAATTGTCTGATTATTTATGTTTTGTACCAACCTCGAGCCTCTGTAGTGGACCACATGCTGCAGATATGAGTAGGCCACCACTTGGAACCTTTAACCTATACCAATGAATAGATAAATAATATTTTACTTGGGCCAAATCAAACCCCACATGATCAAGGAGTGGATCCCAAAATGTGGTCAGGCAAGGTTGTGCAAAAAATTAAAGTACCTATGTTTGACCCTATACCAAATATTACGTGTGCACAACTAGTTGGTCTCAGCTTATAGTTTTTAAAGTACATATATAGTAAAACCATAAGCACCTGATGGGACACTGAAAGGTAGTCCCCTGTGATCATGGGACATACTCAAGATTGGGCCAAAACTAATTCTACACTATATTCCTTGCACAGTTTCTCTAAGTACCCATGTTTTGGCCATCAACGTAAATTGTACTCACTCAACCAATGAGGCCTGCCTTATAATTTGTAAAGCCCATATATAAAGCTACCAGGTGGTTGTTTTCTTTCATCATATGTAGGCCCCACCTGATCATGAATCTGACTCTAAAATGACCCAGAACCAACATTGTACCAAAAATCTGTTTGATGTAAAATTTATGTGGGGCCACGTCGGTGGGGTCCACCACCATTCCAAAGCATTTAATGCAGCATCTAAACTCTTAAAAATAACTCTCAGATATTGTTGGGCTTAAAAACCTTATATGGGCTATCTAGTATGGGCTGTCTTGTATGGGCCTTACCTTTCATGTAATGAGGTCCACCTGACATGTTTTGTAAATGGGCGTTATATAACTTGTAAAATATTTAGTGGACAGATCTTGTTGTTCAAATGTTCTATGAAGACATAAGTGGCCTTAGGCCCATCTAAATGATGCAACCCTAAGGCCCAAGCAAGCCCAACACTAGGAGAAATTATTGGGGAATGAAAAACCCCAAAGGTAACCTTCCTTGAGCACGTTAGGTAGGCCCATTGCCTACTGGACAGCGTGTCTTGTATACTACCTCTAGTCAAGTAGACCACACTTAGAGAGGCCTATTTTATAATGCATAAACTGGATAATTTAGGCTTTTCTTGGTTTGTTGTGTATGTGTCTAGTAGGCCCAATATGATATATGACATGAAAGATGTTAGCATGTTATCCTTTGTATTTGAGATTGTGCATTATTTCTAGTTGGTGGATAGTGTGGAGCCCACTTAGTTGTGGAATTAGATCCACACCATTGAAAGCATTGTAGTTGGACATTTATGCCCTTGGGTTGGCCAATTAGTTCACCAAGTGGGACTCACACTTGACCTATACGACTCCATGCCTTACATGTAGTTCAAGTCCAGTGTGAAAATCGCACTAGGTAGGATGCACCTAGTGATGGGTGAGGTGATGATTAATGTATGGTAACATGATAACGATGATTGTGAGTTGTTGGTTGAAATGATAGATATAATTTAATGGATGGTGAATTATAACATATGCATTAATGATGGATGAGTAATTATTTATAACACTTATGACATTGTTTATGTTAATCGTGAAGTGAAAATGATCCTCATGGTAATGATGATGATTATATATATATATATATGATGACGAAATATGCTAGTTGACCACCATGCTTAATATCCAAACTGGTGTATATGAGGCCCTTATGTGAGGCCCAAAGTGATGTATATGAGGCCCATGACTGAGGCCCAATGTGATGTATATGAGGCCCTTGTGTGAGGCCCAAAGTGATACATATGAGGCCCATGAGCGAGGACCAATGTGATGTATGTGAGGCCCAAGTTGATGTATATGAGACCCAATTGTGATGTTTGATTCCACCATGATATATGTAAACATGTTTATGATGCCCATTCGTCTTCCTAGTTGGTATTAAAATGGGTCATGCCTTGGGAGCAATGATGGTTAAATGTCCACATTGTAAGGGTAATGGTGGTTAAATGTCTACATTGTAACACTCCCTAAGGCCTATTGTTAGGCCCATTCTCATCACCTCTTAGTGGGCTAACCCAAATCATTAGGCCCCTATAATTATTAGTCACATTCTTGATATGAGTAGGCCGTCTAGGCCCATCCTTGATATGAGGAGAGTACATCATCACCATAATTCATGCCCATATGCATCATCTGCGTGCTTGATATAAGACGTGGTTGACCATTGCATATGCCATTGGGTATGTTGTTTATGAGACTCTTTGATAGGTGGAGTTGTCCCACATGAGCGCACGATATGCGTAGGTTTGATGCATGATTGTACTGAGTGATTCATGTATCTTACATTGTGTAATTATGATTACTGTACACCCTAACAACATTAGGGTTGTAACCTCCGCAGATATAACGTGGATGAAAGGATTAGACACTAAAAATTCTTGTTAAGTATGGGGGCGCGAAGGATGTCCCAGTGTGAAAGTCCTCAAACCCTTATAGTATCATGAAGGATGCTCCAATGCCTAGACTGAGTGGATGTATGAGTGCATGAGGGCCAAATACTAGGAGGTCATATCTCCCACTGTGTCGTGGGCGGTTGGATGGGGGTGTGGCCTTACTCGCCTGAGGTTAGGGGTAGATACTGGCAGACTACTAGTCAGGTGGGTATGAGGTCTCTTCTGCTTGCACGGTTGTGCGTCCAGTGTAGGGCGGCAATGTGGTGTATAGTGTATTAGATCCCGATGATTATCCAAATAGAATTGTACTGATATATGATGCTCTAAAGATGAGCTAGATTGATATGTGGATTGGTATGCTTGAGCTGCATATTGCATATGAGATTGGCTATGTAGGCCTTACATCGCATTGTGTGGCCTTGGTGTGGCCAATAGCATTCATGCCTTACATTGCATAGCCTTGATATGGTAGATAACATTCATGCCTTGCATCGCATAGCCTTAATACGGTAGATAGCATTCATGCCTTGCAGTGCATAGCCTTGGTATAGCTGACAGCATTGTACTAGACCCGGTGATGGCCTAGAGATGTACGGTATTAATATGATCACATCCCATCACTGTTGCTCACGTGGGCGGGCACACGTGGGAGGACACTAATGTGGGCAGGGTCTAAGGGCCTGGGTGAGCTACCAGTGGTTGGTTGGCTACTGTGCAGCAGTTTCATACTCAGTACTTGACTCATTCATTCATCCATCCACTATCCACTTGGGCTGGTGGTAGCGCAACGAGCCGGTGATTTGGCATGTGGATTCTTGGAAGAAGGTTTCTGCATCGATCTCCCAAAGTCCTTATCTCTTTCCTCTTTTCTCTTTTTTCTCCTCTTTTTCTATTTAGGGTTTGAAATTCGTATTTGTGAGAGAGGGGGTGTGTGGGAAGCTATTTATAGCCCTAGATGGGCTGCAAATGACCCAAGGGCCACCTTATATATTTTTTATACCCTATGGGCGGCCGTTTCTGATGAACAGGGCTCTCAGGGAGGCCCACGACTCATATACATCATAGGGTATGCTCCCTTACAATGGATCCATGTCAGGACATGATTTCGGGGTGATCGGATAAGCCGATCGACCGTGGAGAGCCTGTCTCAGATCAACAGTCGTACGTTAGTCTAAATTCAACCACTGAAGAGAGAGTTATGAAGGTTACTATTGGACAAGGAGATGAAGGAAAAATTTAGGACCAACGACTGCAATCCCACCTACGGATGCCCAAATGGTCTTAGAATACGACGATTTTAGTCAAGAATGAAAGAGCACTAAAGTACCTTTCAGATGACCAAAAATCGACCCAATCTGACATCTAACGAGGGAGTTATGAGCATCTTCGTTGGATTGCTCGATTTGAAAAGATTAACAATCCAAATTGCAAAATGACGATCGAAGAGTTCCAACATGCTTTTGGGATATCGAACGGTCTTAAAATTAGCCAATTCTAGTCCCATTTGGAAGCTTGTCAAATTACCATTCCAATGATCTCAAAATAGTCTAAATTCGACCATTGAAGAGGGTGTTATGAGGGTTACTATTGGACAAGGAGATGAAAGAAAAATTTAGTACCGATGACTGCGATCCCACTTACGGATGCCTAAATGGTCTCGGAATACGACGATTCTTATCAGGAATGAAAAAGCACTAAAGTACCTTTTAGATGACCCCAAATCGACCCAATCTGACATCAAACGAGGGAGTTATGAGCGTCTCTGTTGGATCACGCGATTTGGAAAGATTAACAATCCAAATTGCAAAATGACGACCGAAGAGTTCCAACGTTCTTTTGGGATATCGAATGGTCTCGAAATTAGCCAATTCCGATCCCATTTGGAAGCTTGTCAAGTTACCATTCCATTGAGTTCAAAATAGTCTAAATTTGTCCACTGAAGAGGGAGTTATGAAGGTTACTATTGGACAAGGAGATGAAGGAAAATTTCAGGACCATTAATCCATCCATCCATCTACATCATACACTTATGCACCATTGAATACATCACAACTATACACATACACCAAACACATCACATGCATACCTCTCATGAAACACACAAGTGGCCTATGCATGCATTATAAGCACCTCATGTCCATACACATGCACACACATGCGGCACATGCATGTAGCACACACACTTACACACGTGTGGCATGCACACACGTTTGAGAAATGCATGCGGCACACACGTGGTGGTTGTGAAATGCATGGTGCATGTATATACTAGACAGCAACTGACTATAAATGAAAAAAAGAAAATGAAAACTGTAGCAATAAAGGTGAGAGTTGCTTCAATGCACGTGTCTAAAACAACACTATAAAGAAGAGGGTCGCTCTACACCAAGATGTGAGTGTGAGAAGTGAGGAAGTGTGTGACGTGAGGAGAGATAAAGAGCAAGAGTAGGGATGTGAGAAGAGTGAGGAGAGAGAGAAAAGAGAGAGAGAGAGAGAGGGAAGAGAAAAAAAAGAAAAAGAAAAAGAGAGTTGCTGGTTATTTACGTTGGAAAGATGGAGAGAAAGAAGAGAGAAAAAGGAAGAAAGAAAAAGGTCGAGAGAGAAAATGGAAGAGAGAGGAAGAAAAGAAAAGAAAAAGAAAAGAAAAAAAAACCTTTTTAAGAAAAAGTGAGTTTTCTCTCACTTGATAATTTTTCTTTATTATTTTTATACTTATAATAAATTCCACATGTTTTCCTTTTATTTTTATTTTTATGCAAATAATTCAATAAATGTGCATTTTTCTCTTATTGATTTATTCATTTGATTGATAGTTTGTTGTGTTTATTTAACATGATTTTTTCTAGTTCTCTTTATTTTAATTACCAAGCCTTGAATCAACTTTAAATTTAGATTATAGTTTACCCATGCATTAATAATTCTTTTATTATTATTTTTATTATTTTTATAATTTTAAGAAAATCAGAATTTAGAACACCTTTTTTTAGAAACTTCAAGTTTAATATACTTTTCCAGACTATCAGATAGGATCTGATGGATTGCATTGCATAAATATATTTTAAATCATGTACGAACAGTAAAAATAATTTGTCCTTAAAAATTTTTGTTCACGAAATATTAAAATTATATATATATATATATATATATATATATATATATATATATATATATATATATCCTCCGAATAGTTTTTGAAACACCAGAACATAGGTGGGGCGATCAAGACGATTGGGTTGAAAGTCCCAAAAACCCAACTGGTATCTTTTGGAACCTCTACTGAACCCTTTGAGTGGGTGAGCATGTTAGGATTGCAAAATGTTCCCACTATCAGGTTCAGTAGGGTAGTAGTCTGACCAGCTAACGTACAAATGGGTCCCTCACCAAGTGTCATTTGGATTGGTGAGCATGTCATGCAAGAGGTTTGAAAAGGCCTAGCTACATGTCTTTGGAGGGGGGGGGGGGATAATACTATGCCAAATTAAAACTTTAACAGCGGAATTTAAAAGAATAAGATAGTCTTGAAAGATAGAACTTTAAGCAAATCACAGTATAGAAATGTAAAGCACTAAAATAGGGAGGTTGATACCAATGTCGTTCTAAGGACAACCTTGCACCATAAAAACTAAGGGTTTATGACAGGACAACCTTACTAGAACAATTTGAATATCGAAACTCAAACTGAAAGGAAATAAAGGAAATAGCGAGAAATTAAATTCTAGACTATTAAAACATTCCCACAATACTTGAAATGTAAATATTACAACATTCACATCCACACATACATTCCACAACATTGAATGATAAAAGATAGAAATTAAATAAACATTCAAACCACTTTGATATGGTTCTAAATTCTAATTGATTTTAAATTAAACCAAATGGCTAGCTCTATTTGATTTTGATTCCAAGAAGAATAAATACAACAATTCCTCTTTTCAATTTAGATCGGAATGCAGAAACGAAATCAAATAAATAAAGCTAACAAAAGAGAATATGAAATATGCACAACATAGCTTAAATTAACACAAACTTATCTCAGAGTGATGCCTTGATTTTACGTGAATTGGATTCTTGAAAAACACTGAAAATCGTGTTCTATTTATAGTTGCAAAAATCGCATCTTCGACTAGTCGTGTGGCCACCATAACTAGTCATAGGTCGAACTGCATTTTGAAATTTTAAGCGCGATCGGATAAAACCATTTTACGACTGGCCTTAGGGTGTCCATGACTGGTCGTGAGGCCTCCACGACTGGTCGTGACCATCCTAAGACTGGTTGTGAGAAACTAAGAATGGCTGATGGAGTTTGAGTCGTAGCGGCAGGACTGATCATGAATGAGTTGACACTATTCCCACGACCGGTCGAGCAGACTCCATGACTGGTTGAAGCTCAACTAAAAAAATTTGAAAATTTGCAATAACTTAGGACTGGTCTTAGAATTTCTTGGACTGATCGATCCAATTCTAGGACTAGTCGAACAGAGTTCAGAACTAGTCTTAGAACAGACCAAACACTTATAAAAATATTTCATATGAATTATGTATTCAAAATGACCTACCCTAAGGTCAAACTAATGTCATGCAAACCTTAAAAGTGAAGCATGGACATTGAATCTTCACTTCTTATAAAGATGGTTGAGCTTTGAAGATTGTGAAGCTTGAAATCTCTGATGTAGCTTGAACTTGAGATCTTCTTAAGTTTGGACATCATCTTGTACTCTAGTCTTGAGTTGTACTTGAGACTTGAACAAGAACATGCCTATTGATGTAGCTCTTGTAAAACTTGTAGAAGTAGTTAAGGAACTTGAACTTGAATTTCTTGAAGTAGATCTTCCGTTCTTAGCTTGTAGCATTGATACAGTGACTTGAACATACAAACCAACATGCTACACAAGACATAGATTGTGTTTTTGGCACCACACATAGAATGTGTTTTTGGCACCACAAAATTTGACAACCAAAGGGGCAAATAACAATTGCACTTACAATCTCTCCCTTTGTCAAATTTGTCATAAAACACACTTAACAAGAATATGATCATTATGAACACAAAGAATCATGCACCAGTTGTCATTCACAAAATCTTCATTACTTATTCTCCCTGAGTAGTAAACATAAATCCTTCATTAAAAAAAAAAAAACCCTTACTCTACTCCCCCTCAATCCATATAACAATTAAATTATTCTCTCCCTTTTTGTCATAATATGACAAAGGAAGAAAGGAAGAAATGATATTGGAAGACCAATAAGAGAGTAGAGAAAGGAATAACGAGTTAAGATATGTAAGTAAAAATAACCAAATTCAAATTCATATATCATTAACCCGCTGAATCACCACCACCACCCACATCTCTTTGACCAGGTGCCAGTTCCATCCTCATCTTATTTAAATTAGAATTATTAAACAAAAGATGATGAATAGGAGCCTCTTCGACAGCATAGCAACTAGCATATGAGTAGCTAATATAGTCATAAGATAAGCAAATGGAATATCACTGTGTCCTGGATGGAGACGTAATTGAATGATGAAATGACATATGAAAGAAGGCAGACATACTTTAGTACTAGTGACGATAGAATGCAAAACTCGATCCATAAAAGAAGTAGAGATGGGTTTTCTAAGATTAGCAAATGGAGTAGAAAAATCTTAACAAAGCTTGAAATCAAGTACTCCAATGACAAGAATGAAGAGAATAGAACTTGAGTCTACAAGATTGACCAAAAAAATGCACTAACCTTGATGAATCAAATGGTTGGGTACGACTGGTCATGCTTATGCCCGTTGGAGAAGAAATAGGAAATGAGGAAGATGAGATTTTTCTCCAAATTAAAAAGGTCCAACGCGCTACACGACTGGTCGAGGACCGTTCTCGACCGGTCGTACCATGACTAGTTGAGCACTTCCTCGACTGGTCGAGTATCGACAAAAATATGCATTTTTTATGAAAATATTTGAAATTTAAACTAATAAATTATCAAATCTATATACACTATGATACACATATGCATGAATAATCAATTTAAATAGTGTATACCAAGATCAAATTTCAATTTGTTAAACCTGCTTTTGTTGAGCGATTTAGTAAAAATGTCAGCAAGTTGAGTCTCGGTTGGAATGTAATCTAAAGAGATTATTTTTTCTTCCACTAATTTATGAATGTAATGATACCTAATGTCAATATGTTTGGTATGTGAATGTTAAATTGGATATTTTGAAATATTTATAAAAAATGAAATTATCATAATATAATATCATTGATTCCTGTGCAATTCCATAATTTCTTAACATACATTTCATCCAAACAAGCTAAGTATATGCATTTCCAGCTGCAATGTATTTAGCCTCAGCAGTGGAGAGCAATACAGAACTTTGCTTATTGCTAAACCAAGAAACTAAACAATTTTCGATATAGAAACAACTACCACTGGTTGACTTTCTATCATCGATATTACCAGCCCAATCACCATCTAAATACCCAACCAATTGAACACTAGTATCATATGGATACTAGAGATCCAAATTAGCAGAACTTGCGACATATTGCATAATCCTCTTAACAGCAGTTAGATGAGATTCTTTAGAATTAGACTGATATCTTGCACAAATACCAACACTTAAGGCAATATCAGGTCTACTTGCAGTTAATTAATGTAAATTGTCAATCATGCTACGATATAGTTTAGGATCGATATTTTTACCTGTAGAGTCTTTTGAGAGTCTTAAGGTTGTACTCATAGGAGTATCAATATTCTTACCATTCTCAAATACGAACTTTTTAATCAAGTTCAAAGTATATTTGGTTTGAGAAATAAAAATGCCATCAGGTTGTTATTTTACTTGTAACCCTAGGAAATAATTCAATTCCCTAACCATGCTCATTTCAACTTAGAGTTCATTAAATCTGCAAACTCAACAGTCATGTTAGCACAGGTAGATCCATAAATAATATCATCAACATAGATTTGAATCATTAAGATATGATCGTTATGTTTCTTAACCAACAGAGTTTTATCAACACTTCCCATTAGAAAATTATGACTTAGTAAAAACTTAGACAATTTTTCCTACCATTCCCTAGGAGCTTCTTTCAAACCGTAGAGAGACTTTTTAAGGCGATAGACATGATCAGTGTTCTTAGGGTCTTCAAAACCTATTGGTTGTTCCACGTACACTTCTTTATGTAGATCACCATTTAAGAATGCACTCTTTACATCCATTTAACAAATTCTAAATTTTCTAAAGTAAGCAATGGATATGAATAGTCTGATTGATTCAAGGCGAGCAACTGGGGTAAAGGTTTCATCGTAATCAATGCCTTCTATTTGAGCATACCCTTGTACAACTAGTTTTGCCTTGTTTCGAATAATATTACCAAGTTCCTTCGACTTATTTTTGAAAATCCACTTTGTTCCGATAATATGTTTATCTTTAGGTCTAGGAACAAGATTCCAGACATCATTTTGAACAAACTGATTAAGTTCTTCATACATAGAAACTATCCAGTTTTCATTAGAAAGAGCTTCTTTTACATTAGCCAGTTCAATCTGGGATGTAAAGCACACATAACTACATGTCTTCTATTTATCTATGAGTGCGCACACCAATGAGAGGGTTTCTAAGAATTTGATTGGTTGGATGATCTTTAATAGTCCTCAGTTCAGAATTAGTTTGATTTTGTAACATCCCGGATTTTTGCCTACCTGAAATTAGACGTCCTTAGGCAATGGGTCGCTCCTAATACCTTATTAACTTGTCAGAACTCAATCCCAAAGTCTAAAATCGCTTTTGAACCCATTTCCTTTACAATCTCCCATTTCACATTTCACCACCGTGTTCTTTTAATGCTTCTAAGTACATTCATATTAGGCACGAATCCTAAATATTAGGTGATGAAGAACAATACTTTAGAAATCCGTACAAAGACCTGAGTGCCACCTCAGACAGAAATCTTACAGAACTAAATCCTTTAGAAATTAGACAAAATTAACTAAGTGCTAAACTAGATTAGCTACGAAATTCGTACTAATCACTTTAAATTCGATCTGCAAGACCCAAAACTTGTAAAATCAGCAACGCTACATTACCCTAAAATTTAGGATCAAACTCATTACCCGACTGCTCTCGGGAGCACATTGAAACTCCGTATCAGATCTGGACCGCACATCAAAAGTCTGATTAATACGAAGTTATAGAATTAGGACCGCCTTGCCGGGCTTGACAACTATCTCGGAAATCAAATCCAGATAGTGTCCTGGGGCTATTCGCTTGAGCACGGAGTGAAGAGTGTGAGAAAACCTAGTTTTCTTTAAAAATGTAATAACATTTAAGTAATCTGAGACTTGGCGTTTGCGGGCCAATTATAAGTAATCAGACCATCAGAATCTGACCCAAATATACCCTCGGATCAGGAAAAATTTCATATACATGTCAGTGTACTTGAAATCCCCGATCGAGATTCGGTGACCGTTGAACTGAAACTGGTCCGCCACGCGTGATCTGAGAATCTGACTGGAACGAAAACCTAACTCCACCTAGATCTAAGGTTGGTGAGCTTAAGTCCGACTATACACAGAAAAGGGGCTGCTAGAAGTCGTCCGTTGAGCTGAAACTGGCCCACTTTGGTTATAACCTAAGTATACGTTAACCTTAAGTCTATTTCGGTGAGGTTTTAGGCTATATAAGGACCTTTAAACTCTCTCTCATTCAGCCATACCCCTAGGTGTGAGAGAGAGAAAGTGTGAGAGTTGTCGGAGTATCTCCCTGCCACCTGATCCTACCGCTCTGCAAGCTTAACCACTCCATTCTAATCATTTTTCCGGCGATTCCGACATCGTTTCTAGGTAAGAAACCCTAACCCTAACCTGTTTTGGAGTTTTGATAGTTGTAAGTTATGAAATAACTAACTTAAGGCATATTATAGGTTGCCACATCGCCGTATAATAAAGCTTGGCGAATCTATCGAGTTTATTACATTTCTACGGCGTAAGGTGCGGACTTTAGGTGTATAGGTTATGGTTTTCAACACTTTCAATGTCAGATAATGATAGATTCATGATCTGTATGTTATTGCACATGTACAAAGTGCTGTCCAGTTCGCTTTTCGGTTATACGATAACTATATTGAATATACTGTATTGCTAGTATTTGTATAAAGTACCATATACATATAAATTTTAGAAATGTATTTGACATGATTATTTACTGTATGAACATATTATATATGTGTATAATACTTACTTGGTGAAAGGGTTCGCCCTAATGCATGTTTTTGCTAATATACACTATGTATGTTGAAATAGTGTATTCTAAGTGTTTCTGAAAATGCTTGTAAGAGTAAGTGCTTAGATAATCATGCTTCAGGTAGGTGTTGAGATGGGATTCTGAACTACCTTAGAGATGTATATGATTTCCTCCATATTGGTTGTTTAATTTAACCACTTACTAAGAAATATATCTGTTTATATTTCTTGTTTATATTGTACTTTGTAACATGCTTTATGACATGTTTGTTAACATGCTTAAATTACTTTGTTTATTATGCTCTACTCTATATGCTTCTGGTTAAGGATTGATTGTGATTGGGGCTATGATTATAGTCCAGATGATCGGTAATAGACTTGAGTACATGGTTGAGATTCATTCACCACGTAGGATGTGTTCATTGAACCTGAGTTGTACTTCGGTTGACGATAGTGGCTGGACACACGAAGTGCTTATGCGCTTTATATCATTCAACTTATTGTGCACTCGAGCTAACCGAGCTCGTCAAGTAAACCGAATTGTTTAATGTATGTTCACCATGTTTGGATGCCACTGCTTGAACCTAGGGTACCACACTTACCAGTGTAACCCCGTAAACCTTAGTACCTCGATCTGCTAAGACTCATGAGCCAGGCATGGTGGTATGGGACACCGTGATCGAGCTGTCAGCCTATGCTGGGGCCACGTGCCTCCCCGTAGTGACTAGTGAGCAACCCTGACTCGTGACCCGAATACGGTAGTATGAGACACTGTATTCAAGCTGTCGACCTACACTGATTGGTGACGAGCCCTTTGTAGTGACCTCGAGTATACTCTGAGGCTACAGAGAGGCGACTAGCCTTCCCATAGCAATAAGAATATAAACTAAGCCTGTATTGATAAGGTGATGGGGGAGTGGTGTAACGATTCCGTGTAACACCCCTGGCAGCCCTTGCAGCGACCTGGAAACACACGATCGTATGAGATTATCTAGGACTGATGACCCTAAAATGGATCACTATTTGGGAACGATATAAAGAAGGTACCTTAGTTTCCCAATACTGACTAATAACAACTCGGTAATCATGCTCATCATCGCATTACATGTGCCTGGAAGATGTGGAGCACTGAGGGTACTAGTATGCCACGGACGTAAGATGGTGCCGCACGAGAGAGTATGTTGGTGAGGGCACGCATCATAATCACATCTCATCCTTGCATTAATTACAGTACTTAGGAATGTTGTTTATACTGCTTTATCATTACTGCTTGACTGATTTGATAACATGTTAACTTATGCTCTATTGTTCCACTGAGTTAGCTACTCACTCCCATGTTACGGGACGGTGTTGTACACACCAACTAGTCCCCGTCTTAAGTTTTAGATGATGGCGCTACTTGCAAAGCGGAGCCGGACTTTTATGATTTTGTGGCGTGTTTCTTCTATATGCAGCTATCAGGCAGGTCTATGAAGACCATGTTCTGATCGACGGGATTACAGGGAGGTTGATTAAACGCCATTGGACTTATTATTTTTCACTTTTGGAACACCCATGTATATTCATTTTGTTCAATTTTGGAGTATACATGTTTATATTTAACCTGGTAACATGTTCAACTCTGGAGACTTATAACAACATATATAATTATATATATCTATCACAGTCTTCCGCTTGCAATTTAACTATCTCTGTAGTTTGATATGCTGTTTTGGTATAATCTCATTCATGTTTCAATGCTCTCATCATAATCATCATTATCTGTGTTGCATAAGTGATGTGTTGGAACTCGAGAGCTGAGCTTTGCTCGACCCCTGTTTTAAGGGTGTTACAAGATGGTATCAGAGTATGATTTGGATTAAACCGGACCTGGGTTATGGTCACACGATGCACTCTGACTTAGGTGGGTGCGAGAAAGATGTAGGAACAGTCATAGGTATCCCGGTTTCGCCAATCGGCAAAGGTCACTGAAAAAGTACACCAAGATCGGGTCCGTACTCATCTGTGATTGCATGAGTCGATCCCGAATCACCTCTACATCGTCAATCGGCGGGTTTAGACCCCATCCCAGCGTTCAAACACCTCTATGTACTGCTGTACACTAGAAATTTACCGAAATGGTCCTGAAACGACTCGAAATGGAGCCGTGGGCCAAAGGATGAAATCCAGGGGGACCCACGGTGGACCCGGGGTACCATTAGCACCCTGGGAGGGGGGTGGCCACCGTCCTACCATGGTGGCACCACGCCTAGTCCAGAGGACCGCGGCGGGGCCACGCTCACCGCGGTCAACCGCGGTCCCCTTTGCCCGGGCTGGTCGGGCCGGTGTCGGTCGGTGTCGGCCCGACCCCTGAACACGTGTGGGGCCTGTAAAATTACGTGGGGGCCCCTATTTCACGTCCTTTTGCCCCCCCTCTCTCTCAAACACTCCTCCAAGCTCTCCCTTTCCTTCAATATTTTTTGTTTTCTCTCTCAAACCATCCCTCCAATTGCCCATTCCGTCGTTTACTGTCACAACCTATACCCCTCCATCGTTCACAGCAATAGCTATCCCCCTACCCTCTCCATTCTCTCTCATTTGAGCTCTCATACCCCCTACTTGAGGCTTAAATTCGTGTAGTACCCGTTAGCCATCCCATCCTTTCATATTTCCTTCTTCAACCCCTTTCATTTGAGCCTACACATCCCCTTTTGTAGCTCAAGATTCCAAAACCCAACAATCCCTCTTCAAATCTTTTTCATTTCTTCAACTCTCTGCATTCCTCCTTGTTTGTGAATGCACACATACCATAGTGTGCTTCAACGATCTTATTTGTGAATGCACACATACCATACTTTCCAACACAAGGCTTATTTTCCAAAGCCTATAAAATTAATTTTAATCCCCTCTCACCCTCTTACCAAACATGTCATTCCCAATCCCGAGGAGGGATTAGCAATGTAAGCCCATTTAATACAACTTAAGACCACTGGCCAAATAGGCTCTTGGAATTTTGGACCCAGAGTGGTGTTCCTAGATACGAACGACCTAACAGGAGGGGAAATCCAATAGATTGATAACGTGAACCCTAGGATCTCCTTAGTTGGTGTGGTCATGTGTGAAGTGCTCGAGCGTAGTTACAATCTAGTTCAGGCAACTCAATGCCAATCAGACAACTTTGACCCAAGCGATAAGACAATTTCTTATATTAGAAAGGGTATAACATCATCTAGTGTATAAGCATAGACTTTAGATTACAACTAGTGGATTACCGCTACTCTTAAATTAAGACTAGACTACTGGTTAGGGTAAGGAAGGTAAAGGACTAATTAGTTATGCTAAGCCAATTGAATAATAGACTTAGTTATTCAGCTCAACCGACTCATATTGACTACACAACTTTCCTTCCGTGTTGGCCCGACCACTTACAACCAAAAGTTTATAACGTCGTCTTCGAGAAGTGTTAGGAATATATAGCCGCTAGAGACTTTGTCTTTTTAGACCTAAGGAATTTCCCAAATGGGCAACCGATAGTTAAGAATTAGGTCTCAAATTACATGCCATGTCGGCATATATATTGTGCATATGAAAGTAGAAAGATAGCCTGCCTGTTAAGCTAGACATGATTAAATAGGATAAGTCTGAACCGTGACAAAACTCCATGGTAGAATTAGGCATCTTGCCTCAAACTCATACCTGCCCCTGAAATCAACCACAATACCCATCATCTTTAGCTCCTTTCTATAATCATAGGTACCAATGACATAATACGCATCATCGATGAAAAGAAGATCAACGTATTGCTAAATCGCTTCCCATGTCATACCAAAGATAGGTCTCAAATTTCAACTCGTTCTGACATACAGATCGATGTACAAATTCTTGAACCTTGAGAATAGGAACAATTTTAAGGGGGGTAGACAAGTTATGAACCTAGTTGAATTAAGTAGGTATTCACGTCTACCCGTTCATGGGTGCAGCGGAAGAATGGTTGGCCATTGCCCCACTGGCCCAGGATCGAAAGAAATTACTCCCAACGGGCAACTTTATAAATACGACATTTAAGCCTTTCAATGATGGACATTCCCTGAGGTTTTAGAGTGATCGGACTATGGAGTTACTGAAATATACAACTACGAAGTATTCGCGGCTTGACCCAATTCTCAATCCTGGGCGACTACCAATGGACTCACTGCTTGGCTGAGCAGAAGACCAGGATCTACCAGGACTGGGAAGAGATACGATGAGCTTTCTACCATGGCCAGGTAGATGATCGATGTATCGGGATCAAGCCCACTATAACTGTCTCTCCGTGTTGGTCAAACATTGAAAACAACTATCTTACTCTAAATAGTTGGGAATTGTCGTCAAGACGTCAGATAGATAACAAAATAAATTGTATCAACTTATTAGGGAATAAGCAAGGGATAAAGAAATAAATTTTTAAGGGGGGTAGTGCCTAAAATGTACTAGACTAGCATGCACAATATACACCCTACTGCGCATATAAACTTGAAATAAATAAGTCTTAGGCAAATGAAATAATAGAATTCTTACTTATTACCTTTAGCCAATTTCGGGGACGAAATTATTTTTAAGGGTGGTAGATTGTAACATCGTGGATTTTTGCTAACCCGAAATTAGACGTCCTTAGGCAATGGGTCGCTCCTAATACCTTATTAACTTATCAGAACTCAATCCCAAAGTCTAAAATCGCTTTTGAACCCATTTCCCTCACAATCTCCCATTTCACCTTTCACCACCTTGTTCTTTAAATGCTTCTAAGTACGTTCATATTAGGCATGAATCCTAAAGATTAAGTGATGAAGAACAATATTTTAGAAATCCATATAAAGACCTGAGTGCCACCTCAGACAAAAATCTTACAGGACTAAATCCTTTAGAAATTAGACAAAATTAACTAAGTGATAAACTAGATTAGCTACAAAATTCACACTAATCACTTTAAATTTGATCTGCAAGACCCAAAACTTGTAAAATCAGCGATGCTATATTACCATAAAAATCTAGGATCAAACTCATTACCCGACTGCTCTCGGGAGCACATTAAAACTCCGTATCAGATCTGTACCGCACATCGAAAGTCCGATTAATACGAAGTTATAGAATTAGGACCGCCTTGTTGGGCTTGACAACCATCTTGAAAATCAAATCTAGATAATGTCCATGGGCTATTCACTTGAGTCCGGAGTGAAGAGTGTGAAAAAACCTAGTTTTATTTAGAAATGTAATAACATTTAAGTAATCTGAGACTTTGCATTTGTGGGCCAATTATAAGCAATCAGACCGTCGGAATCTGCCCAAATACACCCTCGGATCAGAAAAAATTTCATATACATGACAGTGTAGTTGAAATCCCCGATCGAGATTCGGTGACCGTTGAACTGAAACTGGTCCACCACGCGTGATATGAGAATTTGACTGGAACGAAAACCTAACTCCACCTAGATCCAAGGTTGGTGAGCTTAAGTTCGACCGCACAAAGAAAAGGGGCCACCAGAAGTCCTCCGTTGAGTTGAAACTGGCCCACTTTGGTTATAACCTAAGTATACCTTGACCTTAAGTATATTTCGGTGAGGTTTTAGGCTATATAAGGACCTTTAAACCCTCTCTCATTCAGCCATACGAATTTGAGAAAAACCCTAGGTATGAGAGAGAGAAAGTGTGAGAGTTGTGGGAGCATATCCCTGCCACCTGATCCTACCGCTCTGCAATCTTAACCACTCCATTCTAATCGTTTTCCCGGTGATTCCGACATCATTTCTAGGTAAGAAACCCTAACCCTAACCTGTTTTTATGGTTTTGGTAGTTGTAAGTTATGAAATAACTAACTTAATGCATGTTATAGGTTACCACATCGTCGTATACTAAAGCTTAGCGAATCTATCGAGTTTATTACGCTTCTACGGCGTAAGGTGCGGACTTCAGGTGTACAGGTTATGGTTTTCAATGCTTTCAATGTTAAATAATGATAGATTCATGATCTGTATGTTATTGCACATGTATAAAGTGCTGTTCGTTTCGCTTTTCGGTTATATGATAACTATGTTGAATATACTGTATTCCTAGTATTTGTAGAAAGTACCGTATACGTATAAATTTTGGAAATTTGTTTGCCATGATTATTTACTGTATGAACATATTATTTATGTGTATAATACTTACTTGGCAAAAGGGTTCACCCTAATACATGTTTTTGCTAATATACTTATGTATGTTGAAATAGTGTATTCTAAGTGTCTGTGAAAATGCTTGTAAGAGTAAGTTCTTAGATAATCATGCTTCAAGTAGGTGTTGAGATGGGATTCTGAACTACCTTAGAGATGTATATGATTTCTTCCATGTTGGTTGTTTAATTTAACCGCTTACTAAGAAATATATGTGTTTGTATTTCTTGTTTATATTATACTTTGTAACATGCTTTATGACATGTTTGTTAACATGCTTGAATTACTTTGTTTATTATGCTCTACTCTATATGCTTTTGGTTAAGGATTGATTATGATTGGGGCTATGATTATAGTCCAGACGATTGGTAATAGACTCGAGTATGTGGTTGAGATTCATTCGCCACGTAGGATGTGTTCGTCGAACCCGAGTTGTACTTCAGTTGACGATAGTGGCTGGCCACACGAAGTGCTTATGCGCTTCATATCGTTCAACTTGTTGTGCACTCGAGCTAGCCGAGCTCGTCAAGTAAACCAATTTTTCTAATGTATGTTCACCATTTTTGGACGTCACTGCTTGAACCTAGGGTACCGGACTTACCATTGTAACCCTGTAAACCTTGGTACCTCGATTCGCTAAGACTCATGAGTTGGGCATGGTGGTATGGGACATCGTGGTCGAGTTGTCGGCCTACGCTGGGGCCACGTGTCTCCCCGTAGTAATCAGTGAGCAACCCTGACTTGTGAACTGAATACGATTGTATGGGACACTATATTCGATCTGTCGGCCTACATTCATTGGTGACGAGCCCTTTGTAGTGACCTTAAGCATACTCCGAAGCTACAGAGAGGCGACTAGCCTTCCCATAGCAACAAGAGTATAAACTAGGCCTGTATTGATAAGGTGATGGGGGAGTGGTGTAACGATTCCGTGTAACAACCCTGACAGCCCTTGTAGCGACCTGAAAACACACGATCGTATGAGATTATCTAGGACTGACGACCCTAGAATGGATCACTGTTTGGGAATGATATAAGGAAGGTACCTTAGTTTCTCAATACTGCTAAATGAAAAGGACTAATAACAACTTAGTAATCATGCTCATCATCGCATTGCAAGTGCCTGGAAGATGTGGAGCACTGAGGGTGCCAGCATGCCGCAGACGTAAGATGGTGCCGCACGAGGGAGTATGTTGGTGAGGGCACGTATCATAATCGCATCTCATCCTTGCATTAATTATAGTACTTAGGAATGTTGTTTGTACTGCTTTATCATTACTGCTTGACTGATTTGATAACATGTTAACTTATGCTCTATTGTTCCACTGAGTTAGCTACTCACTCCCACGTTACGGGATGATGTTGTACACACCAACCAGTCCCCATCTTAAGTTTTAGATGATGGCGCTACTTGCAATGCGGAGCCGGACTTTTATGATGATGTGGCGTGTTTCTTCTATATGCAGCTATCAGGCAGGTCTATGAAGTCCATGTTCTGATCGACGGGGTTACAGGGAGGTTGATTAGACGCCATTGGACTTATTATTTTTCACTTTTGGAACACCCATGTATATTCATTTTGTTTAATTTTGGAGTATACATGTTTATATTTTACTTGGTAACATGTTCAACTCTAGAGACTTATAACAATATATATACATTATATATATATATATATCTATCATAGTCTTCCGCTTACAATTTAACTGTCTCTGGAGTTTGATATGCTATTTTGGTATAATCTCATTCATATTTCAATTCTCTCATCATAATCATCATTATCTGTGTTGCATAAGTGATGCGTTGTAACTCGAGAGCTGAGCTTTGCTCGACCCCCGATTTTCAGGGTGTTACAAGATGCTAACACCCTGAAAATCAGGGGTCGAGCAAAGCTTAGCTCCCGAGTTCCAAAGCATCACTTATGCAACACAGATAATGATGATTATGATGAGAGCATTGAAACATGAATGAGATTATACCAAAACAGCATATCAAACTCCAGAGACAGTTAAATTGCAAGCGAAAGACTGTGATAGATATATATAATGTACATATATTGTTATAAGTCTCCAGAGTTGAACATGTTACCAGGTAAAATATAAACATGTATACTCCAAAATTGAACAAAATGAATATACATGGGTGTTCCAAAAGTGAAAAATAATAAGTCCAATGGCGTCTAATCAACCTTCCTGTAACCCCGTCGATCAGAACATGGTCTTCATAGACCTGCCCGATAGCTGCATATAGAAGAAACACGCCACATCATCATAAAAGTCAGGCTCTGCTTTGCAAGTAGCGCCATCATCTAAAACTTAAGACGGGGACTGGTTGGTGTGTACAACATCGTCCCATAACGTGGGAGTGAGTAGCTAACTCAGTGGAACAATAGAGCATAAGTTAACATGTTATCAAATCAGTCAAGCAGTAATGATAAAGCAGTACAAACAACATTCCTAAGTACTATAATTAATGCAAGGATGGGATGCGATTATGATGCGTGCCCTCACCAACATACTCCCTCGTGTGACACCATTTTACGTCCGCGGCATGCTGGCACCCTCAGTGCTCCACATCTTCCAGGCACTTGCAATGCGATGATGAGCATGATTAACGAGTTGTTATTAGTCCTTTTCATTCAGTAGTCTTGGGAAACTAAGGTACCTTCCTTATATCATTTCCAAACAGTGATCCATTTTAGGGTCGTCAGTCCTAGATAATCTCATACGATCGGGTGTTTCCAACTCGCTGCAAGGGCTGCCAGGGCTGTTACACGGAATCAATACACCACTCCCCCATCACCTTATCAATACAGGCCTAGTTTATATTCTTGTTGCTACGGGAAGGCTAGTCGCCTCTCTGTAGCTTCAGAGTATGCTCGAGGACACTACAAAGGGCTCGTCACCAATCAGTGTAGGCCGACAGCTCGAATACAGTGTCCTATACCACTGTATTTGGCTCACGAGTCAGGATTGCTCACTGGTCACTACGGGAAGGCATGTGGCCCCAGCGTAGGCCGACAGCTCGACCATGGTGTCCCATTCCACCATGCCCGGCTCATAAGTCTTAGCGGATCGAGGTACCAAGGTTTACGGGGTTACACTGGTAAGTCTGGTACCCTAGGTTTAAGTAGTGGCGTCCAAACATGGTGAACATACATTAGACAAATCGGTTTACTTAACGAGCTCGGCTAGCTCGAGTGCACAACATGTTGAACGATATGAAGCGCATAAGCACTTCGTGTGGCCAGCCACTATTGTCAACCGAAGTACAACTCGGGTTCGACGAACACATCCTACGTGGCAAATGAATCTCAACCACGTACTCGAGTCTATTACCGATCGTCTGGACTATAATCATAGCCCCAATCACAATCAATTCTTAACTAGAAGCATATAGAGTAGAACATAATAAACAAAGTAATTCAAGCATGTTAACAAACATGTCATAAAGCATGTTACAAAGTACAATATAAACAAGAAATACAAACTCATATATTTCTTAGTAAGTGGTTAAATTAAACAACCAACATGGAGGAAATCATATACATCTCTAAGGTTGTTGAGAATCCCATCTCAATACCTACCTGAAGCATGATTATCTAAGCACTTACTCTTACAAGCATTTTCACAAACACTTAGAATACACTATTTCAATATACATAGTATATATTAGCAAAAACATGTATTAAGGCAAACCCTTTCGCCAAGTATTATACACATATATAATATGTTCATACAATAAATAATCATGGCAAACACATTTCCAAAATTTATACGTATACGGTACTTTCTACAAATACTAGGAATATGTTCACTCCCCAAGTATAGGGTTGTGATGTAGTAATAAACTCGGTAAGATCGAGGTCGAATCCCACGAGAACTGGTTGTCACAACTCAAATCTAAGACTCTCCTTAACTAATCCAACAAATAATGATATGAACTACTAAGCACAATTCTAAAAAAAATAAAACAATTAAGAACAGGGAAGAAAATTCAATCAGAGAGAGAGCACTAGGACTTTCGAATCCACCCCTAATTATCCTAACCCTTGTTTTGTCTGTTGATTCACCTTGACCTTGATTGATACCACTTAAATAGAGAAAGCACAATCTGTGTCCTAAATCGGGCATACAGACTGTCTAATTCCTTTAAGCAATGCCATGAACAATACATCCCATGTCCTTGGTCGGGCACATGGTATGCAAAATTCATTAAAGCACCCTGTTCCTTCCTCTATAGGAAACTGTTCTTGATCAGACCCAAGCACCTGTAATAAGCATCCAAACAACATCCATCTATACTTTGGTCAAGTTCATAGATGGAGAAGTATGGAATTTAAACCCATAAAGCCCACTCGAGAGAAAGAAACAAATTAATTAAAATTCAAAGTAAATCAACCAATACAAGAGCTGATAAAATTAGGGCTTCATCTCAGCCCTAGCTGAGAGAGATTAGTGACCCATGAAATCCATAAAAAATATTAAATAAAATTCATAAATCAAAACACCAAACCGAACAATCTCTCTCTCTTCTTCCTTCTCTTTTCTTCTCTTTCTCCTCTCCCTGGCTCTGGATCTCCAATTCTCTAGATCTGAATGCCTCTCCCACGTCCAAAACTTCCCTTTTATAGTCTGCTTTGATGGTGGAATCGGTGGCGAGTCGTGAGACGGACTCAAGTGCAATTTTTCGCAGCCGTGATCGGTGGGCCCCACAGAGGTGTTTTCTGGAAAATCCACCCCGTCCATTGGATTCAGGACAAAATTTCAGTCAAAAATGAGTGGTTTTGAAGGTCCATTGGCGTGGCCCACAGAAGAAATCTCGAAAAGATCAGTTTTGAACGTCGCCGAGAAGCGGCACATTTTGTGGCCTGCATGCCGCGCACGTGTGTACGCATGGGAGTGGAAAATCAACATGGGTTTGTAGTGCTCGCGGCCCTCTACAAGATGGACGGCTCGGATTAGACGTACAAGTGACGGGTGGGGCCCACAGTCTTTCGAAAAAACGGCCAGCGCCGTGCGTTACGCGGGCGAACGACGCGGACCTCCTTCCGCTGCGGAAATGGTGGGGTTCACTGTAATGTTTTCTTGAGAAATCCACTCCGTCCATTGCATGGAGGACGAAAATCTGGTCGGGAGTACACATTTTTGTTTGATTTAGGTGTGGTCCACCAGAGATTTGAACTTACCGTCCATTGCATGTTCGAACGGCTGGGATCTGACATCTGCTTTCATTTCGATTTTTGCCACCTAGGCGTGGGCAACAGCCGCCCCAGGAAGTGGATGGACGGCTTGGATTTGTGTTCTGGAAGGTAGGTGGGCCCTACAACTGAGGACAGCGGCCGGTCGGCGTTACCGCTGGAGAGAAGTCGGGCGAGCGCGGGTCAGCGCTTTCGCTGACCGAGGCAGTGGTGTGGTGCACGGCCGGCGCTCGGTGTACTCGGTGTACACTCCCCATACACAAGGCCCACCGAGATGTTTACGAAGGATCTGTTCCGTCCATCCTCTTTCTCATGTGATTTCCACCATCAAGACCAAATTCGAGGCAGTTCCAAATATCAGGTGGGCCTGAAATCAGCGGTTCATGGGCTGATTTGTCAGTTGGAGCACTTTCCGAGATCAAAAATAGCTGAAATTTAATATGTACGGTTAAATTATGGCCCCCATCATATGTGTAAAGTTTCGAGTTGATCGGATGGCGGAAAACGTGTGATCTTGCATTCTGGACCCTTTTCGGGCCCCTTTGTCGTGCTTTCCTCAGATCCCAGGCGTGTAAAATCTTCATTATTTGTTTTTTGGAGTTCATCCCGTGTTCTGATAATTTTGGAGCGCCAAAACCATGTCTTTAACATCAATTTTCAATTCACACTCCTGATTTCATCCTGTAATAAAAACACGAGAAAAATCTGGCATTAAACACTATCATGTATGTAAAATTTGGCAATTGCTGGGGTTTGATATGCAATATTCGACCCTGATCACAACCCCCAACCAGCATTTTGCTAGTCCCGAGCAAAACATGCGAAAAATAAATTCAGAAATAAAAGATAATTCCTGTAAACTCAAGTGACTCTTGTGAACAGATAGCTGAGATGTGAAAATTCTAAGATTCATGATTGGTGTGTGAAATTTTTCTCTTGGAATCAAGCTTACAGTAGATTCCATGATCAATTACAAAATATTACTCCATCAATTAGAACATTCCTAAACATTGAGTTCCATGAATGTAAAGTGTAATCTCGGCTTACAATTATTAAGAGATCCAATTGTCAATTTCATGATATCATTGGTAATTCGTAACAATCAATCCTGAAACCAACACTTATCGATATAGATTAACTTTTCATCTTTACCAGCCTTTGAATTCCTTTATGAGCAGAAACACAAATGAGGGG
This sequence comes from Magnolia changhungtana, assembly GCA_030180095.1. Lineage (NCBI taxonomy): Eukaryota > Viridiplantae > Streptophyta > Magnoliopsida > Magnoliales > Magnoliaceae > Magnolia > Magnolia changhungtana. The sequence continues at coordinate 782,640 of JASAUF010000140.1, read as the reverse complement.
AATCAAATTTCTCACCTATAGGGAGCAAACCTATAGCGAAAAACTTGTCACCTAATTTAATTTAATTTTTTTTTTTTTTTTTTTTCATATGTCGACTATGGAGAATCAAATCTACACCTATAGGGAGCAAACCTATGGTGAAGATTTAGCCTTTTAATTCTTCTTTTTACCGAGTTAATCATTCAGTTATCAAATCAACACTTAATGTGTAAGCGAGATGTGATATGTGGAATCATGGCTCAATCAATGTTTACAACTTCTAATCATGGATTAACAAATCAAAATTGACTGTGAAATCAAGCAGGTGGCCAGATCCAAGAGTCATAAGTTACCCACATCACATATCTTATAATGTTAAAACCACAACTATCATTCAAAATCACTTAGAATTTAATAGAATTCCAGAAAAAAGTTTTAAAATTTTCACAAATTTTGCTCAAGGCCAAGAAAATACTGATTAGGTAACCTAATCTCCCACCCCCAACCTAAAATCTACATTGTCCTCAATGTAAAAGAAATAAGCATACAATGCATATAGGACAACGAAAATAAAAGAGGAATGAGGGAAAGATAGTACCTGGGCGACGAATCACGAGGCGTTCTCAAGAATATCAACATAAAAGCGAGTTAGCACAAGAGAGATATCAACAAAAACAAAATAAAAATAAAAAGAAAATCCTACCTATACCACTTTCGCAGGTGCTCTCGATTGCATTTAGCGTATGCAACAAGCCTTTAAACCCCTAGGTTACCCCTAGTGGACGAGTTGTAGTCTCGTGAGGGTTTGCAGTAATGTTACCCACAAACATTGAAGTAACTAACTAGAAGAAAAAAATAATAATAAAACAAAAGACAGGGTTGCCTCCCAGGAGCGCTAAGTTTACTGTCTATCCTAAAACAACAGAAAGGAAACTACCCTAGTCCTAAGAAAGCAGGGAAAAACTACTCAGTTATGCCGCAAGGTTCCTCTTCCGGCCAGTATCTTGATAAGTTTCTCAGTAGATTTCTCAACAGGATCATCCAAAAGCCATTTTTGCAATAGGCTTGGATGCCCTGGAGCTTGACATTCCAGATAAACTTACGTACCTCATTAAAAATTTGTCGTTGATTCGCATGAGGTATCCAGAGTATATACGATTCACCTGCGACAGAAGAAGTTTCGATGTTAGTATCCCATGGTGAATCAGAGACTACACATAGATGAAAGTCAGAAAAATTCTCATAAAGTGACGTAGTCTCAACACATTCCGAAGTAGCAGACTTCGGTTCAATTTTTAGCTCCTCCTCCCTTAATGGTAAATATTCAGGATTTGTGGAAGAAGGGGCTTCAGAGTAAGGGTCCTCTCGGTCAGTGATGACTACCGAGATATTGTTTTGCAAGGCATTCACTATGTCTCTTATCATGGGATCGTTTGAATCTGCAAAGTGTGCCAAGCAATCATCCAAAGAGTTGGGACATTCAGCTGAGAGTGATTCATTTTCCACATTAGAGCCTGTGATGATCTGCCCGAGGAATCCATCGTTTTTGAAGGTAAACGGAGGTGTACTCTCTTGCTCCATCCCTGCACAGACAGATTGAGGATCAATATACGTAGCATCGATGTGTGGACTCTGTTCATCGATACTACTCAGAAGAGGCGATGAATCATCATTATTCAACAGTTCAGATGGTGGCCTCAACCGGGTGGTTTCAAATTCAAGAGTCATATCGAGTAGCTCGTCCATCTCCCGAATCATATCATCATGTAATTCAGAGTAGTGGTCCAAATACGTTTCACAAGAGTTAGAAGGGTCGGTTGTAAGGGGCCCGTCCTCTACCTTAAAATCAGACATGTTAGGTGAGGGAAGTGGCTCATTATAACCGACCACTTCGTGTACGTCTTGATCATTGACTTGGACCAAACTTGAGATTGATTCCAAGGGAATTGGGGCTGAACATCCATGATCATCATCCCAATACGCATCATTGTCTAATTCTGTGCAGTGCACACTTGGGATGGGATCGCTTTCCTCACATTTTAAATTTGGTGGAGGTTCGAATAAACTAACCTCTACCTCATCATTGAGATCCTGTGTGTCATGTAAGGAAAGTGTGTCATCATCACTGTATTTGAAAGACACCCAAGTATCTCCATCATTCTTTTGAACAGTCATTGAGATCGACTCATCGAGGAATTGAACCGTATGCTCATGAATGGAATCCAACTCCTCATTCCAAATTCCAGATTTCGTTAAAAGCGAGTGAGGATCACTTTCCTCGCATTGTATTTCTGGATTGGATTGTAGTTGGGATGAGCGAGCTTCCTCTATCCTTTCAATGCGCGAATTGAGTGCTTCTAATGATTTTATCAATTTCGCAACATGCTGGTTGAATTGTTCTGGATCAACACATGAATCCTCTTGGATCGTTTCTAGTTGGATCTCAAAGGTATGGGATCCAAGAGAATAATTATTACAATATGTTGTTGGTTCATATTCCCAGTTTTGATGATTCCACTGGTTATAGTCGTACCGATCATACATGGGAGAATATGATGGTTGATAATAATCCTCATTCCCATAATTACGATCGTATACGGCCCTACTAACCGATGGAACATAACGTTCTAGTCGGTTCTCAAGGTCTGTTCTCGATGGAGAGAAATCTTGAGGTATACGTTGAATTCCACAACCTTCAGGCATTTCCCAATAAAACCTATCCAACTCAGCATATGCATCTACCCACGATTCCATAGTAGAACCTTACTCTGAGTCTAATCCTAGAAGAAAGCAAAATCCTACAGCAATGTGGAAAGTAAAGGAGAAGTGAGAAAGATGTTACCAGAGTAGAAGTTCCTATGTTAAAAACCTGCACAACAACACAAAACAAGTTAGTATCTAGAATAGTACATCTAAGGTTAGAAAATTTCTAAAAACCCTAATTCTAAAAATAAAAATAAATAAAAATAAAAATAAAAATAAAAAGAAATTAGGAAGATATCACCAAATTAGAAGTTTCTATCTCAGAATCCTACAAAACAAGAAATATGTTAGTTTCTAAAAATAAAATAAAAACTTTAACCTAAAGTTAGTAAAATCCTAAGACTATGAATTATGATAAGAGAGAATCTTAAATCCAATTTGGATCGAAACAGTCCCCGGCAACGGCGCCAAAAACTTGTTCACTCCCCAATTATAGGGTTGTGATGTAGTAATAAACTCGGTAAGATCGAGGTCGAATCCCACGAGAACTGGTTATCACAACTCAAATCTAAGACTCTCCTTAACTAATCCAACAAATAATGATATGAACTACTAAGCACAATTCTAAAAAAAATAAAACAATTAAGAACAGGGAAGAAAATTCAATCAGAGAGAGAGCACTAGGACTTTCGATTCCACCCCTAATTATCCTAACCCTTGTTTTGTCTGTTGATTCACCTTGACCTTGATTGATACCACTTAAATAGAGAAAGCACAATCTGTGTCCTAAATCGGGCATACAGACTGTCTAATTCCTTTAAGCAATGCCATGAACAATACATCCCATGTCCTTGGTCGGGCACATGGTATGCAAAATTCATTAAAGCACCCTGTTCCTTCCTCTATAGGAAACCTGTTCTTGATCAGACCCAAGCACCTGTAATAAGCATCCAAACAACATCCATCTATACTTTGGTCAAGTTCATAGATGGAGAAGTATGGAATTTAAACCCATAAAGCCCACTCAGAGAAAGAAACAAATTAAATAAAATTCAAAGTAAATCAACCAATACAAGAGCTGATCAAATTAGGGGCTTCATCTCAGCCCTAGCTGAGAGATTAGTGACCCATGAAATCCATAAAAAATATTAAATAAAATTCATAAATCAAAACACCAAACCGAACAATCTCTCTCTCTTCTTCCTTCTCTTTTCTTCTCTTTCTCCTCTCCCTGGCTCTGGATCTCCAATTCTCTAGATCTGAATGCCTCTCCCACGTCCAAAACTTCCCTTTTATAGCTGCTGGATGGCTGGAATCGGTGGCAGAGTCGTAGACGGACTCGAAGTGCAATTTTTCGCAGCCGTGATCGGTGGGCCCCACAGAGGTGTTTTCTGGAAAATCCACCCCATCCATTGGATTCAGGATGAAATTTCAGTCAAAAATGAGTGGTTTTGAAGGTCCATTGGCGTGGCCCACAGAAGAAATCTCGAAAAGATCAGTTTTGAACGTCGCCGAGCAGCCTGTTTGTGGCCTCTGTACCGCGCACGTGTGTACGCATGGGAGTGGAAAATCAACATGGGTTTGTAGTGCTCGCGGCCCTCTACAAGATGGACGGCTCGGATTAGACGTACAAGTGACGGGTGGGGCCCACAGTCTTCCGAAAAAATGGCCAGCGCCGTGCGTTACGCGGGCGAACGACGCGGACCTCCTTCCGCTGCGGAAATGGTGGGGTCCACTGTAATGTTTTCTTGAGAAATCCACTCCGTCCATTGCATGGAGGACGAAAATCCGGTCGGGAGTACACATTTTTGTTTGATTTAGGTGTGGTCCACCAGAGATTTGAACTTACCGTCCATTGCATGTTCGAACGGCTGGGATCTGACATCTGCTTTCATTTCGATTTTTGCCACCTAGGCGTGGGCAACAGCCGCCCCAGGAAGTGGATGGACGGCTTGGATTTGTGTTCTGGAAGGTAGGTGGGCCCCATGGCAACCGAGACACGGCCGGTCGGCGTTACTGGCCGGAGAGAGAAGTCGGGCGAGCGCGGGTCAGCGCTTTCGCTGACCGAGGCAGTGGTGTGGTGCACGGCCGGCGCTCGGTGTACTCGGTGTACACTCCCCATACACAAGGCCCACCGAGATGTTTACGAAGGATCTGTTCCGTCCATCCTCTTTCTCATGTGATTTCCACCATCAAGACCAAATTCGAGGCAGTTCCAAATATCAGGTGGGCCTGAAATCAGCGGTTCATGGGCTGATTTGTCAGTTGGAGCACTTTCCGAGATCAAAAATAGCTGAAATTTAATATGTACGGTTAAATTATGGCCCCCATCATATGTGTAAAGTTTCGAGTTGATCGGATGGCGGAAAACGTGTGATCTTGCATTTTGGACCCTTTTCGGGCCCCTTTGTCGTGCTTTCCTCAGATCCCAGGCGTGTAAAATCTTCATTATTTGTTTTCTGGAGTTCATCCCGTGTTCTGATAATTTTGGAGCGCCAAAACCATGTCTTTAACATCAATTTTCAATTCACACTCCTGATTTCATCCTGTAATAAAAACACGAGAAAAATCTGGCATTAAACACTATCATGTATGTAAAATTTGGCAATTGCTGGGGTTTGATATGCAATATTCGACCCTGATCAGAATACAGTATATTCAACATAGTTATCGTATAACCAAAAAGCGAAACGGACAATACTTTGTACATGTGCAATAACATACAGATCATGAATCTATCATTATCTGACATTGAAAGCATTGAAAACCATAACCTATACACCTAAAGTCCGCACCTTACGCTGTAGAAGCGTAATAAACTCGATAGATTCGCTCTGCTTTAGTATACGACGATGTGGCAACCTATAACATGCCTTAAGTTACTTATTTCATAACTTACAACTATCAAAACCCTAAAATAGGTTAGGGTTAGGGTTTCTTACTTAGAAACAATGTTGGAATCGCTGGGAAAATGATTAGAATGGAGTGGTTAAGCTTGTAGAGCGGCAGGATCAGGTGGTAGGGAGATGCTCCCACAACTCTCACACTTTCTCTCTCTCACACCTAGGGTTTTTCTCAAATTCGTATGGCTGAATGAGAGAGGGTTTAAAGGTCCTTATATAGCCTAAAACCTCACCGAAATAGACTTAAGGTCAAGGTATACTTAGGTTATAACCAAAGTGGGCCAGTTTCAGTTCAACGGAGGACTTCTGGCGGCCCCTTTTCTGTGTGCGGTTGGACTTAAGCTCACCAACCTTGGATCTAGGTGGAGTTAGGTTTTTGTTCCAGTCAGATTCTCAGATCACGCGTGGCGGACTAGTTTCAGTTCAATGGTCACCGAATCTCGTCGGGGATTTCAAGTACACTGCCATGTATATGAAATTTTTTTTGATCCGAGGGTGTATTTGGGTCAGATTTCGATGGTCAGATTGCTTATAATTGGCCCGCAAACGCCAAGTCTCAGATTACTTAAATGTTATTATATTTCTAAAGAAAACTAGGTTTTCTCACACTCTTCATTCTGGGCTCAAGCGAATAGCACCAGGACAGTATCTGGATTTGATTTCCGAGATGGTTGTCAAGCCCAGCAAGGCGCTCCTAATTCTATAACTTCGTATTAATCGGACTTTCGTTGTGCAGTCCAGATCTGATACGAAGTTTCAATGTGCTCCTGAGAGCAGTCGGGTAATGAATTTGATCCTAAATTTTAGGGTAATGTAGCGTCGCTGATTTTACAAGTTTTGGGTCTTGTAGATTGAATTTAAAGTGATTAGTGCGAATTTCGTAGCTAATCTAGTTTAGGACTTAGTTAATTTTGTCTAATTTCTAAAGGATTTAGTCCTGTAAGATTTCTGTATGAGATGTCACTCATGTCTTTGTACGGATTTCTAAAGTATTGTTCTTTATCACCTAATCTTTATGATTCATGCCTAATATGAACGTACTTAGAAGCATTTAAAGAACACGGTGGTGAAAGGTGAAATGGGAGCTTGTGAATGAAATGGGTTCAAAAGCGATTTTAGACTTTGGGATTGAGTTCTGATAAGTTAATAAGGTATTAGGAGCGACCCATTGCCTAAGGACGTCTAATTCCAGGTTGACAAAAATCCGGGATGTTACAGATTTGATGAAGTATCTAGTTTGTCAATTAAAAGAACATCATTATCTGAACTTAGGGCAAGTGTATTCAAGTGATCATCAATTACTACATTGATGAACTCTTGAATAACACCGGTCCTTTTGTTCAACACTCTATATGCACGACCGTTTAAAGAATACCCTAAAAAGATACCTTCATCACATTTAGTGTCAAACTTCCCCAGATATTCACGGTCATATAAAATATAGCACTTGCTGCCAAAAACTTGAAAGTATTTGACAGTGGGCTTTTTATTAAACCACATTTCATAGGTAGTTTTATTATTAGATTTACAAATATAAACTCGATTGATAATATAACATGTAATATTTATGGCTTTAACCTAAAGGTTTCTAGGGAGCATCATACTATTCAACATTACATTTCCCATTTCTTGAAGCACTTTATTTTTCCTCTCTACAATTCCATTTTGTTATGATGTTTTGGACGCAGAGAATTCATGCGATATTCCCTGATCGCTACAGAAATTCTCAAAACTACTATTCTCAAACTCAGATCCATAATCATTAGGGATCTTACAAACTTGAGAACTTTTTTCAGTTTGGATCAGTTTGAGAATCCTTTTTACTTCGTCAAGGGTTTCAGATTTATCCCTCAAGAAGGCTACCCATGTGAATCTGGTAAAATCATCCATAATTACTAGTATGTATTTTTTGTCACCTCGACTCTCCGTCCTGGTAGGTCCTATAAGATCCATGTGGAGTAGCTTGAGTGGTCTTGATGTGGCATTGGAGTTCACCTTTTTGTGAGAACTCCTAGTTTGTTTGCCAATCTGGCATTCACCACATATTTTGTCTACTTTTTGAAGTATAAGTAGACCTCTTATTAGTTCTCCTTTGCTCAATCTGTATAAATTACAGTAGTGTACATGTCCAAGGCGTTTATGCCATAATTTTGTCTCATCGATATGGACCATGTATCACGATTGATTAGATGAGCTACCATCGCTTACAACATAGCTGTATTCAGAAGTCCTACGACCAGTTAATATTACTGAACCCTTTTTGTTTAAAAATTTCCCAACTTCGATTAGAAAAGTCTACGCTGTGATTGTTATCGCATATTTAAGATATGCTTAACAGGTTGTGTTTTAGCCCCTTAATATATAAAACATTCTTAAATAAGGGAAGGTTATAGAGTTGAATCGTACCTTGGCCAATAATCTTGCAGTTGCTACCATCATCAAATGTGACTGACCCATCAGTCGTATCTTTAAAGTCGGTGAATAAAGCCTTATCACTTGTCATATGCCTGGAGCACCCACTATCTAGGTACCATTTTGTATGGCTTGTTGCTTTGAATGCAGTGTGCGCAACCAAGCAGGTAACCTTAGGAACCCATTTCATAACTGTTTTGGGTTTAGGAGTATAGTTGGTCTTCTTATGTTTATAGATGTTGTAGGATTGACCCACTGAGTTAGATTTTAAGAGCTCCTTAAGTAGATAGACTATTTTCTCAGCTAAAGGGTTTCGGTTTTGATTTTTGTAATTGGTATGATTACCTTTAGGTTTGAAAGATTGAAAAGTTTTAACATATTTAGAAAACTTTTGACTTGAACTCTTCTCTTTTAAGTTAGAGGATTCTCCTTTCACAAACTTGGGAGGAATATTCTTCTGTTTAGGAGGAATATTTTTATTGTAGTCCAAACCAAATCGGTCACCACATTTTCTTGATCCAGTTAAAAGTTTTTCTAATTTCGTATCACCTTGGGCATTTTCAAGTTTAAGTTTATCATTTTGGGGATCACCTTAGGCATCACCTTGTGCATACCTCCATGTATCCTTTAAACTTAAAAGGGAAGTGACTTCAAGTTTAAGTTTATCATTTTCAGATTTCAGATTTTCAATAAGGGTGGTTTTGAAGTCTAGATCACATTTACATTTTTCAAAACAATCTGAACTATGAGATTTTTCTAAAATAAGAGACTCAAATCTTTCTCTAAGCCCTGAAAACCTTTCTTTTTGAAGCTTCAGTTTCACCACAATCTTACAACTTTCCTTGTATAGGGCATTATAAGCATCTTGAAGATCTTCTTCATTATCATGATCATTATTCAGATTTTCTTCACTGGTTGAATCATCATGATTTGAAAAAGTGAACTCAGCTAGAGTCATAAGGGCTTTGACTTCATTGCCTGACTCAGTTTCAGAATCTTCTGATTCAGAAGAGGCTTTAGTACCAGAAGATTCATCCCAAGTAGCCAACATTCCTATCTTTTTAGGTTTGTCCTTTTTAGGACATTTGTTTGCTAGATGCCCATATTCTTGGCAGTTGTAATGTTCACTATCTTTTAAAGATTTCCAAGATTTAGATCTAGATTTAGATATCTTCTTATCATCTGATTTTTGAAAGTCAACCCTCCTTTTACTTTTGAAACTCTTATAAAACTTTTTCGCTAAGAGAGCCATATCATCTTCAGAATTTTTAAAATCAGAATTTTCTTGAGAAATACATTTGGAAGACTTAAGGGCTATAGATTTACCTTTAGAAGCTTTAAAGTAACTCATAGGTTTGTAAAGACCTAACTAATTCTTCTACCCTCATATTGTCCATATCATGAAGTTCCTGGATCGCAGTCACCTTTGAGTTATACCGTTCAGGTAATGAGCATAGTATCTTTACACACACTTTTTGGGATTTTATCGCTAAGACCCCACATAAAGTTTACAATGTCATTTAGTCTTGTATAAAAGTCCATGAACATTTCATTTTCCTCCATATGTATTTCCTCAAATTTAGTTGTGAGGATTTGGACTTTAGACTTTATGACAATATGTACCCTCATGTGTCATTTCTAAAATATCCCAAGCTTGTTTTGTCATATCACAGGATATAATTCTTTTGAACTCATCTGGTGATAGTGCGAAAGTGATTGCATTTAGTGCTTTTGCATTGGCACTACTCTCACTTTTCTGAAGTGTGGTCCAAGAAAAATAGGGTGATATTCTCATTGATTTTGATCTATCGATGCCAGTCACTTCAGTGGTAGGAGGGATCCATTCAGTCACCGTGACTTGTCACACACTCTCATCCATTGATTTGAGGAAAATCCTCATTTTAGTTTTTCAATAGGCATAGTTGGAGCCATCAAATGGTGGAGGCCTAATGACTGAAAGACTATCAAAATTTGACATTTTATCAATAGCTTAGATTGATTAGCTCAGGAAATAAATCCCAATAATAATAATGAAAACAAGCTATTAGGCTTTGATACCACTTGAAAAGGCCTAGCTATATGTCCATTGGGGGGGGGGGGGGTGAATAGGACTTTACCAAATTAAAACTTTAACAACGGAATTTAAAAGAATAAGATAACCTTGAAAGATAGAACTTTAAACAAATCACAGTACTGAAATGTAAAGCACTAAAATAGGGAGGTTGATAACAATGTTGTTCTAAGGACAATCTTGCACCATAAAAACCAAGGGTTTATGGCAGGACAACCTTACTAGAACAATTTGAATATCAAAACTCAAACTGAAAAGAAATAAAGGAAATAGTAAGAAATTAAATTCTAGGCTATTACAACATTCCCACAATGCTTGAAATGTAAATATTACAATATTCACATCCACACATACATTCCACAGCTTTGAATGATAAAAGATAGAAATTAAATAAACATTCAAACCACAAAACACAAAGAATTATAGTGGTTCACCTGTGTGTACACCAACTGTTAAACAACAGCCACACAGGTTGCTACTCCACTCCAAATATCCTCACTATGAAAATAGATTTCATAGGTTCACCTAAAACCTTCACAATTGTGTCTTTCAAATGGGCTTACACAATTCAAAAACCCCACTTCTGAGTTTTCTGGCTCTCCACAGATAACCACAAGATTAAGATTTTTTTGGCTTAACCTTAAATAAAAACCGAAAGCATAAAAGATTTAAATAAATGTAAAATAGCTAGATTTCTCCTTTTGTAGCAGCCCGGAAGAACCAATTGGAGTAGAAGTTCGAATATAGATGTTCAAATGTCCAATACTCACATTGATATGGTTCTAAGTTCTAATTGATTTTAAATTAAACCAAATGGCTAGCTCTATTTGATTTTGATTCTAATAAGAAGGAATACAGTGATTCCTCTTTTCAATTAAATAAATAAAGCTAACAAAAGAGAATATGAAATATGTATAGCGTAGCTTAAATTAACACAAACTTATCTTAGAGTGATGCCTTGATTTTACATGAATTGGATTCTTGAAAAACTCTAAAATTCGTGTTCTATTTATAGTTGTAGAAATCGCATCTTCGATTGGTCGTGTGGCCACCACGACTGGTCGTAAGTCAAACTTCATTTTGAAATTTTAAGCACGATCATATAAAGTCATTATACGACTGGTCTTAGGGTATCCACGACTGGTCATGAGGCCTCCACGACTGGTCGTGACCATCCCACGACTGGTCATGAGAAACTAAGAATGATTGCTAGAGTTTGAGTCGTAGCTGCAGGACTAATCATGAATAAGTTGACATTATTTCCATGACTGGTCGAGCAAACTTCAGGACTGGTCGAAGCTCAACCAAAAAATTCTTAAATTTTGCAACAACTTAGGATTGGTCTTGGAATTTTTTGGACTGGTCGAGCCAGTTCTCGGACTAGTCGAGTAGAGTTTAGGACTGGTCTTAGAACAACCAAACACTTATAAAAATATTCTATATGAATTATGTATTCAAAATGACCTACCCTAAGGTCAAACTAAGGTCATGCAAACCTTAAATGTGAAGCATGGACATTGAGTCTTCACTTTTTATAAAGATGGTTGACCTTTGAAGATTGTGAAGCTTGAGATCTCTGATGTAGCTTGAACTTGGGATCTTCTTAAGTTTAGACATCATCTTGTACTCTAGTCTTGAGTTGTACTTGAGACTTGAACAAGAACATGCCTTTAGATGTGGCTCTTGTGAAACTTGCAGAAGTAGCCAAGGAACTTGAACTTGAATTTCTTGAAGTAGATCTTCTATTCTTAGCTTGTAGTATTGATGCAGTGACTTGAACATATAAACCAACATGCTACTCAAGACATGGATTATGTTTTTGGCACCACACATAGATTGTGTTTTTGGCACCACAAAATTTGACAGCCAAAGGGGTAAATAACAATTGCACTTACAAGGTTCCCATTGTTAGGCTAAGTGTTGTATTAGCACGGGTGTTGGCCAACCGGTGTAAATTGGCCCTGTTGTTAAACGGAATAAACTGAACTTGTTATTATGGAGTATAACGTATGTTGATTGATTCATTCATTTTTCTTTGAATTTACACTAAAAAAAATCTTGTTTATTAATCTCCTCATCTGTTACTTTACCTAAATAGATATTGTATCTTTTAGTGCATTTTATTCAAATTATATGAGGTTATTTTTGAAACCTGTGTTGAGATTACTCACTAGGCTTCGCAGCTTACCCTGTTAGGATTTTAAAATTTCAGGATAGAGATCTCATGGAGGAACTTAAAGAGAATTGCCTTTATATTTAGATTTATTTTTCAGTTCTTTAATATTTTCTAAATAAGTTGTAATGAACATTAAGTATAGTATGATAGCATGACGATGACATGTGTTTGATGATAATATTGAATAGTCGGAACATGGACATTTTATTCTTCTTTAAATAAATGTTTGATTGTTCAATTTTTAGATTTTTATATTTTATGAATGAGATCATTTTATTAATATATGTGTGGATTATGAAATGTAAACATACAAAACATAAGTCATACCTTCGGATACGGAATCGGGGTCGAATATACCCAAGTACCGGATTTCGGGGCGTGACAGTGTGGCACACTTGTGTGAAATGGAATGTGCGGCGCCATGCGCACATGATACACAAATGACTGTTTACAACGTATCTCACTAATAGAGTGTCGCAAGGATGCATGAGTGGTACCTTTACGACTGCGGTGACAGGGTGGTTGATATGGTGAGGGTTTCGAGGTCTTGGGGTTCCTGTCAATAGGGTGTGCACTTTGCACAGCTAGTCCAAGTCTAGTCAAGGGCGTCAATCATCATACACATAGGCATAGAAAATGTATGGAATAGACGGGGTCTTACACCGTACTAGGAATAGTTGTTGTGTGGACAATAGTAAAGGAAAAACAAATCAATTTATATAGATAGTTTAATGCTAGAAAAAAAATCAATGGACTACATAACTTTTTCATGGCTTTCTATGTTTTTAGTTTTCTATAGTGGTTTTCCTTATCCTCATTTTGGATTTTACTATTCAATTTCCTTAATCTCATCATTAAGAAAATTTCCACTATTTTTTTTTTTTTATTCCTTGAACATATTAAACTCGGAAAAAGCTAACCAATAATTTCAACAAAAATTTTAAAATATATTGAATTCGTTGCATTAAAAGGTAAGATGCATGATAAAAATGACTGATAACCCTATATATGACTCTTTGATCCATGAGTATTTTTTGACAAAAAATAAAATAAAATTTACAAATAAATTTTTGTATTGTATTTTTTCTATATTGATGGTGATTATATACATTGAAGGGTGAACAATATACATTGAATATGGACATTGGCAAAAATGAAATTATGGGATTTTGGGGCCCTTGATGGATAATCAGCTAGATGGTGATTGCTGTAGTTGATTAATACTCACCCTTAAGTTGACATGTAAATGTTGCGGACACCCAACTTGTGAATAAGATGATGAAATTAGGAAGCATCAAGGGGCTTGGTAAAGATATCAACAGGTTGTTGATTTGTTTAAATATGAACAATATAAACGAGTCCTGATTGAATATTTTCTCGAATGTGTGGCAATTAATTTCAATATATTATTTGCGTTCATGGAACACGGGATTGATAGCGTTGTGTAGAGAAGCTTCGTTATCATAAAAGAGTAAAACGGGTTTTGGATGTGGAATTTATAGATCACAAAAGAGATAAGAAAGCCAAGTTATCTCACAACATGCAGTAGTCATGGAAATGTATTTAGCTTCAACAGATGAGCGAGAGACTGTGGACTATTTCTTGGACTTCCATAAAATGGGAGGTGCCCCCGACATGATGCAGTAACCTAGAGATGAGTTTCTAGGAAACTAGCCCAATCAAAATAAAAGAAATTCCTTGAGTTAAAGAGAACTAGAAGAAGAGAGTAATGTACCATGATCGGTTGTTTACTTGAGATAGCAAAGAATCTCATGAGCAGCATCAACGTGTGGCTGAGAGGGCTTATCCGTAAACCGACTTAGAAAATTTCATGAATAAACATGATCTAGCCTTGTTTTCAGATTTCCACCTTTTAGATAGATCAATCTAACCATTCATCTTAGATTTAGAAGTCGGAATCACGAGATCCACCGTTCATCAGGTCCACAATGTTCTGTCGATTGCTCTAATACTCGAGTTCCCTAATTCAACCATCGGATTATAAAATCAATCTTTAGGTTGTAATTAGACAACTGTATAAACCATTAGAGCTACTCAATGTGGACTATGGAAGGCCCTGACCTTAAATCATCTTTCAAAGTGCCCTTGTATGTTAATTAATGTGATGGTTGAGTCATAGAGTCCAGTGAGCCCCACATGGAATACTACAAGTTGAAGACTCAACAAAGTGGAAGTGTTCAATGAGTTCTAAAGGTAAACTAAAACTCACATCTCATGACTGAAACACCTCCGATAATAATCCCCTTAAAAATGTTTTAATATTTTCCAAAATCAACTAGGAAAACATCTTGGCAAGATTAGAAAAATACAAAACCAAATTGCAAGAAGATTTTTAAAAAAATCACAAGTTTTCTGCAACTTTCTAGTCATCGAACATGTTTCTATGACATCGAAAAAGGACTCACTTTTGTCCAATAACCAAGCCAAAATTCTGGAACAAATTTTGATTACATCGAACCTATCTCAATGACATCGAAAATGAGCACTCATATGTCCATCAAGCTCAGGTTGAAAATCACTTAACTGATTGATGACTTGAACTATGTTCGATGACATCGAATTTCAAAATTCGATGACATTGATGTACGTTTGATAACATCAAACATGTACCTGACTTGTAAAGAGAGTTCTATTGGAAATTCATGAACTCTTCAATGATATTGAATTCCCTTCAATGACATCGAAGGTATGTTCGATTACATCGAAAACAGACCAAATTTGTCCAGAGTGTTTTACAAAAAATATATATGAACACTTTGATTTCATCGAATTGTCTTCGATGACATCGAAATTCAAATTTCGAAGACATTGAACAATTAAAAGAGATTGTCTAGCAAGCTCCAAGCATTTTTAGAGAAAATCCCAATGCCATCGAATGCACTTCAATGACATTGAATGTGGACAGAATCTGTTTCAACAGTCGGGCATTAATACCCTTAATACGACCCACTTGAGATTCAAATTTGCCTTAAATTTTGGCACATGGCCTAAAATTTTATGGATAAAATGTTGGACGGTGTGGATTAAACAAATTCATCATGGTGGGGTCAATGTGTGGGGGCAGTCCAAATGATCTTCCACCCTCACGTCACTGGGCAATAATGCCTAGTGATACTTTTTGTTATTTTTCTTTCCTTTAATTTTTTTTTTCGTTATATGGGGTCCACTAGTGTATAATCCTTTCCGTCCATTATATCGGCCAGTTCTCTATGGACCAAAGGAGTCCAATGATGGGTAGGTCCATCACCTACACACACAACAGTGGGCCTTAGATAGTTCCAATAGTGGGACTTTGTTTACCTTATTACGGTCCACTCGAGGCTCCGATCTGCCCCATTTTTTGGCCCATGGCCTAAAATAATCTATAGAAACTAGTGGAAGGTGTGGATTAAACATATACATCAAGGTGGGGCCCACAACTAGGATGCCCCCACCCCACGTCCGCATAACTGACGTGAGGGGTGCTCCCAGCCACACCGTCAGTTGTGGTGTGGTTCACCTGATGGTTGGATCAGATAGATTTTTGGGCTCCATGACTAAAATGAGCCAACAAATGGATGGATGGTGTGGATGATATATAGATATATCATGATAAGGCCCATGAGAGAAGCCCACATGGTGGCTTTAGAAGGTAAATGGTGCTAGAGCCATGTCTCTGGACATCGTTACGTCAAGGGACTACGGTGCCACTACCTCTCTCCCTCTCTTGTGTTTTAAGGGTGAGGTAGGGCCCACCTAGGAAATCCACTCCATCCATTTGAATGTCCAACTCATGGTGGGGCCAAGAAGCTTTGGATTCACAACCAGTTTTGGTGTATTTTCACCATCCAAGTGTGCTTACACAATCAACTAGTTTAAATAGAAATTAAACATCATGGTGGGCCACACAATGTGGTCCACGCTATGATAGCATGTGGGACATGCTCGCTAATAGCGTGCCCACTTGTGGGTCCCACAACACCATGAGAATAAGAAAAAATAAAAAAGAAGGTAAATAGATCCAGTCATCGAGGTGGCCCCCCGCCACTATGGGGTTCACTACATACTCAATACATGATTAAGGTGGGTCCCACCCTTATGGGCCCACCAAAATAAAGAAATCACAAAGAAGGGGAGGGTTTTGATCCTCCCATGCACTCACGTCGAAGGATGGATGGTTGGATCGGATCGAACCGTCGATCGAACGTCTTGGATGGTCCACCAAGCTCCTCTTCACCCCTAACCTTCTTTAATTTCACTTTTCTCTTAATCTCTCTCTCTACTATTTCTAATATTTCTCTCTCTCTCTCTCAATCTCTCCTTAATCTTTCTAATATTTTTCTCTCTTAATCCCTTTCTACTTTTACTAAAAAGGAAATGGTAGAAATGAGAGGGAGTTAGGGAGTTTTTGTGGTAGAGATTTTAAGAGAGGAAGGGAGTAAGGGAAAGATGGAGGGGTAAAATGTAGAGAAAAAGAAGAAAAGAATGATGGCTAGCATAGGAGGGGTATGGGTTGCATGAGAAAAGCATGGGTTTGTTTGACTAATGGGGAGAGAGTGACATGAGTGATGGATGGCTTGATTGATGGATGGATTGATGGATTTAACAACAAGGGGATTTGTGCAAGTGGGGCCCGCGTGCATTGCGCAACCCACTTAGAATTGTGCCAAAATAGTAACTTTTAATCTACGGGTCGAAATGGGGCATGTCGCACAATGTTGGAATCGTAACGCCTGCATGGTCGCTAGGGTACAAGTCTCGAGGTATTGCAGTACTGAAATGGGGCTGCGATCAAAACTCATTAATCTGGTCCACCGGGAACATGTCGTTGTCGAAGTAGAAGGTAACGAAGGTCTCACAAAGTTAGGGGTCTTACAGCTCTCCCCTCATAACAGAAAATTTCATCCTCAAAATTTGCACTATAACTCAAACTAGACAAACCTCACAAAGGAAGGGAAATCATATCACTATATATAAAATAAAAAACACAACATACAAATACAATCAAACATCTAAGAGATGAGGATAACGCTCGCGAATCTCAACCTCTCTCTCCCAAGATGCCTCTTCCACACTATGATGGCCCCACTGAACCTTCACCAAGGGGATGACCCTGGTCTGGAGGACCTGCTCCTTCCGATCAATGATACGAACTGGTTGCTCAATATAAGAAGCGTCCTCACAAACCTATAAAGGTTGTCAATTTATCATAGGAACCACGTCTGACCCACACTTCTATAACATTGAAACATGAAAAATGTTGTGGACACTAAGACAACTAAAGTGGCAAGGTAAGTTGATAGGCCACGGCACCAATGCGTCCAATGATCTCGAAAGGTCCAATGAACCTCGGGGTAAGCTTCCTCTTAGCTCCAAAACGAACTACAACCTTTATGGGTGAGACCTTGAGATACACATGGTCCCCAACGATAAACTCCAAGGGACGACATCGACGATCTGCAAAACTCTTCTGTCGGCTCTAAGTTGTGCACATCCTTTGCCTAATGATATCGATGGCCTCTGATGTCCTTTGCACAAGCTCGGGACTAGGAGATGGCACTCTCCAACCTCGGTCCAACAACTTGAGGATCTGCAAGGTTTGTCATACAGCACCTTAAAAGGAACCATGCTAATAGTCATCTGGTATATGTTATTATATGCAAACTCAGCCAAACGCAAGTGATCATCCTAGCTACCAGAGAATCCATCACGCAAGCCCGAAGTATATCCTTAAGGATCTGCTTGACCCTTTCGGTCTGCCCATCGGTTTATGAATGATACGCAAGGGAGGCCCCATCGACTTCTGAAAACTACTCCAAAACTGAGACGTGAATCTTGGATCTCGGTCAGAAACGATCGAAACTGGAACATTGTATAGTCTCACAATCTCATCGATGAACAAGCCAGCATACGGTCCAAAGGCCAGGTCGCACGTATCGCAAGAAAATGTCCTGACTTTGTCAAACGATCAATGACAACCCAGATGGCATCATGACCGCACTGAGTCCTCGGCAAGCCCATGATAAAGTCTGTGGTCATGTGCTCTCATTTCTACAATGGGACACTCAGCGGCTTCAAGGGACGTGGAGGCCTCTGATGATCGGCCTTGACACGCTGGCAGGTGTCACACTCGGCTATAAAACTTGCGATCTGACATTTCATCTCGACCCAAAAATATTGCTTCCTCATATCGTGATACATCTTAGTGGAGCCGGGGTGGATAGTAAACCTCGATCGGTGTGCCTCGATCATAAGATCTCTGCACAAATCTAAAATATCCAGAACACATAATCGACCTCTGAAACGGAGTCCACCATCAGACTCAATCTACCAATCCGACTGCCCCTCAGATGTGGCCTTTGCTCGGTAATCTTGCATGTCTGATCTACCTGTTGCACTCGATCACCTTTGTGACAAGAGAGGGTTGAATCGACAAGCTCGATAACTGTACAATGAAAGACTGTAGGCTCAACTCAAAGTCATACTCAACAACATCCTCGAGCATCCTCCCGTCCTGGACCATCATATGTGCCACCAGGCCCCATGGTTGATAGCTAAGGGCATCCACCACCATGTTAGCCTTATCAGGGTGGTACTGAAGATCAAAATTATAGTCCTTTAGGAGCTCTATCAAGCGCCTCTGCCTCATATTCAACTCAGACTGCGAGAAGAGATACTTCAAGCTCTCGTGGTCAGAGAAGATTTCAAACCTAACCCCATAAAGATAGTGCCTTCACACTTTCAGTGCAAAGACAACTGCAGCCAACTCCAGATCATGTGTGGGATAGTTCTGCACATGAACCTTGAGCTGGCGAGACGCGAAGACCACCAGCTTCCAATGCTGCATCAAGACATCTCCCAAACTATCATGTGAAGCATCTGTAAAAACCACAAATCCTGCACTCCCAGAGGGAAGAGTGAGGATTGGTGTAGACATAAGACGGTCCTTTAGCTCTGCGAATGGTCGCTCACATACGTCACTCCAAATGAACTCAATGCCCTTCCGGGTCAACCTGGTTAATTGTAACATCCCGAAAAATTGAGGGTCGAGCATAACTCAACTCTCGAGTTCCAGAACATCACTTATGCAACATAGATAATGATGATTAAATGTTGTTTGTGTTAGTACAATAAACATGAGTGTGATTCAACCAAAACAGTAATTCATACTCCAGATCCATGTATAAAACGTAAGCGGAAGACTGAAAGGTGTATGTAGATATATATAAAACAAAACATTCTTGATCTCTAGAGTATGAACACTAACTGAGTCACCGTATATACATGTTAGTTGTGAATCAAAATGTCAAAATAGTACAACTAAAATTATCGACCCTGTAGCCCCGTAGCACTGGACAGCCTATGCGAAGCCTCCAGCGAATAGCATATAGGAGAACTCCTCCTGATCGTCATAGAAGTCGGGCTCAGTCTCCTGTGCTCCAGTGATACCTGCATCTGATACAGGGTCTGGTTGTGTTTTAAAACACCGTCCCGTAACGTGGGAGTGAGTAGCTAACTCAGTGGAACAATAAAACATAGGTTAACATGTTATCAATACAGTCAAGCAGTAATGATAAAGCAGTACAATCAAACACTCTTAAGTACTCTTAGTAATGCAAGTATAAATGCAGTCATGATGGATGCCCTCACCACACCCTCCCTCGTGCGACACCATCTTACGTTCGCAGCATGCTTTCATCCCTAAGTGCTCCACATCTTTCAGGCACATGCAATGCATGATGAGCGTGATTACCGAGTTGTTATTAGTCCATTTCAAACAGCAGGATTGGGAAACTAAGGTACCTACCTTGTATCATTCCTAAACATGATCCATTCTAGGGTCGTCAGTCCTAGTTAATGTAAGACAATGGTGTGTTTTCTAGGTCACTGCAAAGGCTGCCAGGGCTGTTACGCACAAAGGTTACACCACTCTCCCATCACCTCTTTAACGATTCATCACTATACAGAAACAGGCCTAGTTCATACTCTCTACACTACAGCAAAACTCGTCGCCTCACCGCAAATTCAGAGTATGCTTGAGGTCACTATAAAGGGATGCCAGGGCTGTTACGCATAAAGGTTACACCGCTCCCCCATCACCTTATCAATGTAGGCCGACAGCATGAATATAGTATCTCATACCACCATAATCGGCTCACAAGTCTGGTTGCTAACTAGTCACTACGGGGAGATACGTGGCCCCAGCGTAGGGTGACAGCTCGACCATGGTGTCCCATACCACCATGCCTGGCTCATGAGTCTTAGCGGATCGAGGTACCAAGGTTAATAAGATTCCACTGGTAAATTTGGTACCCTAAGTTCAAGCAATAATGACCAAACATGGTGAACATACATTAGACATATCGAGTTACTTGACGAGCCTGACTAGCTCGAGCGCACAATCAATTGAACGACATGTAGTGCATAGCACTTCGCGTGGCCTAACCACTTCACTAACTGAAGTACGACTCGGGTTCGTCAAACACATCCTACGTGGTGAAATGACTCTCAACCACGATCTCAAGTCTGGTACTGATTGTCTGAACTATAGACATAGTCCCAATCACATTCAATTGCAGATAGGTAAAGCAGTAATGGATCAAGATTCAAATCATACAATCAAAGTCTGGTGTTATCCATTTAGGGCTACCAGGACTGTTGCACGGAATCATTACACCACTCCCCCATCACCCATGACGGATCATACAACGTGAACATGAATTTAAACATACGCATTACATAGGTAAAATCATATAATCAGTTGAGCATATTATGAAGCATGTTGTAAAGCATGTTATAAAGCATGTTATAAACAGGAATACAAACACACAGATTTCATAAGTAAGCGGTTAAAGTAAATAACCGCATAGAGGAAATCATACACGTCTTTAGGATAGTTGAGAATCCCATCGCAACACCTACCTATGGCATCATCATCCAAACACTTACTCTCACAAGCATTTTCACGAACACTTAGCATACACTATTTCAACATACTTAGTGTATGTTAGCAAAACATGTATTAGGGCGAGTCCTTTTGCCAAGCAAGTATTTTACGTATATATAGTATATTTATACGGCAAATAATCATGACAAATACATCTCTAAAATATATACGTATATGGTACTTTCTACAATACAGTATTTCTACATACATAGTGTATATTAGCAAAACATGTATTAGGGCGAATCCTTTCGCCAAATAAGTATTTTATCCATATATAGTATATTCATACTACCAATAATCATGGCAAACACAATTCCAAAATATATACGTATACGGTATTTTCTACGAATACCTAGAATATGTAAAATTTCATATTCTACATCTTTAATCGAAATGGAAAACAGACGGCACTTTAGGCATGTGCAATTACATGCAGGTCATGAATTTATCATTATCATACATTGAAAGCGTTGAAAACCATAACCTATACACCTAAAGTCCTCACCTTTACGCCGTTGGAGCGTAAGAAACTCGATGGATTTGTCTAGCTTCCTTATACGGCAAGTAGGTAGCCTAGAGAATGAAATAGGTTAGCTATTTCATCACTTAAATCGAATCAAACCCTTAAACAGGTTAGGGTTAGGGTTTTCTTACCTAGAAAAGATGTTGAAATTACTGGGAAAGCGATTAGATTGCAGTGGTGGAGCTCGTAGAGCTGCAAGGTAGAGCGGCTGGGAGATTCTCCCATTTCTCTCACACTTTCTCTCTCTTTTCTCTCTTCTCTCTCTAGGGTTTCTCTCAAATTTGTATGGCTGCAATGAGAGAGGGTTTAAGGTCCTTATATAGCCTAAAAACTCACCGAAATAGATTCCAGGTCAAAGTATACTTAGGTTATAACCAAAGCGAGCCTTTTCCAGCTTAACAGAGGACTTCTGGCGGGCCTCCTTGAGCCAAAGGTTGAACTTAAGCTCACAGACATCGGATCAAGGTGGAGTTAATTTTTTGTTTCGGTCGAATTCCCAGATCACGCGTGGCGGACCAGTTGCAGTTCAACGATCAGTAGATCTCGATCGGAGATTCCGAATACATGGATATGTTTATGAAATTTTTCCTGATCTAAGGGTGTAATTTGGCATGATTCTGATGGTCAGGTTGCTTAATACTGACCCGCAAGCGACAAGTCTCAGATTACTATTTGAGATATTTATTTATAAAGAAAAGCAACGGTTTTCACTCTCCTCGCTCCGGACTCAAGCGAACAACCGTGGGATACTGCCTGGATTTGATTTCCAAGATGGTTGTCAAGCCCAGCGAGGCGGTCTTAATTCCTTAACTTCGTGTTAATCGGACTTCCGATGTGCGGTCTAGATCTGATACGGAGTTTCAATGTGCTCCCAAGAGCAGTCAGGTAATGGGATTGATCCTAGATTTTAGGGTAACCTAGCATCAATGATTCTACAAGTTTTGGGTCTTGCAAATCGTATTTAAAGTGGATTAAGCGGATTTCGTAGCTAATCTAGTTTCACACTTAATTACTTTGTCTCATTTCTAAAGGATTTAGTCCTGAGTAATTTCTGTTTGAGGTGGCACTTAGGCCATTGTAGTTTGTATATAAAGTGATCCAAGTTATAATGCTTAACTAGTTTAAGATAGTGTCTAAGGTGAAAGTACTTAGGAAAATTGAAAGAACAAGGTGGTGAAGGGTGGGATTTATGAAGGAAATGGGTTCAAAAGCAGTTTTAGACTTTGGGATTGAGTTCTGACAGGTTAATGAGGTGTTAGGATCGACCCATCGCCTAAGGACGTCTAATTTCAGCTTGGGAAAAATCTGGGCTGTTACAATCTACCCCCCTTAAAACAAAATTTCATCCCCGAAATTGGTTAAGGGTAATAAAGAAAGATTTAATTATTTTTTTTGGCTAAGTTTTATTGATTTTGAGTTTCTACACTGGTAGGGCATATACTAGTCTGGTTCATTTTAGTCTACCCTCCTTAAAACTTATTTCTTTATCCATTTGTCATATCCTGATGGTTTGCTACAATGGATTTCTCATATCCATTTCGAGTTTCCATGACTTCATTATTGGCATTCTAAGGAAGAGTCAGATCCTATTTAATGACCTAACCTTACGTATAACTGGGAGTAATTTCTTTCGATCCTAGGCCAGTGGGCAAGGGTCCACCATGCTTCCGCTGCGCCACCCAGATCAAGGAATGTATAAATTGACTTAACTAGATTAGGTTCTTAACGTTCTACCCCCTTAAGAACTTAATTTTCTAAGGCTCAAGGATCTATGTCTCGCTCCGTATGTCAAAACGAGGTAAAATTTTAAACCTATCTTTGGTATGAAATGGGAAGCGGTCTATCAATACATTGGTCTCCCTCTCATCGATGATGTGTGCTATGGCATTGGTACCTATGGTTATAGAAAGGAGCTAAGATGCCTAATTCCACCAAAGGAGGACCTTTGCCACGGTCTCGACTTACCTCTTTAATCATATCTAGTTGAATACTGTAAGATAATTTGCACACTCTTAGTACATAAAGAATCTAGACAAATAGGTTAATGGACGGCCTATCCTTCTAAGTCCATAGGCACAATACGCATGCCAAAATGGTCTGTGGTTCGAGACCTAAACCCTAACTCTCTCTATTGCCCATTTGAGAAATTTCTTAGGCCCTAAAAGATAAAGTATCCCTATTGGTTATATGTTCCTACACTCCTCAAAGATGAAGTTATAAACTTTTGGTGGTAAGTGGTTCGGCCAACACGGAAGGAAAGTTGTATAGTGGGTCTGAGCCGGATACATAGACCTCCTGCCTCGTGAAGACAAAAAATCATCGTATCAGTTCTTAATCCTAGTTGATCCTAACCTTCGGCTTGATCAGAGCATAGAGTTTATTGGTAACTACCAGGATTGAGAATTCAATTCAAACCGCGAATACCTCGCTTATATGTAGTTTCTCTGCTCCGTATTCCCGATTGTACTAAGTCCTTGAGAAGGCAATTCTAAGGGTTGTATTGATTTGACCTAACATTAAATATAAGGGATATTGAGCGTGTATAGTTACTAATTAAACAACTTTTCTAAGAGTTATTAAATAAGCCTATGAGTACTGAGGGGATGCAACAAAGGAACGGGGTCTCGCTCCAACCTAATCAAGCCAACTAACTAAGTCTATTATGCAATTGGTTTAGCATAATTAATTAGTCTTTCACTTTCCTTAGCCTAACCAGTAGTCTAGTCTTAATTTAGAAGTAGCGGTAATCCACAGGTTGTAATCCAAAGTCTATGCTTATACACTAGATGATTTTATACCCTTTCTAATATATAAGAAATTGTTTTATTACTTAGGATCAAAGTTGTCTAATTGGAACCAGGTTGTCTGTACTTGACGCTCGAGCATTTCGCACATGCTCATACTAGCTAAGGAGGTCTTAGGGTTCAGGTCATTACATCAGTAGATTCCTTATACTGTAAGATTTGTCTGCAAAACCTAGGAGTACCAACTCTAGGTCCAAAACTCTAAGGGCTTGTTTGGCCAATGGTATTAAGTTGTATTAAATGGGTCTGCATTGCTAATCTCACTTCGGGATTGTGAATGACATGTCTGGTAGGAGGGTGGAAGGGGATTAAAATTAATGATATAGGCTTTGGAAAAAAAGAGCCTGGTGTTGGAAAAGTGTGAGATGGGATTTCGAAATCCCAGGATGAGGAATTTCTAAGTGTAATTTGAAAGGAAAATACGGGATTTACGTTTAACTGCCTACATTCCTAACATAGTATGGATGATTAGGCTTCCAAGAAAATGGTCGTACAAGCTTGGATAGAGCCATGGAAAATGAGGATAAGGGGAAACGGGGGGGCTGGAGTTTTTGGTTCTCCAGGAGTTTGAACCTCAATAGGGATTGTGAAGGCCCAAAAGACAGTGATTGAAGATGGAAAATGGAGAGGTAGGATGGCTTAGTGAGCTAACACGATTTTTGAGCTTCAAATGGGTGTGTGAGAGTCCAAATGAGAGAAACGGAGAGGGAAGGGAGAGAAGGACTGCTGTGGACGATGGGAATGGGTAGGTTGTGGTCGAAATCAGCAGGGAGGACGATTGGAAGGGTGATTTTGAAGAGAAACAGCAATTTAGGAGAGAGAAAATGGCTTGGAGGGGAGGTTTGTGAAGGAAGTAAGGATTTGGGAGAGTGAAATGGGACGGGATCTAGGTCAGGGGGTGTATTAAACCCCCAAAGGAGATCGGCCCGAGCCGCGGGCCCGGCCTAACCCAGAAACTGGCAAGGCCTCGCCGACCAACTTTCTGGTTTTTGAAGTCCCGCCCCATGGGCGAGATCCTCATGTCCCCTAGGCCATAAAAAACCCTAGGTCCCACCCAGGGTACCCCTATATTGATGTGGGTAGGCCCTCGACCCCAATTCGCTCAATTTTGGGTAGTTTCGGACATTTTCAGACACATACTAGAATTTACAGATGTTTAAATGTTGTAATGAGGTGTATTGTGATCTAGACACGTCAATAGACGGTCTAGAAGTGATTTGGGATCGACTCGTGCGATCAAGATCGAGTATGAACTCGATCAAAATGCTCGTTTTCGATGAACTTCGCCAAATGGCGAAATCAGGAAAACCTAGGATTGTTTCTATATTTTTCTCACACCCTCATAAGTCAAAGTGTCAGCGTACATCGTGGGAACATAACTCAGGTCCGGTTTAATCAAAATTATGCTCTGATACCAACTGTAACATCCCGAAAAATTGAGAGTCGAGCATAACTCAACTCTCGAGTTCCAGAACATCACTTATGTAACATAGATAATGATGATTAAATGTTGTCTGTGTTAGTACAATAAACATGAGTGAGATTCAACCAAAATAGTAATTCATACTCCAGATCTATGTATAAAACGTAAGCGGAATACTGAAAGGTGTATGTAGATATATATAAAACAAAACATTCTCGATCTCCAGAGTATGAACACTAACTGAGTCACCGTATATACATGTTGGTTGTGAATCAAAATGTCAAAATAGTACAACTAAAATTATTAACCCTGTAGCCCCGTAGCACTGGATAGCCTATGCGAAGCCTCCAGCGAACAGTATGTAAGAGAACTCCTGATCATCATAGAAGTAGGGCTCAGTCTCCTGTGCTCCAGTGATACCTGCATCTGATACAGGGCTGGTGGTGTTTTAAAACACCGTCCCGTAACGTGGGAGTGAGTAGCTAACTCAGTGGAACAATAAAGCATAGGTTAACATGTTATCAATACAGTCAAGCAGTAATGATAAAGCAGTACAATCAAACATCCTAACTACTCTTATTAATGCAAGTATGAATGCAGTCATGATGGATGCCCTCACCACACCCTCCCTCGTGCGACACCATCTTACGTTTGCGGCATGCTTTCATCCCTCAGTGCTCCACATCTTCTAGGCACATGTAATGCATGATGAGCATGATTACCGAGTTGTTATTAGTCCATTTCAAATAGCAGGATTGGGAAACTAAGGTACCTCCCTTGTATCATTCCCAAACATAATCCATTCTAAGGTCGTCAGTCCTAATTAATCTCAGACGATGGTATGTTTTCTAGGTCACTGCAAAGGTTGTCAGGGCTGTTATGGACAAAGGTTACACCACTCCCCCATCACCTCTTTAACGATTCATCACTATACAGAAACAAGCCTAGTTTATACTCTCTACACTGCGGCAAAACTCGTCGCCTCACCGTAAATTCAGAGTATGCTCGCGATCACTACAAAGGGCTACCAGGGCTGTTACGCACAAAGGTTACACCGCTCCCCTATCACCTTATCAATGTAGGCCAACAGCATGAATATAGTGTCCCATAGCACCATAATCGGCTCACGAGTCTGGTTGCTCACTGGTCACTACGGGGAGGCACGTGGCCCCAGCGTAAGCCGACAGCTCGACCACGATGTCCCATACCACTATGCCTAGCTCATGAGTCTTAGTGGATCGAGGTACCATGGTTAACAGGATTCCACTGGTAAGTTTAGTACCCTAGGTTCAAGCAGTAGTGGCTAAACATGGTGAACATACATTAGACATATCGGGTTACTTGACGAACCTGACTAGCTCGAGCGCACAATCAATTGAATGACATGAAGTACATAAGTACTTTGCGTGGCCTAACCACTGTCGCCAACTGAAGTATGACTCGGGTTCGTCAAACACATCCTACGTGGTGAAATGAATCTCAACCATGATCTCAAGTCTGGTACCAATTGTTTGGACAATAGACATAGTCTCAATCACATTCAATTGCAGATAGGTAAAGCAGTAATGGATTAAGATTCAAATCATACAATCAAAGTTTGGTGTTATCCGTTTAAGGCTGCCAGGGTTGTTGCACGGAATCGTTACACCACTCCCCCATCACCCATGACGGATTATACAACGTGAACGTGAATTTAAACATACGCATTACATAGGTAAAATCATACAATCAGTTGAGCATATTATGAAGCATGTTGTAAAGCATGTTATAAAGCATGTTATAAACAGGAATACAAACACACAGATTTCATAAGTAAGTTGTTAAAGTAAATAACCGCATAGAGGAAATCATAGACGTCTCTAAGATAGTTGAGAATCCCATCTTAACACCTACCTATGGCATCATCATCTAAACACTTACTATCACAAGCATTTTCATGAACACTTAGCATACACTATTTCAACATACTTAGTGTATGTTAGCAAAACATGTATTAGGGCGAGTCCTTTCACCAAGCAAGTATTTTACGCATATATAGTATATTTATACGGTAAATAATTATGGCAAACACATCTCTAAAATATATACATATACGGTACTTTCTACAATACAGTATTTCTACTAGTGTATATTAGCAAAACAGGTATTAGGGCGAATCCTTTCGCCAAATAAGTATTTTATCCATATATCATATATTCATACAACAAATAATCATGGTAAACACATTTTCAAAATATATACGTATACGGTATTTTCTACGAATACCTAGAATATGTAAAATTCCATATTTTACATCTTTAATCGAAATGGAAAACAGACGACACATTATACTTGTGCAATTATATGCAGATCATGAATCTATCATTATCAGAAATTGAAAGCATTGAAAACCATAACCTGTACACCTAAAGTCCTCACCTTTACGCCGTTGGAGCGTAAGAAACTCAATGGATTTATCTAGCTTCCGTATACAGCAACTAGGTAGCCTAGAGAATGAAATATGTTAGCTATTTCATCACTTGAATCGAATCAAACCCTTAAACAGGTTAGGGTTAGGGTTTTCTTACCTAGAAAAGATGTTGAAATTGTCGGGAAAGCGATTAGATTGCAGTGGTGGAGCTCGTAGAGTGGCAGGGTAGAGCGGCAGGGAGATTCTCCTACTTCTCTCACACTTTCTCTCTCTTTTCTCTCTTCTCTCTCTAGGGTTTCTCTCAAATTCGTATGGCTGCATTGAAAGAGGGTTTAAGGTCCTTATATAGCCTAAAAACTCACCGAAATAGACTCTAGGTCAAAGTATACTTAGGTTATAACAAAAGCGAGCCTTTTCCAACCCAATGAAGGACTTCTGGCAGGCCTCCTTGAGCCAAAGGTCGGACTTAAGCTCACACACATCGGATCAAGGTGAAGTTAAGTTTTCATTTTGGTCGGATTCCCAGATCACGCGTGGCAGACCAGTTTCAGTTCAACAGTCAGTGGATTTCGATCGGAGATTCCGAATACATGGATATGTTTATGAAATTTTTCTTGATCTGAGGGTGTAATTTGGCCTGATTCTGACGATCAGGTTGCTTAATACTGACCTGCAAGTGACAAGTCTGAGATTACTATTTGAGATATTTATTTGTAAAGAAAAATAAGGGTTTTCACTCTCCTCGCTCCGGACTCAAGCGAACAACCGTGGGACACTGCCTGAATTTGATTTCCTATATGGTTGTCAAGCCCAGCGACGCGGTCCTAATTCCTTAACTTCGTGTTAATCGGACTTCCGATGTGCGGTTTAGATCTGATACAGAGTTTCAATGTGCTCGTAAGAGCAGTTGGGTAATGAGATTGATCCTAGATTTTAGGGTAACCTAGCGTCAATAATTCTACAAGTTTTGGGTCTTGCAGATCGTATTTAAAGTGGATCAAGCGAATTTCGTAGCTAATCTAGTTTCACACTTAGTTACTTTGTCTCATTTCTAAAGGATTTAGTCCTGAGTAATTTCTGTCTGAGGTGGCACTTAGGCCATTGTAGTTTGTATATAAAGTGATCCAAGTTATAATACTTAACTAGTTTAAGATAGTGTCTAAGGTGAAAGTACTTAGGAAAATTGAAAGAACAAGGTGGTGAAGGGTGGGATTTATGAAGGAAATGGGTTCAAAAGCAGTTTTAGACTTTAGGATTGAGTTCTGATAGGTTAATAAGGTGTTAGGATCGACCCATCACCTAAGGACGTCTAATTCCAGCTTGGAAAAAATTCAGGCTGTTACATCAATGGTGCTGCAATATGAGAGAATCCCTCAATGAAATGACGATAGTAGCCCACCAAACCAAGGAAACTACAGATCTCGAATGTGTTCGTGGGCTAGCCCCACTGACGCGCGACATCAATCTTTGAAGGTTTTACTGCTACAACTTGCCTCGTCCCCATGTGACCGGGGAAGTTCACCTCCTCCTGCCAGAACTCACACTTCTCCAGCTTCGCATAGAGCTGGTGTGCTCAGAGGGTCCACAGGGTGATCTTTAAATACTGCTCATGTTTCTCCCAAGTCTTCGAATATATCAGAATGTCGTCAATGAATACCATAATAAAATGATTGAGATATGGACAAAAGACCTCGTCCATCAACTGCATGCATTAGTCAGTCCGAAGGACATGACCTGAAACTCAAAATGACCGTAACGTGTCCCAAATGATATCTTCAGGATATCCTCCTCTCGAACACAAACCTGGTGAGAACCGGACTGCAAGTCTATCTTCAAAAATAATTACGCCTCCTGCAACTGGTTGAACAAATCATCAATCCTCGAAAGTGGGTACTTGTTCTTGATTGTGACCTTGTTGAGCTCGTGGTAATCCATGCAGAGCCTCAATGAGCCATCCTTCTTCACGAAGAGTACCGGTGCTTCCTACAGCGAACTGCTCGGAGGGATAAAGCCCAACTCACACAACTTGTCCAGCTGCTTCTACAAATCTATGTAACGCCTTGTGTTTTTAGGACCCGTGTATATAACTCGTTTTCCAAAAACCCAAGTATTAGCTTATAAAATCCAGTTAAATTTGAACTGTTTATCATTAATTAGAGTTAACAGCAACGAAGCTAGATTAAATCATGCATTATATACAAACATTCTTATCATTACAAAATTCCAAATGTAGTGCCCACATAGGACTTATACAATCTCAAATACAAAGTTCATTAATAACATAAAAACCAAAAGCCTATCATGTAATGGTGGAACTCAATATGGGACGTAGGGACCCCGCCTAGCTCCCCAGATAACCGATCTCCTTTAACGACCCAGTGAACGTCATCAACTCGCTCTACACCTGCATATGAAATTGCGGTAATGACCGCTTTAGTTGAAGTAGGAATACGCTAATATGTCCTAGAGGTAGTGAATAAAACTTTTATAAAAAAATTTTGGTTTATTTAAAAATCCTATCAAACTTGTCCTGAGTAGATATGCATGAATAAGGATTTCTTCAAAATAACTCTAATGACTTTCAAGCCAAATAGAGGATGCATTCATAAAACTACTTTGAAAGATAAATAAGATGTGAATCGGAGTTTATGATGGATGAGACAGTGTATGAGATGTGGTCTCAGATAATCAAATATGAAAGCATATAATCACATAGGAATGAAAGACAGTAGAAATCACAAACATAGTCATTTTTATAGTGGTTCGACTACTTGTCTACTCCACTCCCAGCATACGCACTCAACCCTTGAGTGTACCGAATTTCACTATGGAGGTTTCACAATAGGTTCACCTCAAACCGGAGGTTTTAAATCAGGTTCACCTCTAACCAGTACAACCTACACCTAGGCTGATAGTTTATGCTCCCACAAGCAAGGGTCAACACATAGCACCCAATTTTAGGCACACTGGCCAATGATCCACTTAAGGAACCTCCCTTATTTATGCTCCCACGAGCAAGGGTCAACACAACACACCCAACTTTTAGACCACCTTGGTCAAGGACCTACACAAAGGACCTAACGTTTATGCTCTCCACAAAGCAAGGGTCAACATAAAGCACCCACCATGTACACTCCCGCCGGAGGCCTCCTACGAGGGCTTGTAAGGGGTGAGAAACACCATAGACCTAATCCTACAGAAGGAATGATCACAAGGGAGGGGTCCTCTGGACTCTAATAACTTTCGGATAAGTAGATGAGTCTCTTTCAGTGCATTGTTGAAGATCTCCTCCTTTGATGAAGAACTGCAACTTCCTTGATCCGCAACTCAGAAGATGTAGCAATACATGGCGACGGGTTGGGTCAAGATTATAATGAAATCCTACTCTATTGAATATTTTCCTATAAGGGAGATAGAGCGATTCCAATCATCTATGCATTCAAGGCATCCCAGCTTAATGATTTGCCATTAAGGTGGTAGCTGGAGGATTCGAGAATGCAGAAGCTCATTCCCTAATCCACTCAATTAAATGTTAATGATGAGGGTGGACTAGATGATGAACTCCCATGAGAGAAAGGGCTTCGGGTATATGATCTAAGGTCAAACACTTAAAAGCACTCTCTTCTTTCTCTACTAGCAATTAAGGATGAGCTCTCATTAAATAGGCAAAAGGTTTCAATGGATATAAAATGGTCAAGTTTATGATAGATTTCGATATCATCGAGCATATACTCTCGATCGCATCGATTGGTCACTCGATGACACAAACTCAAATGTCAAACACTTTTAAAACCTTTTGCTAGCTGGTCGAGGAAATCGAAACATGCGTCGATTGCATTAGATTTTGAACTTCGATTTCATCGATATGAGGTTCGATTTGTCGAGAGATCAGCCTTTGAAATATTTCAGGTCTTAAAATATGATTGAGGCACACTCAATATCATCGGAATTTGAATGTCAATGATATCGATAGCTGTGTAGATGCATCGATAAATCTAAGGATTTCATCATTGAGCTTGCTGGATAGTTTATGTCCATTCTCGATGGAATTGACCTAACCTCGATATCATTGATATTTGAATATCGATTCTATCGAGTGACCATTAATCTAAGATGAACCAACCTGAAAGATTTGCTGGAAAATAGAGTGTTCAAGACTGATATCATCAAAATTTGAATTTCGAGGATATCGAGGAGAACTTTGATATATCAAAGATTTTATGATTTTCCAAAGAAAAATAGGGACACAACATATATGATGTCGATTATATCGAGTCAACTTCGATAGACTTGAGATTCAAATTTCGATGTTATCGATACAACTATCGATACATCGATAATTCCGTCCAAAGAGTTATGTGGTTGCTGAACATCTTATGTCCTCATTTCGATATTATTGATTGAGTTTCGAGGACATCAACAGTACTGTTCGATAACATCAATCAGTCTATCGATAAATCGATAGAGGTAGAAAACTTAGTGATTTTTTTGAAGTTTTGAAAAAGTTTTCTAACCTAAAAACTTTACGATATTCTAATCAATTTTAGGGGTTTTAATTACCTAGTGTTTTGGGACATAGGATGTGATGCTAAGATTTACTTATGGCGAGTTCGGGCACAAATCCGGTTAAGGCAGACGGTTGATTGATCTTCCTATGGAGCTTCTCTATCTAGCCAACTCAACACTCACACTAATTGACAAACTAGGGCACTTTCAACATCAACTGTTACGGTTTGATAGCATCAATGACTATCACAGTGAGGAGCACCCTCTAAGATTATGCACTCATCATTCATAATCCATTACAGATCACAAGTCATAAATATATTAAACGGGGCATTTCGTAATCATGATCATATACTCAAAAATTAAGCCAATCAACAGAATCTCATCATGGGCAAAATATAATAGCAATCGCAATACAAGTAAATATGTTCAGATAATCAAATAATCAACCATACGACTTTCTATTGCACCCAAAAATCACGTTGTACGTGAACTCTGCAAGATGGCTAGAAAATTGATAAACAAACTTTAGCTCCACCTGGAAATCATGGTACAAGTGAAATCCATAAGGTGAATAGAAAATCAACCTTTAAACCTCTACTTCCCTCGGGAATCATATTATACGTGAACTCTGCAAGATGGCTAGAAAATTGATAAGCGAACTTCAGCTCCACCCGAAAATCATGGTACAACTGAACTCTGCAAATGAAGAAACAATCAACATACAAACATCTACTTCACCCAGAAATCATATCATATGTGAACACCACAAGATGGCTAGCAAACCAACATATAAACTCTAGACCACCCAAAAATCATATCGTATGTGAATACCGTAAGATGGCTAGGAAATCGCCAAGTGAACATCCGCTCCACCCTAAAATCACAATACGACCAAACACAGCAAAATAGCTAGGAAATAATAAGATATGCAAATATAACCATCAAGCCACAAAAGGGCACCAACGACCCATCAGAGCCATGAAGGGCAAATAGACGGTCCAAGCCACGTAGGGCAAACATGAGCCGCAAGATGGAGCTCACAACAAATCTCATTCTATCCATTAAATGATCACAAGTAGCAACGTCTAATCAATTAGCAGGTTATACAAATGGAAATAGTATGTGAGCATCGGATCAGTTATACTTGCTAAATTTAAAGAGACATGTCCATTATATGAATCAATTTTACAACAAATCAATATATTCATATAATAAGGTAAGTAACGCAATAAGAGAAATAAATGTACCATCCATATCTAGATTGATGAATTTAAGTAGGAAGCTCAAAAGGTAAGTCCTCACCTTAAGTGTCTACTTGCCCATTAGTGTCGCTAGGAAACACAGGTGTAATTAGAACCAAATCTAATCATACATTGTAAAGTTATACAGTTAGATCCAAGCTTTACACATTATTCATGGTTAAGGTCTTAGCCTAGGGTTTGAATTACCTAAGTTTAGGGTTTTATCCATTAATCAAATCTTAGACTTTGGTTTAGGGTTTGAAACCTAACTCATATAATTCAATTTATAATAATATTAGAATGAGGTAAAGATAATTAATAATTGTCTATTAACAACACTAATCTTATAATCAATATCCTACTAATGACAAAATAAATATAGCATTAATAATGATAATTGTTAATATCAAGTATTTGTAATAACTAATACTAGTAAAATTAACCTACTAATGGTTAACCATATTTAATAATTGCAATAATTAAATAATGCTAATGATGATGATAATTAATAATAGAATTATAATTGATGATAATAGTTACCATAACACTAATTAATACATCATAATATTAATTATAATTTTTAGTCAATAGCATCAAAATAACATTAATTGTTACAAAATAATAATGATATTATTAATAATAAGTAACTAATGACAAATCTGATTGGTGAAAGAGAATGGAGATTCTCACCTTGTTGACTCATTTCAAGTCGAGTTGGCTCGTTTCAACACAACCGCCAACACCTCACCTTCTCTTAGTTCTCTGTCTTTTCTCTCCTTTTCCTCATCTTTCTACGGCATGACTAGCGAGGTTACTAGGCCCATAGCTTAGCCAACAACTTGCCCTGATTTAAGTAAAATGAGTCAACAGTGAGTTAACTCAGTCCCAACCCAAGTCAACTCAGCAACTCACCTTCTCTTCTTCTTCCTTTTTATTCCTTTCTCTCTCTCCCTTTTTCTCTCTTTCTTCCCTTTTTCTTTCTTGTCTTATTTTTTTCCTTGCTGGAATCCCAACCAGACTTAGACCAGTCCCAATTTCAACCTAACTCGGCTGGACTCAGCTTCAGTCGAGTCAGCTCAACCTCCTCTCTCTCTTTTCTTCCCTTTTTCTTTCTTCCTTTCTTCCTTTCTTTCTGGCATGTCCAGTGAGATCACTGGACCAAGACCCAACCGGTACTCGGACCAGCGAGTCGACGACTCCCCCGACTTAACCACAGCCACACACCCCCTTCTCTTTCTCTCTCCTTCTCTTTCCTTCCTATTTCCTTTCCTTGAGACCCATCTAACAAGGTTTGGATCGAGTTGGATCAGACACAACTCGCCAGCAGCTAGTGCAAGGCCCAGCAACTCGGCCGGGGCAAGTGGTGCGACACAACTCACACATTCCTTCTGTGTTTTTCTCCCCATTTCTCTTCCTTTTATTCCTTCCCTTTTCTTCTTCTTTATTTCCATCTCCTCGGAGCTTCATGGAGCTTCAAACTCGATTTCAGTGTCACACCACATGTTGCGATGACTCAGCACGAGTCATCATGGCGGTGAAGAAGATGGTGGCTATCAATGACATTTTCACCATCGCTGCATTTCCCTCCAATCTGACTCTTCTGGGCAATCAGATGGACCCCACGAATCTTATTAACAAGTTTTTTTTAAAGCTTGGAGGACGATGGATCGGTGGGTTTGAAAGGAGAAGGGAAACGACCATTGTTTTGCATATCGGTTGTGGTTATGCTTTTGCTAAGGTGAAAATGGTTTTGGATGGCTCGGATGCCCTCAAATGGATGCTCTAAATTATGCCAGAAGCCCCTAACGTGGATCGCTGAGCTGGAAGAAAAGGAGTTTCCTTTTTTTGGAAATGTTGGTTTTGTAGGGCCCGTTTGCACCGTTGATTGTGCCCTCACACATGCACTCCAATGTGCGAAATGAGCTGGGTTTTGGTAAGACTCAAGCTCTAGACATGATGGACGGTCTGGATCAGCCAGATGGATGATGATGATGGGCTACGGACGTCCCAAACGGACGCCCATTCGTCGGTTGGTGCAAACAGAGAGGGGGAGAAAAACTCTCCTCTTTTAGCAGAACATGGGTTTGGCAAAACATGGGTCAACTCGTGCTGACCGTGTTGACAAGTCCAGTGCACCTTGAGTGCACGACCTCTGTGCACATGCACTGCCTCAAAGTGGGGCCCACGAGATCGTTTGTGGAAATTGGCCCATACATCAGGTCCCCTGGGTCCATCTACAACCTTTAACCAAAGATCAGGTCGATCAAAGGTCCAGGTGGGGCCCACAACTTGATTTGTGGTCCTAATGTTTGTGTTCCATCAATTGTAGTGGTTGGATGATTTCGAAATTGAACGTTAACGGTTAAAGGATCCTAATGGGTCATTTTCGTTATATATTACTAATCAATTACTAATATCAATATTAATCTTATTACTAATACCATCTACTCATATCATTGCTTTATATTACTAAAATCACATTAATACAAGTAATAATGTATTTTGGTATGCATAATCTATATTATCCCAGATTGTTAATATACATAAATTACATGAATATTAGTGAGAAGAAGCCAAGATTAATATATATTATTAGAGTATTATCTGTATACTTATATATGTTTTAATTTCATATATATATATATATATATAATGTTAAATTGTTTGAAATATTTTATTTATTATATATTTTATTAATTCTTGTAATATAGATTTTGTGTTTGTAATTTATATAAATGATGCTACACGTGTATAGATATAATATGGATTAAAACGTTATATCATTTTAATGTGAGATCTTAAATCCTCATAAAGTATATAAATAATATTTCATAATGTAACATCCCGAATTTTTGCCAACCTGGAATTAGACGTCCTTAGGCAATGGGTCGATCCTAACATCTTATTAACTTGTCAGAACTCAATCTCAAAGTCTAAAACTGCTTTTGAACCCATTTCCTTCACAAATCCCACCCTTCACCACCTTGTTCTTTCAATTTTTCTAAGTACTTTCACTCTAGACACTGTCTTAAACTAGCTAAGTATTATAACTTGCACTTTATATACAAACTACAAAAGCCCAGGTACCACCTCAGACAGAAATTACTCAGGACTAAATCCTTTAGAAATTAGGCAAGAATTAGCCAGTGTTAAACTAGAGTATCTGTGAAATTAGTACCAATCACTTTAAATACGATCTGTAAGACCTAAAACTTGTAGAATCATTGATGCTACATTACCCCAAAATCTAGGATCAATCTCATTACCCGGCTGCTCTTGAGAGCATCTCGAAACTCCGTATCAGATCTGGACAGCACGTCGGAAGTCCGATTAACACGAAGTTAAGGAATTAGGACCGCCTTGCTGGGCTTGACAACCATGTCGGAAATCAAATCCAGATAGTGTCCCAGCGCTATTCGCTTGAGCTCGGAGCGAGGAGTGTGAGAAATGTGAAAATAATTCTAAATTGAATTCAAAATAAATAAATCTGAGACATTTCGCTTATGGGTCAGTATTAAGCAATTAGACTGTCAGAATCAGGCCAAATTACACCCTCGAATCAGGGATATTTTCCCAAACATATCCATGTACTCGGAATCTCCGATCGAGATCCACTGACCGTTGAACTGAAACTGATCCACCATTTACGATCTGGAATCCTGACTGAAACGAAAACTTAGCCATACCTAGATCCAGTGTTAATGAGCTTAAGTCCGACCGCACATAAAAAAGGGGCTGCCAGAAGTGCTCCATTGAGACGGAACGGACCATATTTGGACATAACCTAAGTATACCTTGACCTTAGGTCTAATTTGGTGAGTTTTGGGGCTATATAAGGACCTTAAGCCCTCACTCTCTCATTCCATATGAATTTGAGAAAACCTAAGAGAGAAAAGAGAGAGAAAGTGTGAGAGAAATGGGAGCATCTCCCTGCCATGCTTCCCTGCTGCTATACGTGTTTAACCATCTCATTCTAATCACTTTTCCGGCGATCCGGCTTCATTTCTAGGTAAGAAACCCTAACCCTAATCTGTTTTGGAGTTTTGATAGTTGTATGTTATGAAATAAATAACCTAAAGCATGCTATAGGTTGCCAAACTGCCGTATACTAAAGCGTTGAGATTCTATCAACTCCGTTACGATTCTATGACAAAAGGTGCAGACTTTAGGTGTATATGTTATAGTTTTCAATGCTTTCAATGTTAGATAATTATAGATTCATGATCTGTATGTAATTGCACATGTATAAAGTGCTGTCCGTTTCGCTTTTCGGTTATACGATGACTATGTTGAATATACTGTATTCCTAGTATTTGTAGAAAGTACCGTATACATATAAATTTTGAAAATGTGTTTGCCATGATTATTTACTGTATGAACATATTATATATGTGTATAACACTTACTTGGCGAGAGGGTTCGCCCTAATACATGTTTTTGCTAATATATACTATGTATGTTAAATAGTGTATTCTAAGTGTTTGTGAAAATGCTTGTAAGAGTAAGTGCTTAGATAATCATGCTTTAGGTAGGTGTTGAGATGGGATTCTCAACTACCTTAGAAACATATATGATTTTTTCTATGATTGGTTGTTTAATTTAATCGCTTACTATGAAACATATATGTTTGTATTTCTTATTTACATTGTGCTTTGTAACATGCTTTATGACATGTTTGTTAACATGCTTGAATTACTTTGTTTATTATGCGTTACTCCACATGCTCTGAATAAGGATCAATTGCGATTGGGACTATGATTATAGTCCAGACAATCGGTACCAGACTTGAGTTCGTGGTTGAGATTCATTTCGCCACGTAGGATGTGTTTGACGAACCCGAGTCATACTTCTATTGGCGACAGTTGTTAGGCCACACGAAGTGCTTATGCACTTCATGTCATTCAGTTGATTGTGCGCTTGAGCTAGTCAGGCTCGTCAAGTAACCCGATATGTCTAATGTATGTTCACCATGTTTGGACGCTACTGCTTGAACCTGAGGTACTAACCTTACCAGTGAAATCCTGTTAACCATGGTACCTCGATCCGCTAAGACTCATGAGCCGGGCATGGTGGTATGGGACACCGTGGTCGAGCTGTCAGCCTACGCTAGGGCCACCTACCTCCCCGTAGTGACCAGTGAGCAACCCTGACTCGTGAGCCAAATACGGTGGTATGGGATACTGTATTCGAGCTGTCGGCCTACACTGATTGGTGACGAGCCCTTTGTAGTGGCCTTGAGTATACTCTGAATTTACGGTGAGGCGACGAGTTTTTCCGTGGTGAATAGAGTATGAACTAGGCCTGTATCAATTTAGTGATGAACCATTAAAAAGGTAATAGGGGAGTGGTGTAACGATTGCGTGTAACAGCCCTGACAGCCTTTGCAGCGCCCTAAAACCACACTATCGTATGAGATTATCTAGGTTTAACGACCCTAGAATGGATCATGTTTGGGAATGATACAAGGGAGGTACCTTAGTTTCCTAATCCTGCTATTTGAAATGGACTAATAACAACTCGGTAATCATGCTCATCATCGCACTACAAGTGCCTGGAAGATGTGGAGCACTGAGGAATGAAAGCATGCCACGGACGTAAGATGGTGTCGCATGAGTGAGTATGTTGGTGAGGGCATACATCATGACTGCATTTCATACTTGCATTAACAAGAGTACTTAGGATTGCTGATTGTACTGCTTTATCATTACTGCTTGACTGTTTTAATAACATATAACCTATGCTTTATTATTCCACTGAGTTGATCACTCACTCCCACGTTATGGGACGGTGCTTGCAATACCAACCAGACTGTCTTAGCTGCAGGTGATGGTGATGCTTATGAAGCAGAGCCGGACTACTACTATGATATTGAGGAGGAGTTCTCCTACATGTAACTCTCTGACAGGTCTATGAAGACATGGAATTGCATTGACGGGGCTATGGTATTTGGGATAGGAGACATTACACTTCCTCAATTTGGTATATTTTGTAAAAGTACTTGTCATTAGTTAACCTGGTAACATTATCACACTTTGGAGACTCACCACAGTTTACATAATTTATATATCTATCACAGTCTTCCACTTGCTATCTCACTCGTCTCTGGAGTATGATATGTTTTTTTGGATTAATCTCACTCATGTTCAATGCACTAATACAGACAACATTCACTCATCATTCATTATGTTGCATAAGTGATGCGTTGGAACTCGAGAGTTGAGTTTATGTCGATCCCCGATTTTCAGGGCTTTACACATAATGTATATATTTATGTTGTGTTACAGTCTTTATTTTAAATGATAATTAAGTAGTTAGATCACATAATGCACATATATAATGAGTTATGCATATTAGAGTGATTGAAATCCTAACATAGGTGCCCCCTCACATTCTAGTGGTGTTTTGTTCTCTATTCAAGTATGTAGCTGATAAACAGTGGACCTTATAGTCACGGCATCTAGTTTAAGGTGTAAGGTTATATCCTATCTATTTAAAGAGAATGAACTCTTAAAGATAGGCTTCTTAGTTGATGTGGAGATCCATTTTGAAAATAGAAGGTTGGATGGCCTGATCTAAGGATGAGAATCCTGCTAATGGTCAAGTTTAGGTAAGATCGAAAGAGAATATCTAGATGAATCAGATTTTTGTTTGCACTAAACTTGATTCTCATGGTAACACCCGAGTATAGAAAAGTACGGGGTGTTACATTCTAGCAACTCCAATGGTGTCTGTAACATCCCGAAAAATTGAGGGTCAAGTAGTAACTCAACTCTCGAGTTCCAGAACATCACTTATGCAACATAGATAATGATGATTAAATGTTGTCTGTGTTAGTACAATAAACATGAGTGAGATTCAACTAAAACAGTAATTCATACTCCAGATCCATGTATAAAACGTAAGCGGAAGATTGAAACGTGTATATAGATATATATATAACAAAACATTCTCGATCTCCAGAGTATGAACACTAACTGAGTCACCGTATATATACATGTTGGTTCTAAATCAAAATGTCAAAATAGTATAACTAAAATTATCAACCCTGTAGCCCCATAGCACTGGACAGCCCATGCGAAGCCTCCAGCAAACTGCATGCAGGAGAACTCCTGATCGTCATAGAAGTCGGGCTCAGTCTCCCGTGCTCCAGTGATATCTGCATCTGATACAAAGTCTGGTGGGTGTTTTAAAACACCGTCCCGTAACGTGGGAATGAGTGGCCAACTCAGTGGAACAATAAAGCATAGGTTAACATGTTATCAATACAGTCAAGCAGTAATGATAAAGCAGTACAATCAAAACACTCCTAACTACTCTTATTAATGCAAGTATGATGCAATCATGATGGATGCCCTCACCACACCCTTCCTCGTGCGACACCATCTTACGTTCGCGGCATGCTTTCATCCCTCAGTGCTCCACATCTTCCAGGCACATGCAATGCATGATGAGCATGATTACCGAGTTGTTATTAGTCCATGTCAAACAGCAGGATTGGGAAACTAAGGTACCTCCCTTGTATCATTCCCAAACATGATTTATTCTAGGGTCGTCAGTCCTAGTTAATCTCAGACGATGGTGTGTTTTCTATGTCACTGCAAAGGCTGCCAGGGCTATTATGCACAAAGGTTACACCACTCCCCCATCACCTCTTTAACGATTCATCACTATATAGAAACAGGCCTAGTTCATACTCTCTAGACTGCGGCAAAACTCGTCGCCTCACAGCAAATTCAGAGTATGTTCGAGGTCACTCCACTAACGTCCTACCAACTGGCAGTCTATTTTTGAAGCCCGACCAGTCCACTTATTGACAATGGGACTCGGATGCAACCCGACTGGGGACCATAGCCAGGCTACGCTAGTGTAGGCCGACAGCTCGAATATAGTGTCCCATACCACCATAATCGGCTCACGAGTCTGGTTGCTCATTGGTCACTACGGGGAGGCACGTGGCCCCAGTGTAGGCCGATAGCTCGACCACGGTGTCCCATACCACTATGCCCGGCTCATGAGTCTTAGCGGATCGAGGTACCATGGTTAATGGGATTCCACTAGTAAGTTTTGTACTCTAAGTTCAAGCAGTAGCGACCAAACATGGTGAACATACATTAGACATATCAAGTTACTTGACGAGCCTGACTAGCTCAAGCACACAATCAATTGGACGACATGAAGTGCATAAGCACTTCGCATGGCCTAACCACTGTCGCCAACTGACGTACGACTCGGGTTCATCAAACACATCTTACATGGTAACCAGAATCTCAACCACGATCTCAAGTTTGGTACCAATTGTCTGCACTATAGACATAGTCCCAAACTCAATCAATCCTTATTCATAGCATGTGAACTAAAGCATAATAAATAAAGTAATTCAAGCATATTAGTAAGCATGTCATTGAGCATGTTATAAAGCATGTTATAAACACTTCTTAAATAGGAATACAAACACATATATTGCACAAGTAAGCGGTTTAAGTAAATAACCTCATGGAGGAAATCATACACGTATCTAAGGTCGTTAAGAATCCCATCTCAACACCCTCCTAAGGCATCAACATCCAAACACTTACTCACACAAGCATCTTCACAAACACTAAACATACACTATTTCAACATACTTAGTGTATGTTAGCAAACATGTATTAGGGCGAGTCCTTTCGCTAAGCAAGTATTTTACGCATATATAATATATTTATACAACAAATAATCATGGCAAACACATCTCTAAAATATATATGTATACGGTACTTTCTACAATACCGTATTTTTACATACATAGTGTATATTAGTAAACATGTATTTGGGCGAATCCTTTCGCCAAATAGGTATTTTATCCATACAACAATTAATCATGTCAAACACATTTTCAAAAAATATACGTATACGGTATTTTCTATGAATACCTAGAATATGTAAAATTCCATATTCTACAACTTTAATCGAAACAGAAAACGGAAAGTACTTTGTACATGTGTAATTGCATGCAGATCATGAATCTATCATTTCTGACATTGAAAACGTTGAAAACTGTAACCTATACACCTAAAGTCTGCACTTTTTATCGTAGAATCGTAACGAAGCCGACAAGTTTGCCAAGCTTCCGTATATGGCAGTTTGGTAACCTATAGAATGAAATAGGTTAGCTATTTTA
This sequence comes from Magnolia changhungtana, assembly GCA_030180095.1. Classification (NCBI taxonomy): domain Eukaryota; kingdom Viridiplantae; phylum Streptophyta; class Magnoliopsida; order Magnoliales; family Magnoliaceae; genus Magnolia; species Magnolia changhungtana. Next base: position 739,382 of record JASAUF010000140.1, on the reverse strand, counting down.
TAACCTACAACCTATACAACCTTAAAACAGATTAGGGTTAGGGTTTTTTAACTAGAAACGGAGTTGGAATCGCCGTGAAAGTGATGAGAATGGAGCGGTTGAACATGTATAGCAGCGGCAGGGAGATGCTCCCACATCTCCCACACTTTCTCTCTTTTCTCTCTCTCTCTCTCTCTCTCTCCTAGGTTTTCTCCCAAATTCATATGGCTGCAATGAGAGAGGGTTTAAGGTCCTTATATAGCCTAAAAAGTCTCCAAAATAGACTCCACGTCAAGGTATACTTGGGTTATAGCCAAAGTGGGCTGGTTTCAGCTCAATGGAGGACTTCTGGCAGGCCTCCTTGAGCCAGAGGTCGGACTTAAGTTCACTAACACTTGATCTACGTTTAGTTGAGTTTTCATTTCAGTCGAATTTTCAGATCACGCGTGGCGGACCAGTTTCAGTTCGACGGTCAGTGGGTCTCGATCGGAGATTCCGAGTACATGTAAATGTTTATGAAAATTTTCCTGATCCGAGGGTGTAATTTGGTCAGATCCTGACGGTCTGGTAGCTTAATACTGACCCACAAGTGACAAGTCTCAGATTACTATTCAAGATATTTATTTTGTAAAGAAACAAGGGTTTTCACACTCTCTCGCTCCGGACTCAAGCGAACAGCCGTGGGACACTGTTTGGACTTGATTTCCAAGATAGTTGTCAGGCCCAGCGAGGCGGTCCTAAGTCCTTAACTTCGTGTTAATCGGACTCCTGATGTGTGGTCCAGACCTGATACGGAGTTTCGAGATGCTCCCAAGAGCAGACGGGTAATGAGTTTGATCCTAGATTTTAGGATAAACTAGCGTCAATGATACTACAAGTTTTGGGTCTTGCAGATCGTATTTAAAGCGATTCAAACGGATTTCGTAGCTAATCTAGTTGAACACCTAGTTACTTTGTCTCATTTCTAAAGGATTTAATCCTAATTGATTTCTGGTCGAGGTGATACTCAGGCCTTTGTAGTTTGTATATAAAGTGATCCAAGTTATACTACTTAGCTAGTTTAAGATAGTGTCTAGGGTGAAAGTACTTAGAAAAATCGAAAGATCAAGGTGGTGAAGGGTGGGATTTGTGAAGGAAATGGGTTCACAAGCGATTTTAGACCGTGGGATTGAGTTCTGACAAGTTAATAAGGCATTAGGAGTGACCCATTGTCTAAGGACGTCTAATCCCAGGTTGGGAAAAATTCGGGCTGTTACAGTGTCATACAATACAGGGCCTTTGAAATAGGTGCAGTACCTGGTACACGATCGATTTGGAACTCAGTATGCCTATGAGGTAGCAACCTCAGAATCTCCTGAAATACATCCAAAAAATTGCAAACGACTAGCAGCTTAATGATGCTAAAGAGATCTGGCTCCTCCATGGCACATGACATAAGGCAAGAGAGCTGCTCACCTTTAGGCTCGGCTATAAACTGAAACTATGGCATGTTAGGTATAATGAACGTGAATGTCCTCACATAATAGTCTAATATGGCATGATACTCACCCAACCAATCGATGCCCAAGATGACATCAAACTCGATCATCAGTAAAACAAATAGGTTGGAAGGCAAAAAGGTCTCTCATATCAGAACGGGGCAAGATGAGCAAAATAAACCTACTGTTGTGGTCTTCCCCAAGGGTGTCGACACCAACAAACCTTCATGCATGGTCTCTAAAGGAAAATTAGTCGATTGATCAAAAATCTCATATATAAAGGAATGAGAAGCACTAGAATCAAATAAGACGTGCTACGCATGCGGAGATAAGAACTGTACCGTCGACCACTCCTCCTGGTGCTTGAGGATCCTGCTGGCCTACGTAGAATCTGCCCTGAGCCTACTGGGGAGATGCATGTCCCCTCTATGGTCATTATTGTTGCTGTTGTGGCTTATGTTGCTGCCTCTGCTGATGTGGGAGAGGTCTAAGTGGGTACTTTTGCCTCTGCTGCCACTGGGGCCTCGACTGCTGATAATGATGATGTTGTTGAGGTCGTGGCGGCTGATATGGTTGTTGCCACTGCTACTAAAGGTGGGGGCAATCCCTGTTATGATGCCCAACCTCTCCACACTTGAAACAAATGCTAGGGAGCTGATGTTGCGGCTGTGTTATAGGTGTTGATGGTGCTACTGGTGCCTTGAAGAAAGGATGAACTATGGTCCTCCATGTCGGTCAGGTCTGCCGCTACTGAAACCTAAAGGAGGGCATCTTCCTATTGCCCTTCCTATCTCCCCCTGGTCCCGAGCCCTCTGCGTCTTTACCCAGTCTGACTCAAGAATCTGAGCCCCCTCCACCACATCGTAAGTGTCGGGAGTTTGAGTCTAATGACTTGGGATTGTAGTCTAGGGCGTAGCCCATGTTCAAATCTACAGTCTCTCCTCCGTAAGTCAGTGACTAAGTATGGCGCATACCGAGATCTCTCAATAAAATGCACCTCGTACTGTGCCACTGTCATGTCCCCCTGTACAAGGGTCTCAAACTCCAAAGTGCGCTGCTTCCGAACATGCTCAGGGTAGAACTTCTGGTCAAATTGATCCAAAAATTCCTCCCAAGTCCACTCAAAGTCTAGGCCTGCTACTCAAGTCAGTGATGCCCACCACTGATCAGCCTCTCCTTAAAGAAGGAAGACGGCGAGAGGGACTCGCTGCTTAGATGTGCACTGCATTGTAGTGAAGATCTTCTCTACCTCTATTGAGGGTCAAATAATGCATATTATCCCCCATTTACTACTTAGTTTTACAAGCATAATATGGCCAATATTGAAGATTTCAAGACTCCTAGATCCAAGAAAACCAAGTGGAGAAGGAAGGAAGTTGAAAGAACAAGTGCATAAATCACAAAGATTGTCCCATCGAGAACCATTCAATGACATCAAATATCCATTCGTTGACATCGAACATTGGTCGATGACATCTAATCTATGAGGGAAAATTGAGTTGGTTGCTGGACATATTAGATGCTTTTCTCGATCAATTGAAGACATGTTCGATGACTCGAAGGAAGGTGCTCGATGACATTAAAGACTGCTCGATGGCATCAAATTTATTGAAGAAATTAAAGCAACTCGTTGGACTGTTTTGGACACATTCTCGATGACTCGAAGACCTATTCGATAGATCGAAGCTTTGTTCAATGACATTGAAGGACGGTTCGATGACACAGAGACTTATGCAGTGCGAAAGAGCGAAAAGGCTTGACTTCCGAATTCAAATTCCTTCGATGTCATCAAAGGGTGTTCGATGACATCGAGGGCGTTATTCAGAGTTATGTAGAGTACATAAGTTTGATCCAATTTTGTGGATCTACTGAACTTAGCTTATAAATAAGGGTTTCCTAGGCACTTTTTAAGATATCTAGGGTTTGGAGAAGTAGAGCAAAATGGCAGAGCCGCTTTTCAAGAGTTCTTCTTCCCTTCTTCTTAGTTTTTAATGATTTCTTCTAGGATTTTTAATCCAATCATGTCTATGGTTGGATAGATCCCTTAGCTAGGGCTAAGGGGTGAAGCTTGTAGCATGGTGGGGATGTTTTTCTTGTTTAATTATTATTATTGGTGAATTCCTTTGATTCTAATTTGATATGTAAGGAATACTTTTAGTTTTTAATGGTTTATTCTGACTCAAATTACAATAAATCTGCAATAGCTTGAAGTATCTTCTTTTTCTGTTTGGAGTTTATGAAAATAGGAAATCATGTTGTTCTTCATCGTCCCTTGGGCATGGCTGAGTGATGGAATCCCTTCTATTCTTCACAATTCTCCTATGTTGGTTGTTGGATCAGTATATCCTGTTGTCTACCATAGTCTCCTGGGCATGGTTAGGTGATGGAATCACTTCTAATCTTTACAACTTTCATTCTTTAAGAATTAGGTCAATAAAGATTCAGATATGAGTTTATTGAATATCTTCTAATTGGATAGGATATGACTTCAATTCCAATTGAGTGCCTTGAATCAAACATCCTAATAGCTACAAATGAACCCCTGAAAACCCTAGTTCCCACCTTTAAATTCTTAAGTTTCTAAATTCATCAACTCATAATTACTCCCTACTTTCCTAATTTAGGTTAGATCTTCTCCTAGTTTTAATTCTAATTACTTTCAGAATAGACACACAAGATTAGTCCCTATGGATTTGATCTCAGTCTCACCAAGATTATTACTACATTGCAACCCTACACTTGGGGTTGTGAATAACCTCTGATCTCCATCTCTTAGCTGCTGTCGGGTCTGCCTCACCCTAAAAACATGGGAGATCCATCTATTTGAAATCCTTCAATAGAGAACGGGCGTGATCCTACTCAGAAAAGACTGGTGTATAGCTGATCACCTCTCATGGCGGCCCATCATGGAGGTCATCACATGCATCATCTCCCGGAACTGCGACGCGGTCATAGCTGGTGCTGGGTTTGATTGAGGCATGCGACCCTTAGCTTGTGTCCTCCCAGAGGCTCTCTTGGGTGACATGTCCTATAGAAAACGATAGGGACCCCTTAGCATTGGATTACTCTTGAATGTACACACACCTGGTGCCTATATGAGAGTTCCTAGGCTTACAACAAGGAATCCCAATTTAAACAAAGTTCAAGGGAACCTAAGGTGATTTTCTAATTTTCTTATTAAGATCGGGATCCTAATTATTCTAAATTCACAACAATCACATAGTGAAGGATAATTGATCTAAGGTCATTTTGTAGATATGTGATGTCATTCGCAGGTATTCCCAAGTTATGCCCTGATATTAACTTCTATCATGCCCCAAACTCGGAAACCGGACTCATAAAATTTTCTGTCACCAAATCTGGTGTCGATAGCCTCCATAGTACCCCATTCTCACCTCCCAGCTCCCATGCACCAGGTTCCGATCCTGGGATCCTACAAGGACGATTTTCAAGATAAATTTTTTTTATATAAAGGAGCATAACCTAAAGTGTACCCAAGTCGCAAAACATCATCACCAATATCCACTAATATAATCTTTTAGTACAATGTTGAAAGGGAAATACATGATATAAGAAAACTCTAAAAGATTAGGCACATTCTCCTACATCAATACAGCTACGATCAGCAGAACCTGCATACAACGAACATGTGTAAGCTTACTACGAAGCTTAGAGAGTGTGTTCGTGTGTGCGCAATACATGTGCCAAGCATACAAAAATTAGAGTAAGTGGAAATGATGGAGAGCTAAACTGGAAATTCTATAAATGTTATCAGTCATACCCGGCCAAACATCATATGCGAAAGATCTAATGTAATGTATCAATCCTCCACTAGTCCACATGTCAGAATAATTCTTAATTGGATCATCACCGGTGTCTAGTATATTTCCAACACTAGTTACTGCCCATCGCGCATAAGACCAAGTGAGTGCAAAAGACATACTATCTGCCTCATCAGTGGTACACAAAAACCACCTGGTCTGTCGATAGCGAACCCATTTCACAAGCTGGTCAAACTCAACCTAACATATATCCCTCTGCACCTGGGAGGGTAAGGTCATACTACCTTCCAACTAACCCCAACATAGTGGGAGACGCGACCTACCGACATCCAGCCATTGTGTGTTCATGAATCCACTCGGTCTAGATGTTAGAGCATTCTACTAGTACCATGGGGTTTTAGGACTTTCACCTAGGGACGCCTGTGACGCCCCGTAACCTCAGTAATTTTCGGTGTCCATCATCTAGTAGCCACAACAAGGCTACAAGACCACCTCCCTGATGTTTCTAGGGAGTAGATGTATGTGTCACACATAGTACAAAATGCATGAATCACACTATCCAAGGCATGCATCAAACCTGCCCGAATCATGCAGGGCGACCCTATCCCATATAGAATCCCCTAAGGGTCTCAAGCTGAATGGAAATTATTATGAACAATCATCATCCACAATAGGCATACAAATGATGCATATGGGCATATAATTAGGCATGATATCCATTACACTATGCATGTTATCAGTGTGTCCTACTAAGCTAAATACATGAACATTTTATTAGACATTCATGAGATAATCGGCCTTAATTGGCACATTATATGCAAAGAGTTGGAACTGATCGACAGGCCTCACTAGAAATGCAAAGGCCCATGTGGCATGGCCCACTTGAGACTAGAATCGGCTCCTCATGTAGCCTATTAGGCATGGCTAAAATACATACACCAAGGCGAGGTCCACTAAAAGTGACATGGATGGATACCCACATGCACAACATGTGTGTCACTAGGCTACCAATCCATTTGGGCACATGGCCCACTAATGATGTCTAAAAAATAATCAGATTATCAATGACATTACTATAATTACTTTAGTAGGATGATCTGCACCGTTTAATCATTACTAATGTAAATTGATTGTTACAGATCATTGGTTAGTCACTAGGATGTGATCATATGCTCATAGCCCATCTGAGTCTTGGGATTTCATCAGTTCAGGCAAAGTATATGGTTAAATGGATTTAATAAAAATATAGTTTCAACATTCACACTAAGTAATTTAAGGATTTGAATCTAAGATGTCAAACATAACCAAAGACCTAAGGGATCTCGATTCTAGGGATTCCCAAGTCCAAGGGATCCCAAAACTAGGGATTCCCAAGTCCAAGGGATCCTAAAACCAAGAAATCCCAAGCCCAAGAGGTTTCTACCCCCACATTACCCTATGATGCGGCCCACCTGAGATCTGGATAAGATAAGATGGATGAACGAAGTGGATATGATACATAGGTCACGTCGGGTCCCACATGTGGGGGCTACCCATGGAGGCTTCCTCCCTCACATCACTGGGTAAAACCGCCTTGTAACACCTTTCTTTGTTTCTCTTTTTTTTTAGGGCCTGTTTGGATTGATGGTCCGGATTGTATAGTATTGTATTAAAGGTGAATTTTTCCATTATATAATGTTTGAATTGGAGTTCACATCCATGGGTTACCATGCATGCGAATACATCAGTAACTCAAATTTTTTAAAAGACGGTAATGTGTTTTCAAACGGTACTGCATCGTACAGTGCAGTCTATGCATTGCGGTGTATTCTCGTGTGGCTGCGTAACTATCTCTTTAAAAGTTTTTATATCTATGGAGAATGAAAATTTTCTACACCAGCATCGCCATACATCATCTCCCTTCCATTGCATGTGGGCATTCAACTACTCCATTTCTTCTCCGAAGGTCTAAGGTTCGTTATATAGTTAATACTCTTCTCGAGTTCTTAGATTGGACGGAGTAGGGATTTCGTTTACCAGATCAGCATTCAACTACTTTTGGGAAATTTTGATCTATAATCTTCAGAGGATAACATTGAATTTCTACGTCTGATTCAGTTTTGTACTGATACACTTTTGTCTTGCAAGGACGCAGGCTTTCACAGGAAATTCCTGCAATGGTAACCCAGGTGGGGAGCACTGACATGTTTGTGAGAAATCCTCCTCGTCCATCAGTTATGTGAGTTCATTTTAGGACATGTTGCCATTTTAGATACTGTCCATACCGTTAACAATGTCATTCCTATTGGGATGAACTGAAAATAAAAATATTAGCATGAATCAAAATTTTTGTGTCCCCAGAAATATTTCAACTGTGGACGTCTAATTATCAAGTTTTCGTCTCACTTGAGCTTTTTAATACAGTTCATTTTTGGCAACATGTACTAAAATGGTATCATAAAATGGATGGACGGGGAGGATTTTTCACAAACATGACAGTGGGCCCCACCTGGGTTCCCACCTTCCCTCCAACATTATCTTAAAAATAGTCACCATCGTATAAGTGTTATCAATATTATACGTATATACAATATGCAGCCTTAATACATCATATCCAAACATTGATCATAGGAAGAATTTGTATACTTGCCTGAACAATACCTTCTATCCAAACATTGATTTATGGCATGTTGATTCGGATGTATTCTAAAATTGATCAAACGTATACATGAACAGTAGCTGGATACAATACAATACACCCTTATATGTGAATCCAAACAGGCCCTTATTTGGTATCTGTGTGGGCCCCACATGGATCTTCTACTCCATTCACCGCGTAGTCCACCTCGAGTGGGTCAAATGGGCTCTGATTTGGGTTGATTTGAATGAACAGGGACTCCATAGTGGGCCTGTTTCACCCAGAAACGAAAAGCATTTGATTTGGGGAATATCTCACTTAATATTAACAAAAGATAGAACTAAGAGAATGATCATCAATTTTATTTATTCTGAGTTCATTTATATCCTTTTAGTCCTTTTATTCTAGGATGGAATCTCTTAAAAATGCTTGAAATACAAAAGCTAAGTAAATTTGAAATATGAATTTTGACAGCATTTTGGCTCATATTAATTATATCTCCAAGGGAGATGAGTTGTGCTGGCTTCCTATGCATTTCGTCCCTTATTGGCATGATAAAGGAGTGCTTGGATCCCTTTGAAACTCTGGAATAGCCTGAGGATCTAGAAAATTTTAACATGACGGCTGCCTCAAAGAGCACCCGTGTAACTCATGGGAGTTACGCGGACTGTGGACTTGTGCGGGTTCACGCAACTTGCCATGAGTGGCGAGGCCGGGACCTACGACACTCTGCACTCCCTCTCCTTCTCTCTATCTCCAATACCTGTCAGAGGCACTGGTCTTCTGAACATCTCATCCTCCAAATGAGGGGGTACTGGGTATTTATAGGCTTTCACATGTATGAGCCCTCGATTCTTGTGCAGTGGACCCCACTCGGCATTCCCAATCTGTCCCTCTCTGAAGAGAGTTGCGTGGCCCAACATAACCAATGTCGAGTTACATGGACCCTTGCAACTTAACTCTCGCGCAACATGGTTCCTGCGCAACTCGGGTCCCACGCAACTCGCTTGCCTTCTTTCTCTATTCTTCACTTCTTTCACCAATTCTTCTCCTTGAAGCTTCTCTCCCTAACTAAAATTTATACCCCAACAGATGCCCCATTGATCTAAAATTTGACTTCTCTAAGTCAACTTGAAGGATCAACTTCTTGTAAAACCTGAGTTACACGGGTCCGCACAATTTTCACCTGCGTAACTCTCAACAAGGCCCACTGGTCCATAAATACCAGTACTCCCAGCCATTCATCACTTCAAAATTTCTTCTTTTCCTAGCGAACTCTTCTTCTGCACAACTTGCACGTGCAACTCGCCCGCGCAAGTCCTTAGCACTTAGTGCTAAAAACTCTTGTTCTGAAACTCTGTTGAATTTCCTCTAGGCCCCTAAGTCAAAACCTTATACTTATCTTAACATCCCTTCCCTTTATTATGAGACATTCAGGAGCTTCATCTTCAAGAGGAAGAGGTCCTTCATTTTCCTCAGCATCCGAACAATCTTCTCATCATATTTGGGATTGCGTAGAAATCAATGAAGAAGTATTAGAGCTTCATTGCCCTTCTACGAGCGAAATCATCACTATACCTATAAATTTACGACGTCATTGGTCAATCCTCCATAGTGAACCATCCACCCATCAAAGCAACCTTACTTCTATAGGCAATTGGATGATGAGGGAACCAAGGATTTTAGAAGGTTGTTTGGAAGGGAAAGAATCACGTCAGAAGGCCGATACAATATATAAAATGCGATTTCTACTTCCTTGTCATAATCCTCATCAGCTCTTCCAAACTCATTTCTTTGAAGCTACCTAACAATATTTCTTCAATGATCATGTTCCCTGGAGAATAGATGATTTTTTGGTTAAGGTTATTCTATCTTCTCAAAATTTCTATAGTGCTTAGGCCCAGACCGTTGCTCGAAAACACACTACTATTCTGGAACAGATTAACGTTCGTAATGCCATCATAGCCACATCAGAACATTCCATGGTGATGCAACCATTTTCAGGGGTTTTCTCAATCACTAGCCCCCAATCACTAACTCATTTCATCTTCCTTTGGGTGAGATGAGCATTACTCTATGGGATCTTCTTTGTATAGCAGGCCTCCCCATTATGGTTAACATCTTTGACACTTATATCCCTTCAAACGAAGAACTTTCTCTTGCTTCTGTGGAAAATAGTAAATCTGAGATTACAAAAACCACACTTGAACTCTTTAGAGAACTGGCTAACTTTCCTCAGCCTGAACATATCACTTCCCTTGAATGGCTAGCTCATTTTTCTCGAAAACTATGGTATACTTCTTTTTCTTTTACTCTTTCCTTTTCAGGTCTTTCAGGCCTTCAACTCTCTTCTGAATAACCATACTATTTTTACTTTGATAGCTTTGCAGGCTACGATCATCTAGACCTTAAGACCACTCATGAAAACATCACAAGCACCACTAAATATAGCCATTCTTATGAATTAGCTGGTTTTTTAACTTACTGGCCAAGCTTAGTGATATTTCCTAACTCAGAACAAGTGAACACCATTAGACCATCCTTCTTTATAGTTGCGGGTGTGATGGCTGAGGATTAGAGACATTCATTAGCTCCTCCAGTTTTATGCTCCCTATATGGCACTTTTGGGATATAGTTTTTGGCTCCATAGATTCAGCAATCAAATCTTTCTCAGTTTGTACTCCCTAGCATTTCTTCATAGGTTGGCTAGGAGTGTATTTCCCTTGGACCTTTGATGACCCAAGAAGAGCATATCCAGATCCTCAATGGCTCCCTCTTCAACACCATCAGCTAAGGAAGATGGTTGAAAAATCGAACAGTTGGGTCACTCGAAAGATAGAGGATGGTGACCCTATTGATTTTCATCAATTTCTATTCACCATTCACCCAGAAGGCATAAAAGTTATTGATAATAATTCTATCTCTTATGGTGAACATTCATTCCTTGTTTCTATCAGATCCAGTACTCTACCATTAAGAGAGGGCAGCACATTCTAGCGCGAGCCATATTATCCGAGTTGCGGTGTAGGGCCATATAATTGGGCTTTAATATGGAGGCAGCTCTTAAATGTTAATACTATCTCTCACTTCATAATTTCAGGTCAAGATTACCCAGTTCATACATCATATCCCTGGATGCGCTAGTGGGCTCACCAGTTGTCATGCCCCAAACTCAGAAACTAGGCTCACAAAATTTTTGATCTCCGAATCCGGCGTCGACAGCCTCCGTAGTACCCCATTCTTGGCTTCCAGCACCCATACACCAGATTCCAATCCCGGGATCCTACAAGGAGGATTTTCAATGTGAAATTTTTTTTGTAAAGGAGTATAACCACAAGCATAATTAAGTCACAAATGACAACATCAATACCATATATCCACTAATATAAACATTCGAGTACAATGATGGAAGGAAAATACATAAATAACAAAAACTCCAAAGTGATCTGCCACAAGCTCCTACCTCAAGGTTGCTGTGACCTAATAACACCTACACACAATGGTCATATATAAGCTTATAGAAAGCTTAGAGGGTGGTGTAAGTGTGTGCATAAGATAAGTGTCAAGCACACAAATATTAGAGTAAGCAGAAATACTAGCAAATTCATAAATCATACAATATCAAAGTATGCAATGCAGATCGGCTATGCAAATGTGGGGTCATAGAGAGTTAAGTATCAGATACCGAGGATGCAATGAAATATACAATTCCTGATAAACAACGATTACCATCAGTCTCATCTAGGCCATATAAATGCAGAAACATAGCAACCCAAATGTCAAGCCTATGTTCTAGTGACCATTCTGTTCTGTGGGATCTCGCAGCCCTCCAGATCGAATTTCAGCGACCCGTGACCTACGAATTTCATTTGCGATGACCCTTAATTTCCATCACTTAAACCCGACCTGGATCGACCCAAAACTAGCACCATAGCGACTGCATCATCACAGCGGTTCTAACACTGTGTCTCGTGCGGCAATTCGAGTTATACATCAAAAGATGTAGGTTGTGCTTTATTTGGACCTTGATCGCGTTTGTGAGACCCACACATCACCCTATTCATGCATGACAACATCATCTTCATAATTGCCTAGCCACCTATAGCTAGTCTAAACCCCTAACCCCCTAGCAAGCAATGATTCTCTTACATTCATTATGACATGCCATTATTACATCTTTCTCTCTCCCTCTCTCCTTCCTTCCTCATTTTTCATCTCCCCTAGCAACTATAGGACATGGACGTCCCAACCCATATCATGGCTAGCCCTTTCCCACCTTAGATCCCCCATATCCTACCATAAAAAACCCATCTCCACCATTGAAGGAGCCTCATTGGAGCTTTCGAGCACTACAAAGGAAAAAGAAGGAATGTGGGTGCGTCTATAGGGTAGATCTCTCCATTATTTTTGTTATTCTGATGTGTGGCACATCTTGATTGTTAATTTGTAGGATCACACATGATGGGATCCACCTTGATATATGCTACATCCAAACCATCCATCCAGTGGGATGCTCCCCTTGTCCAACTGGGGCCCACACTGTTGACCATTTTAGACATGCCCGGATGTAGGGGAAAACACGAAGATTGGCTTGATTCCTAGCAATGTGGATCACCTGTGTGGGCTCCACTATGATATATGTATTTTATCCAAGTCGTTCATCAAGCAGGGCCCACACTGCTGACTATCCAGCATCTCATTGCTGCCGGTTTTGGGCAGGCCCTGTTAGAAGGGAACCCACAAAATATCATCTTGATGCTAACTGGTGGGTCCCACATGAGTGGACCCACCTGATGTATGTTTTTCATCTCAGCCATCCATCCTTGGACATGGCACAAGTTGATGCATGTGTTCTGCATCTACACCGTCCATCTGTTGGACGCTGAGCTAGCAGCCCAGACGTACAACAACAACCAGCTATTGTACTGACACAGCAAGTTCAGTGGCCCCATCCTGAGGTATGTGCTATATTCAAACCGTCCTTTCATTTGACACATGTGGGGTCCACCCCACACGTGCTGCACACGTGGGATGGGACCCACCTTGAGGTATGTATTTTACATCCCAGTTGTCCGTCCATTTTACTAGACGGTGGGATGTCAGCAAGTTTTGTGGGATGGGTCCCACCTTGATGCATATGTTTTATCCCCACCGCCCATCTGGATGGGTGGTGTGGGACCCACTGATGTAAGTGTTTTATCCATGCAGTCCACACCGGGAAGTGGAACCCACAGTTGATGTATGTGGATGATCAAGCCGTCCATTTGGATAGCCACGGAGACCATGGTCTGTGCATTTTTGGATGCCAAATAGGATAGTTTGCATGTGTGCTTGATGTATTCCCTTTTCCCTTATAATTGTTCATGATCATTAAGCTGGTGATTTTGAATAGCATGGCCCACCTGGATTGGGCCGACTCTGATGTATGCATGAGGTATATCTCACCTTTTCCTATTTTTATCTACTGTATACTGTAAGTTTTTTTTTTTTTTTAAATCTTCTTAGGATGCATATGGCCTTTGAACCCATACCTAATTTTTTTTTTTTGAATTTTAGGCCATCCTTAGGCATCAATGGTGGGCCCCACATTCAGATATGTGCGGGCCACCACCTAGAATTTATGGCCCATCCTAATACCTAGAAAACTGGTGTTTAAAAGTAGGGTCGGGGACAATTGTCTAGAAATTTTTGTGCAGGAATTTCAGCGGGTAATGTTCGGCCTTATGCCAAAAATCGTGTATGTGGATCCGTCGAGGCCCACTATGGGGGATGTTTCTTTCACATGTCAGAGTATTAGCATGCCCTATGATTTCATCTAGAATGGATCCCAAGTGTGTGAAAACTGGGCGCAAAGATGGGACAAATCCACTTCTGAACTACACGTCTGATTTTCTAAGTTTTAGACCAACTTTGGTCATCTGTACTGGACCCCACATTCAAGATACGAGTTGAACACACTACAAGAAAAATGGGTAAAGGCTACGGACTAGATCCGTAGCAAAAGAACTTTTGCTACGGATCTAGTCCGTATCACGTCCGTCGCAATTGGTGGGGTAGCTAAAGGTCTAGCTACGGACAATATCCGTAGCAATAGTACAATTAGCTACGGATCTTTTCCGTAGCAATAGAGACCATTAGCTACGGATTATATCCGTAGCAATAGAGACCTTTAGCTACAGATTATATCCGTAGTAATAGATACCAATAGCTACGGATTATATCCGTAGCAATAGGTACCAATATCTACGGTATTTGCAGCACTACATAAGGAAAGCTACGGATATAATCTGTAGCGATAGATACCAATAGCTACGGATATAATCCATAGCAATAGGTAGCAATAGCTATGGCGAAAAGCTATAGCTTTGCCACGGATTATATTTCGTAGCTATTTTCCCTGTTTCCATTGCAAGAACCTGCTATGATTGATAACTCATCTAAGCTTAATGCAATCAGAGAAAAAAAATGATGCATTTATTACAATAGCAATCAAATCTACAATGCATCCTACATTCACATTTCTAAATAAACAATACTTCACTTTGCTCAACTTATCAAAAGAATTACAACTAAGGCGTGCCCTCATCCATTAAATAATGCTCGCGCTTTTACAGAATTTTCTTTCTTCAGACGGTCAAGTTCAGCAAACACAGAAGATAGAGATTCTTCTTTCCTTGAAACTGCATATGTAACTTCTGTAGACTTCGACACAAGATCACTTTCAAGTTTTAAAACCCTTCCCTTGAGAAAATGAATTTCATCATCCACTGACTTCTTTAGCTTGTCAGCCTGTATAAAACAACAATTGTAGACACAATCAAATAAGCATGCCTTTGTACATATCTCAAAAGGAAGAAAGACCAAAAAGAAAAAAAAGAAAAAAAAAGAGCTAGAAAAAAATAATTATATATAAAGAAATAAAAAATGTACCTACAAATCTTCTAAACTATAGCAAAATTCATAGGTTAGGTTATCGGTTATAAGTTTAGGTTATAAGTTATAGGTTAAGGTTTAGTTTATAGGTTTAGGAAATCGGGTTCGGGTTCAGGATCGGGTTTAGGTTTGGGTTTTCAAGTTTAGGTTTAGGTTTAGGTTAGGGAGTTGAGATTAGGATTAAGTGTAAGTTTAGGTTTAGGGATTTAAGAATACATTTAGGTTAAGGTTTAGGGAATTGAGAATAGGTTAAGGTTTAGGTTTAGGAAATCGGGTTCGGGTTCGGGATCGGGTTTAGGTTTGGGTTTTCAAGTTTAGGTTTAGGTTTAGGTTAGGGAGTTGAGATTAAGATTAGGTGTAGGTTTAGGTTTAGGGATTTAAGAATACATTTAGGTTAAGGTTTAGGGAATTGAGAATAGGTTAAGGTTTAGGTTCAGGAAATCGGGTTTAGGTTTGGGTTTTCAAGTTTAGGTTTAGGTTTAGGTTAGAGAGTTGAGATTAGGATTAGGTATAGGTTTAGGCTTAGGGATTTGAGAATACATTTAGGTTAAGGTTTAGGGAATTGAGAATAGGTTAAGGTTTAGGTTTAGGAAATCGGATTCGGGTTCGGGATCGGGTTTAGGTTTGGGTTTTCAAGTTTAGGTTTAGGTTTAGGTTAGGCGATTGAGATTAGGATTAGGTGTAGGTTTATGTTTAGGGATTTAAGAATACATTTAGGTTAAGGTTTAGGTTATAGGTTTTGGTTTAGGTTTAGGTTATAGGTTTTGGTTTTGGTTTAGGTTTAAGTTTTAGGTTTAGGTTATAGATTTAGGGAATTGAGAACAGCTTAAGGTTTAGGTTTAAGAAATCGGGTTCGGGTTTGGGTTTAGGTTTGGGTTTTCAAGTTTAGGTTTAAGTTTAGGTTAGGGAGTTGAGATTAGGATTAGGTGTAGGTTTAGGTTTAGGAATTTGAGAATACATTTAGGTTAAGGTTTAGGGAATTGAGAATATGTTAAGGTTTAGGTTTAGGAAATCGGATTCGGGTTCGGGATCGAGTTTAGGTTTGGGTTTTCAAGTTTAGGTTTAGGTTTAGGTTAGGGAGTTGAGATTAGGATTAGGTGTAGGTTTAAGTTTAGGGATTTGAGAATACATTTAGGTTAAGGTTTAGGGAATGAGAATAGGTTAAGGTTTAGGTTTAGGAAATCGGGTTCGGGTTCGGGATCGGGTTTAGGTTTGGGTTTTCAAGTTTAGGTTTAGGTTTAGGTTAGGGAGTTGAGATTAGGATTAGGTGTAGGTTTAGGTTTAGGGATTTGAGAATACATTTAGGTTAAGGTTTAGGGAATTGAGAATAGGTTAAGGTTTAGGTTTAGGAAATCGGGTTCGGGTTCAAGATCGGGTTTAGGTTTGGGTTTTCAAGTTTAGGTTTAGGTTTAGGTTAGAGAGTTGAGATTAGGATTAGGTGTAGGTTTAGGTTTAGAGATTTGAGAATACATTTAGGTTAAGGTTTAGGGAATTAAGAATAGGTTAAGGTTTAGGTTTAGGAAATCGGATTCGGGTTTGGGATCGGGTTTAGGTTTGGGTTTTCAAGTTTAGGTTTAGGTTTGTTAGGGAGTTGAGATTAGGATTAGGTGTAGGTTTAGGTTTAGGGATTTGATAATACATTTAGGTTAAGGTTTAGGTTATAGGTTTTGGTTTAGGTTAAGGTTATAGGTTTTGGTTTAGGTTTAAGTTTTAGGTTTAGGTTATAGATTTAGGGAATTGAGAATAGTTTAAGGTTTAGGTTTAGGAAATCAGGTTCGGATTCGGGATCGGGTTTAGGTTTGGGTTTTCAAGTTTAGGTTTAGGTTTAAGTTAGTGAGTTGAGATTAGGATTAGGTATAGGTTTAGGTTTAGGGATTTGAGAATACATTTAGGTTAAGGTTTAGGGAATTGAGAATAGGTTAAGGTTTAGGTTTAAGAAATTGGATCCGGTTCGGTATCGGGTTTAGGTTTGGGTTTTCAAGTTTAGGTTTAGGTTTAGGTTAGGGAGTTGAGATTAGGATTAGGTGTAGGTTTAGGTTTAGGGATTTGAGAATACATTTAGGTTAAGGTTTAGGTTTAGGTTCGGGTTTAGGCTATAGGTTTTGGTTTTGGTTTAGGTTATAGGTTTTGGTTTAGGTTATAGGTTATAGGTTTAGGTTTAGGTTTTGATTTAGGTTATAGGTTACGAGTTTAGGTTTAGGTTATAGGTTTTGATTTAGGTTTAGGTTATAGGTTTTGGTTTAGGATATAGGTTATAGGTTTAGGTTATAGGATTTGAGAATGGGTTATGGTTTAGGTTTTAGAAATCGGGTTCGAGTTCGGGATTGGGTTTTCAAGTTTAGGTTTAGGTTTAGGTTAGGGAGTTGAGATTAGGTTGGGTTTTCAAGTTTAGGTTTAAGTTTGGGTTTTCAAGTTTAGGTTAAGGTTTAGGTTTAGGTTATAGGTTTTGGATTTGAGAATGGGTTCGGGTTTAGGCTATAAGTTTTGGTTTTGGTTTATGTTATAGGTTTTGGTTTAGGTTATAGGTTATAGGTTTAGGTTTAGGTTTAGGTTTTGATTTAAGTTATAGGTTATAGGTTTAGGTTTAGGTTTAGGTTTATAGGTTTTGATTTAGGTTTAGGCTATAGGTTTTGGTTTTGGTTTAGGTTATAGGTTTTGGTTTAGGATATAGGTTATAGGTTTAGGTTATAGGATTTGAGAATGGGTTATGGTTTAGGTTTTGGAAATCGGGTTCGGTGTTCGGGATTGGGTTTTAGATTGGATTTTCAAGTTTAGGTTTAGGTTTAGGTTAGGGAGTTGAGATTATGTTGAGTTTTCAAGTTTAGGTTTAAGTTTGACTTTCCAAGTTTGGGTTAAGGTTTAGGTTTAGGTTATAGGTTTTGGATTTGAGAATGGGTTCGGGTTTAGGCTAAAGGTTTTGGTTTTGGTTTAGGTTATAGGTTTTGGTTTAGGTTTTGATTTAGGTTATAGGTTATAGGTTTAGGTTAAGGTGTAGGTTTAGGTTATAGGTTTTGATTTAGGTTTAGGCTATAGGTTTTGGTTTTGGTTTAGGTTATAGGTTTTGGTTTAGGTTATAGGTTATAGAGGATTTGAGAATGGGTTCGGGTTTTGGTTTAGGTTTAGGTTATAGGTTTAGGTTATAGGTTTTGGGATTTGAGAATGGGTTGGGGTTTAGGTTATAGGTTTTGGTTTTGGTTTAAGTTATAGGTCTTGGGATTTGAGAATGGGTTCGGGTTTAGACTATAGGTTTTGGTTTTGGTTTAGGTTATAGGTTATAGGTTTAGGTTAAGGTTTAGGTTTAGGTTATAGGTTTTGATTTAGGTTTAGGCTATATGTTTTGGTTTTGGTCTAGGTTATAGGTTTTGGTTGAGGATATAGGTTATAGGTTTAGGTTATAGGATTTGAGAATGGGTTCGGGTTTAGATTATAGGTTTTGGTTTTGGTTTAGGTTATAGGTTTTGGTTTAGGTTATAGGTTATAGGTTTAAGTTAAGGTTTCAGATTTAGGTTATAGGTTTTGGGATTTGGGAATGGGTTTGGGTTTAGGTTATAGGTTTTGGTTTTGGTTTAGGTTATAGATTATAGGTTTAGGTTATAGGATTTGAGAATGGGTTCGGGTTTAGGTTATAGGTTTTGGTTTTGGTTTAGGTTATAGGTTTTGGGATTTGAGAATGGGTTTAGGTTATAGGTTTTGTTTAGGTTATAGGTTATAGGTTTAGGTTAAGGTTTCGATTTAGGTTATAGGCTTTGGGATTTGAGAATGGGTTCGGGTTTAGGTTATAGGTTAACGGTTTAGGTTAAGGTTTAGGTTTAGGTTATAGGTTTTGGATTTGAGAATGGGTTCGAGTTTAGGCTATAGCTTTTGGTTTTGGTTTAGGTTATAGGTTGTAGGTTTAGGTTAAGGTTTAGGTTTATGTTATAGGTTTTGGATTTGAGAATGGGTTCGGGTTTAGGTTATAAGTTTTGGTTTCGGTTTAGGTTATAGGTTTTGGGATTTGATAATGGGTTCGAGTTTAGGTTATAGGTTTTGGTTTAGGTTTAAGTTATAGGTTTTGATTTAGGTTATAGGTTAACGACTTTAGGTTTAGGTTATAGGTTTTGGATTTGAGAATGAGTTCGGGTTTAGGCTATAGGTTTTGGTTTTGGTTTAGGTTATAGGTTTTGGTTTTGGTTTAGGTTATTGGTTTTGGTTTAGGTTATTGGTTTTGGTTTAGGTTTAGGTTTTGATTTACGTTATAGGTTTAGGTTAAGGTTTAGGTTTAGGTTATAGGTTTTGATTTAGGCTATCGGTTATAGGTTTAGGTTTTGGTTTTGGTTTTGATTTAGGTTATAGGTTATAAGTTTAGGTTAAGGTTTAGGTTAATGGTATGGTCCCTGCAAATACAAATATAAACATGGCCTGTCCAAATAGCCAGGCCCTTCCAATGCCGTCCATAGGAAATGGACAGCTTCATCATGGTCATAACAGCGGTTCCCACCTTCCAGGGACCCCCGCTCATCTGGATAGCTCTGACGTACATCCGGGTCTGCTCCATTAATTTCGAGCAAATAACATAAACACAGCCTGTCCAAATGGCCAGGCCCCTCCAATGCGGTCTATAGGAAATGGATAACTTCATCATGGTCATAACAGCGGTTCCCACCTTCCAGGGACCGCCGCTCAACATCCGGATAGCTCCGACGCACATTTGGGTCTTCTCCATCAATTTTGAGCAACTACAGATATAAACACGGCCTGTCCAAATGGTCAGGCCACTCCAATGTTGTCTATAGGAAATGGACTGCTTCATCATGGTCATAACAGCGGTTCTCACATTCCAGAGACCCCAGGTCAACATCCGGATAGCTCCGACGCACATCCGGGTCTACTCATTTAAATAAAATGGATTATCAAGATCATTTAAATAAAATCAGGTCCAATCAACAATCTGACCTGGAGGATTCTGTTAGCATTGTTGACGGCACCTCGAATCTTGTTTTAGAGCCTAAAAATTCAAAATTAGATACAAAAATTAGAAAAACCAAAGAAATTTAAGAAAGATAGTCAAAGTCCATGTGAATGAGCACAAGTATGCACCTACATATGAATTCTGAAAAGCTATTGCATATCACCAAAAAATAATAATAATAATAAATAAAAAATAAAAAATCCTTGCATTTGGATATTCAACAAAATGGGTTAGAATGAATTCATTTGCCTAATTCATGGAAACCTTGCGTTTGAATATTCAACAAAATTGAATTGTAATATTTCAATTCAGTTCAATAAACTCAGATTTCTGAGAAGGATTTAATGTTTTTAAATCTATGGTTTTTTGGAAAAGGTCCATTTCCTGGACGTCAAATTCAACGGGGAAAGTTTCAGTTATGTCTCTTCTTTCCCTTCCATTTTCTTCTTAACAAGAAAATCCATATTTACTAATATTCCCATTTTTCTATTTTTCAAAAGAATGAGTTCGGACTCCGAAAGCGTCGGCTCTAGCACTGTACTTTCAGCCCAAACCCTAACCAATGACTCCAAAATTACCAAGTACTCATAAAAATTAATTACAAGCATTTTCTGTCTATCTGTATGATGACTATACTGTTGAGATCAATCCTCTTATCTTCATTTACAGAAACTAGTGGATGACAAATTATGTGTAACATACAGAACTGGTTTAGCCACTTATGCAATTAGGGAAGGTTCGAAATGGCCAGATTTCCACATCAAGCATCAGTTGCATACATGTGATACAGAAGGACAAAAGTATCACCTTCAACCTGACTGTCAAACAAGTTTCCTCACCAAAAATTCAGATCACAAACCATCATGGCATGTGTCTAATTTTGGTTTAATTTTCATTTTTCTCTTTAATTTTGGTTCTTTCTTTCTGTTTTCTAGTTTTAGTGTTTTGATTGCTGAATAAGGAGAGGTGTGGGTCATAAATCCTTTCACAATTGAATGCATCAATTACATGTGCAAGAATGCACCAATTACAATAAGAAGTGTGTGAGTAGGATTCTAATTATACCATCCCTACATGTATGCAAGATCCAATTTATCTAGTGGTTGCTATCGTGTATGTGATGTGGCTAGAAAAATCAGGTTGGTTCTGTTTTTGAGATGAGCCACGTATGTATGGTAAGAATGGAAACCGAGTCAACTGGCAATCCAGATTTGATGCCCATGTATGGCCCAACTGAGAACCAGACATACCTGATGAAAGGCATGGATTTACATTAAATATAAATGCTGCCAGACATAAGAAGAGATATTTGCAAAGACATGTCCATAAGGGTGTGGTTCGTGCACGTGGTAAAGGAGCTGCTTGTACATGTATGCAGGGTCAGAAAGCCTGATACAACTAAAGCCAAGATTGATGGGTCATTTTAACTCCTGAGGATTTGGATCTTTCAGGTCTTTTATTTTTTAAAGCAAATCTTTCTAGCCTTAGTTCAAACTCAAGGCCCAATAGGTGACTCAACACAAATTTCAGCTAAGCTGACTCAACCTAGTTTAGGTCTCTAGTCAACTCATTGAGTAAATGTCGCTGTACTGATGTAGCAACATTTTATTTTTCCTGCTGCCGACGACCTGATCAAAACAAATTCGATTTTTTACACATCCTACTATGAATTGGTCATGTCTAGGATATCTATACTTCATCTACAGGAATTTGATAGGACAAAATTGAGAGATTCACAACCATGAAGCATTCAATGTGGTTCAATGTCAAATAATTTTAAGGAAAGTCCAAAATTAATGATAAGAATAATGAGCGATGAAATATTTTACTGTATACTATAAACCATTAAAGCACTTGCCTAAATCAAGATATCCTAACATCCGATAATCTAATGCTGATGAAATAGTAAGGTATGACTCACGATTCTGCCTAGAAGAGGCTCTAAAGACGAGCAAAGTCTTTGCAAACTATCCAACTTCAAAGCTTCCACAATGACACTGCAAGAGATATACATGCACTTTAAGCAAAATATGTGAGAAAGAAAATTTCATGCCGACCACCAAACTTGATAAATGAAACAATGAACTAAGGACATAGTACTCTGGAAAAAGGAAAACAAACAAAGTGTGGAAAATTATTGTTCTTACAAGTTTCCTGCTGAGCATTGGGTTATATCAGACCTGGTAAAATTGTTGTAAGATAAGTCCCTGCAAGACAGCATCATGCAATGCTATGTTTATGCCTTTTCAGGAGTGGAAAAAATAATAACCCAGTAGGAATCTGAAAGGCCTAAAGTAATCTCACAAGAGAGTTTAACAAAACATTAATATGCATGGAAAAAGAAGTTAGCAAATATACAGATCCTGTTGCCAGTGAAATGTAATTTGAGATTTACTGAGTAATACTTACAAGTTATGGTTGCTACCTTGGACCCAAGAGGGTATGACTCCAGTCAGCATGTTGCTAGTAAGATACCTACATTAAAAAAAATATATCATGAGACGGATTTTGGTAATGAATGTATTGTTTAAAATATTTAATCTCTAATCTAAATTAAACAATTTATTAATATTAATTAATATTTTAGTAGATGACCATTTCAATTTGGATGCAGATTGCCTACTGAAGCTACAAGTAGCCACGTCGCTAATGTATGTTTTTTTTATCCATGTTCTCCATTTAATTTTTCATATCATTTTAATTCGTGTACTAAAAAATGAGGCAGATTCAAATCTCAAGCGGACCATATTACAAGAAAACAGTGGTGATTAAATGGTTCCATTAAAAACTTCCTATGGCCCACTGTAATGTTTATTTGTCATCTAACCTTTTGATTAGGTCACATAAACTTTGGTGAAGGGAAAACACAAATATCAGCTTCATCCAAAACCTTTGTAGCCCTTAAAAAGTTTTCAAGGGCGGATAAGCTATACAGCTGAGACCCTAGTATTAGCTTGACCCAGAACTTCAGTGACCCTAAGAAGGTTTCGATGGTAGGCATTTAATCATCACTATTTCCTGTGGGTGGACCACTTGTGTCTTGGATCCACCTATTTTATGAGCTCTCATGTCTTAAGATCATGAGTTGGCCAAACCACTTGACAAAGTAGATGTCACATGCGGGCTCCATATCACCGCAGTTGTAGGTAGGGACTCTCTACAATACCAGTTTTACAGGGTCCTAGAAAGCTTTGGTTTAGATAGGATCCCTCCAAGTCCGGTTTTACATGGTCCCACAGCTTCTGGTTACGTGGGATCCTCAAGACCAGTTCTACAGAATGCATTAAACACCTAAGAGCAGTGGGTCCTTACCTCATCCTGTACTGTTACCAAACATACCCACAACTCTCACAATGCCCGCTGGAGTTATGTTGACACATCCTGGGACATAAAGCTGCAATGGAACACAAAAAATAAAAAATTAAAAAAAAATAAAAAAATCAGGTTCTCTTGAAGGCAATGTCATTTTCAAATTATAAAATCATACAACTTATTATGGTTGTTCCTTGTATGTCCGTCCGCTTTATCAAATGGGCCACAAAAGTATTACAATGGAACAGGAAATAGATTGGCATATGGTTTTATGGAGGTCCATGAAATGCTGAGCAAAACATGTGCTATATTTGACACATGCACATGGATCAGGAACCTTGATTAGGTCTGCAATCATGTGGACAGTCCATGATAAATAAATAACTAAATTCAAGATGATCAAAGGAAACCATCAAATCACATGGGCCACAGTGGTAGTACCAAGGGAAACCAGAAATAAATAACTAAATTACATCCCTATGACATGGTAAATTGTACTACTAACTCCCAGGACAGGAAACCTGTAATATGGCCGGCCTTCCATCCCTGGATGGTAAACCAACCCCTATAATCTTGTCAAAACGACCATTTTAACAGAAATTTAGATTATATTTACTCTAGAACTTAAAGGACAGTTCTTAATGCATACCTATGATGTTGAAACTTTGAACAAAACCATTGATTCAACGTTCTCTTCATAATCTTCAAGGTCCATCAATGTTTTCTATATCCACGGCCCATGAAATGCAATTGAACATGTTTCTAGACTTCTTCTGCAGTACCTTTGTCCTTTTTCCCCATCTTCTGAACAAATGATTGAGACATGGAGCAGAACTCATGAGGTAGGCCTACTTTCAACAGCAACTAGTTGTCAAACTTTTGCCAAGCAATAAAGAGAAGGTCAGGAATGGTAAAGCCAACCCCGAATAGCTAGGATAAGGCTATGATGACAAATGACAATGATGACAAAGCATTTTCCATCACACACTAAGAAATGGAAGTTCCATTACTTCTAGGTGGGGTAAGATACCAAGATGACAGAGCTAAAGAAAAAATTATAAAAAGAGAAAAACTCATTGAATCTTATTTCCTCTGTGCACAACCATGAAGCAGCCTCTGGTTGGTTATCAGTATCAGCTGGGTGTAAGAAGCTAGAAAAACACACGCAGAAGAAATTAGTGAGCAAAACAAACATTGAGAAACATGAAAAGCTAAGAAAATGGAAAACTTACTAATTAAACTCAGTAAGATTTATAAGACCATCCCCATCCACATCCAAAGCCTTAAAGTGATCCTCTTTCCACCAACCGATATCATAAGTGTTATCGTGTGCCATAAAAAGTACAAACTATAATCAAATCTTCTAGAACTCAGGTCAGTTGTGGCAATTTAAAGGGCATTGCTTTATGCAAACATCAAGGTCACTAACATTCTGGTTCCTAGAATAATTGGATGCACCATTTTTAGTTCATAATTTCATAATGACAGCTAGCTGTGAGTCCATGCATTTGAAGCTGAACAGGAAACTATTATAATCTCAATTTGGGCCTAGACAGAGATTGATAATGGAATGGGACTAACCCCACTTTGGTCCAAATCCACAAAGTGGACCACATTTGGGAGTTCTAAAAAGCAGCTGGGAAGAACTGCTTGCTACAACATAAAACTGAATGGTAGTGTTTTCTCTTGGGCACGAGGAGATAGACTTCCTTCCCCTCCTATTGTTAGTCAGGAAGAGCTTGGCTGGTTAGCAGTGAGGCTGCAGGGTTGCTGCTATCTATTCTCTATTCTAAAAAAAAAAGGCCTATGCAACCAAAGTTTCAACTTCTTAAATTGAGATTGAATGGCCATTGCATTCCAAAATCACAAAACAGAAAAACTAGATGCATTAAAACATTTTAAAAAATTGAAAAAAGAGGTAACAATACAAGATTAATAAAATCCTACCAGTGAAACTAGATGGTAGAGATGCCAAATCACATGAAAACTTCAATAAGCAAAAACTAATCGCTTGACTGCTACAACAGAGATAACTACCCTAAAAAGCAGATAATCCAGCATGTGAAAAAGATATATACCCTTAATCTACTCTAAGTGAACTACTAAAAAAGGGCTAATGACAGGGAAAAGACAAAAACCATTTGCCAATTCATAACAATAATATCCCAATGCTTCATCCAATGTAACTTGATTATCGTCATATACGGGCGTCTTTGAAATCCTTTAATGTCTGCTCATAAGCCTGATTTCTGTTGATCCAACCCTTCTCGTATTGGAATTTGAAAAAGAATGTTTTTGCAGCCCACATTTTAAATTTTGAAGCCAAAGGAGTTGCATTTCTGCCCAAATCATTGTGATTTTGGCATAGAGCATCAAATCCATTTTTTCCAAGACCATCCAAATGTAACCCAAATCAATTAATGCAATAAAAATCCCAATTATGATGATTCCAAAAAGACAATAATTCTAACAAAAATGAAACATACTCTTAAATCACAAAACAGAAAATGAGAAAAATCAAACTTTCAAGTTTCAACTTCTTTGATTAAGATTGAATGGCCATAGCATTCCAAAATCACAAAACAGAAAAACTGGATGCATTAAAACATTTTAAAAAACTAAAAAAAGAAGTAACAATACAAGATTAACAAAATCCTGCCAGTGAAACTAGATGGTAGAGATGCCAAATCACATGAAATTGCAATAAGCAAAAATTAATTATCGCTCGACTGCTTCAACAGAGATAACAAGTTTCAACTTTCAAGTCATACATGCATTTGTTCAGGTAATTAAGTCTAGAGGCATATGCAACCAGCTGGGTCATACATGCATTTGTAGAGGTAATATGCAACCAGATGGGTCATACATGCATTTGTAGAGGTAATTAAGTCCTAAACATACTCTTAAATCAGGTATTAGATCATCATACGTTAGGCTCAATCTTTTCTGGTGTGATATTTTTGCGGCACTTACTTTCACTAGACGTTGAAGGCTACAAGTATCCGAGATTAGCAGCTAATCAAGATATTGTAGCAATGATGAAGAATGGTACAGACCACATTATGGACCACCATGAAAAACACAATTCTAGCCAATGCATACGGCTAGAATATTGCAGTATTAATCCTTTTTTTTCTTTTTTCTTTTTTTTTCCCCTATTTTTCTTTCTTTCTTTCTTTCTTTCTTTTAAAAAAAAAATAATTAAGAAAGGGGATTGATTATATTAAAGTAGAAAATAGGAACAAAAAGTAGCAACCATGATTGTTCGTTGCATGTTCGATGTTTCAGTTCAAAATTTCCATTTTAAGTTTTTCAGCGTTGAGAGAATTGTTCAGGGCCAAACTAGGAAACTGCCCATGCTCCGATTTCTTACCTCGCAGATCATTCCTAATAATAGGCAAATGATCCTTAAATAAAAACTGACAGAAACCATTAGCTACGTATAGAAGTAATTCTTAATAGGCAAATGATCCTTGGAGCCTATAGAGATTTATGCCTAGAATGTTAAATACAAATCCCAAATAATGTCCAAACAAAGCTTTGACTCGATATTTATGGGAGTTTTGTGCCAATTTAAACATAAGGCACAATACCAAATTGAAGAATAAACCAAGTATTGTACTGCTAAACAGATCGATACATTTTATTTTCAAAGAACTAGCAATGCAAGAAATCTCTACTTAAACACAATGCCCAAACCTTTCAAAGTCTTATGCAACTTTCATCATTTTATTAAATCAAAGTCAAAGAAATAAACTACATCATGTTCAATTTGAAGAAGATGATCCACTCTTGCATGACACCCACTCTGAGCAGTTGCTCCAGCTAATGTTGTGAAATGGGTCGAAAAAATTAAGATTTTCAGTGACCACATCCAAAAAAAAAAAAACAATCGACATACCCCAAAATCATGCCTGAGTAATTCCATGTCCTGCTTGCACCAAAGCAATTAGCTAATTATTCCAAAGGAGTTATAAGAGATTTAGAAGGACCATGAATCAATTTTTCATGAACAGTGACATATAATGCAAAGGAGTTTTGAGGTAGTACCTGTATTGCAATAATGAACTCTGAAACCAAGAAAATCTTCAAATTCACAATAGCCCACACCTTTGGCAGCAAATTTCCCAATTAATATGACAATACAAGTAAAACTTAAGTAACAAGAATGGATGAAAAACAACGTAAATTATTATTTCATTCCATCCGTAACTGAAATTTTGCATGACTGAAGGAAGAAACCATACATACAGTTTTTGCAAACTTAGCTTAGAAACAAGGGAGAATATGTTAACCAGTCATGGAGGAAAAATCCTTTTCCATTTATCATCCATTCATGAGAATGGCAAAACAAAAGAAAGCAGATGATGGCTTAATAACAACACCATGCTAGCTCTTTGTAAGGCATATGCAAGTATGCCTCAAGATAAAACATTTGTAGCTTCAAAGTTGCCAATGGAAGTACACTTGACTACTGTGGCTGGAGATGAGTGTACCACATTTACCAACTCAAGATCACATCTAGACATAAGATACTACAATCCACACAAAACATTTCTTGTTAAGCCATTTTATCAAATAGTTAGCATGCACAAAACACAGGAGGAATTACATAATGACTCTCTGAAATCCAACTATTAGGATCTAAAATCATGTTCAGTCGACATTGCAAGTAACAAAAGGCAAAATAAAAACCACCTAAAAATCTTAGTAGTCTTCACAACACAAACTCCCAAAACTTCTAGTAATGTTAGGCTGCTGGATAGAATAACCCAAATCGATAGGATTTTAAACCCATTATTGACAGTAACCAGAATACATGTTCGATAAACTCCATCATCGTCTGCTTAACGGACAACAGATTGAAGGTCCACCAAATACGACAGCTAATAGTGTCAATCGCCACCGTCATCGCCGCTGAGCTTGCGGCAGCCATTAATGGCAGCAACAAGCCCTTAGAACTCCCAGCCATTATAAAAAGAAGAAATAAAGAGGGGTTTTCAAATCATAGATGGGAGGAAGAATAAGGTTTAGCAGATGAGTGGTGGCTACCATTAGAGGTGTGCGGCCGCCAAATCCTGCTTTTGATTTGAGTCAGCGGTGACGAATCGAACTCCGGTGGCTGTGATTTTAAAATCAGATGGTGGCATATCCAGCTCTCTCCCTTCTTTGGATCTAACATACACAGAGAGAGGAATCCTCGATGGAGAGAGAGAGAGAGAGAGAGAGAGAGAGAAGAGAGAGAGAGTGGGAACGAGAAGGGTAGGGTTGAGAGAGAGGGAACGAGAAGGGTAGGGTTGAGAGAGCGGGAATGAGGGCGGTTACTTTTCTTTTGGGTAAAATACCCTGCCAGATTCCGCGTTCGCACAAGTGTTCTGACGGACGATCCGGTAAAGGGCTTTGTGGGGTCCATGGTGATGCATTTGATATATCCACTCCGTCCATTAATTTTGTATTTTTTTTACAGGGAATGACCCCAACATCTATGCAAATTGAAGGTCCAATTGAACCACACCATCGATCAATGGTAGGTATTAATCTCCAATGTTTCCTACCGTGTGGTCCACTTGAGCGTTCGATCTACTTCCTTTTTTAGACTCTTGCCCTAACATGCTCTTTCAAAAAGGATAGACGTATTAGATGGAGCACACATATTTTAATGGGCCTCATAGAGTCCCTTGTGGATTGTCCCAGGTTGCAAGAACGTGTGGAGGTGCTAGCTTTTAGCTACAGTTTGATTAACTTTTAGCTGCGGTTTTAAGCCTTAGCAATATAGCTACGGTCTATATCCGTAGCAAAAAGGTAGCATAGTCTGTAGCCTTTGGTCCTTTTTTTAGTAGTGACACCACTTGCAACTTTCAAAATATACCATTGAATAGAGAGAAAATATTTTAATTGGGTGAAAGAAGACCCCACACGATTGGGGAGCGGATCTCAAAATGGTGTTAGGCATAGTTGTGAAGAAGTTTTTGCACAGAAAATTTAAATGCCCATGTTTGGCCTCATGCCAAATATCGTATGTGTACATCTAGTAGACTGAATCTTTTGGGTTTTGAAGTAAAAACATAGGGTTACCTAGGCCACCCAACAACATTCTAAAAGGCGGCCCCACCTAATCGTGGGACACGCCCAAAAATGGCCAAAAGTCATTTCTGCTCAGATTTTCTGCACCTCTCCCAAGCACCCATGTTTGGGCCTTCACATAAACTTATGCATACATGATCAAGGAGGGCTACCTCACGGGTTTTGGTACTCATACATAAAATTATAATATGAAATTTTTCCTTCATCATAAGTGGGCCCCATGTGGTCTTGAATCTGTTTGATAGAAATTTTATATGGGGTCCACTACCTTTCAAAAAATTTTAATAGAGTATCTAAACCCTGTGCATGAACGCTCAGGTTGTGGTGTGCCCAAAATCTTAAGTGGGCCATTTTGTTTGTGGGTTATATCTTTGCCTAGTAAGGCTCACCTTGTGTATGTCTTAAAAGGACTATTGCTAAACCTTGTGATTTAAGTGGTAGACATCCCATGTTATCCATCCATTTACCAGATTGTATATGTGTTGTGGACCCCATTATGAGTTAGTTTCCATATTCCAAATGGGCCGTACTATATTATATGTA
Organism: Magnolia changhungtana; assembly: GCA_030180095.1. Taxonomy (NCBI): domain Eukaryota; kingdom Viridiplantae; phylum Streptophyta; class Magnoliopsida; order Magnoliales; family Magnoliaceae; genus Magnolia; species Magnolia changhungtana. The sequence continues at coordinate 709,706 of JASAUF010000140.1, read as the reverse complement.
CTATATACATGCTGGTCACCTTTTTTGGTGAAGCCCATTTATGTTGTGCAAGCACCCCATTTGTTGTATGATTGGCTGCCCATTGTACAGTTGTGAGGCCCACCTTGATGTGTGTATTGGGAACACATTGTTTATCAGTTTTTGGGGCCATGGGTTGCCACATGAGGGCCTGTTATGACGTATGTGTTGCATATGCTGCCCATCTATTTTTGTTGGATTTCATGGGCCGCCCCATAACACCCCAATATGATATATGTGACTAAATCTTTGCTACCCACTCAACTTGCCTAGTTTTTGGCTGATTTGTAAAGCACACATTGGCGGGTGTTGGTTACTGTAACACCCCACATCTTTGGTACGTGGGTGTTATCTTTTAGAACCCACATTAACCTAAATTAGATTGGATTAACTAAAAACTTGAACTCGACATACACAGGATGGGAATTCTGGTCAACATTAAAGCCATCCATCAGGGTCTCCAAGAGCCAGAACACGTCCTACGACTGTCGAGAAGGTGAGGCTATTCAAGCACTCTAAATTAAAGCCATTATGTCGATTAATACTAGTACAACACACCTGTCACCAACACTTGAAAATTATTTAGTGATAAACCAAGCCTTTATCATAATTAATACTTTATATTAACCATTAAAAACAAGTATCACGCCCACCCAATCAACAGATCACATCACATGGGCCAATAATAGCCCAAAGGAGTGTGTAACGGCCCACCTAGGGCTCACCATCGACCCAAAATGGGCCAGGGTCCCTATGTAGTGTCGCTCAATACAAATGGATGAAGTAGATTATGATAATAACGTCATAGTGGGCCCCTACACAATGCATGTGCACTAAGAGCGCTTGTACATGAGGAGCACTGAAACCGCCGGCTCGGTCAAACTGCCTTTGAACAAGCACCTCTCAAAAACTCAAAAATGTCATTTCACCCACCTTCCCTTCCTATTTAAACCGATAATGTTCAAACCCCTAAGTGACCCATCATGGTCACTTTTCGAGTCATCTGACCCGTTTAAATTCTCCATGGGGCCCAGCTGAATAAAACCCTATAGCCATTCCACTCCTTGGAAATGGATGAAGGAGATGGGCTACCACTGTCCAATGCGCTGCATGTGGAAGGCATCCGAGAATGGGGACAACAATGAAGTCGGTTGGGTGGATCGCGATCAGTTCGATCGTGTGATCCTGTCTATCCATTTTCCCGTTGGAAGCACGCCCTTTCTATTGCTAAAAAAGCCAGGCGGGCCTGTAGAGGGAGAGAAGGAGAGAGGTCTTTCCTCTCTGGGAAAAATAGGGCCTGGCGCGATCACGGTCGTCCCTTGTTTACGTGAGATCCGACCGTTGGAGCTCTCCTCTCTGACTCTATAAGAAGGGGTCCTGTAGACTTAGGGATTCATGCCCAGGAGAGAAGAAAGAGAGTGGGAAGAGAGTGGAAACGAAATAGGGGAACCAACCACCTTGTTGCTGCTTGGGAGCTAAACCAGGTAGCATACTACCTCCTCTCGCCTCTCTACTCTTTTTTTTTCAATGATGAAAACATTGACAAGAGAGCTGGTGTTGACCTCCTTTAGGCCATGGAGTCAAGTCACGCCAGGCTTCAACGAACCAGGAAGCTGAGGCGAAAACGGCCCCACCGATGGTCATCGTCCATGATGAGGAACTAGCTAACTAATGGCTATGTACTCAGACCAAAGCTGGGGCTTACACCACAGTTGTAACCAGGCCAAAATGATGGTCGTAGCTCGGTTTTGGCTCAAAGCTAGGCCACTCAAATGATGGTGTTCTGGGACCGAGGCTACTCCGAATGATGGCTATGTCTCGGGCTAAAATCTGACCAGATAGTAGCCATGGTTAGACCACACATGGATGGTGAAATCAACCCTCCAATGGGCTTTAGATAGGTTGCAAATGAACCTTCAATTTGAACACAATATGAAGCTCTCAGTTAGGCCCTGTTTAGAGCTGAGAACTGGCTAAGAAATGGCCGTATTTCATGGCTTGATGCAAGCCTCAGTTGGGTGTCGTTTTTAGCTCTCAATAGAGCTTTGAAACTGGCTCGGGGACTAAGCATGCCTATCTCTCGTATGGGCCCCAAAACGGTTAATGCACAAGCACCGTTAGGAGCTAAAGCTAGGCGAAAATAATGGCCCTGATTCTAACTGAATGACCTAGTAACGGCCACAAATTTCAGCCCAGAACCACCCTTCGTAATGGCTAAGGGATGGACTGAGGATCGAGCCTTCGTTAGTCACCTTGGGCCATAAAGAGCCTAGCAATGGGACCCTGCTGCTGGTTGTAAATCAGGCCTCAAGCAGGCACGTATGGGGCCATGCAGAGGGCCTAAGGTGGGCTTCTCATCTATACTCAAAACTGCCCTCAGCTGGGCCAGAATCATGACTAATTTGTAGGCCTTACCTGGGTCTTTCCATGGCTAAGATTGGCTCTCACTGGAGCCTTGATTTGGATAGTGTGAAGGCCTCCAGCTTGCACTGGAATCAGTCCAGCCTTGCTCGCTGCAGGCAACCACACTATTGTGGGTCCCACTCTAACATTAGCAGCCCTCACCAAGAGAAATGGGTGGGCCGCACCCTGTTGAAACCAGGCGGGCGTCACCACATAGTGCACAGTTGGGCCGCGTTGTATAAAATAGTGGGTGGGCCGCATGTGAGCTTGTAGCTCAGTGGGCTGCACCATGCAAACAGGTGTTGGGGCCGCATCTTGCATAGCTGGTGGGCCTCTCTGTTTATACAGATGGGCTACGCCCAAATGCTGGTGGGCCGCACTTGAGGAAATCCTCTGTGGGCCGCACCATGAATGGTTATGGGCTGCGCCACGTTCCAAGCATGGGTGGGCTGGACCATCAGTCCGTGGTGATATACATGATGAGCCACGCCCACTCCCAATGGTCTCCGCCACACATCTCGGTGGGCCTCTCATGTTGTGGACTACACCACACACGGCGTGGGCCACGCCCACACCAACAGTCAGGCGGACCACCTTGGGAACTGCCTAGATGGGTCAGGTCAGGCCCAAAGTGGGCCCACTCGTTGGGCAAATTATTGTTCGGCCTGAATGGCCCTTAATGTGAACCAAACCATTGTAATTTCGGGCCATTCAACCGACCCTGGTATTTCAAAAGCCTTAGATTCATTATCTAATACAATCTAACTTCCTTTAGGCAATTATCCAAGTATCGTGAAGCCACTAACTACTTATAGGAGTTCACATCTTGGGACGTGCTACAATAGCTCAGGTGATGATTTTCTCCCCTTAAGCTTTCCATCCCTAACTAGACCAGGAATAACAGTTTTATTAATTAAATGGTTAGTTAAAATGATAAATTGTGTGTGAAAATGAACTGTATTGACTTGACATATCCATTTAACAAAATGATTCCATGCTTACTATCATTTGGACTCTTTATTTTATACTCTGAGCTACCTAGAGGAATAATTCAACCATTCATGTAATGCATCTTATGTGTATTTTGATAAAAATGTGTTGTTCTATTTTCCATTCATGATAAGATCTATGTTGCTAATATGATGGTGTGTTACACATATTGCTGAAATCTCTCCATGGAGAATCTTAGCAAAGGAGAGTTCATGCTTAGGGTGTAAAGGGACTAGTTGTGATGTGCATAAGCCCCCAACTTGGAGGTTTTGGTTGTTGACATCTGACCATGGGGCTTACCATCCCTGGGTGGGTTCACTTAACTGATTTGGGGTGAATTTCATGACCTTTTCGATACTGCTATTTATCCGTCTTAAACCATCCATGCCATCATGCTTTAATCGCCATATTTAGTGATTTCAACCTTTCCTTCCTAGTCAGCATTGGTGGTGGCCCCTTTACATTAGATTGATTGACCACATGTTGGTGGGTACTACATACACCCTAAGACGGTAGCCTCATGGGCCGGGGATGGTAGTCATGAGTTACTATGCCCGAGTCATCGGCCTACACTGGGCCATGCGCTCCCCGTAGTGATTGTGAGCTTATTTAAATTGGCTGATTGCAATTAGACTAATAATGGGCTGGCAAATCATGCATACATGACATATTATGATGGCTTGGATCATTATGCCCATGTGATTACGTTGAGTGTTGTGCTAATGACCAGTCATTCGATTGTGATAATGACTCAGATCATCATGCCCATACGATTACACTGAGTGTTGTGCTGATGACCAGTCATATTCCTAGGTGATGACCCCAATGTTCCTTCCAGATGTTTTACCCAGGACATAGGTCGTCTGGATGTTTTACCCAAGCCAACGATTGCATTAATATATCCATACATTTAATAAGACTACATCTATTATGTTTTGGATTGTCTGTATGTTTTTATGTTATTTCTTGTTTAGGGCGATGGTGTGAAATGTTGAGGGGAGATCATATTGAGTTGGCCACTCATTTATCAATGTTCAACCATACAAAAGACACAAGTATAGGAGCCGACAAGTACGTAGCTGACTTGGAGGCGGTGGTGGCCGAGGAGGAGCCTTATAGGCGGCTGCATATTTTGGGCTGAATCAGTAGAGTAGTCCTTATTTTATTTCAGTACGTTTGGAGTTTGAGGAACTTGAGGTTTTGTGATTGGCCCCCAGCCGAGTGGGCCAGAATATTGTTCATATGTTAGTTCGGATATATATATTATGTTTCTTTTCCCACTATTTACACTTTGACTTACTCGTTGATTACCATTAGCTTTAGTTAACTCTTAGATTCTTGGGATCCGAGTGATGCACTCAGGTTCTGAAAACTGGGGCATTACGGTTACACCTTAGTTATTTAATTAGGGCATGTGGGTTACCCATGAGGCCCAACATAATGCATGACTAGGATGTTCTCCTTGGCCATGATGTTTTTGGGCCATGAGCTGCCCCTCATGTTGCCCTTTTTTATTTATTTAGGCCTTGGGCCATTATTTGGGGCCCAACATGGTATGTAGAATATTGTGGATGATGCCCATTTATTTTTTCAACTATTGTGTGGGCCATGGGCTGTTTCATGAGAACCATGTATGAAGCCCATGGGATGTGGCCCATATATGATGCATATGAGGCCCTTATGTGAGGCCTAACATGATATGTTTATGGCCCTTGTGTGAGGCCCAACATGATATGTTTGTGACCCTTGAGTGAGGCCCAATATGATGTATTTATGGCTATTGTTTGAGGCTCAATGTGATATATGAGAGACCCATGTGATGAGGCCATTGTAATGTGTAAGCCCACTATGATTATGATTGCCCAATCATTCTCTTGGTTAGTATACGCCTTGCCCCCCCCCCCCCCCCATGAGATAGATTCTATTGGCCATGCCTTAGGAGCAATGGTGGTTAAATGTCCACCTTGTAATCATTCCTAGGGCCCATTGATTAGGCCCATTCTCATTTCCTCCTTAGTGGGCTAGACCAAATTGATGGGCCCCCACATTATTAGTATGATCCATCTCACCTTATTGGGCTATCCCAATTCTTTGGGACACCATTGATGCTCGTAGGAGTACCCAAACCTGGAAGTCCATTATTAGGCCTATGAGTAGGCCATCTAGATCTACCCTTGTTATAAGGAGAGTACATCATCACTGCAGATGGGAGGATCGGTGGTATCAGATTTGGTATATCCACCGTTGAGGACCGATCCTCATGTTATGGATTAGATCTCCTATCCTTCTATAAACCCCGCCATATATTTAGGCCGATTATCGATTTCGACTATGATAGTATACACACTGGGTATGTGTTGGCATCACATTATGATCGCATGAGGCCCATGTGATTAGGCCCCTTGTGATGTATGAGACCCATTGAAATTATTTGAGGCCCATCGTGACTATGTGAGGCCCATGGTGATCGAATGAGGTCCATTGAGATTATATGAGGCCCATGTGATTAGGCCCTTGTAATGTATGAGACCCATTGTAATTATCTAAGACTCATTGCGATTATATGAGGCCCATTGCGACTATGTGAGGCCCATGGTGATTGTATGAGGTCCATTAAGATTATATGAGGCCCATTGTGATTAAGCCCCTTATGATGTATGAGGCTCGTTGTGATTGTATGAGACCCATTGTGACATGAGAGGCCCATTATGATTGTGTGACCAATTATGGTTATGTTCGATAAACACCCATAGCTTCATGATACATGCTCATATGCATGATATGTATGCGTGATATGAGGAGTGATCATAGCACATGCCATTGGGCGAATTATTGCATGACTAAATGATATGACGTATATATCTCAGCATTTTGTGATATGATCACCATACGCCCTACCGACATCTGGACCATGGCCTCCACATGCTTGTCGTAGATGGCTAGTTGGGACATCGAAAATATTATTTGATCATTTAGGGCACTTAGGATGTCCTCGGGTGAAAGCCCCCAAACCTCCATGGTACTAGGAGAGGCCCCAATGCCTAGACCGAGTGGAAAATATGAGTGCCCGAGTGCCTTTACCTTTAAGTCACGTCTCTCACTGTAGCATGGTCTGTTGAGAGGGGGTGTGGCCTTACCCTCCTGAGTGAGGGGGGCATAGTTAGGCTGAGTTTGACCAGCTTGTAAATGGGTCTGCTACCATTGAGCCTTGTTGGTGATTGGTTGTCCACAAGCGGGTAGTGAGGTCTCTTACGCTCGTTAGGCTGTGGCTTGGAGAGCAGTAGTCAGCAGGTAGTGTACTAGACCCCGGTGATGATCCCAGAGATGTACGATTTTGATATTGTGATGACTCATCACTGTTACACACGTGGGCAGGCACACGTGAGTGGACGTTGATGTGGGCGGGGCCTAAGGGCCTAGGTGAGCTACCAGTGGCTGGCAGGCTACTGTGCTGGCAGGTTACTGTGCATATAGTGAGGCGGAACCTTGTCCCACATCAGACACTGTGGCGGTCACATGTGGACTTGTTAGCAGGAGTTGCATACTTAGCTCTTGATTCATTATTCATTCATTCATTATACCCTCGGGCTGGTGATGCGCAACCAAATCATTATGTGTATCTTCACAATGGCTAGGATTTCAGTTGGGCGCACAACGAACCTAAGATCAGGAGTTTACCACATTGAGTCTAGCTATCCAAATTTAGGTATGGGACTGGTTTGGATAGAAGTCATTTGTGATGGACCCCCATAGCTTGCGATATTACGTGCTATCATCCTGACTACACACTCCAGCTTGGTCATCCACTACATACTCTGATATCATATGATTCATCCTCAGCACATAACATTTGGTTTACTATGTTTCTGCATGACCTAGATGAGGTCGATGGTATTTGTGGCTCGTCAGGTATTGTATATCTTAATGTATCCTCGGCGATTGATATTTGGCTTATTATGTTTCCACATTACATAGGTCTTCTACATTACTTTCTCAATTTATGGCATTGGCTCATTATCTCCTTACATTGCATTTCCTGGATAGGGTTGATAATATTTCTACAGACTTGCTAGTATTCCTACTTACTCTGATATTTATGTGCTTAACACTTATTTTGCACACACACTTGTACCACCCTCTAAGCTTTCTATAAGCTTATGCACAATAGATGCATGCAGGTGACGCCTGGACACAGTCGTAAATGAGCAGGAGTAGGAGCGTGCTATCGAGCTTTGTGAAGATTTGATTATATGCATGTATCTCCTTTCAACATTGTAATCAATGATTTATTATAGTGGATATGTGATGATGATGTTGCTATTGTGAATTGGGTACACTTGTGGTTATAGTCATTTCAAAAAAAAAATTCCTCCTTGTAGGATCCTAGGATCGGAACCTGGCATATGAGCGCTGGAAGCTGAGAATGGGGTACTACGGAGGCTATCGGCACCGGATTTGGTAATCAAGAATTCTATGAGCCCGGATTCTAAGTTTGGGACGTGACATCAAATGCCATATGCCATAGATGTAATGCAATATGCAGATCCTGACGAGTCCATAATACCATGAACCTTATTCAGGATATGCAATATAGAAGCATAGTAAACCAAATGCTATGTTTTGAGGATGCAATGTAATATGCAGTGTGAATGAAATGACCAAGCTGGAGTGTGAAGTCGAGATGATAGTACGTAGTATCAAAAGCTGTAGGGTTTATCACAAGGGACTTCTATCTAAACTAGCCCATACCTGATTGGATAGTTGGACACAATGTGGTAAACTCTTGATCTCAGGTTAGTCGTGTACCGAACCAAAATCATGACCATTGCGAGGGTACACATAATGATCTAGTTGAGCACCACCAGCCCGAGTGGATGTTGAATGAATGAATGAGATGTTGAGTACACAACTCCTACTCAGAAAGTCCACATTTCAGTATCATACATCTCTAAGATCATCACCGGGGTCTAGTACACTCCACACTCCAAGTGAGTGAAAGAGACCTAACTACCCACCTACCAATATCGGCCCGACTCATCGGTAGCGGACCCACTCACGAGTTGGTCAAACTCAGCCTAGCTTAAAGCCCCCTCACTTCGGCGAATAAGGTCACACCCCCTTCCAACCTACCACAACACAGTGGAAGATGAGGCTTAATGGTATACGGTTCTCATGCACTCATATATCCACTCGGTCTAGACGTTTGAGTGTCTCCTGACCATGGAGATTTAGGGACTTTCACCCACGGACAACTAACGTGCCCAGATGCTTGAACCAAACATTTTTAGTGTCCCATCTGGCCATCCACGACATGCCTATGGAGGCCATAGCCCTGATCTCACTAGGGTGAACAATGGTCATATAAAAAAATGTGAGATACATAAGTCATACCATTCAGTCATGCATCAATTCTTACCATACCGCACACTCATGTGGGGCAACTCCATCTCTCAAGGAGTCCTCTAAATATTTCAGCCCAACAGTAATGCTATGATCAAACATTCCTTACAACAGGCATACGAATGATACGTATGAATATGTGTCATGATGTAATACTAACCATGTTCTCAGTATGTCCTACTAAACTATGTACACTAGTATGATTATTAGATATAAACAATAATCAGCTTTAACCGGTATATCACATAAAAAAGGAGCAGGAGCTAAATGACATGCCCCTTCTACAACTATAGGAGTCCTATGTTAGACTAACATTAGCCTCCCGGGTACTAATATATTATATATCCCAAGACAGGGTCCACTGGAAGGATGGCGGATTTAACCCATACGTCGAGATAGGCTCTATATAGTGGATATACTAAATCTGGTACCACATATTCTTCCATCTACAAGAGGTGATGGTGTACTAACATCAAGGATAGGCCTCGCACTTATCCCAAAGAAGTAAATGGACGGTGTGGATGATATATACATGACACCGAAGTCCTAACAACGGGATACAAGGATTGAAAGTGCCCTGGTTTGTCAAGTTACGTGAGTGTGAGTCAGATTGTCTACAGAGCATGATAAGAAGGTCAATTCAAGCATCCGCCTCAACTGGATGTGTGCAAGCTCGACACCGGTAAACCTAAAGCCTCACATCCCATAACCCAAAACACTAGGTGAATAAAACCCTTAAAAACAAGTTAGAAATCATAGGGTTTTAAGGTGAGAAAACTTTTTTCAAAATAGGAAAATCTCTAAGTTTTTCTTACCTTGTTAATTTTATCGAAACACCCTTGAGATGATCGACCTGCTCTATCGATGTCCTCGACACCTTAACGATATTATTGATGTGGGGACCAAAAGTGTCCAGCAACTAAATATTCATCTGGACGGATTTATCGATGTATCGATACACCTATCGATATCATCGATATAAGAACTAAAAATGTCCAACAACTTCACAACATATCTGCACGAATTATCGATGTATCGATACACCTATCGATATCATCGATATACAAATCTCGAGCCCATAGAAAATGGCTCGATAAGATCGACAGGTAGATTTTCGGCACCCCATTTCTTAATTAAAATCTCAAATTCCTTCGATATATTGATGCTCTTCCGATATGATCTAAAATCAAATATCGATAACATCAGAAGTCCATCAATGATATCGATCGTGGACGCACATTTCTTACAGCAGATATTCCAGGTTGTTCTTAACTATGATCGGGGGCCCTTCGACAGAATCGATATTCAAATATCGTTGATATTGGCACCAAGTCGATTGCATCGAATAAGGTCATAAACCGTCTAGCAAGCTTAAAGACAAATCCACTAGATTTATCGATGCCTCGACTTTGATCTCGATATCATCGACATTCAAATCCGATGATCTCGATGGTTCCCCGATCATTCATGAAATTCTGAAATATTTTAAAGTCAAGTCTCTCTCATTTTTCAAGTGTCGATAGATCGAACCTGTCATCGATGGAATCGGAGTTCGAAATCCGATGATATCGACAGTAGTTTCGATTCATCGACCAATTGGCAAAAGTTTCAAAAGCGTATGACACTGAGTTCGAGTCATCGAGCAGACCATCGATGCTATCGAGAGTATACGTTCGATGATATCGAACCTGCTCGATGATATCGAACTTTGTCATAAATGTGACCGCTTTATATCCGTTGGAACTTTTTGCCTATATATAGAGGACTTGTCTTTTGTTACTGTGAGAGAAAGAAGAGAGAGCTTTTGTGTGTTTCAACTTATATCTTATATCCAAAGCCCTTTCTCTCAAGGGATTTCATCCTCCAATCCACCCTCATCATTAACATTCAATCGAGTGGATTGGGGAATGAACTTCCGCATTCAAGGATCCTCCATCTACTACCTTAATGTAAATCATTAAGCTGGGATGCCTTGAATGCATAAGATTGGAATCGCTCTATCTTCTTGATAGAAAAATATTTTGAGAGTAGGATTCCATCTTCACCTTGACCCAACCTGAAGCCAAGTATTGGTACATCATTTTGTATTGCAGATCAAGAGAGCAGAAGACTCTTCGTCAACAAGGAGGAGGAGATCTTCGGCATTATGCTAAACGAGACTCATCAGCTTATTTGTAAGTATCCAGTGTCCAAGAGGACACTTGTGATCATTCCTTTATAGGATTGGGTCTTAAGTGGTTCTCACCCTTTGAAGTCTTCAAGGAGGCCTCCGGCGGGAGTGTACATGGTGGGTGCGTTGTGTGGACCCTTGCTCTGTGGAGAACATAAACATTTAGTTAGGAGTGAACCAGTAAAACTCTGGGTTTGAGGTGAACCGTGTAAAACCTTGGGTTTGAGGTGAACCGTGTAAAACCTTATGGTTTGAGGTCAACCGTGTAGAAACCTCCAGTAGGGTCTTATGGAAGATCCTTGGCCAGTGTGCCTAAAAGTGGTTGCGTTGTGTTGACCCTTGCTCGTAAGAACATAAACAGTTAGCCTCAGTGTAGGTTGTAAAGGTTGAAGGTGAACCTGATTTAAAACCTTAGGTTAGAGGTGAACCACTGTGAAACCTCCTTAGTGAAATTCGGTACACTTGAGGGTTGAGTACGGTTACCGGGAGTGGAGTAGACTTATCATCAAATCACTATAAAAATGACTGTGTTTGAGGTTATTATTCTTATGATTGTGTTATTTGTTTTAACTTTTATATCTGAACATTTGATGACATCACACATACCTACACAATCATATTCATCATAAGCTAGCTTACATACTGCTTATCTCTAAAATAGTTTGTGATTGGATCCTCTACCAGGCTTGGAAGCCAGTAGAGTTACATTTGAGTAATCCTGACAATTCCATGATCACATGATTAGTGAAGTAGGATTTTTAAATAAATCATAAAAACTTTAAACAGTCTTATTCACCCCCCTCTAGGACATATTGGCATATTCATTCTTCAACTAGTGCGGTCTTTACCGCCATTTCAAGGATAAGATATGTCTCACGGGGCGAGTCAAGTGGGTGTACAACAAGGTGAGTCAAGAGGGTGAATCTATGTACAATAAGTGGGCTTCCTCACCCTCTCTATCATGTAATAAGTTGGGCTTTCCTATGGGGAGCCTGATATGTACATAAGGTGTCTTGGTGGGGTCCATACATTTAAGACTATATGTCCTTCCAAGCAGATTGGGTGCCCGCCCAACACCTAAGTGGACCCTTGGGTATGGTCACTAAACTTGGGCAAGCATAAGTATCTAAATGGGCCACACTTCCTATGGAAGGCCTGGTGTGAACACAAGGTGGGCTTTAAGGTTTGGATAATCCTACAAGGTATGGTGGAAAGCACCATCATCAAATGGGGGCCCAACGGATTGAGATAGCCTAATCAAGGGAAAGGTGGGTATCACTAGCATTAATGGGGGCCCAAAGACTTAGGTTTGCCTGGTAAGGTGAGATGGGTATCATCAATGGGAGCTCAAAGGTTCGGGGTAAGCCCAATAAGAGGAGATGGGAATGGGCCTAACAATGGGCCTAAGGGAGATTACAACTGTAATGCCCTGAAAATCGGGGGTCGAGCATAAACTCAACTCCCGAGTTCCAACGCATCACTTATGCAACATAAAGAATGATGATTGAATGTTGTTCATATTAGTGCATTAAAGATGAATGGGATTAAGCCAAAACAACATATCATACTCTAGAGACAGTTAAATTATGCAAGCGGAAGATTGTGATAGATGTATAAAATATATATAAACTATTGTAAGTCTCCAGAGTGTGAACATGTTACCAGGTTAAATATATTATTGTATACTCCAAAAATGGACAAAATGAATATACAAGGGTGCTCCAAAAGAGCAAACTAAAGTGTAATGACATCTAATCAGCAACCTTGTAACGCCGTCGATCAGAAGATGGTCTACATAAACCCACCTGATAGCTGTGTAAGGAGAAACCCTCATCATCAACAGAAAAGTCCGGCTCCGCTTCGCAAGCATCGCCGTCATCTGAAACTCAAACAGGGTCTGGTTTGGTGTTTAAACACCGTCCCGTAATGTGGGAGTGAGTGATTAACTCAGTGGAATAATAGAGCATAGGTTAACATGTTATCAATTCAGTCAAACAGTAATGATAAAGTAATACAATCAAACACTCCTAAATACTCTTATTAATGCAAGTATGGAATGCAATCATGATGCATGCCCTTGCCAAACCACCCTCATGCGACACCATCTTACATCCGTGGCATACGTTCATCCCTCAGTGCTCCACATCTTCCAGGAACATGTAGTGCTATGTTATGAGTGTGATTACCGAGTTATTATTAGTCCTTTTTATACAGCAGTATTGGGAAACTAAGGTACCTCCCTTATATCATTCCCAAATAATGATCCATTCTAAGGTCGTCAGTCCTAGATAATCTCATATGATGATACGGTTCTAGGTCGCTGTAAAGGGCTACCAGGGCTATTACACGCACTTGTTGCACCGCTCCCCCATCACCTTATCAATACAGGTTTAGTTTATACTCAGTTTATTACGGAAAGGCTCGTCGCCTCTTCGCAGATTCAGAGTATGCTCGAGGTCACTACAAAGGGCTGCCAGGGTTGTTACCCACAATCATTACACCACTCTCCCATCACCTTATCAGTGTAGGCCGACAGCTCGAATACAGTGTCCCATACCACCGTATTCAGCTCACGAGTCTGAGTTGCTCACTGGTCACTATGGGGAGGCTTGTGGTCTCAGCGTAGGCTGATAGCTCGACCACGGTGTCCCATACCACCATGCCCGGCTCATGAGTCTTAGCGGATCGAGGTACCAAGGTTAACGGGATTACACTGGTAAGTTTGGTAGCTTAGGTTTAAGCAGTAGCGTCCAAACATGTTGAACATACATTAGACAGATCGGGTTACTTGACGAGCTCGACTAGCACGAGCACACATTACATCGATCGACATGAAGTGCATAAGCACTTCGAGTGACCTAACCACTACCGACGACCAACATACGACCTAAGTTTGTCAAACACGTCCTACGTGGCGAAATGAATCTCAGCCACGACTTCAAGCCTATTACCGATTGCCTGGACTATAATATAGCCTCAATCACATTCAATCCGTAACCAGAAAGCATGTATAATAGTCAAAGCAGAATTAACAAAGTAATTCAAACATGTTAACAAGCATGTTATAAAGCACAATATAAATAGGAAATACAACACATACATTTCATAACTAAGCGATTAACTTAAACGACTTACATGAAGGAAACCCTACACATCACTAAGGTAGTTGAGAATCCTATCTCAACACCTACCTAAAGCATAATCATCTAAGTACTTACTCATACAAGCATTTTCACAAACACTTAGAATACACTTATTTATCATACATAACATATATTAGCAAAAACATGTATTTGGGCGAATCCTTTTGCCGAGTAAGTATTACACATATATATAGCATGTTCATACAGTAATTTATCATGACAAACACACTTTCAAAATTTGTACGTATACGGTATTTTCTACAAATATACAGAATACAAAAAATGTCATAATTTGTATATGCAATCAAAACGCAAAACGAACATCGCATTATGCATGTATAATAACACCCAGATCATGAATCTATCATTATCTGACATTGAAAGCGTTGAAAACCATAACCTATACGTCTAAAGTCCGCACCTTACGCCGTAGAAGCGAGTAACGGACTCAGTTAAACACCAAGCCGTAATCACTGGTAGAATGGCAACCTAAGACATGAAATGGGTTAGCTATTTCATCACTTGCAACAATCACAACCCTGAAATGGATTAGGGTTAGGGTTTCTTACCTAAGAATGAAGCTGGAATTGCCGGAGAAGCGATTAGATCACGATGGTTAAGCACGTATAGCAGTGGGATACAGTATCAGGAAGATACTCCCACTACTCTCACACTTTCTCTCTCTTTTCTCTCTTCTCTCTCCTAGGTTTTCTCAAATTCGTATGGAATGAGAGAGTGAGGGTTTAAGGTCCTTATATAGGCCCAGAACTCACCAAATTAGACCCAGGGCCAAGGTATACTTAGGTTATGTCCACATACGGACTGTTCCGTCTCAACGGAGCACTTCCGGAGCCTCCCCTTGAGCTAAAGGTTGGACTTAAGCTCACTGACTATGGATCTAGGTTGAGTTAAGTTTCATTCCAATCGAATTCCCAGATCACACGTGGCGGACCAGTTTCAGTTCAACGATCACCGAGACTCGATCAGGGTTACAAGTACACTGACCTATGTATGAAATTTTCCCTAATCCGAGGGTGTATTTAGGTCAGATTTTGACGGTTTGATTGCTTATATCAGGCCCGCAAGTGACAAGTCTTAGATTACTTAAATTTAGATATTTATTTTTAAAATATCCTCGTTTCTCACACACTTCACTCCGGGCTCAAGCGAATAGCCCTGGGACACAATCTGGATTTTATTTCTGAGATGGTTGTCAAGCCCAGCAAGGCGGTCCTAATTCTATAACCTCGTATTATTCCGACTTTTGATGTGCGGTCCAGATCTGATACGGAGTTTCATGATGCTCCCGAGAGCAACCGGGTAATGAGATTGATCCTAGATTTTAGGGTAACCTAGCGTCACTGATTCTACAAGTTTTGGGTCTTGTAGATCGGATTTAAAGTGATTAGTGCGGATTCCGTATGTGATCTAGTTTAGCACTTAGTTAACTTTGTCTAATTTCTAAAGGATTTAGTCCTGTAAGATTTCTGTCTGAGGTGGTACTTGGGCCTTTGTAGTTTATATATAAAGTGATCTAAGTAATTAATACTTAACTAAATCATGCCCTAATTACAACAGAAGAAGGTCCTAGGACAGGAGAGGCTGATGTTTCTAAATAACCTATTCGTGGATGATTCCATAAGGTTGATGGTCAAAAGCTCATTTTATTTATGTATGTACTCTTTACAGTAATTTTGAGTTTGAGTATTATTCTTCATCACCTAAACTTTAAGATTTGTGTCTAATGTGAAAGTACTTAGAAAGATTTAAAGAACGAGGTGGTGCGAGGTGAGATTTGTGAAGGAAAAGGGTTAAAAAGCGATTTTAGACTTTGGGATTAAGTTCTGACAAGTTAATAAGGTATTCGGATCGACCCATTGCCTAAGGACGTCTATCTCCAGGTTGGCAAAAATTCGGGGTGTTACAACATGGACATTTAACTATCATTGTTCCTAAGGTAATGGGCTTAAAAATGGGCCCTAGGGAGGATTTCAATGGTGGACATTTAACCACTATTGTCTCCTAGAGTGTGGTCCACTTGGGATTTGAATCTAACTCTCTATGGAGCCCACGATCCTTATACAAATCGGGAAATGGATGGACATCGTGTATGAAACACATACAACATGATGGACCTCATAAGGTAGCCCCATGGTGGGCATATAATCCATAAATCAGGGTGGGCCTCTCAAGGCAATGGGGCCCATGACCTTAGAGAAATGGATGAACGGTGTGAATATAACATATACATCATGGTGGAATCACTCATCATAATTGGGCCTCACAAGCATCACATTGGGCCTCACTCATGAACCTCATATACTTCACATTGTGCCTCACTATCTGGGCCTCACATACATCACTCTGAGCCTCACTCATGGGCCTCATACACATCACATTGGGCCTCATACATGGGCCTCAAAAACATCACAATGGGCCTCACACAAGGGCCTAATATACTTCTCTATGGGCCTCATCATATGGGCCTCATATACATCACATCGGGCTTCATCATATGGGCCTCAAATACATCACATTGGGCCTCATTTAAAGGCCTCATATACATCATATTGGGCGTCATCATGTGGGCCATATATACATCACATTGGGCCTCATCAAATGGGCCACAAATACATCACATTGGGCCTCATTTAAAGGACTCATATACATCATATTGAGGTGGCCCTGCACATTCCAAATGGGTCCCACCATTTGGACAACTTGGATCAAATACGTACACCACGTGAGGGCCACGTGGATGGACAGTGTGAATATACAACACATCACAAGGTGGGCCCCACCCGTCCAGTAAACAGACAGCATGAAGATACAACATATATATCGTGGTGGCCCCACAGATGCACTTGTGGATCACTGGAGATTTAGATTTGTCCCATTTCCCGGCCCATGGCCTAAAATGATTTGAAAAAATTTGATGGACGGTGTAGATACAACTCATCCATCAGGTGGGTCCCACTGTCCACCAGACTGGATGGTCCGGATATATAACACACACATAATGGTAGGGGTCCACGTCCAGCTGGAATGGACGGTTAGGATATAAGGCACATACATCACCTGGGTCCCACATGGACAGAAGAAATGAGGCACATACATTAAAGGTGGGCCCCACCCATTCAGCAAACAGACGGCGTGGATAAGTCCTATACATCACGGCCGGCCCACAAAGCAGCACCATCCAGCAATCTGGATGGTGTGGGTACAAAATACATACATCAAGGTGGGACCCACCCCCACACTTGTTGCACGCATGGGGTGGGCCCCACGACCTGCCAAATGGATGGATGGTATGGAGGGTAGGATATAACGCATACCTCACGATCAGACACATGGAACTTGTTGACGTTGATACAACAACTACATAGCTGGTGCAAGGTAATCCAGCCAAGCTGCTTCCCACCATCCAATTGGACGGTGAGGATACTACACATCCATCATGGTAGGCCCCATAGAGATGGATGGACAGGGATGGATACAACACATATATCATGTGGGGTCATGACCTGGATGGTCTGGATGACCCACATACGTCATGGTGTGGGTCCACAGACGGTGTGTACACAACACTTATATCAAGGTAGGCTTCACACATGCGGCGCTCCATGTCCATAAGTGGACAGCATGGATATAACATATACACCATGGTGTGTCCAGCACCGTCCCATGCTGGACGATGTGGATGTTCACACGTGCAGGGTGGTCCACATTATGGCCCACCACAGTTTTGGATCGGTTAATATTTGTATCTTCCCTCTCATCCATGCTTTTCCATGCGCACAACCGAGTGGCTGGATGAACGACATGGATAAAACACTCGCATCACGAGGGTCCCACGTCCAACCATTGGACGGTGAGGACATCACTCACTCGACAGGTAGGCCATCATGCAAGGAATAGGAGAGAGAGAGAGAGAGAGAGAGAGAGAGAGAGAGAGAGAGAAAGGGAGGGAGGGAGAGAGAGAGATAGCGTGCGATGGAGGGCTCCCCCACTACGAGCCCTCCCTTCCACGCATCACAAATCATACATCATGTGGGTCCCATTACGTGTGGGCCCACCAATCAAAATCAACGGTGGAGATCCCTTTTCCCACCAAAAATGCAAGGTCTAGATGACTTTAAGCAATAGGAAAATAAACATCATGATGGGGTCCCTGGAGAATGGCCCCATCATGGGATGATCATATGAATTATGGTGATCCATCGATCAAACCTAAGGTCCAAAGTAAAATTCATACCATCAATCAGTAGGCCCCACTTGGCCCATCATCAAAACACAATCTAATCCTAAAAATTACCCACTGATTGTCTTCTTCTTTATCTCCTTAAAATCCTTGGCTCCTAAGCTTTCTCTTTGATGGAGGATGATGAATATTAAAGGGTTGGATGGTGAGATTTGGGGGTAGGAAAGTGGGCCTAACACTTAGCTTCTTTTCTCTCCTTAGGATTTTTCTCTCATGGTTGCTTGGGAAATGGATGGAGATAAGATAGAATGGGTGAGAGATGGGAGAGAGGAATGGGTGTTGTAACGAGAAATGACATGGAGGGTATGGGCTTGGTTGACTTTTGGGTGAGAGTGGGATGGGTGTCATGCCTTGTTGGTAAGAGATGGATGGGCTAGGTATGGGTTGTGATGGGATGTACTTGACTTGTGATTGATTGATTGATTTGATAGATTGGGTAGAGATTCTCTTAGAATTCACAAATGCGTGGTGTTTTCCTCGAGATGAACGCGAGCCCACAACTCCTAACCTGGGTATCGCATCAATGCTCAAGACACAGCGTTGGAACTGCAGCAACGATGCAGTCGCAATGGTATAAGTCTCAAGTTGAGTCGACTCAGATCTAAAGGATGCGACTTAAGGTCGCGCGCAAATGCAGATTATAAGTCGCGGGTTGCTGAAATTCTATGGGGAGGATCGCGGAGTCTGAGGAATGGTACGAACTAAGATACGGGCCTTACACCAGTACTACTTAGTACGTAGATATTATCACCTGATTATGCCTATATATTCCTCCCCCATAGTTAAGGAGTTATCAGGAAGACCAAGGCATAGGTTATTTCGAAGAGACCAACTGTGCTCCCTGTCCCGGTCAGTTCTGTACAAGAATTTCTTTGAAACATATTATTCATGAAGCAAAGCTAGCGGATACCCTTGAAGGATGGATAACTTCCAGTACGCCTTTTGAGAATACTTATGAATCTTCAGATTTTTCAGAAGAGGATGATGATTCTTCACAATTATATCCTCCTCCTCCCTTATGAATTTTAAGATACAATACTCATGTAACATCAGGAAGGCGAGAGATAGAAAGACGTCATCATTCCCTTAAAAATGCAAACATATTATCATTACAGATTCATCCTCTTTAGAGTAGAAAGTGGTAGATGTTCTGATCAAACTTGACATTTTTGTATTTGAATAAGAAATGTAACATTATGCCTTTCTCACATCTATTTTGATAACGGGTTTCTATATAGACATATGAACATATGCGTCTTTAGAATTATATACTGATTTAGGGTCCATAGTATTTCTAAATTTGAACAATTCTCGTAAACATATTTGATAGACACATGCTAATCAAAATAATAAGCTATTATGATGGTTAGTGTAACATTGTCTATATGATATTTTAGAATGGGTGGAACTAAGTTTCGGTTCTAGTTAGTTGCATACACAATTTAGGCTCGTAAGTAGTTGGAGCAATCACAGTTTAAACTTACAAGTAGTTAGAGTTGGTCTTACATGAATGGTCATTGTAACTCTCTAGAGTTCAAAGGGCTTATCGTCGCCACGGAGTTCACAAACCGCAATCCATCAAAGGGGCCCAGTGAAGCTACCGGGGCCATGAACTCAATAGGATTTATGCATGGGTTTGGCCATAGTAATTCTCTAGAGTTCATGAGGCACACAAGGATACCATCGGGTACCAAATCCAAGGCTACCATTCCATCAATGAGTGGTCATCTTACTTCAGAGACCCATCCTCACGCGTTACTACTGAAATCAAACTAGGGATCTAGGGAGTCATCTTACTTCATTTGCAAGGTCAAACCCATTCATGAGGGGGTGCTCTCTAGCCGGCCATGTGACGCTGCCTGAAGCTGTACAGATGGCATAGGTCACTTCCCACATGGGTGCGCGTGATGCTCTTTCTGGGCTTTTTAAGGCCACAGGCAACACTGCTACTCGTATAGTTCTGCCATATCGCCATCGCCAATAATGATAAGCCTTATGCATGTTCGGCTTCATATGTGATAAGTCACCATTGTTGTTGCAATTCTCGTACATAATTGTTGTCGCAATTCCCATACCGCCACCTGTAAATGATGAATTGGCCCTACTGGAATAATAAATCGAAATTAATATATTGCACTCGCTGATGATATGAAACAAAATTTTATAGTTAAGATAGTATATTAGCTTGGCGGTGCTATTTATTTCGATAAATTTAAATGGCCTTGTGCTAGCGAGATAATGATAGTAATAATAGCTTTGGCGATTCGGCGATAGTCATTGCCACATTAGTGATTTGCATTTGGCGATATTCGTTTGGTGTTTTGGCGATAACCATTGGCAATATGGCAATAATCATTGGCACTTTTCATTGACTTGCTTAAACTTGATATGCTTTGAAGGCCTGCACTTCATTAGTACTCAAAGAGAAATACAATGTAAAAAAGAAAATAATACAGAGTTCTTCCTCTATACTCTCTTGCCTGCCTCCTTTTGATTGAGAAGAATCATGATGTGAATCTTCTGAATCAAAACTGCACATACATTCAGGGATGATATATTTTTATAAAATAGGCATTCACTGGTATACTTATGCCTTATCCATCTTGATCTACCACCCGATAGGCCCCATTAGAGTACACTTCTGATATTACATATGGTCCATCCCATTTAGGGTCGAACTTGCCCCCTGTCTTGTGAGTGATGACTATCGGTCTTTTCAACATTAATAGCATATTGCCTCTTTTAAAGGAGCAATGCTTGACTTTTCTACCAAAAGCTGTAGAGATTCTTGCTTGATATAACTGTAATCATTGTTGGGCCGCTAATCGCTTTTCATCTAGCAGATCCAACTCTACCAGCTTGATCTTAAGGTTTTCATCATCAGTAATCAACAGATGTACTGCTATTATGAGCAATGCAACTTACATTTCAATGGGGACAGCAACTTCAACCCTGCAAACCAAAGAATATGGCGTTGCTTTCGTAGCAGTACGATGAGTAGTTCGATAAGCCCATAGAGCTTCTTGCAACTTCTCATCCCAATCGCGTTTGTTTCCTACAACTGTTTTCTCCAATATTTTCACAATTGTCTTGCTGAATGCTTCGGCCAACCCATTAGCCGGCGAGTAGTAAGGTGTCGAGAATGAATGCTGGATATCGAATTTTCGGCACAATTTCTCAATTCCCCTATTCTTAAATGGGGTCCCATTATCAATGATGATCTTCTTCAGAATACCATAATGGTATATTATTGCATGTCGTATGAAATTCACGACGTCCTTCTCTTTGACATTTCTCATTGCAATGGCTTCAGTCCACTTTGAGAAGTAATCTGTGGCTGCCAAAATGTACATTTTTCCTCTAGATGATGATGGGTTTATAGGACTGATAACATCGAGTGCCCAAGCTGCGAAGGGCCAAGAGGCAACTGACTGATGTAAATCTTCAGGGGGTACATGTATGACATCGCCATGTATTTGACATTCGTGACAACATCGTGCATAATCAATTGCGTCATTGAACATTGTAGGCCAGCAATACCCCATTTGACGCACCCAATAAAACAAATTTCTACCTGCCTGATGAGCCCCACATTCCCCTAAATGTGCTTCATGTAATATTTGATTCACTTCTTTCGTATCCAAACATCTCAACAGCACCTCATTATAGGACTTTCTGTAAAGCTCTTCATTGCACATAATGAATTTCTTCACCCTTTACTTTATTTACAACTTTTGCACTAGATCCTCTGGCAAGATATCATATTTGAGATAGTATATAAAAGGCTGACACCAATCATCAATTGTAATCTCGAAACATGACACAGGAAATACTTCAGCAACTTCGACATCTTCAGCAAGCGGTACAAACCTTCTTTCTTCAATTGTTACTTGGAGAGGGCTTCGATTAGGACAAGCTAAGGCTGTAGCCAAACTAGCCAAGGTGTCTGCCATTACATACTCTAATCTCGGTATATGCTTGATTTCAACATCCTGAAATTGCTCCAACAACTGTTGTGCGTGACAATAATATGGGAGGAGCTCTTACTTCCTTATTTCGAATTCTGTCGTAAGCTAGTTTATTACTAGCTTAGAATCGCCAAAAATCCATAATGCTTTTATTTTCATTTCCTGAGCTATTTCTATCCCTATAATGAGAGCTTGATATTCAACTTCGTTATTAGTGCATGTTGCACCTAACGTAAAGGAATATGGCAGCAGGTCACCTTGCGGACTGATAAATATTACCCCAGCACCCGTTCTTGAGGTTCTAAAAGCGCCGTCGAAGTACATTTTCCACAAACTAGGCAATTCTGTCATCATTACCTACTCGTCTGGAAAGTCATCACTGATCATTTCGTTATCCAGCACAGGGTGGGCTGCCAGGACATCTGCTATTGCTTGTCCCTTTACTGTTTTTGTTGGTTCATATGTGATCATATAGTCTGACAGTAAAAGCATCCACTTGGCCAATCTCCTTGATAGCATTGGCCTTATCATTAAGAGTTTTAGAGGATCCGCTCGCGAAATCAAATTTATATCATGGGAGAGATAGTAATGCCTTAATTTCTGAACTGTGAGATTAGAGTTAATCACACTTTCTCGATGGGCGAATAGTTGCATCCAGCTCCTATCAAAGTTCTGCTTAGATAATACAACACGATCTCCTTCCCTTACTCATTTGTTTGTGCTAACAAGGCCCCTAATGAATTTTCTGCTGCAGAAATATAAAGAATGAGGGGTCTACCTTTCACAGGTGCTGCTAGTACTGGGGGTTGTTTCAACAATTTTTTGATTGAATCAAATGCATTTTAGTATGACTGGTCCCACGCAAATTCCACCCCTTTCTTCATTAGATGGAAAAACGGCTGACGTCTTCCTGTGAGATTAGAGATAAAGCGATGAATATATTCTAACTTTCCTTGCAAACTTTTTAATTCCTTCAGTGTTTTTGGAGTTGGCATTTCTTGAATAGCTCTGATCTTTCCCGAATCAACTTCAATTCGCCGGTGCCTGACAACAAAACGAGGAACTTTCCCGATGAAACACTGAACGTGCATTTAGATGGATTCATCCTCAGTTGCTTCTTTCTGAGCCGACAAAATACTGAGACCAGATGTCCACAATGTTCCTCATGGTCATTTGACCTGACCACTAAATCATCCACATAACATTCAACATGCTTGTGCATCATGTCTTGGAATATATTCTACATTGTCCTTTGATATGTTGCGCCAACATTCTTGAGATCAAATGGCATGACCTTGTAACAATAAATTCCCAGTGACGTTTTGAATGTCGTGGCTTCCTCGTCCTCCGGGCCATCTTATCTGATTATACCCAGCGTAACCATCCATAAAGGACATAACGACGTACTTAATCGTACTATTAATTAACAACTTAGTGATCAGTAGTGGGAAATCATCCTTCAGACACGCTTCATTTAAGTCTCTGAAGTCAACGCGTACTCTGATTTGTCCGCTCTTCTTTTTCACTAGGACACCAGGACAATGTTTGATATCCACTTAAGATACTTGACTTCTTTGATAAACCCAACTTTAATTAGCTTATTCACTTCTTATTCAATTAAAGGGATCAGCTCTGGATGGAATCGTTACTGTGCTTGTTTAATTAACCTCTTATCTTTCGAAATATTGAACCGATGCATCGCTACTGATGGTTCCAGACCTGACATTTCAGCGTATGTCCAGGCAAACACATCTTTGATTTCTTTCAAAAGTTTAATATACCGATTAGCTTCTTGTTTAGAGAGACTAGCGCTTATGAATGTATTCCGAGGTTCTTCTTTTGTCCCTAGATTTATTTCTCATAAGCTGTCAATTGTCGGTTGCCCTCCATCTTCCATCTACTTTGGAGCCACCTCAAGATGTTTAATCATTTCAGCTTCTTCTTTTTTCCACTGATTCTACAGTGATCATATTTACCAAAAATTCTCCTCCTAACCCGTGAAAGTTTTCTTATTTTTTCTCATTGACCTCGATTGGGATCAAGATACCTTTTCCAATGTTTAAGCCAGTCGGCTCTTCACAATCAAAACCCATGTTCTTCATTATCCTTTTGATGGTAGAGCTGTATCTTTCCACATCTTTAGGTGTCAACTTCGCAAAGTTCATCTTATTATCTATCTTTTCTTCTACCTCTGCCTTTGATACTGCATAGAATTCAATAGGGTCAGGGTTTTTCATACTAGCCTCAACGTGGAACCTCTTAGGCATAATGGGATGGTTTGTTTCTTTCAGCTTGTGGTAACGGCATCATGTAATTTGACTGCAAAATTTCTAACTGCTTAAGTGATAATAATGTTAGCGGAGGCTACCTCGGTCATCTCAAATGTCTTAGCACGAAATAAATTTTTTGCTTCGCATTCTCTTTCTTGGATAACTCTATCTTCGCGACCCCATTCTACACTGTGCTTGTTTTGCCTTTCGCTGTTTCATTATCATTGCTTCCCCTTTTATTCCTTGTGGTGAACTCGTCATAATAGCCAGCGTCGGCGAAGAAAGACTCTGCTTTTGTATACGGTTTTGCATTAGCCATCACCTTACATTGAATCCCATCTTTATAGTACTTGAAGCATTGATGGAGAGTTGACGGTACGATGCCATATTGGAGCATCTAAGGTCTTCCCAAAAGGAGATTATATGTCGTAATTGTGCTGATGACGTGACAAACAGCATCTGTCATCAGATCCCCTATTTCCAATGTCAATGTGATGTTGCTGAATGCCCTCTGTCCATCTTGGCTAAACCCTTGTATCATCATTCCACTAGGACGCAAATGAGAACGACAATATCCCAGCTCGTTTAACATCATTAACGACAACAAATTCACTACAGACCCATTATCTTGCATTATTCATTTTATCTGTTTATCGTCAACATGGCTCACAACCATCAATGGTCTATTATACTCTTCACCACAAGTTAGGTCATCATAGAAGAAAGAAATGACTGGCATGCAATTGTTTCATTCTTTGTGTTCCATCTCTATAAGCAATGCTTTTCGACATTATTATCTCATAGAGCTTGAATCAGATTGTTTCGAGAATTTTCTGACAGTCGTAATGCATCATACACACTTAGTTGAGCTAGTATGCCTTTTAGATGACTCACCACATCGTATGTTACCCCCTCCACCTTATTTTTCCCTTTCTCTCTGATACTGTCATGGCATTTTTCAGATGTCTCTCTTATTGTTACCTCAGTGATCTACTTATAGGGGCTCTTTATCCTTTTACCTGAGTGTAATGTGACTACCGCGGCTTTGCCCGTTCGCCTAAGAGAATGACTTGCATCCATTTCTCCTATCCTTTTGCCTTTTTACCAGTGGTTTCATGAACAACCTGTGCACTCGCTATCGATGTATCGCTCTTATGTCTGTCAGAGACCAACAATAGAACTTAATTAGCATTTATTCACAAATATATTCTATCCTGGAGATGAAAGGAAGGATGTTCCCACTGAGAGTCGCCATTTTGGCGCCTTATAGGATGTCAAACAGTGATGAAATTCTCTAAGTCATTCTAAAGTCAATACTAAGAAAGATAAGATCCCCAACAGAGTCATCATTTTGTTTCGCCCAGAAACGAAAAACATTTGATTTGGGGAATATCTCACTAATATTAACAAAAGATAGAACTAAGAGAATGATCATCAATTTTATTTATTCTGAGTTCATTTACATCCTTTTAGTCCTTTGATTCTAGGATAGAATCTCTTAGAAATGCCAAAAATACAAAAGCTAAGTAAATTCAAAATATAAATTTTGGCAGCATTTCGGCTTATATTGATCATATCTCCAGGAGATATGAGTTGTGTGGGCTTCCTATGCATTTCGTCCCTTGTTGGCATGATAAAGGAGTGCTCGGATCCCTTTAAAACATTCAGAATAGCCTGAGGATCTGGAAAATTTCAACATGACAGATGCCTCAAAGAGCACCCGTGTAACTCATGGGAGTTGTGTGGGCTGAGGAGTAGCGTGAGTACACGCAACTTAACATGAGTGGCGCAATTGGGACCTTCGACACTCCGCACTCCCTCTCCTTCTCTCTATCTCCAATACCTGTCAGAGGCACTGGTCTTCTGAACATCTCATCCTCCAAATGAGGGGGTAGGGGGTATTTATAGACTTTCGCACATGAGAGCCCTCGATTCCTATGCCGTGGACACCACTTCGTATTCCCAATCTGTCCCACTCTGAAGAGAGTTGCAGGGCCCAACATAACCAATGTCGAGTTGCACGGACCGCGCAACTCAGCTCTCACACAACATGGTTCCCACACAACTCGCCTGCCTTCCGTCTCTATCCTTCACTTCTTTCACCAATTCTTCTCCTTGAAGCTTCTCTCCATAACCAAATTTTATACCCCAACAGGGCCTTGAAAGCTTTCAATAGTAATATTTTGTTTCCCTCATTACGGCCCACTTGAGATCCGAATCTTCTCATCTTTTGGCCCATGGCCTAAAATGATCTTAAAAAGTTAGTAGACAATGTGGATTTAATATAAACATCAAAATAGGGTCCCACTTGTGAGACCCAAAATTTGCTAAGAATGGGTTACCGCCCACATGCATGGCATTTATATATTTTTTTATATTATTATTATATTCATTGTGTTTTGCATACAGTATTAAGGTGGCCCCAAGTGGATAATCTAATCCATTCACCGTCTTAGACAGCTCGAGTGGAGTCCAATAGACTCTGGTTTGGGCTATTTAGATGATCAAGGACTCCAAAGTGGGCCCTAGAGTGTTTCAACAGTTGGGCATTAATACCCTTAGTACCGCCCACTCGAGATTCAGATTTGCCTCAAATTTTGGCACATGGCCTAAAATTATATGGATAAATGTTGAACGGTGTGGATTAAAGAAATTCATCATGGTTAGGTCCACGTGTAGGGCCGGTCCAAATAATCTTCTACCCTTATATCACTGCGTAATAATGCCTAGTGACACTTTTTGTTGTTTTTCTTTCCTTTATTTTTTTCTGTTATGTGGGGTCCACTAGTGTATAATCCATTCCGTCCATTATATCGGCCAGATCTCTATAGACCAAAGGAGTCCAATGATGTGTAGGTCCATCACCTACACACACAACAGTTGGCCTTAGAAAGTTCCAATAGTGGGACTTCGTTTGCCTTATTGTGGTCCACTCGAGGCTCGGATCTACCCCATTTTTTGGCCCATGGCCTAAAATAATCTATAAAAACTGGTGGAAGGTGTGGATTAAACATATACATCAAGGTGGGGTCCACAACTAGGATGACCCCACCCCACGTCAGCATGAATGACATGAGGGGTGCTCCCAGCCCCACCGTTAATTGTGGTGTGGTCCACCTGACGGTTGGATCGACTAGATTTTTGGGATCCATGGCTAAAATGAGCCAATAAATGGATGGATGGTGTGGATGATATATAGATACATCATGATGGGGCCCACAAGAGAAACCCACATGGTGGCTTTGGAAGGTAAACGGTGCTAGAGCCATGTCTCTGGACATTGTTACATCTAGGGACTATGGTGCCACTACCCCTCTCCCTCTCTTATGTTTTAAGGGTGAGGTAGGGCCCACCTAAGAAATCCACTCCATCCATTTGAATGTCCAACTCATGGTGGGGCTAAGAAGCTTTGGATTCACAACCATTTTTGTTGTATTTTCACCATCCAAGTGTGCTTACACAATCAAGTAGTTTAAATAGAAATTAAACATCACGGTGGGCCACACAACGTGGTCCACACTATGATAACGTGTGGGACACGTTCTCTTATGGGCCAACAAATGGATGGATGGTGTGGATGATATATAGATACATCATGATGGGGCCCACAAGAGAAACCCACACGGTGGCTTTGGAAGGTAAATGGTGCTAGAGCCAAGTCTCTGGACATTGTTACATCCAGGGACTATGGTGCCACTACCCCTCTCCCTCTCTTGTGTTTTAAGGGTGAGGTAGGGCCCACCTAAGAAATCCACTCCATCCATTTGAATGTCCAACTCATGGTGGGGCCAAGAAGCTTTGGATTCACAACTATTTTTGTTGTATTTTCACCATCCAAGTGTGCTTACACAATCAACTGATTTAAATAGAAATTAAACATCACGGTGGGCCACATAACGTGGTCCACACTATGATAACGTGTGGGACACGTTCTCCAATAGTGTGGCCCACTTGTGGGTCCCACAACACCTTGAGAATAAGAAAAGAAATGGAAAGGAATGAGAAATAAATTCAGCCATTGGAGTGGCCCCCTGGCACTATGGGGTCCACCACATACTCAATACATGATCAAGGTGGGTCCCATCCTTATGGGCCCACCAAAATAAAGAAATCATAAAGAAGGGGAGGGTTTTGACCCTCCCATGCACTCACAAAGAAGGATGGACGGTTGGATCAGACTGGATCATTGATCAGACAACTTAGATAGTCCACCAAGCTCTTCTTCACCCCTAATCTTCTTTAATCTCACTTTTCTCTTAATCTCTCTCTAATCTTTCTTTCTTTTCTCTCTTTCTCTCTTAATCTCTCTCTACTCTTTCTAATATTATTTTCTCTCTCTCTCTTAATCTCTCCCTTATCTTTATAATATTTTTCTCTCTCTTAATCCCTTTATACTTTTGCTAGAAAGAAAATGGTAGAAATGTGTAACGTCTTGGATTTTCACTGTTTTGGATTTGTAAAAAATCCTTAAATTTTTTTTTAATAACTAGCCATGTCATCAATTACGGACCATTGACGCTCGAGGTGAGCTTACACGCTGCTGGTACCGACAAAGAACCATATAAATAAGATTGATCAACCCTAGAAAACCAATGAACCCAACTAATCACTTAAAATTAAGTTTATCCCCATGATATGTTCACATAAGGCCTAAACCTAATTGACCTAGAACTTATTGAAAATAGCCCTTGGACCACAGTACATGTACCATACTCAATTTAGAGATGAAACGGATACATTTAAGGGGACCCAGGGGGTCCCGAGGAGCGAAACCACCAACCCCTCGGGGGTGGCCACTGCCAAATCAGCAGCGCACCGCCTAAGCCTCCAGAGGAGTGCGGCGGCACCGCCACTGGCCCGACCATGTGGGTCCCTCCTACGTGCGAGGGTCTCCTTTACATGACCCTAAACCCCTTTAAATCCCTTTTTACCCCTTTCCAACTCATTTTTACTTCCCAAAACCCTCCTTTGCTCTCAGATCTACCCGAAACCAAGTCAGATAAGGCCCTGATCTTGACTAATGGACCAAATCAATCCCGTTACTCTTTTAGCCTAAAACTGATGGTTTAGAGTAATCATGACCAAATCTCCACTTTCACTAATTATAAATAGGCCACACTATGAACATAGTTAAACCAAACCCTAATCATTGCCCACGAGAAATCTCAATACCTAGTTCATTCCAGAAATGCCCTGATTTTCTGAACAAGCTCTAGACCTCTCGTTAGTGGGCCACTATTTCCAAAACTATAGAATAATGTCTGTCTTACTGGGCTTGACGTCTATCGAGGGAGTCAAACTTGGGTAGTGTCCAGAACCACTCAACTTAAGCTGAGGGATAAGTTCATGAGAAACGCGAATACCCTCAAGGAAGAATATGAAACTTAAGTGAATTGGGTCGTCCACTCTTATGCAAAGTTGAGAATTTTGAATAGTCGGTTTATGACCAAACTTCACACTTAGAGTAAGGATGTTTCTCCACACATATTCATATAGCCGCAGCCCCAATCGACCATCGGTGACCGTCGAACAGACTTCTGATCATACCCATCGATCAGTGCATCCAAATGGTGGGCTGATCATATCCATACGTAGATCATCATTAGAGATAACTATCCTACAGTGTATACCAACATGTACACCCCATAATAGGCCCTAGAGGTTAGAAAAACCCTCTTATAAGGCTAGTATAGTAAAAACTCAGCCATTGTGGCCATTTACACTAAATCTAACATTATATAAGGGCCTCTTTTGGGCACCCCCTTCTCCCATACGAATTTCATACCCTAGCTTGGGTGAGAGAGATGAGAAAGAGAAAGAGAGAGATTGAGAGAAAAGAAAGAGAAAGAGCATGAAGGGTGTGTGTGTTTGAGTGATAGAAATTTTGGTGCTTATAGGGTTAGTACTTCTTCAACCAAACATTTGGCTAGTACCAAACCTCCGCCAAATCTACCCATGCCAAGAATCAGAGGTAAAAATTATATCTTACCCTTCGATTAAGCAACCTAGTGTAGATTTATAGTCATTAATTGTGTCTTCTTGATTTTGATTTAGGAATTGATGACTTTTCCCCAAATCCTTAACCCTAGGAGCTCAAATCGGATATTCCTTCTTAAGATGCGGACCATTATGTCTAGGTTTCCATTTATCGACTCTTAAGGTTCTTAGTTAATGATTAGATGCTTGTAGATGAATTTATGCATGCTAGTATGTTAACATTTAATTTTACTATAATATATGTTATTACTTGGATATGGATGCTCACATGTTTGATGAAATGCCTGAGTGGTGGAATATCTTGCTTTGTCGATGTCACATGTTTGATTAAATGCTTAGGTGGTTGTATTACTTTATGTATGTCCATATGCTTGATTTAATGCTTTAGTGACCGTAGTACGGTATGGATGCACACATGTTCGATGAAATGCCTAAGTGATTGTGGAGTGAAACTTATGCTATAATTATGTGATATAGTGTTAGTTCATAGCGATACTTAGAATTGTTACGATGCCGGGTCATTTAGCCAACTGCCTGAGCTAAAAGGGAGGCCTAAATTAGGGCGGCCAGCCTAGGCTTGTTTGATCAACCCGGGTTAAACAAGGATGACCGATAGTAGATGGACTACATGGGTTACTTGCACCTAATGTCGGTTGTGTCATGATTCTCTTAGGTCAATCAAATTAGTCCACTAGCTGATTGATCATGTATGTTCACAATGCATGACATGATTAAATGGAATTTCGAATATCCCGTTCCCAATGGATGTGTCCATCCATAATCGTTGGTGCGATACGATCCCACTAAGACTTATGGGTCGGGCATGGTGGTATGGGACACCGTGTCCGAGCTGTCGGCCTACGCTGGGGTGATGAGCCTCCCCGTAATGACCATTGAGCAACTAAGACTCATGAGCAGGGCATGGTGATATGAGACACCGTGTTCGAGCTATCGGCCTATGCTGGGGTGACGAGCCTCCTCATAGTGACCAGTGAGCACTAGTGGAGGTGATATATCATTGTTCGAACAGCCCCCGTCAAATTACCCCATTGATGGTTGCGTGCTAGAGTACCGTTCAAATGACTCAGGTGTGAATGGAATTGGGTAACGAGCCCTTTCGTTTATGTATTTTTTATTTTATGTGATAAGCCCGCACCTTAGAACTGAGTGATTATACTCGGTTTGGGTGACGACTTATATTGGGTTGATCCTCATACATTTAGGTACTATATCGTATCTTTAAAATTATTGATTTATGATATAAAAGAGTGGTATCTAAATTTGGATCAAGGGACACTAGTAAGGAGTAGCTATGTGCAGCAACGAGACACGTGATTCGGATAAGGACTCGTAATATGACGTCGGTATCCTAGCTTCGCCAATAGGCTAGATGAATTGAACTTAATAATTACTCAGCTAACATGATCATTCGTCACATTACATTAGCTTAGAATGTGACAAACAGGCGTGGTTGTCACGTGATGAGGAAGTGTTGTCATTTGCGAAACAGGTGGTTGGAGTCACGTATGAGGGAGTGTTGTTTGGAAAGGTCGTGCATCATGTCATATCTTCATACGTACATTTAACAAGAGTATTTAGAAAATGTTTGATTTCTTGTTTTATCATTACCTACTTGATTGTGTCGATATCATGTATAACTTAGAACTAATGGAACCACTGAGTTAGTTACTCACTCCCACCTGGGACGGTGTTTAAAACATCAACCAAGAATATCATTGATGCAGGTACTAGTGAAACCTCAAATAGGTAGGCTTATATCGGGTTGTGCTAACGCCATCATGTTTTGGAGAATTTGGAGTAAACTAAAAGCTTTACACTTTAATAATCTTGGGTATGTATATTGTGGCTTGTATAATCCCATTTTGGGCAATCATCACAATTGAAATTGTATCTTTTAACTCTTAGCCCTATATTTCTGAATCTATTGTTACCTCTACCTCACTTTGGATCCGCTAATTCAAATTGCGCTACTTTGATTATCTGTGTGTAAAATGCAATCCAAACTAGTCCCATACCTAAATTTGGATAGCTAGACTCAATATGTAAACTCCTGATCTCAAGTTAGTTGTGCACCCAACCAAAATCCTGGTCATTGCGAAGGTACACATAATGATTTGGTTACACACCACCAGCCCTAGTGGATAGTGAATGAATGAATGAATAAGTCAAATGCTTAGTACGCAACTCCTACTCAGCAAGTCCGCATATGATCGCCACAGTGCTTCCGATGTGGGACAAGGTTTCGCCTCACTGTATGCATAGTAGTCTGCCAACCATTAGTAGCTCACCCAGGCCCTTGTTCACAACCCTAAGTGTAGGGCTGTGATGTAGTAATAATCTCGGTGAGACCGAGGTCGAATCAACAAGGACTAATCTCATGAGTTGTCTGAAAGCAACTAGAACTAGAACTAGAAGAAGATGAAACTTAAGATGAAAACCAAATCTGAATTTCCTTTGACCTAATACTCAATAGATGAGAGGTGTGAGAACTGGAAGTGATTCCATCACAAAACCATGCCCATGAGACATGACAAACAACAGGATTTACCAATCCCACAACTAATCATAAGAGAATCATGAAGATTAGAAGGATTCCATCACCCAACCATGCCCATGGGATGATGGTGAATAACGGGATTTCCTAATTTCACAATCTCAATACACGAAAAGAACATACTCAAAGCTATCGCAGATCTATTATAATTGAAGTCACAACAAACCATTAAAAACTGAAAGTATTTCTTATAATCAAACTAGAATTAAAGATAGTTCAACTTAAACATGAATCAAAGCAATAGAAAACATCCCATCACGCTACAAGCTTTACCTCTTAGCCTTAGCTATGAGGTTTAGCCAACCAT
Organism: Magnolia changhungtana; assembly: GCA_030180095.1. Taxonomy (NCBI): domain Eukaryota; kingdom Viridiplantae; phylum Streptophyta; class Magnoliopsida; order Magnoliales; family Magnoliaceae; genus Magnolia; species Magnolia changhungtana. The sequence continues at coordinate 676,204 of JASAUF010000140.1, read as the reverse complement.
AGACATGATTAAACTAAAATCTCTTAAGAAAAACATAAAAACAACTAAAGAAAGGGAGGAAAAACTCTTGGCGACGACTTCTCTATACTTTGCTTCACTCCACAAACCCTAGAAGATGCCTAGGAACATCATAGGGAGTCCTATTTATAGTTGTGGAACTCCAACTTTCGCACCTAGTTGGAAAACTCTAAAAATTGCCTTAAATTTACTCAGTTTCCCAAAATAGGCTCCACTCTGCGTAATTACACAGATTGACCCAGAGTTTTAGAATATACTTCTTCAAGACACTTTAAGGAATATGTTTATTTTCAGGATAATTTCAGGATTCCTTTTCTTCACTTCAAATATTTGATTCTCTTCATTCCTCACTTGGTTTTCTTGGATCTTTAACACGTGAATTCTTTAATCTTGGCCTTCTAAGATCCATCCCTTGCCAAACCAAGTAATAAATGGGGGTAATATGTAATATTTGACCTTAAACACAAAACCTAAACCAAAACTTGCCTTACAGTTCATCTTTTTATTCTTCCAGCTTTTGATTTTTCGATCGATGGCTTTCACGCTATGTCAACCTTTTTAAAGATCGTTAATAGATAATCGTTTTCGATGATAAATATTTTTTTAGCTGGGTATTTATTTATTATTATTATTATTATTATTATTTTAATTCTTCTCATTAAACATGATGGACAAATTCCCTAGGTTGGTTCCTTCATGCTTAATAATTAGCAAGTTAACAATTCAATATTAAACTGACTCTTTAATGTGTAAGCTAGATGTGACATGTGAAATCATGACTCAATCAATGTTTAAAACTTCTAATCATGGATTAATAATTCAACCTTAACTGTGAAATCTAACAAGTAACTGAACCCAAGAATCATAAACTACCAACATTAAGTATCTTATACTTTTAAATTATGGATGAACTTCAAAATCGCTCGAATTTACAAAATTTTCTGAAAAATTTTTACAAAATTCGCTCACAGACTATGAAAACACTGATTAGCTTGCCTAATCCACACCCCCAACCTAAAATCTACATTGTCCTCAATGTAAAAGATATAAGCATGCAATGCACATGAGATAATGAAAGTAAAGGAGAAGTGATGGTGTAACACCCTGATTCTTAAAACCCAAAGATGATTGTTCCTCATTGAGAACTCGAGTATTAATTACACTATGGAGTAATAACTTTACATCTAATTAAATAAAAAATTTCATAACGTAAAGTGAGGTAACTACTGCATAAGCTAAGGACATCATGAGAAATAACCAAGGGAATTCAAACCAATTAAAAGGATAGCAAAATGAAATCCCATAGTAGGGAATTTTTATTACAATTCAAGCAAAACACAAAGTCTAAAGTATGAAAGCATGTAAATCCTAAAATATCAGTTGAGCTCCAACGGCTCAACTACATCGGCATAGAGGCCCTCCTTGCCGAACTCCTACTCAATCGTCCCTGGAATCCCGTCATAGGGGTCTCCACCTATTCATCATACCTGTGTCTATTTGGTGCAGTTGCACGATTGGGTGAGTGAAAACTCAGTGGGAATTTACCACAAAGATTAATGCATATCATGTCATTCCAAAACAGTTTAAACCAACGTATTCAGATAATAAAGAGGATAACGTGAACTTGTAAATAAATGTATGAGTGTATGAATGTATGCTTAAGTTACAGATCTGGGGATGCACATCCAGCTGTCAAAATAAAGGGGTCACCCTAAGGATGACTAGCCACCCGGAAAAATACACATACGTACGCTCAAGGAGACCTAGCCACCCAGAAAAGACCATGTGGGTGAGAGCGCCCAAGGATATCTCCTGGAAAAAAAAATGCGGGGTACGCTTGAGGAGTGTCTAATCCCAAAAAAACCTTATGTAAAGAAAGAGCGCGCAAAGTGACACAAATGCACAAGCTCTAGGAGTTTAACTGAAGTGGTAGGACTTGCAGTAAATCAACAAAGTGTGACTTACATTGAGCACTCAGAAAAGCTCATATGTCATGCGTGGATGTCATGCACCATGATACTTATGTACATTACATAGGATTAACAAGATTTCTCACATAAACATTATCAAAATTTGCAGTCCTTTAATAGGATATCAATCATCCAACATGAGCTCGATATAAGTCCATTTACTTTCTCATGGTCCAATACAGGCCCACAAATATGACATATCAACTATAGTCAACTACTGGTAGACTCATTCTACATTCCTTATAAAGGAGGGCATTCCGCTCATAACCTTCATTGTACACTTTGGAGAATAAGAGGGAGTGAGGGTTCGTGGCTTTTGTCATTATTAGTAAAAATGTGCAGGAAATCATGCAATTACAAATATGACATAATGGATATAAGCTAAGTTCTATTCACATGATTAATAAATATGTGATTAAAACGTTACCTCATGTTCACCCATATCAATTAGAAATGGAGGAAACAAGTTGCAAGTCTCATCATTCTAACATTTATCAAGTTTAAATTTAAACTAAAGTGGAGTCTAGCAAAGTAGGAAGTAATGGGGGAATTTTCTTATTATGCATTTTATGAGATGAATGTAAATAAGATTTTTCACCTCATGTTATAATTAATAGAAATGTTCCCATATCAAGTAATCACAAGGTGGCATAAGAAGTTTAATGCACAATCCTATCTAATAATTTAGAGTACTGAGGTTTTAAACGTTCATTCAAGATTATCCACAATAACTAGAAATTGCATGGTGTAACGCCCTAAAAATCGGGGGTAGAGCATAAACTCAACTCCCGAGTTCCAACGCATCACATATGAAACAAAATGAATGATGATTGAATGTTGTCTGTATTAGAGTAGTGAACATGAGTGAGATTAAGCCAAAACAACATATCATACTCCAAAGACAGTTAAATTTGCAAGCGGAAGATTGTGATAGATATATAAAATATATAAACTATGGTGAGTCTCTAGAGTGTGATAAAGTTACCAGGTTAAAGAATTACAAGTATAATTTCAAAATATACCAAGTTGTGGAAGTGTAATGTCTTCTATTCTAAATACCATAGCCCCATCAATACAATACCAGGTCTTCATAGACCTGTCAGAGAGTTACATGTAAGAAAACTCCTCCTCAACATCATAGTAGTAGTCCGGCTCTGCTTCATAAGCATCGCCATCACATGAAACTCAAACAAATCTGGTTGGTGTGTACAACACCGTCCCGTAACGTGGGAGTGAGTGATCAACTCAGTGGAACAATAAAGCATAGGTTAACATGTTATCAATGCAGTCAAGCAGTAATGATAAAGCAATACAATCAACAATTCTAAATACTCTTATTAATACAAGTATGAATGCAGTCATGATGTATGCCCTTGCCAAACCACCCTCAGGCGACACCATCTCACATTCGCCGCATGCTTGCATTCCTCAGTGCTCTACATCTTCTAGGCACATGCAATGCATGATGAGCATGATTACTGAGTTGTTATTAGTCCATTTCAAATAGTAGTATTGGGAAACTAAGGTACCTCCCTTGTATCATTCCCAATATGATCCATTCTAGGGTCGTCAAACCTAGTTAATCTCATACGATATTATGGTTCGAAAGGCATCACGAAGGCATCGCAAAGGGCTCGTCACCCGTCAGCACGGATACAGATCTCACCGTATGCAGCTCAATTGCCGGCCGTCAGCTCGAATACAGGTCTCACCATACTCGGCTCAATCACTAGCTGTCAGCTCGAATACAGGTCTCACCGTACTCGGCTCAACTCATGCTCTAATTGCTGCGAAGGGCTCATCGTCAATCACAAACAGTAGAGGATACTCGAAGACACTACGAAGGGCTCGTCGCCCGTCAGCACAAATACAGGTCTCACCATATTCGGCTCTCGCCGTAGGTGTCGACAGCTCGAATACAGTGTCCCATACCACCGTATTCGGCTCACGAGTCTGGTTGCTCAATGGTCACTACGGGGAGGCACGTGGCCCCAGCGTAGGCCGACAGCTCGACCACGGTGTCCCATACTACCATGTCTGGCTCATGATTCTTAGCGGATCGAGGTACCATGGTTAACGGAATTTCCACTGGTAAGTTTGGTACCCTAGGTTCAAGCAGTAGCGTCTAAACATGGTGAACATACATAAGACAGATCGGGTTACTTGACGAGCTCGACTAGCACGAGCGCCCGTTGAGTTGTACGACATGAAGTGCATAAGCACTTCGTGTGGCTTAACCACTGCCGACAAGCAACGTACGACTCGGGTTCGTCAAACACGTCCTACGTGGCGAATGAATCTCAGCCACGAATTCGATCTCATTACCGACTTCTTGGACTATACAATAGCCCCAATCACATTCAATTGCAGATAGGTAAAGCAGTAATGGATCAAGATTCAAATCATACAATTAAAGTCTTATAACATCCGCTTAGGGCTGTCAGGGCTGTTGTATGCACTCGTTACACTACTCCCCCATCACCCTTCATGGCACTTATGGAATACAACATAAACATGAATTTAAACATATGCATTACACAGATAAAAACATATAATCAGTTGAGCATGTTATGAAGTACAACATAAGCATGAGTTTTTATGTATTCAATTCCTAATCACACAGATATTTAAAGAAATCATGCACATAGTTAAAGAAGTTGAGAATCATATCTCAACACTCTTATACATTACAATTTACTAACTACTACTTATTCAGACATTTCAACAAACACTTTAAACTACATACATCAACATACATGACATATGTTGATCACATAGGCATTAGGCCAAATCCTTTCACTAGGGAGTTGCCCCAATTACAACACGCGTGCACCCATGACAGATAGTCATGGCAGGCAGGAATCCAAGTTCCATATTCATTCAGTCGTTCCACAAACACTTGGGCTACACATTTTAACATATATAGCTTATAGTGGCCGTGGCGTGATTTAGGGCAAATCCTTTCGCTAAGGGGTTGTCTAGCACACCTCAATCATGTTCCATACATATGGTAGGCACAAATCATGAATCCATATTTACTTAGTCATTTCAACAAACACTTAAACTACACACTTTATAACATACACAATGTATGTTGAGAAAACATGTATTAGGGCTAATCCGTTCACCCAGAAGTTAATACTAGTAAATCTAGCATACATATACGATAGTAAATCATGGCCAACACAATTCCAAATTTTATACATATACGGTATTTTCTAAAATACACTATTTCTACATACATAGTGTATATTAGCAAATCATGTATTATGGCGAGTCCTTTCGCCAACTAAGTATTTTATCCATATATATTATATTCATACAACAAATAATCATAGCAAACACATTTCCAAAATTTATACATATACGGTATTTTCTACGAATACCTAGAATATGTAAAATTCCATATTCTACATCTTTAATCGAAATAGAAAACAGACAGCACTTTGTACATGTGCGATTGTATGCAGATCATGAATCTATCATTATCTGACATTGAAAGTATTGAAAACCATAACCTATACACCTAAAGTCCCCACCTTTTGTCGTAGAATCGTAACGGAGTCGATAGGTTTGCTAAGCTTTCGTATTCGGCAGTTTGGTAACCTATATAATGAAATAAGTTAACTATTTCATAACCTACAACTATCAACACCCCAAATCAGATTAGGGTTAGGGCTTCTTACCTATAAATGGAGCTGAAATCGCTGGGAAAGCGATTAGAACGGAGTGGAGTATGGATAACAGCAGGGAAGAAGGGCAGGGAGACTCTCCCACATCTCCCACACTTTCTCTCTCCTTTCTCTCTCTCAAATATCAAATTCGTATGGCTATGAGAAAGAGGGTTCTAAGGTCTTTATATAGCCTAAAAACTCACCAAATTAGACTTAAGGTCAATGTATACTTGGGTTTTGTCCAAAGGGCATTTGTTTCAGCTCAACGAAGGACTTCTGGCAGCCCCTTTTCTATGTGTGGTCGAACTTTAGCTCATTAATGCTGGATTTATGTTTAGTCAAGTTTTCGTTTCAGTCGAGATTCCAGATCACGCGTGGCGGACCAGTTTCAGTTCAACGGTCAGTGGATCTCGATCGGAGATTCCGAGTACATGGATATGTTTATGAAATTTTTCCTGATCCGAAGGTGTATTTGGGTCAGATTCTGACAGTCTGGTTGCCTAAAACTGATCCGCAAGCAACAAGTCTCAGATTACTATTTGAGATATTTATTTTTAAAGAAAATCAAGTATTCTCACACTCACACGCTCTGGACTTAAGCGAACAGCCGTGGGACACTATCTGGATTTAATTTTTGAGATGGTTGTCAAGCCCAGCGTAGCGGTCCTAATTCCTTAACTTCGTGTTAATCGGACTTCCGACGTGCGGTCTAGATCTGATATGGAGTTTCGGGATGCTCCCGAGAGCAACCGGGTAATGAGATTGATCCTAGATTTTAAGGTAACCTAGCGTCAATGATTCTACAAGTTTTGGGTCTTGCAGATCATATTTTAAGTGGATCAAGTGGATTTCGTAGCTAATCTAGTTTAGCACTTAGTTAACTTTGTTAAATTTCTAAAGGATTTAGTCCTGTAAGATTTCTATCTGAGGTGGTACCTAGGCCTTTGTAGTTTGTACATAAGGTGATCCAAGCTATAATACTTAGCTAGTTTAAGATAGTATCTAGGGTGAAAGTACTTAGAAAAATTAAAAGATCAAGGTGGTGAAGGGTGGGATTTGTGAAGGAAATGGGTTCAAAAGCTGCTTTAGACTTTGGGATTGAGTTCTGACAGGTTAATAAGGTGTTAGGATCGACCCATTGCCTAAGGACGTCTAATTCCAGATTGGCAAAAAAATTCGAGATGTTACAATCTACCCCCCTTAAAACAAAATTTCGTCCCCGAAATTGCCTAAGGGTAATAAGTAAGAATTCTATTATTTCATTTGCCTAAGACTTATTGATTTCAAGTTTCTACGCGTGGTAGGGTATATACTAGCCTGGTTCATTTTAGTCTACCCCCCTTAAAACTTTTTTTTTATCCGTTTCTCATATCCTGATGGTTTACTACAATGGATTTCTTTCCCTATTTGGAGTCTTGGTTTCGATTCCTAACTAGTTAGAGTAAGATAGTTGTTTTCAATGTTTGACCAACACGGAGAGACGGTTATAGTGGGCTTGATCCCGATATATCGAACATCCACCTGACCAGGGTAGAAGGCTCATCGTATCCCTTCCCAGTCCTGGTAGATCCTGGTCTTCTACTCGGTCAAGCAGTGAGTTCGTTGGTAGTCACCCAGGATTGAAAATTGGGTCAAGCCGTGAATGCTTTGCAGGTGTATATTTCAGTAACTCCGTAGTCCGATCACTCTAAAAAGTAGGGAATGTCCATCATTGAAAGGTTCAAATGTCCTATTTCTCGGGTTACCCTTTAGGTCTTAGTCTAAGAGAGTCTTCGTTATTATCTATGTCAAAGGAAATGGTGAATCAAATCTTACTAGATCATCCTAAAACGGTTTCGATCCTGGGTCATAGTAGAACTTGTTAGGGCTTCTATAATGTTCGTATTCAACGAGCACAGTTTCGATCCTAGGCTAGTGGGGTAGGGTCCACTACGCTTTTGCTTCACCACCCAGATCAAAGAGGTGCATTGATTTGACCTAGCTACATCTATCGGTCTCTGGCATTCTTTAATGTAACCTGTGGTTTGATCTTAATTTAGGAGTAATGGTAATCCGCAGGTGTCCAAAGTCTATGCTTATACATTAGATGATTTTATACCCTTTCTAATACAAGAAATTGTTTATCGTTTAGGGTCAAGCGTTGTCTAATTGGAATTGAGTTGCCCGAACTTGAATTTAACTATGCCTGAGCATTTCACCAATGTTTATACTAGCTAAGAAGGTCCTAAGGTTCACATTATTACTTGTTGGATTTCCTATACGGTTAGGTCTGTTGAAATCTAGGAATACCACTTTAGGTCCAAAACTCTAAGGGTCTATTTGTCAAACAACCATTTACTCTAAAAGCTTAAGTTGTCAAAGTGTGGTGGGTTAATGTATATCAAGGGACATTATCGCTTCAACACTATTTGGCCGGTGGTCTTAAGTTGTAGTAAAGGGGACTGTATTACTAATCCCAACTCAGGATTTGGAGTAGCATATTTGGTAGGAGGGTGGGAGGGGATTAATTTTATAGGCTTTGGAAAATGAGTCTTGTGTGGGAAAGCGTGAGATGGGATTTTCAAATCCCATGATGAGGAATTTCTAAGTGTAATTTGAAAGGAAAGTACGGGATTTATGTTTACCTGCATACATTCCAAACATAGTATTGGAAACCATGGGATACACCCAATCTAGGGACCACACCTTACACATTTATTGTTACATTTACAATTCTATCCACCTAACTCACCTAATGCAGTTGGTCGAACGGGCCCTAAACGTCCTCAAACATCTAAAACATTCTACCAACTACTACACCTATCAACATGAAAACATAACCACCCTAAGACAGTAGCCCATGCAAACTACAAGACAACATATGGATAGCTAGACATCTAAGAAGATGGCCGTACCAAGCTCGGATAAAGCCATGGAAAAGTGAATGAAAAGTGATGGAGAGAGAGGGAAAGGGCTGGAGGTTTGGTTCTCCACGGACTTGAGCCTCAACAGGGATTGTGAAGGCCCCAAAAGACAAGGATTAAAGAAAGAAAAGGAAGAGTTGAAATGGGTTAGAGAGCTCACACGGTTTTGAGCTTCAAATGAGGGGGGTGTGGGAGCTTAAATGAGGAAAAACGGAAAGGGTAAAGGGTAGGTGCTGCTGTGATCGATGGAGGGGTGTGGGTTTTAACAAAAAATAGTGGAATGGGTGATTGGAGGGGCTATTTTTGCCAAAAATCAGAAGGTTCAAAGAGAAAAGAGAGCTTGGAGGGGTGGTTTGTGAAGGAAGTATGCCAGGGGTTTTCGATGGACTAGACACACATTAGGGGAGTCCCACAACCCCCAAACGCGATCGACCAGAGCCGCAGGCCCGGCCCAGCCCAAAATCCGACGAGGCCTCGCCGACCAGGCGAGGGCCTTGCCGCCCATCTGTCTAGATTTCTAGGTCCTGCCCCATGGGTGAGACCCTCCTGCCCCCTAGGCCCCAAAAAACCATGGGTCCCACCCTGGGGCCCTTTGGAATGGTGTGGATAGGCCCCCGACTCCGATTCGCTCAATTTCGGGTAGTTTCGGGCAATTTCAGACGTATCTTGCAATCTGGAATGAGTCATCTGACGTAAAAATATGATTTTGGGGTAGAACGAGCTAATGAAGTCAACCAACCCTATTATGCCAGGTTGCGCAGCCCGGAATTGTGAAAAAAACCTTGGATCGATGGTCGTTTTCCTGTTTCAATTTCGTCTTTACTATAAATAGTAGTTTTAGTTTGATTACTCTTCATCCGTTGGGCTTTAGGAGTTGCGCCCAATAGGATAATTAGGAGAACGGTTTGGTGAAGCCAAATAGGACACTATTTTTGGCCGAAAACCTTGCGCACTAGTAGACATCACGACCTTATAGTAAGTCGCGAATTCTAGGAGTTTTAGTTGTAGTTTGTTTCTGATTTCTTTCCCATTACTTGGTATCCGTATTTAAAGGGTTGTGAACTCATTTTTTTTTGTCATTCATTAATCAATTTCGAATTTATTAGAATTTATTTCTATTTTCTGCTTTCTTTTCTCGTAGATTTGAGAAGTCTCTGTGAGGAGTCCAGAGGAGCTCCGAGGATTCAGAGCAGTTATCCTCATCACGTTTATCCCGTACTCTACCAATTTTCAACAGTTGGGATGAGGTGGATTGTGATCTAGACCCGTCGTTTGACAGTCTAGAAGTGTTCTAGGATCATTTCATGCAATCATCGAGGCCTACGGGTCCAATCTCTACAGTTGATCTCATCAAAATGTGCTATTTGGCGAAATTAGAGAACCTAAGTCTGTTTCTACATCCCGTCGCTCCCTCCTAAGTCAGAGTGCATCAGAGTGCGTCGTGTGACCCTAACCCAGGTCTGGTTTAATCCAAATCATGCTCTGATACCATCTTGTAACGCCCTGAAAATTGGGGGTTGAGCATAAACTCAACTCCCGAGTTCCAACGCATCACATAACAAAATGAATGATGAATGAATGTTGTCTATATTAGAGTAGTGAACATGAGTAAGATTAAGCCAAAACAGCATATCATACTCCAGAGACAGTTAAATTTACAAGCAGAAGACTGTGATAGATATATAAAATATATAAACTGTGGTGAGTCTTTAGAGTGTGATAAAGTTACCAGGTTAAAGAATTACAAGTATAATTACAAAATATACCAAGTTGTGGAAGTGTAATGTCTTCTATTCCAAATACCATAGCCCTGTCAATACAATACCAGGTCTTTATAGACCTGTCAGAGAGTTACATGTAGGAGAACTCCTCCTCAACATCATAGTATGTAACAGCCCAAATTTTTCCCAACTTGGAATTAGATGTCCTTAGGCAATGGGCCGCTCCTAACACCTTATTAACTTGTCAGAACTGAATCCCACAGTCTAAAATCGCTTCTGGACCCATTTCCTTCACAAGTCCCACCCTTCACTACCTTGTTCTTTCAATTTTCCTATGTACTTTCACCCTAGACACTATCTTAAACTAGTTAAGTATTATAACTTGGATCACTTTATATACAAACTACAAAGGACTAAGTACCACCTCAGACAGAAATCTTATAGGACTAAATCCTTTAGAAAAGAGACAAAGTAATTAAGTGCAAAACTAGATTATCTACGAAATCTGCTAGAATCGTTTTAAATACGATCTGCAAGACCCAAAACTTGCAGAATCATTGACGCTAGGTTACCCTAAAATCTAGGATCAATCTCATTACCCGACTGCTCTCAGGAGCATCCGAAACTCCGTATCAGATCTGGACCGCACGTCGGAAGTTCGAATAATACGAAGTTAAGGAATTAGGACCGTCTCGCTGGGCTTGACAACCATCTCGGAAATCAAATCCAGATAGTGTCCCACGACTGTTCGCTTGAGTCCGGAGCGAAGGAGTGTGAAAACACAAAATTCCTTTACAAAATAAATATCTGGAATAATGATCTGAGACTTGTTACTTGCGGTCAATTTGTAAGCTACCAGACCGTCAGAATCTGACCCAAATACACCCTCGGATCAGGAAAAATTTCATAAACATTTACATGTACTTGGAATCTCCGATCGAGATCCACTGACCGTTGAACTGAAACTGGTCCGCCACGCGTGATCTGGGAATCCGACCGAAATGAAAACTTAACTAAACGTAGATCTGGTGTCAGTGAGCTTAAGTCCGACCTTTGGCTCCAGGAGGCCCGCCAGAAATGCTCTGTTGAGCTGAAACAAGTGCCCTTTGGACAAAACCCAAGTATACCTTAAACTTAAGTCTATTTCAGAGAGTTTTTAGGCTATATAAGGACCTTAGAGCATCCTCTCTCACAACCATACGAATTTGGGAAAAGCCCTAAGTAAGAAGAGAGAAAAGAGAGAGAAAGCTAGAGAGTTGAGGGAGAATCTCCCTACTGCTGTTTCCAGTCACCACACGGGCTACACCACCCCTTTCTTGTCGCTTTCCCGGCGATACCGACTCCGTTTTAAGGTAAGAAACTGTAACCCTAACCTGTTTTGGAGTTGTAAGGGTTGTAGGTTATGAAATACGTAACTTATTTCATTCTATAGGTTACCAAACTGCCGAATACGGAAGCTTGGCAAACCTATCGACTTCGTTACGATTCTACGACAAACACTTGGGCTACACATTTTAACATATATAGCTTATAGTGGCCGTGGCGTGATTTAGGGCAAATCCTTTCGTTAAGGGGTTGTCTAGCACACCTCAATCATGTTCCATACATATGGCAGGCACAAATCATGAATCCATATTTACTTAGTCATTTCAACAAACACTTAAACTACATACTTTATAATATACGCAATGTATGTTGAGAAAACATGTATTAGGGCTAATCCGTTCACCCAGAAGTTAATACTAGTAAATCTAACATACATATACAATAGTAAATCATGGCCAACACAATTCCAAATTTTATACGTATACGGTATTTTTTTAAAATACACTATTTCTACATATATAGTGTATATTAGCAAATCGTGTATTATGGCGAGTCCTTTAGCCAACTAAGTATTTTATCCATATATATTATATTCATGCAACAAATAATTATGGAAAATATATTTCCAAAATTATACATATACGGTATTTTCTACGAATACCTAGAATATGTAAAATTCCATATTTTACGTCTTTAATCGAAATGAAAAACAGACAGCACTTTGTACATGTGCAATTGCATGTAGATCATGAATCTATCATTATCTGACATTGAAAGCGTTGAAAACCATAACCTATACACCTAAAGTCCGCACCTTTTGTCGTAGAATCGTAATGGAGTCGATATGTTTGCTAAGCTTCCGTATTCGGCAGTTTGACAACCTATAAAATGAAATAGGTTAGCTATTTTATAATCTACAACTATCAACACCTCAAATCAGATTAGGGTTAGGGTTTCTTACCTAGAAATGGAGCTGGAATCACCGGAAAAGCGATTAGAAAGGAGTGGTGGAGCATGGATAGCAGCAGGGAAGAAAGGCAGGGAGACTCTCCCACATCTCCCACACTTTCTCTCTCTTTTCTCTCTCTCAAATCTCAAATTCGTATGGCTGTAAGAGAGAGGGTTCTAAGGTCCTTATATAGCCTAAAAACTCACCAAATTAGACTTAAGGTCAAGGTATACTTGGGTTTTGTCCAAAGGGCATTTGTTTCAGCTCAACGGAGGACTTCTGGCGGCCCCTTTTCTGTGTGCGGTCGAACTTAAGCTCACTAACGCTGGATCTATGTTTAGTCAAGTTTTCATTTTCGTCGGGATTCCAGATCACGCGTGACGGACCATTTTCAGTTCAACGGTCAGTGGATCTCGATCGGAGATTCCGAGTACATGGATATGTTTATGAAATTTTTCCTGATCTGAAGGTGTATTTGGGTCAGATTCTGACGGCCTGGTTGCCTAAAACTAATTCGTAAGCGACAAGTCTCAGATTACTATTTGAGATATTTATTTTTAAAGAAAATCAAGTATTCTCACACTCACACGCTCCGGACTCAAGCGAACAGCAGTGGGACACTGTCTGGATTTGATTTCCGAGATGGTTGTCAAGCCCAGCATAGCGGTCCTAATTCCTTAACTTCGTGTTAATCATACTTCCGACGTGCGGACCAGATCTGATACGGAGTTTTAGGATACTCCCGAGGACAAGTGGGTAATGAAATTGATCCTAGATTTAGGGTAACCTAGCATCAATGATTCTACAAGTTTTGGGTCTTACAGATCGTATTTAAAGTGGATCAAGTGGATTTTGTAGCTAATCTAGTTTATCACTTAGTTAACTTTGTCAAATTTCTAAAGGATTTAGTCCTGTAAGATTTCTATTTGAGGTGGTACCTAGGCCTTTGTAGTTTGTACATAAGGTGATCCAAGCTATAATACTTAGCTAGTTTAAGATAATATCTAAGGTGAAAGTACTTAGAAAAATTAAAAGATCAAGGTGGTGAAGGGTGGGATTTGTGAAGGAAATGGGTTCAAAAGCTGCTTTAGACTTTGGGATTGAGTTCTGACAGGTTAATAAGGTGTTAGGATCGACCCATTGCCTAAGGACGTCTAATTCCAGATTGGCAAAAAAATCCAGGATGTTACACATGGAGTGAAATTAACATTTACACTATCCTACCCTCGAGGCTTAACATTAATTTGGAATTTAATGAAATGAAGAAGCTATGTGGGATATCCCTCAACTAGAGTGGATGTTCCTCTTACTTTGAACCTTCTTATGAGATGGGTCTATGAGTTCCTAAATCAAGGAAATGTAAATCAAATTCTATTCAAACCAAGGTATGGAATATTGCTGTTTTGAGTTTATCATTACTTACTTATTTCACTACTAGTAAGGGGACTGGTTGTTCCTCTGGGAGGGTTGCTGTAAGTGGTACTTGGACAAATCATTCTAAGGTTCAATGGGTCATTACTGAGTCAACTTGATTGGGATTCTCAACCAAGAAGCCAATCATTTTAGAATCTCAGAAAACCACCAGATGTAGCATTTGGGTGTTGGTTTTCTGGACTTGTAGTGGCCCTTCAAATTTTCTGAAATGGAAAATCCCTGATTACGGTATTCCAGCTCGTTATTACTGAGTCGACTCAATTGGGTGTTGTAAAAATCCACCCGTCAATGAGTCAGATGTAACAACATGGCAGAGATGAGTGCGGTTACCTTGCCTACCCTGGAGGCAGCCTTGCTTGATGGCATGATGAGGGTCCAATTTGGTAGGTCCGTGCTGAGTCTAAGGGATGTGACTCATCATCTAGCTGAGTCACACGAAGAGGCCGATTTCAAAACTCGTTTTCAAGCACAGATGGGTTGAAAAACTGGTGCAAGTTTGGTATTAGGGAAGAGGAGCCAATTATCTTTTAACGTAGTCGGTTAGAGGTGTTCAAGGAGGTAACATTTCAATGGTTCATAGTCGAGTTAACCCATTACCGAGATGGGTGTATCATCACTTTCAAATGGCTGAGAGATAGCTGGGTTACCTGACTGTGTAGAGAGATGGAAACGAACCACTGAGGTAGACAGAGCTCTCCAAGCCTCCCTCTCCTTCTTAGCTAGAAAACGAATCACAACTTGCCTAGCAAGGTGACTGAGTCAAGTTGTAAAAGGACCTCCAACCCGTTCTAGCAGTTGACCCACTCTCCCTCTCTCTCTATCACTCCGCTTCTTCCGCTCTCCCTTCTTTCGCTCTCACTAACTCCTTCCTCTCTCTTAGATTTCTCTCAGGAACTGGATGACTCGAGCTGAGTCGAGTTGCTACAGAGGCTTGCAACTCACTCGGTTGCACTCTCTCCATCTCTCATTTACTATTTCCTTTCCCTCTCCTTCCTTGGGTTCCGCCCTAGTGCACGACTATATATAGCCTTTTCGTTTCTGGAAACATCCGTAGCTAATCACGGGGATTAGTGCGGAGATAACGTGAATTGGCTGAAGATGGTTAGCATCAGGATTTCTCATTGTTTTAGATCTCGTGCGGGTTTTTTATTATCCTTGATGGACATTAAAGGTGGTGGGCCACACGACGAGTGGCTTAGATCATGGAAAGGAGCACTTGCTCAAAATGCGCCACTCGCGGTTTGATCGGAGATGATGACCCATTAATCATGGTGTTTTTGCCATGGTCGGGTTATTCGTTGATCTGACGCCTCTAGAAGGCTTGGATAATGTCAAGAGGGTCTATTTGGCCCACCCAATGATGTGTATGAGCTGGTAATTACAACACTAATCAGGGAGAGGTGATGTCTCACGCGGATGCGACATCTCACCAAAATCTCGGCTATGCTACAAGATTTTAAACCGCCCTAGTGCAGACGCCCCAGATTTGTTCAGAAGAAACTTCTAGAAGCCAACGATCGGCTGAGATTTGTCTTTCCTTAACACGAAAAGACTCTTTCCACTTTCCAACGTGTAGGGGTATGTTTTTGAAAACTAATAGGGTTGTCTAGGATTTCTTTGCTTACGTGGCCTCTATCCAACGATTCCCAACGGTTGGATTTGCCGAAGGAGCGGCGGACGCGGATACACTCTTTTCATCAGCATCTTTCTCCCGTATTACTTAATCAGTTGATGATAGGGCTGGCACAGGTGGTTTTCAGTTGTGGGTTTAAGCATGGTTAGGGTCGATGGGACCCTATCTATCAAATGGACAGTTTGGATCTAGTTTCCGTATTTGGAAAAACATCTGTTTGCATCATCAAACGGACAGTCCTGTTTGAAATAACATCAGACGGGAGTTCCGTTTTAAAATGTAAACTTTCATTTTTCATTGAATCAAAGCTTCTTTGACCAAATGCGCTGGTCTCATGTGCATCATGTGCACACCATCTGTGCACATGCAATGATCAGACGAGGGGTCCACGTCGCAATCTAAGCTGATCGAAGCCGTTCATCTATTTCTGGGAGGTCCACTAATCACTCTTAATCAGGAATTTGTATGTTCAAGAGGTTAGGTGGGCCATCTTGGAAAGATTTTGTTGAAATTATAGATTATTGTAGAATCGATGGTTGTCCTAGTGTTAGTGTGGTTCCAACGGTGGGGCCCATGTAATGATCAGAGTGATCATGGTCGTACACTTGTTTTAATGTTTTAATCTTCTTCCTTTGGTGAGAATATTAACTGAACCTATGTCTTAGATAGACTGATCCTTTACTAATGATAAAGATTAATGGTTTGATACCATTATTATGACATTTTAATAACTTTATTATTATTATTATTAGTACTTACAATTCTTTCTACTCTTCTCTAATTGTTTATGCGCGTCACACCCAAATCAGTGCCATTTATTCATTCACTTGGTCTCCTATAAGTCTTTGATTATAAAGATTAGATTATTTTGGTTTGTAAGTGGGCCAAAATACATGGGTTTTAACGTTTAGTTACCAATTTATTTAAATTAATGGTTGGATATGAGATGTTGCATTTCGACTATTGAAATCAAGTAATGGGTTGTGACTTATCAAACGATGGTGAACAATGTATGTTATTTGTATCTTCATACAAATACGCTAATCTAGATTATAATAGTAACACCCGACTACTCAAAAGCACGGGGCGTTACAATCTACCCCCCTTAACGAAAATCTCATCCTCGAGATTCAATAATGTACATCGCATTTAACACCATTACAAGCAGTAAAATCCTCCGACGGTGCATCTCATCTTGGATCTATTCGTATGTGCAATCACGATTTGAATTCCTAAGAATTTATATCTAATTTTGTTCCAGCGCTCATCACCATCTCGATTTCCAATGGTATTTATTAGGATTACAAGTTCATTTAGGTGACGATTAATGATAGTTTCTTGCCATTTAAAGTACAATGCAATTTTCTATCTTCAGTGTTCGAGCTATTACGAACAGATGGTAATAATAGGTTTGAGCTCGATACATCGGTCCTCTGTTTGCGCAGAGCAGTGGATTTACTAGCATCATTTCCTAATCCTAGTAATTTTTGATCTTTTGCTTGATCAGGGCATTGAGATCATTGAAATTTTCTAGGATATAGAATTTGGATCAAACTGTATATGCTTTACTTAAAATATAATTCCATCATCTCGTGGTCCCAATTATTCTAGACACTTTGGAATATCATGAAAATTTCTATTTTTTTATAATAAGAGCGCTTGGAATCTAGGTGAAACAATCCCAAATGACTAACACCCTTTCACTATGCATCCTGATTACCTAGTGTACTACTTGAAATTTCAGGATTCAAGTTTTTACATGGAAATTCGAGTTCAAAATTTTTGTTAATTTCACCTAGGTTTTCAAATCTCGTCTTAATATGCTCAGTTTAGCGTCAAAACTTTACCCAAAACTCCATAATTTCTCCTCTAATTAATTCTAGGTGTTGGATTTTAGAAGAAATATTGTCTCTAACTAAAGAGGCGCATTGGGAGAGTTCAGATTGTGAGTCATAGTACAATTCCTTATGTTTAGGGAGTGTTTATGTTAGATGAAATGTACAATATGGTGGTATAGAATTTCCTACAATGCCTAAGTTTGTTTCACTTGATGGGTGTTACGAAGATGTTATTTCTAACAAATTCAAATCGTAAATTCCTAAAAGTGTTTCGTAAACGTCAAGTTCAAGGAATGTTTTTGTCAGACCTTAAATATATCATAGTTAGGATTTTGTATTCCCTTGGTGCCTAGGTAGTTTCCAAGTTCAGGTAACTATTCTAGTAATTTACATGGAGTTCCAAGTTCTCATCGCAATTTTCAAATGACTCATCCTAAAATTTTAAAGGAGATCAAGGTTTCAACTTTCCATGAAGTTTATCGTAAATCCGAATGGCATTTCTAATAAATTTTGTAAGGGGCCTTAGTGTTTAGTTTATAAGTTCAAACAAGTAATAGTTCATATTGAGAATCTAAATTCAATTTCTACGTTCAAACAACTAAACTTGAACTTTCCTGCGGGGCCTAAAGTTTTGCGTCTCTATGTTCATAATTTTCATAATTCCTAAGTAATTCCAATCAAGTTTGAATGGCTATCCTAATGAGTTCAAGGGAACTTAAATAATTTCTAAGTTCAAATAACTAAACCTGAGATTTCCTAAGGGGCTTACAATTTGTTTCTCTATGTTCAAAATTTTCCTTAACTCTAAGGATCTAAATAAATTCAAATGTCTTCCCTAAAGATTTTCTATGGGGAATTAGATTTAATTTCTGAGTTTAGACACCCAATAATTCATAATCAGAACTTAAGTGTAGGTCTTCATGTTCTCAAAACTTCTCCTAACCTAGAGGAGATTCACCCAAGTTCCAAATCCTATTATAACACCCTAAATTAGAACATTTAAGGTCGGTATAAGTTTGTTTCCCCAAAGGCAAGGTTTGTCTAAACTCTCTCTCTGATACCATCTTGTAACACCCTGATTTTCAAAACCCGAGGATGATTGTTCCTCGTTGAGAACCCGAGTATTACACTATGGAATAACAACTTTACATCTAATTAAATAGAAATTTTCATAATGTAAAGTGAGGTAACTACTGCATAAGCTAAGGAGATCATGAGAAATAACCAGGGAATCAAACCAATTAAAAGGATAGCAAAATGAAATCCCACAGTAGGGAATTTTTATTACAATTCAAGCAAAACACAAAGTCTGAAGTATGAAAGCATGTAAACCCTAAAATATCAGTTGACCTCCAACGACTCAATTACATCGGCATAGATGCCCTCCTTGCCGAACTCCTACTCAGCCATCCCTGGAATCCCATCATAGGGGTCTCCAACTGTTCATCATACTTGTGTCTATTTGGTGCAACCGCACAATTGGGTGAGTGAAAACTCAGTGGGAATTTCCGCCAAAGATTTATGCATATCATGTCATTCCAAAATAGTTTAAACCAATGTATTTAGATAATAAAAAGGATAATATGAACTTGTAAATAAATGTATGAGTGTATGAATGTATGGTTAAGTCACAGATCTCGGGATGCACATCCAGTTGTCAAAATAAACGGGTCACCCTAAGGAGGACTAGCCACCCGGAAAAATACACATAGGTACGCCCAAGGAGAGCTAGCTACCTCGAAAAGACCATGTGGGTGAGAGCACTCAAGGATATCTCATAGAAAAATACGCAGAGTACGCCTGAGGAGTGTCTAATCCCGGAAAAGCCTCATGTAAAGAAAGAGTGCCCAAAGTGACACAAATGCACATGCTCTAGGAGTTTAACTGAAGTGGTAGGATTCGCAGTAAATCGACAGAGTGTGACTTACATTGAGCACTTTGAAAAGCTCATATGTCATGCGTGGATGTCATGCACCATGATACTTATGTACATTCCATAGGATTAACAAGATTTCTCACATAAACATTGTCAAAATTTGCAGTCCTTTAATAGGATATCAATCATCTAACAATGGCTTGATATAAGTCCATTTACTTTGTCATGGTCCAATAAGGGCCCACAAATATGACATATCAAGTATAGTCAACTGCTGGTAGACTCATTCTACATTCCCTATAAAGGAGGGCATTCCACTTATAACCTTCATTGTACACTTTGGAGAATAAGAGGGAGTGAGGGTTCGTGGCTTTTGTCATTATTAGTAAAAATGTGCAGGAAATCATGCAATTACAAATATGACATAATGGATATAAGCTAAGTTCTATTCACATGATTAATAAATATGTGATTAAAACGTTACCTCATGTTCACCCATATCAATTAGAAATGGAGGAAATAACTTACAAGTATCATCATTCTAACATTTATCAAGTTTAAATTTAAACTAAAGTGGAGTCTAGCAAATGTAGGAAGTAATGGGGGAATTTCCATATTATGCATTTTATGAGATGAATGTAAATAAGATTTTCCACCTCATGTTATAATTAATAGAAATGTACCCATATCAAGCAATCACTAGGTGGCATAAGAAGTTTAATTCACAATCCTATCTAATAATTTAGAGTAATGAGGTTTTAAACATTCATTCAAGATTATCAACATTAACTAGAAATTGCAAGGAATGAAATTAACATTTACACTATCCTACCCTCAAGGTTTAACATCAATTTAGAATTCAATGAAATGAAGAAGCCATGTGGGATATCCCTCACTTGGAGTGGATGTTCCTCTTACTTTGAACCTTCTTATGAGGTGGGTCTATGAGTTCCTAAATCAAGGAAATGTAAATCAAATTCTATTTTAACCAAGGTATGGAATATAGCTGTTTTGAGTTTATCATTACTTACTTGTTTCACTACTAGTTAGGGGACTGGTTGTTCCTCTGGGAGGGTTGTTGTAAGTGGTACTTGGATAAATCATTCCATGGTTTAGTGTGTCATTACTGAGTCAACTCGATTGGGATTCTCAACCAGGAAGCCAATCATTTTAGATTCTAAAAAAACCACCAGATGTAGCGTTTGGGTGTTGGTTTTCTGGACTTGTTGTGGCGCTTTAGATTTTCTGAAATGGAAAATCCCTGATTGCGGCATTCTAGCTCGTTATTACTGACTCAACTTAGTTGGGTGTTGCAAAAATCCATGCGCCAATGAGTTAGATGTATCATCATGGCAGAGATGAGTTCGGTTACCTTGCCTACACCGGAGGTGGCCTTTCTTGATGGCACGACGAGGGTCCAATTTGGCAGGTCCATGCTAAGTCCGAGGGCTGTGACTCGACGTTTGGCTGAGTCACATGAAGAGGCCGATTTCCCGACTCTTTTTTAAGCACAGATGGGTTGAAAAACTAGTGCAGGTTTAATATTAGGGAAGAGGAGCCGATTATCTTTCAAGGTAGTCAGTTAGAGGTGTTCCTAGAGGAAACATTTCAATGGTCCATAGTCGAGTTAACCCGTTACCGAGATCGGTGTATCATCACTTTCAAACAACTGAGAGATAGCTGGGTTACCTGACTGTGTAGAGAGATGGAAATGAATCGCTGGGGTAGACGGAGCTCTCTAAGCCTCCCTCTCCTTCTCAGCTAGAAAATGAATCATGACTTGCCTAGCAAGGTAACTGAGTCGAGTTACAATAGGACCTGCAACCCATTCCAACAACCAACCCACTCTCCCTCTCTCTATCACTCCGCTTCTTCCGCTCTCCCTTCTTCTTTCTCTCTCACTAACTCCTTCCTCTCTCAGATTTCTCTTAGGAACTGGACGACTCGAGCTGAGTCGAGTTGCTACAGAGGCTTGCAACTCACTCGGTTGCGCTCTGTCACTCTCTCCATCTCTCATTTACAATTTCCTTTCCCTCTCCTTCCTTGGGATTTGCCCTAGTGCACGGTTATATATAGTCTTTCCGTTTCTTGAAACATCCATAGCTAATCACGAGGATTAGTGCGGAGATAACATGAGTTAGCTGAAGATGGTTGGCATCAGGATTTCTCATTGTTTTAGATCTCGTGCATGTGTTTTTTTTAATTGTCCTTAATGGACCTTAAAGGTGGTGGGCCACATGATGAGCGACTTGGATCATGGAAAAGAGCACTTGCTCGAAATGCGCCGCTCACGGTTTGATCGGAGAAAATGACCCACTGATCATGGCGTTTTGCCATGGTCGGGTTATCCGTTGATCTGATGTGTCTAGAAGGCTTGGATAATGTTAAGAGGGTCTATGTGGCCCACTCAATGGTGTGTATGACCCGGTGATTACAACACTAATCAAGGAGAGGCGGTGTCTCGCACGGATGCGACATCTCACCAAAATCTCAGCTCTGCTACGAGATTTTAAACCGACCTAGTGCGGACGTCCCAGATTGGTTTGGAAGAAACTTCCCGAAGCCAACGATCAGTTGGGATTTGTCTTTAATACGTTAAGATTCTTTCCACTTTTTGACGAGTAGGGGTACATTTTTGGAAACCAGTTGGGCTGACTGGTATTTCTCTATGTACGTGGCCTCCATCCGACGACTCCTAACGGTTGGATCTACTAGAGGAGCAGCGGACGCGGATACACTCTCTCTGTCGGTGTCTCTCTCCTGTATTGTTTAATCGGTTAATGATAGGGCTGACACAGGTGATTTTCAATTGTGGGTTTAAGCGTGGTTAGGGTCGATGGGACCCTATCTATCAGATGGACGGACTGGATCTAGTTTTCGTATTCGGAAAAATGTCCGTTTGCATCATCAAACGGACGGTCCTATTTGAAAGAGTGTCTGGCGGGAGTTCCGTTTTGAAATATAAACTTTCATTTTTCATTGGGTCAAAGCTCCTTTGACCCAATGCGGTGGTCTCATGTGCGTCATGTGCACACCATCTGTGCACATGCAATGATTAGACGAGGGGTCCACATCGCAATCTAAGCCAATCGAAGCCGTTCATCTATTTCTGGGAAGTCCACTAATCACTCTTAATCAGGAATTTATATGTTCAAGAGGTTAAGTGGGCCATCCTGGGAAGATTTTGTTGAAATTATAGACTATAGTAGAATCAATGGTTGTCCTAGTGTTAGTGTGGTTCTAACAGTGGGGCCCATGTAATGATCAGAGTTATCTGGGTTGTAAAATTGTTTTAATGTTTTAATCTTCTTCCTTTGGTGAGAATATTAACTAAACCTATGTCTTAAATAGACTGATCCTTTACTAATGATAAAGATTAATGGTTCGATACGATTATTATGACATTTTAATAACTTTATTATCATCAATATTATTATTATTTTGTTATTATTATTATTATTATTAGTAGTACTTACAATTCTTTATACTCTTCTCTAATTGTTTATGTGGGTTACACCTAGATCAGCACCATTTATTCATTCACTCAGTCTCCTATAAGTCTTTGATTAGAAAGATTAGATTATTTGGGTTTGTAAGTGGGCCAAAATACATGGGTTTTAATGTTTAGTTACCAATTTATATAAATTAATGGTTGAATATGAGATGTTGCATTCCGACTATTAAAATCAAGTAATGGGTTGTGACTTATCAAATGATGGTGAACAATGTATGTTATTTGTATCTTCATACAAATATGTTAATCTAGATTATAATAGTAACACCCGATTATTCAAAAGCACGAGACGTTACAGATGGAAAGGCAGTACCTGAAGAAGGAATCTAGAGGCTTTTCCAATGGTCACAGTGTGAAGATGGGTTAACACAAGAGTTAAACCAACAAAAAATAAACTGTCCTAAAACAAATGGAAAGCAAACTATCCTAAACAACATAAAGCCGACTATCCTAGGAAAAACATAAAAGTAATAAACAAATCCTAAACTAGCAAAGCAAGGGAAAAGTTACTTAGTCATGCCGCAAGGTTCCTCCTCCGGCCAATATCTTGATAAATTTCTCAGTAGGTTTTTCAACAAGATCATCCAAAAGCCCTTTTTACAATAAGCTTGGATGCCCTGGAGCATGAATTTCCAGAGAAATTTATGGACCTCAATAAAAAAATTGTCGTTGAATCGCTTGAGATATCCAAAGTATATATGATTCACCTATGACTGAAAAAGTTTCAATGTTAGTACTCCATGGTAAATCAAAGACTACAAATAGATAAAATTCAAAAAAATTCTTAGCAGATGATGTAGTCTCAACACATTCTGAAGTTTACGACTTTGTTTCAATTGTCAGCTCTCCCTCCTGTGATAGTAACGTTTAGGATATGTGGAAGGAAAGGTTTCAGAATAAGAGTTCTCTCGGTCAGTTACAACTACCGAGGTGTTATCATGCAAGGCATTCACTATGTCTTGTTGGTTCATCTTCCCAACATTGATGTTTCCACTGATTATAGTCATACGGGTCATAGGTGGGAGAATTTGATGGTTGTTGATACATATTATCACCTATAATATAATCTATCATTATTTTGTTCTTGTCTAATGGGTGATAATAATTCTCATTCCCATAGTTTTGATAACCCCATCACTCACGTATTGTTTTTATAATCCGTGGGTGTAATTGTTCTACCGCATATGATCGCATAAAGATTTCTTAACCGGTGGAGCATTGTAATCTGTTCAGTTCTCGATGATGGTTCAGAAAAAATTTTGAAACATGAGTTGTTTCCTCATATCATCAAGTGACAACCCTTCACAATTTCTCGCATTCTCTAAAACTAGCTCAGCATATTGACATTCCTACTCTTGCGTGCTGAAACCCTAGCTCTGAATCTAATCCTAAAAAAAAAAGAATAAAAGAAAAATCCTACAACAATATGGAAAGTAAGTAGAGGAGAAGTTAAAAGAAAGTTACTAAATTGAAGGAGATCTATGTTAGGATCCTGCAAAAGAAAAAGGAAAGTGCATTAGTTTCTATAAAAGAAATAAGAAAGTTTCTAAAAATAAAAATAGAAAGATGAGTTAGTGTCTAAAACTAATAAGGAAAAAAAAAAGGCTAGTTTCTAAAAATAAAAAAGGAAAGTTTCTCAAAACGAAAAAGGAAAGTTTCTAAACATAGAAAGCTAAGTTAGTTTCTAAAAACAAATTAGAAATAACCCTTATCTTATCTTATCTTATCTAATTTTATCTTATCTTATCTAATCTTATCTAATCTTATCTTATCTTATCTTATCTTATCTTATCCTATCCTATCCTATCTTATCCTATCTTATCCTATCCTATCCTATCCTATCCTATCTTATCATATCCTATCTTATCTTATCATATCCTATCCTATCCTATCTTATCTAATCTAATCTTATCTTTTCTTATCTTATCCTATCTTTATCTTATCTTATCCTATCCTAAAATTAGAAAATAAATTAATTTCTAAAAACAAAAAAGGAAAGTTTCTAAAAAAAACTGATTAGGAAAGTTCTAAACCTAGAAATAGAAAGTAAGTTAGTTTCTAAAAATAAAGGAAATCCTAGAATTAGAAAGTTTCTAAAAACAGAAAATAAACCCTAAAAATAGAAAAATAGAAAAACCCTAATCTTAACCTAATTCTAAAACTAGTTAATATGCAACCGTTAATCCCCGGCAACGACCCCAAAAACTTGTTTACAACCCCAAGTGTAGGGTTGCGATGTAGTAATAATCTCGGTGAGACTGAGGTCGAATCCACAGGGACTAATCTCGTGTGTTTTCTGAAAGCAACTAGAACTAGAATTAGAAGAAGATGAAAACCTAAGTCTAGAAGTATAGAGAGTAATTGTGAGAGATTTAATGAAAAACTTGAGAAATTCAAAGGTGGGAAACTAGGGTTTCCAAAGATCCACTTGTAGAGATCAGGGAGATCTATGCTTGATTTAATGATGCAACTGGAATCAGAGTCCCATCTTATCTAATTGGAAGATATCTCAGTAAAACCAAATCTGAACTTCCTTTGACTGAATTCTTGATGGATGAGAGGTGTGAGAACTGGAAGTGATTCCATCACAAAAATATGCCCATGAGATAAGGCAAACAACAGGATTTACCAATCCCACAACCAATCATAAGAGAATCATGAAGATTAGAAGGATTCCATCACCCAACCATGCCCATGGGACAATGGTGAACAATGAGATTTCCTAATTTCACAATCTCAATACATGAAAAGAACATATTCAAAGCTATCGCAGATCTATTGTAATTAAAGTCACAACAAACCATTAAAAACTGAAAGTATTTCTTATAATGAAACTAGAATCAAAGATAGTTCAACTTAAACATGAATCAAAGCAATAGAAAACATCCCATCACGCTACAAGCTTTACCTCTTAGCCCTAGCTAAGAGGTTTAGCTAACCATAGACATGATTGAACTGGAATCTCTTAAGAAAAGCATAAAAACAACTAAGGAAAGGGAAGAAAAACTCTTGGCGACGGCTTCTTCATGCTTTCGCTCCACTCCACAAACCCTAGAAGATGCTTAGGAACATCATAGGGAGTTTTATTTATAGTTGTGGAACTCCAACTTTTGCACCTAGTTGGAAAACTGTAAAAATCATCTCAAATTTACATAGCTTCCCAAAATAGGCTTCACTTTGCGCAATTTCACAGAATGGCCCAGAGTGTCAGAATATGCTTCTTTAGGACACTTTAAGGAATATGTTTGTTTTCAGGACAATTTTAGGATTCATTTTCTTCACTTCAAATATTTAATTCTCTTTATTCCTTACTTGGTTTTCTTGAATCTTTAGCATGTGAATTCTTTAATCTTGGCCTTCTAAGATCCATCTCTTGCCATGGTGATTCTTGAGCATCAAATCCAAGCTCTCAAATTCACCTTGTAACACAAAAATTATTAAAATAGAAAATTAAGCATTATCATGTTCATAAAATCAAGTAATAAATGGGGGATAATATGTAATATTTGACCCTCAACACAATTCCTAACCAACATTTTGCTAGTCCCGATCAAAGTATGCAAAAAATATTTTGAGAACCATAAGACAATTTCTATAAGCTCAAGTGACTTTAAAACAATCCAAATATTAGAGTTTCAAAATATATTAATGTTGAGCATTATTTTCTCCTAAACTGTAGCACTCAGTAAATTTCATAGTCAAGTTCTAAGTATTAATCCAGAAATTAGAACAATTCTAAACATTAAGTTCCATAGGTGCATAGTAAAATCTGGACTTATCATAATCAAAGGTTCAATTCTTAATTTTCATGATAACATTGATAATCAAAAGTGCATTCAGGACAACCAAAATCTAAACCAAAACTTGCCTTACTGTTAATCTTTTCATTCCTCCAGCTTTTAATTTTTCTATCGATGGCTTTCATGCTATGTCAACCTTTTTAAAGATTTTTAATAGGTAGTTTTCGACGATAACTATTTTTTTAGATGGGTATTTATTTATTTATTTTTTTTATTATTTTTATTTAATTCTTCTCATTAAAAATGATGTACAAATTCTTCAGGTTGGTTCCTTTCATGCTTAATAATCACTAAGTTAACAATTCAATATCAAACTGACACCTTAATGTGTAAGGTAGATGTGACATGTGAAATCATGACTCAATTTAAAACTTTTAATCATGGATTAATAATTCAAACTTAACTGTGAAATCTACCAAGTAACTGAACCCAAGAGTCATAAATCACCAACATTAAGTATCTTATACTTCTAAATTATGGATGAACTTCAAAATCGCTCGAATTTACAAAATTAACTAAAAAATTTTCATAATTTTTGCTCACAGACTAGGAAAACACCGATTTGCTTGCTTAATCCACACCCCAACCTAAAATCTACATTGTCCTCAATGTAAAATATATAAGCATGCAATGCACAAGAGACAATGAAAGTAAAGGAGAAGTGATGGAAAGGTAGTACCTGAAGAAGGAATCTAGAGGCTTTTCTAATGGTCTCAGTGTGAAGATCGGTTAACACAAGAGTTAAACCAACAAAAAGCAAACTATCCTAAAAAAATGGAAAGTAAACTATCTTAAATAGCATAAAGCTGACTATCCTAGACATTACATGAAAGCAATAAACTAATCCTAAATTAGGAAAGCAAGGGAAAAGCTACTTAGTCATGCCGCAAGGTTCTTCCTCCGGCCAATATCTTGATAAATTTCTCAATAGGTTTCTCAACAAGATCATCCAAAAGCCCTTTTTACAATAAGCTTGAATGCCCTGGAGCATGAATCTCCAGAGAAATTTATGGACCTCAACAAAAAATTGTCGTTTAATCGCTTGAGATATCCAAAGTATATATGATTCACCTGTGACTGAAAAAGTTTCAATGTTAGTACTCCATGGTGAATCAGAGACTACAGGTAGATAAAATTCAAAAAATTTCTTAGCAGATGATGTAGTCTCAACACATTTTGAAGTTTCAGACTTCGGTTCAATTGTCAGCTCTCCCTCCTGTGATAGTAAACATTTAGGATCTGTGGATGGAAAGGTTTCAAAATAAGGGTTCTCTCTGTCAGTAACAACTATCGAGGTGTTGTCATACAAGGAATTCACTATGTCTTGTATCATGGGATCATTTGAATCTGCAAAGTGTGCCGAGCAATCGTCTGAATAGTTAGGAAATTCAGTAGAGAGTCATTTTCCTCATTAAAATTTGTGATAATCTGCCCAAGGATTCCATCGTCTCTGGAAGTGGATGGAAGCATGATCTCTTGCTCTTCAACACGGTAAGAATAAATCATCACCGGATGTATCTTGTCTTGCCTTTCATAGGTGGATTGAGAATCAACCGGTGAAGACTTGATGTGAAGACTTTATTCATCGGTACTACTCAGTAAAGGCATTGTATTGTCAAAAATGTACAACTCAGATGGTGGCCTCAACTGGGTGGTTTTAACTTCCAAAGTCATATCGAGCAACTCGTCCATCTCCAGAATCATATCATCATTCAATTTAAGGGAGTGATCTAAACATGTTTCACAAGAGTTAGAAGGGCTGGTTGAAAGGGGTTCATCTCCACATTTAAATCAGCCATGTCAGATAAGTGGAGTAGCTCATTATGACCGATCACTTCGTGTACTTCTTGATCATTGACCTGGACCAAACTTGAGATTGATTCCAGGGGAATTTGGGTTGCATATTCATGATCGTCATCCCAATACTCATCATTTTCCAATTCAGTGTAGTACACTCTTGGGATGGGATCGCTTTCCTCACATTCTATTCCTAAATTGGGTTTAGGTTCGAATAAACTAACCTCTCCCTCATCATTGAAACCAAGTGTGTCATGTGAGTGAAGTGTGTCATTATCATTATATTTGAAAGACACCCACGTCTCTTAATCATTCCTTTGAACCGCCATTGAGATCGACTTTTTAGGAAATTGAACCATATACTCATTAACATAGTTCGACTCTTCATTCTTAATTTCAGTATTCTCCATAATCGCATCACGTGAACCCCATTGTTGTATATCTTTTATAAGTTCTTGAAATCTTTGGAGTGTGTTTTGCTAACTGAGCTCTAGAGTTTGTATGGAATTCTGAAGTGAATTCTCGTGGATCGTTTCTTATTTGATCTCAGAGGTATAAGACCTAAAAGAATTATCACTATGTTGCATTATTGATTCAGCTTCCCAATCTCGATGTTTCCACTGATCATAAGTAGGGAGTTGGGAATGAAGAATTGGGTTGGTTTAAGGCTGGGGTGAACTAGCCTTCATTAGCTTATCGAGGCGTGATTCAAGCGCTTCTATCGTTCTTTTAATGCCAACAAAATTGTCTCTGTAACCCTGAAGTGACTCCTCTTGGATCGTTTCTGATTGGGTTTCAAAGGTAGAGGACCCAAGAGAATGTTCACTATGATGTCTTGCTGGTTCATCTTCCCAACATTGATGTTTCCACTGATTATAGTCATACGGGTCATAGGTGGGAGAATCTAATGGTTGTTGATACATATTATCACCCATAATATAATCTCTCATTATTTTCTTCTTGTCTGATGGGTGATAATAATTCTCACTCCCATATTTATGATAACCCCAACACTCATGTACTGTTTTCTTAATCCGTGGGTATAATTGTTCTCCCACATATGATTGCAAAAGGATTTCTTAACCGGTGGAGCATTGTATTCCGTTCGGTTCTCGATGATGGTTTCAGAAAATTTTGCGACATGAGTTGTTTCCTCATATATTCATTTGACAGCCCTTCAAAATTTCTCACATTCTCTAAAACTAACTCAACATATTGACGTTCCCAATCTTACATGGTGAAACCCTAGCTCTGAATCTAATTCTAAAAAAAGAATAAAAGAAAAATCCAATAGCAATATGGAAAGTAAGTAGAGGAGAAGTTAGAAGGAAGTTACCAGATTGGAGGAGATCTATGTTAGGATCCTGCAAAAGAAAAAGGAAAGTGAATTAGTTTCTAAAAAAGAAATAAGAAAGTTTCTAAAAATAAAAATAGAAAGATGAGTTAGTGTCTAAAACTAAAAATGAAAAAAAAAAGCCTAGTTTTTTAAAACGAAAAAGGAAAGTTTCTAAAAATGAAAAAGGAAAGTTTTTAAACCTAGAAGCTAAGTTAGTTTCTAAAAATAAATTAGAAATAACCCTTAATCTTATCTTATCTTATCCTATCTGATCTTATCTTATCTAATCTTATCTAATCTTATCTTATCTTATCTTATCATATTCTATCCTATCATATCCTATCCTATTTAATCTTATGTTATCTTATCTTATCTTATCTTATCCTATCCTATCCTATCCTATCCTATCTAATCTTATCTTATCCTATCTTTATCTTATCTTTCCTATCTTAGAATTAGAAAATAAATTAGTTTCTAAAAATAGAAAAGAAAAGTTTTTTTTTTTTTTTAAAAAAAAAAAAAACTTATTAGGAAAGTTCTAAACCTAGAATTAGAAAGTAAGTTAGTTTCTAAAAATAAAGGAAATCCTAGAATTAAAAAGTTTCTAAAAACAGAAAACAAACCCTAAATTGAAAATAGAAAAACCCTAATCTTAACCTAATTCTAAAAATAGTTAATCTCAGAAAAACATAACCGTTAATCCCCGCCAATAGTGCCAAAAACTTGTTCACAACCCCCAAGTGTAGGGCTGCGATGTAGTAATAATCTCGATGAGACCGAGGTCGAATCTTGTCACGCTCCAAACTCAGTAACCAGACTCACTACGAACCCGATAGCTGGTTCTGGCTGTAACAGCCTCCGTAGTACCCCGATCTCGGTTCTTGAGGCAGGTTCCGATCCTAGGATCCTACGAGGTGGATTTTTTCATAATCATATATCCATTCCAATACGAGTATACCCAAGATCACAACAAGTAAATTTCAGAAATAACAAAACAACAGATTACAAAATCCACTATAAATTTGAGCTTTAATATAATGCTAAAGGGAAACACATCTGATGACGAAAGAAGAGAAGGAGAAGATCTGTGACACTGGGGTCCTCGCTCAACTCATATCCAAGCTCCGCTGCTAAGACGCCAACCTAGGATCTCCTGCAAGCATCAATCGTGCATAAGCTTATAGAAAGCTTAGAGGATGGTGAAAGTGTGTGACAATGGTGCACAATAGAATAATAGGGGATACAAAAAGGAAACATGATCAAAGCTAACACCACCAGCCTTACCAAGGCTGCCATGAATGCAAGAAGCTATACCAAGGCAGTACAATAAATGCATTAAGCCATACCAAGGCTAAATAATGTAATGAGTACTGGGCGCCATGCCAAGGTGATGCAATGTAAGCTTATACAGCTGATGCAAATGCAATGCGAAGTGATGCTAGTCCTCATATCTAATCCACATATCAGTACAGTTCCTTCATAAGGAATCTACCGGGGTCTAGTACATCATGCAGATGATCCGCTTGCTCTACCAGCATCAAAATGAGTGTAGGAGACCTCACTACCCTCCTGTGGACATCTAATCACCAGCAAGGCCTGATAGTAGTAAACCCATTCATGAGCTAGTCAGACTCAGCCTAGCTATTACCCTCTTTCCCTCAAACAGGTAAGGCCACACCCCATTCCAACCGATTATATAATAGTGGGAGTTACAGCCTAAAGGTGTATGGCCCTCGTGCGCTCATATTTTCACCAAGTCACGGCGTTGGAGCAGATCCTTGGTACCATGGAAGTTTTGGGATTTTCACCCAAGGGCATCCTATGCACCCCATATGCTCAAGTAGCATTTTCGGTGTCCAATTATGGCCATCCATGATGTATCAATGGAGGCTACAGCCCTGATGAAGCAAGGGCAATAATATTCATATGCTATGCAATGCCAGATGCATGAATCAAACAATCAATCATGTATTAATTCCAAGCATCCAACGTGCTCAAGAGGGGATACTATGTCCCTCAAGGAAGGTATCATGCAATGCCTAATGGCACAATCATAACCACACACACACACACAGTGTTATTCAAACATACAATGATGCACATGGGCCATGAAGATGGATCTAGACGCACTATATGGTGATATACAAAGTAGTACACTCCTCCTATCCAAGAAGGAACCAAGACTAGGTACTTAGACAATATCCATGAGGAAATCCAACCTCTAGTGGGGACCCATTTACTTGGGGTAGCCTACGAGACTAAGCATACAAGCTACGGTTCTAAGTAATGCAGAAATGGGCTTAGCAAGAGTCTAAGATGAGCATCCAATCACACTTAGATACAATCGGGCCTAGAGGGGTCCATAATGGGGACATTTAACCACCATTCCCCAAAAGGCATATCAATCATGAACTATATGGATAGAAGGCCCAAGGCCTACATTCAAGATAAAAACAGGTGGTCACATACATATATCCCTCATACTGGCTATAAGAAAAAGGGTCTAATACTATCTTCAACAACATGGGCCCCAAGAGGGGAATTAAGTCCCAAGGCGCAATTCCTAATGGCGATAAAATCCATACATTAAGTTGGACTTGGTGGGTAACCTGCGTACACAATATACAGCCCAAAACAAGTTTAAGTTTAAATGAAATGGGCCCCACTACATCAGCCCAATACTAGAAATTTAAGTGGGCAACCAAGGGCCCAATACCATCCTTATCTTAGCCCACAAGTTCATCAAAATGGTGGAAGTCAGCCCAATATATGGTTGGGCCAAGCTAGACATCCTAACCCACACTGGGCCCACGGGATGCCCTAAAAATCTGATCTAAGATGGGTCCTCATTGATCACTAGAGGTGACCCAAAAGAATGTACTGATTAAGCCCAAAGATTATAAGAAATCATAAGTATGCAACACGTATACAAGTTCCCAATATGGTGGGCCCCACAACCAAATAAAGTTTTAACCATAACATGTACATTTAAGGCCCTTTGATAAACTTTTGGCCCATTTGACTTCCTAAACCCACTAAAGTCCAGAAATTAATCAACTATGTGGAAATAATCTCATGAAGGCCAACAATATTCACAGGGGCCCCACTAGATGGACGGTGTGTATACATTATGAAAAGATCAAGTGGGCCTGCTACTAGATTGTGAGTCCAACAGCAAGCCAAGGCAGAGTGTGCTTCCATGATCGGGCAATCCAAGGCTTGAATGGCCTGGACCAACATACGTTGAGGTAGGCTCTACATACATACATATTGAGCCTCAAATAAATGGCTTAGGGTCTATGGTGGGCCTTTAACCATCCATAGAAAAACCCGTAGGCCTACCTTAGGATCACCCCGGAGGACATTCAACCTCAACTGGTTCCCAAGAGGTAGCCCGCTACTACACGAGCGTGAAATAAGGCCCAAGGCCTAAAACAATCCATGGCCTAATGGGTTATACTCAAAGCCCAACACATAGGCAATATGGTGAAACCTCAAGCAAGGTTTGGGCCCAACCATGAAGGTCCCAAAATCCATATATTGTGGTGGGCCTAATGGGCAGCCCAGTAATCCAACCATAAGGGCAATGTCCTAACTTTATCCAAGTGAGTTGGGCCTCACAAATTAGCTCATATACAAGATTATTTTAGTGGGCAACCAAGGACCCAACCACTTTGCATTTTATGGCCCACGACCCAACACAATAGGTGGTGAAATCAGCCCCAAATGGTCAAGGGGACTAACTTAGTAGATCCAAGATGAATGGGCCTACCAAGGTTAATCAAAGTATGAGCATAAATCCAAATTAAAATCCAATGGAGGTGGGCCTCCAAACATACATACATGAAGCCCAAAGACACCTCAGAAAATGGTAATCTTATGTGCCTAATCCACCCTTAATCTGGTGGGCCATGCTGCCCCAAAACATGCCATTAGGGGCAGCTAGTTTGGGCCCATTGCTAACTTTTTCAGCTCGCTTATATTTTGGGCTGGCTGGAGCCCAACAATAAATGATAAGGATTAAGTATGAGTTCCCTAGTGGCCCACATGTATCTCTGTGGGTCCCACCATATGGGAGGACTGAATTACACACATAAAACAGGTGAACCATGGTGCTAGACTGAAGGTCTAATAGCAGTCTAATGGGCCTCGGCGTCCCTATGGTGGATGGTCCCATCGACCGGGGCAAAGGCCCAAAAATACATCAAATGGGTCCCAAAATGGGTGCCACTGAGGGAAATGGCCGAGTCTCATATGGACCACAATTATATGGATGGTGGGAGAAACAAATATATCAATGGCGGGCCCACAAGGAGGGGTGGACGGCCAACCATGGATGGACGTCCCAGCCTGGGAGTCCCAGCCTTGTGGGCTAGTTCAGCCCACACCATGGTCGGTACAGGAGTTTGTTGACCCTAAAAATTTATAGGTAGGTTCTACCATAGGTGGCCCACACCTCTGTAAAATTTCAAAATTTTTAGATAATAAAAAATATTTTAATTAAATTAAAGAATATAAGCTGTCCAGAGAATCTGCTAAGTGTAGAATTCTGGACAGACCCTAATTGAGCACCTAAAAGGGGTGGACCCAAGGTCTCCAAAAATTGGGAAAAATTGATTTCAACATCCCCACATATGTATAATACAAGATAGGTCCACCAAAGTGGCCCACCTTTTTAAAAATGATTTTATATTTTCAACTTTCTAGATTGCAATGTTACTGGAATTATAGCAGAAAATCCAGCAAGGTACCCATATTGGCCCACTCTTTTGGGGACCCAAATGAGGTCAGTTGAGGCTGAAATTTGGCATGATCAAAAGTGGGACATACAACTTCAAAAATCATATATAACTTGGTACCAAACTCCCCACAAAAGCCCCAAATTCTATCCTCAAGTTGGCCTATAAATCTGTCAAGATAGTTCTAAACAACAACATGTAATTGAAAGGAATTAAATATAGACATCATTTACAATGGCATCTAACCCTAGAAAATCATGTTGTGGACCACCCCAGTGGGCTCCACAAATGTCCAGACCTTCCCTATCATCAAAAACCCCTTGCATGTGCCCCATTTAGGTGGATTTTGGGCCACATGTCTAAGGATGGACTACCATGGGCGTCAAACCTCCATGGATGGTCTGAACTTTTTTGTTGGTCCACAAGGTGGGTCACACACACACGATCAGAATACTAACATTAAAGAAAAATAAAGGATCGGCCACAAGAGGAGGGGCATCACCACATTGAGGCCCTCCCCTTCATCAATCACACCACAAATTTCATTGATTCGCATGTTACAATATAAATCAACCACATGCATGTCCTAGAATCAAGATTAATGGTTGGGATGCCATTCCAACCATGATTCTAAGGTCTAAATGACCTATCATGCAATGAAATCCAAGGAGTCCTCCATGATGGGGCCCATAAGGGGAAAACCCCATGCATGGGATATGGATGCATGAAATAAGCCATTTGACCACATCTAAGGAGTGGTGTAGGATCTCCACCATAGATTGGTGGTCCTGAAAGTGCCCTGGTTTGTCAATTAGCGTGAGTGTTGAGTCAACTAGACTACAGAGCCTCATAGGAAGATCAATTCAAAGTGTCTGCCTCAACCGGATGTGTGCAAGCTAGCCACAGATAAATCTAAGCCTCACATCCCATGTCCCAAAACACCAGGTATTTAAACCCTTAAAACAAGTTAAAACATCATAGGGTTTTTAAGTTAAGAAAACTTTTTCAAAATCAGAAAATCTCTAAGTTTTCATGCTTTATCGATCTTATCGATACACATCTCGATATGATCAACCTGCGCTATCGATGTCCTCAATGATCAATTGATCCCAACGAAATGAGGACCTAAGATGTCTACCAACCACATATTCTTCTGGACTGAATTATCAATGTATCGATACCCTATCGATGACATCGATATTTGAAACTCGAGTCTATCGACATTGACTCGATAAAATTGACAGCAGAGAAAACGAGTCCCTATTTTTACTAAGAAAAATCATAAGATCATTGATATATCGAGGTCCTCCTCGATATCATCAGAATTCAAATCTCGATGATATCGGAAGGCCTTCGATGATATCGATCTTGGACTCGTATATATCTAGCAAAATATTTCAGGATAATTTATCTTTGATCGAGGGTCAGTTGATTAAATCAATATTTAAATATCGATGATATTGATACAACATCGATTGCATTGAACAAGGACATAAACTGTCCAACAAGCTTAAAGAGAAATCCGTTGGATTTATCGATGCATCGACACAGGTATCGATATCATCGACATTCAAATTCTGATGATCTCGAAGGTCCCTCGATCATTCTTGAAAATCTGAAATATTTCAAGACAAGTCTCTCTCATTTTCAAATGCCGAGGAATCCAACCTCGTTTCAATAAAATCGGAGTTCAAAATCCGATGACATCGATACTTGTTTCAATTCCATCGAACAGTTGGCAAAAGGTTTCAAAAGCGTATAACATTTGAGTTTTTGTGATTAAGTGGCCCGTCGATACAATCGAGAGTATATGCTCGATTTTATCGAACCCGCTCGATAATATCGAACTCTGTCATAAATGTGACCGTTTTATATCCGTCAGAATCTTTTGCCTATATAAAGAGGACTCGTCTATTGTTTCTAGTAGAGAAAGAAGAGAGTGCTTTTGAGTGTTTAACCTTAGATCTTATACCCAAAGCCCTTTCTCTCAGGGAAGTTCATCCTCCAATCCACCCACATCATTGATATTCAATAGAGTAGATTGGGGAATGAACTTCCACATTCAAGGATCCTCCAGCTACTACCTAAATGGAAAATCATTAAGCTAGGATGCCTTGAATGCATAGATGATCGGAATCACTCTATCTTCCTTATAGGAAAACATTTTATAGAGTAGGATTCTGTCTTAACCTTGACCTAACCTGAAACTGTATATCGGTACATCATCTGTGTTATGGATCAAGGGAGCAGAAGATTCTTCATCAACAAGGAGGAGATCTTCGTCAATATGCTGAATGAGACTCATCCACTTATTTGTAAGTTATTAGAGTCCAGAGGACACTTGTGATCATTCCTTTTTAGGATTAAGTCTAAGGTGTTTCTCACCCTATCAAGCCCTCATAGGAGGCCTCCAGCGGGAGTGTGCATGGTGGGTGCATTGTGTTGACCCTTGCTTTGTAAAGAACATAAATAGTTAGGTTCCTTATGTGGATCCTTGGCCAGTGTGCCTAAAACTGAGTGTTATGTGTTGACCCTTGCTTAGGGAGCATAAATAGAGGTTCCTTTTGTGGATCCTTGGCCAGTGTGCCTAAAACTTAGTGATATGTGTTGACCCTTGCTCAGGGAACATAAACAGTCAGCCTAGGTGTAGGTTGTAAAGGTTGAAGGTAAACCTGATTTAAAACCTTAAGTTTGAGGGAACCGCTGTGAAACCTCCTTAGTGAAATTCAGCACACTCAAGGGTTGAGTGCGTCTGACGGGTGTGGAGTAGACAAGTAGTCGAACCACTATAAAAATGACTGTGTTTGAGATGTTATTGTCTTTCATTTATTTATGTGATTTCCTTAAATGCGTTCATATCTGATTATCTGAGATCACACCTCACACACACGCACAGTCATATCCATCATAAACTAGTTTGCATATTTGTCAGCTTTCAAATAGTTTGTGATTGGATCCTCTACCGGGCTTAGAAGCCAGTAGAGTTACTCTTGAGTAATCCTAATATATGCTTGTTGTTAGGATTAGAGTGATAGGATTTTAAATTATTAAAAAATTCTTAAAAAGTCCTATTCACCCCCTCTAGGACATATTGGCATATTCCTACTTCAAGTAAAGCGGTCTTCACCACTATTTCAGGTCCCACACTTCCCATATGAAAGAAATAATAGATCTAGAACATGGAATTGAAAATCCTACATCCTATAAGTACACCTACCTTAGATCTCTTCCAAACTTGTATCACCTAGCTTCTAGTGCTTCAAGGATGATGTATTAATGGGTGAGATGGGGTATGGATGGTTGGATTAAGAGGAATTTGAGGTGAAAGGGGCTGAATTGGGATGGCTAGGTGGGGATGTTCCACCCTCTCTTGCTAAGGAGGAAATGGGAATGAGAAAGGGAGGAAATAAGAGGGAGAGAAGAGAGGGAGAGGGAGGGTTTAAGCCTAGCAATCATTTCTTTCTTACCTTGGATAGAGAAAGGTCATGATTGAAGTAAGGAGTTAGAAAAATGTTGTAGGGTTAGTAGGCTTTCTAAGTCTTTGGGTGGTGTTTTAGAGATAGGTGGTGTAGGAATAGGGTTTTAGGTAGTGTGTGTTGGAAATTGGTGCCAAGAGATGGGACCAACCTAGAAACCCGTGCACACCTCCCTAAGTGGGCCACATCAACATGATCAAGGGCTAGAAAATAAAATGCACACAGCTTATGATCTACACATCGGATGGATGCACAAGATGCGTCATCAGAACCACAATGATGATGCGAACAAGATGGCATAGTTTTCGGCTCGATCTAAGTTGTGTCTACATGACCGAACTTAAGGATGACTGCAAACACTATCCGAGGGTCGCGGGTCACCGGGATTCGACCGATAGGATCGTGAGACCAAGAGAAACGAAATGCATACTAACGCACACATGAACTCGGGTTGGGTCTTACAAATCCACAAGGACTAATCTTGTGTGTTTTCTGAAAGCAACTAGAACTAGAACTAGAAGAAGATGAAAAACTAAGTCTGGAAGTATAGAGAGTAATTGTGAGAGATTTAATGAAAAACTTAAGAAATTCAAAGGTGGGAAACTAGGGTTTCCAAGGATCCACTTGTAGAGATCAGGGAGATCTATGCTTAATTCAATGATGGAACTGGAATCAGAGTTTCATCTTATCTAATTAGAAGATATCTCAGTAAAACCAAATTTGAACTTCCTTTGACCTAATACTCAATAGACGAGAGGTGTGAGAACTGGAAGTGATTCCATCACAAAACCATGCCCATGAGATAAGGCAAACAACAAGATTTACCAATCCCACAATCAATCATAAGAGAATCATGAAGTTTAGAAGGATTCCATCACTGAACCATGCCCATGGGACGATGGTGAACAACAGGATTTCCTAATTTCACAATATTAATACATAAAAAGAACATACTTAAAGCTATTACAGATCTATTATAATTTAAGTCACAACAAACCATTAAAAACTGAAAGTATTTCTTATAATCAAACTAGAATCAATGATAGTTCAACTTAAACATGAATCAAAATAATAGAAAACATCCCATCACGCTACAAGCTTCACCTCGTAGCCCTAGCTATGAGGTTTAGCCAACCATAGACATGATTGAACTAGAATCTCTTAAGAAAAATATAAAAATAACTAAGGGAAAAAAAACTCTCGGCGATAGCTTCTCCATGCTTTTGCTCCACTCCACAAACCCTAGAAGATGCCTAAGAACATCATACGGAGTCCTATTTATAGTTGTGAAACTCCGACTTTCGCACCTAGTTGGAAAACTCTAAAAATTACCTCAAATTTACATAGTTTCCCAAAATAGGCTTCACTCTGCGCAATTTCACAAAATGACTTAGAGTTTCAGAATATGCTTCTTCAGGACACTTTCAGGAATATATTTGTTTTTAGGACAATTTCAGGATTCCTTTCCTTCACTTCAAATATTTGATTCTCTTCATTCCTCACTTGGTTTTCTTCGATCTTTAGCATGTGAATTCTTCAATCTTGGCCTTCTAAGATCCATCCCTTGCCTTGGTGATCCTTGAGCATCAAATCCATGCTTTTAACAGCCTTTTCAATCCAAGCTCTTAAATTCACCTTGTAATACAAACATGATTAAAATAGAACATTGAGCATTATCATGTTCATAAAACTAAGTAATAAATGGAGAATAATATGCAATATTTGAACCTCAACAGCCCTTAGGCCCCGCCCACGTGTGCTCGCCCACGTATGCAACAGTGACGGGGTGTCACAATATCAGTATCGTACATTTATGGGATATCACCAAGGTTTAATACACTCAACACTGGCTGCCACCTTCCTAGCTGCACAACCTAGCGAGAGGAAAAGACCTCACTACCTGCCTAGCCAGTAGTCTGCCAATACCTACCCGGCTTGTCGATAGCAGACCCATTTGCGAGTTGGTCAAACTCAGCATAGCTTACAGCTCCCTCACTTGGGCGGATAAGGCCACACCCCCTTCATAACTGATCATAACATAATAGGAGGCACTGCCTACTGGTATTCGACACTCGGGTGCTCATGTATCCACTCGGTCTAGACGTTGGAGCATCGCCTGGCCACGGGGGTTTAAGAGCTTTTACCCACGGATATCGAACGTGCCCATATGCTGAGTCCCAAATATTTCTGGTGTCCCATCTGGTCATCCACGATATGCCTATGGACGTCACAACCCTGATGTCGCTAGGGTACAAAGTGATCATGTAACATAAAATGCGAGATGCATGAGTGATACCATCCAGTCATGCATTAACCTATGCATACTACGTGATCATGTGGGGAAACTCCGCCTCGTAAGGATTCCCCTAAATAACTTAGCCCAACGGCAATGTTATGATCAAACATTCCTTACAATATGCATATGAATGATGCGTATGAACATGCATCATGATGTAATACTAAGCATGTTCTCAATGTGTCGTACTAGACTAAGTACATTAGTATGATTATTAGATATAACAAGCAATAACCGGCCCTAACCGGAATATCACATACAGAGAGAAGGAGCGGGACGATATGCCCCACTAGGCATGAAGCAGTCTATGTGGTATAGCCCACGTTAGACTATCCTAACCTTCTCAAGGAACTAATACATCATATATCCTAAGGCGGGGTCCATTGAAAGGACGATGGATCTAACCCACAAATTAACGTAAACTTTAATAGTGGATATACCAAATCTGATACCACATATCCTCCCATCTACAGTAAGGGGTGATGATGCACTCTCCTACAACAATGGATGGTTTAGATGGCATACTAACATCACGAATAGGCTTCATGGGGTGAGTCCAACGGGTATACAATCAAGGTGAGATAAGAGGGTGAAACTATGAATAATGAGTAGGCTTCCTCACCTTCTCTATCATACTATTAAACTGGGCATCCCTATGGAGGTCCGATATGAATATAAGGTGGGCTTTGGTGAGGTCCATACATCTAGGACTATATGTCCTTCTAAATGATCTGGGTAGCCCATTCAACATCTAAGTGGGCCTTGGGTATGGTCACTAAACTTAGGCAAAACATGAATCTTGGTGGGTCACATTTCTATGGAAGGCCTGGTATGAACATAATGTGGGCTCCAAGGTTTGGATAACCCTACAGGGCATGGTGGGAAGGTAGTAGCATCAATGGGGCCCAATGGTCTGGGTTAGCTCAATAAGAGAGATGGGTAGTACTAACATCAACGGGGCCCAATGGTCTGGGTTAGCTCAATAAGAGAGATGGGTAGTACTAACATCAACGGGGCCCAATGATTTGGGATAGCCTAATAAGGGAAGATGGGTTGAAAATTGGGTATTACGGTGGGCCTCACAAGGTATGTTTTTCAACAGTGGACGTTTAACCACCACTATTCCTATGATGCGGTCCACTTAGGATTTGTATCTGATTCTCAATGGGGCCCACAGTCCTATGAGATCAAGAAGAGTGGATGAACAGTGTATAAGTAACACATATATTATGGTGGGACTCTACTCAAGGTTGGGGTAAAAGAGAGGATGGGGAGATGGGCTTCATGGTGGGCCCTAGGATAGTTCCCGATATTTAACCACCACTATTCCCTATGGTGCAGTCCATTTGGGATAGAAATTGGAATCACAGTAGGGCCCTCGCCTTCCAAATATTTAGAAAACAGATGGCCAGAGTGTGCACATCATTCATGCATGGTGGGCCTTACACATCATAATTGGGTC
Source organism: Magnolia changhungtana (assembly GCA_030180095.1). NCBI lineage: Eukaryota > Viridiplantae > Streptophyta > Magnoliopsida > Magnoliales > Magnoliaceae > Magnolia > Magnolia changhungtana. The sequence continues at coordinate 634,442 of JASAUF010000140.1, read as the reverse complement.
TTCCACATTACAATGGCCTTACACATCACAATGGGCCTCACACAAGGGCCTCATATACACGCAATGAGCCTCACACACGGGCCATATATACGTCACAATGGGCCTCACACACGGGCCTCATATACATCTCAATGGCGCCTCCCTCACGGGCCTCATATACATCATAATGGGCCTCATCACATGGGCCTCATATACATCACAATGGGCCTTGCCACATGCAGCAGTTGGGCCTCAAATTAGTAAGCGAGCCCTGCATATAGTAGGTGGGCTTGCACATCCAGCAAACGGACGAACGACGTGGATATGAAACACATAGGTCATGGTAGGTCCCACCATCCAGAAATGCTAGACGGTGTGGATTTACAACACATTCATCATGGCCCCATGTCCAGGGGCTGGACGGCTTGGATAAAACACCTACATCATGTGGAGTCCACGTCCCATGAAAGGTGTGGACACCACACGTGTGGTGGGTCCCCTGGACAGACGGTGCAGATAAAACAAATACATTAAGGTGGGTCCTGCACGGATGGATGGTGCAGATATAATACATACTTCACTGTTGGGTTCCACCATCCAGATGGATGATGAGGATAAAGCACATATATCGTGGTGGGTCCCATGGATGGACGGCCTAGATATAACACATACCTCATGATCAGTCCCATAGAACTTGCTGACATCAATACAACAGCTATATATCTGGCGAGACACACAAATAGATAGTTTGGATATAACACATACCTCATGATTAGACCCACAGAACTTGCTGACGTCAATACAACAACTATATATCTGGTGGGACCCACAGATGGACAGTTTAGATATAACACATACCTCATGATCAAACTCACAGAACTTGCTGACGTCAATACAACAACTATATATCTGGTGGGACCCACAGATAGACAGTTTGGGTATAACACGTACCTCATGATCAGACCCACAGAGCTTGCTGACGTCAATACAACAACTGTGTAGCTAGTGGTCCCCACCGTCCAGATGGACAATCGGATAAAATACATATATCACAGTGGTCCCCAAGGAATGACAGCGTGGATGCATCATGCATCAAGGTGGGGTCCACGTCAGCATGGCCCACCCGTTGGATAAAGTTGATATTTGTGTTTGCCTTCAAGCCAGGGCCTGCTGCTAGACAACAGGCTGTCTAGTGGCCTTGGCCCATCTAGCTCAGGCCTTGAAAGCCGGACGATGTGAGTAATGCACACGTGCAGCAAGTGGGGTCCACGCGGGGTCCACATGGCTAAAGATCAAGCTGATATTGGTGTTTTCCCATCATCCAAACAGCCCAACCGGACCGATAGTCCAACAGGGTGGACAGCAAGGCCATCCCACCTGTGGGATGGTCTGGATCGTCCCTACATGTCCAATGGGTGGTCCAACAAACTAGGAAAGAGAGAGATAGAGAGAGAAAGAGACATGTAGTGGAGAGGAGCTCCGCCACTATGAGCTCCTCTCTATTATACAATGTATACATCAAATGGGTCCCACCACATGTAGGCCCTCAAATCATAAAAATTAACGGTAGAAATCCCTTTCCCACCCACAAGATCAAGGTTTAGATGACCTTTCTATAATAGGAAAATAAACATCATGATGGGGTCCATGGAGAATGGCCCCATCATGGGATGAACATATGAATCATGGTGGGCCATCGGCCACACCTAGGGTCCAAAGTGAGATATATACCATCAATTGGTAGGTTCTACTTGGCCCATCATCAAAATCACAAATCTAATCCTATAAACACCACCGATTGCTAATCTTCGTAGTTCCTTAGAATGCTAAGCTCCTTGGCTTCTTCTTTGATGGACGATGATGAAGATTGAAGGGTTGGGATGAAAGATTTGGGGTAGGAAGTGGGCCACACACTTGGCTATTTCCTCTCCTTAGAACTCCTTGGACGGTTGCTCTCTCTTGGGTTGCTTGGGTAATGGGTAGAAAATGAGAGAGAGAGAGAGAGAGAGAGAGAGAGAGAGGGGATGGGATGGAGTGATGGGTGGAGTGATGGGTGTGCATGATGCGTGTAAGTGACATGAAAGTTGACTTTGGGTAAGAGTGGATGGGTTGCTTTTCTTGGGGAGAAAGAAAGTATGGGTTGTGATGGGATGTGTACTTGACTAGTGATGTGAAAGATGGGTAGAGATTCTCTTGAGATTCAAAATGCACGGCGTTTCCTTGAAATATATGCGGGCCCATAACTCCTGGCATCGGTATTGTATCGGTGCACAAGATGAGACATTGGAACCGCGGCGACGACACGGTTGCTAAGGTATAGCTTTTGAGTCGATTCAACTCATATCTATAAGATGTGACTTTGGGTCACACGGAAATACCGACTATAGGTCACAAGTAGCAAAAATTTAACAGGGAGGATCACGGGAGTCTAAGGAACAGTATAGACTAGGATACGGGCCTTACACTATCCCTTCCGACGTATCTCCTGGGCTGGATGGAATTTCTGGTGCCTTTTTCTCCACCACCTGGGAGTTTATTGGCCCAGACATTCACAAAGTTGCGATCTTCTTTTTCCAAGACAGCTCCCTCCCGAGAGCCTTCACGTCTTCCCTCATCTACTTGATCCCAAAGATCCCAGCTCCTAAGAAATTCTCCAATTTCAGGTCCATCAGCCTTTGTAACTATATTTACAAGATATTCACCAAGATCATATCTAACAGTCTGGCCACTATCCTCCCCAATCTGATTTCATTAGAGTAAGGGGTCTTTGTTCGTGGCCGCTTCATTGCCGAGAGTATTGCCCTGGGTCAAGAGCTGGTTAGAGATGTTGATAAAAAGGTTCGAGGCAAAAGCATCACCTCAAAATTGATATGAAAAAGGCTTATGACAGGTTGGAATGGGCCTTTTTGAAGAAGGTTGTCTCGTTTCGATTTCTGCCCCTCTTGGATAGCCATGGTCGAGAAATGTTGGAGTAACAATTTGTTCTCCGTTCTAATTAACGGTGAGGGAGTGGGCTTTTTCAAGTCGATAAGAGGGCTGTATCGAGGCAATCCCTTTTTGCCCAGCCTCTTCATTGTTGCGGCTAAGGTGTTGAGCAGAGGGTTCGCCAACTTGGTCTCAAGCAGTAAATGTCTACCTTTCAAATTAAAATAGGGATGTAAGCAGATTTCGCATCTCCTCTATGCAAATGACATGATCCTCTTCCTCAATGGAGGTGTCGCATCTCTCAAAGCCATAACTAATTTTCTTTCTGACTACCAGCAGTCTTCAGGACAAAAGATAAACCGCAGTAAGAGTTGTTTTTATTTCTCCTCTAATCTTCCTTCCGGCAAGGTTCGAGCTATTGAAAGGACGATTGGGATTCAAGGTTCTGCTAACCCGTTGAAGTACTTAGGGGTGCTGCTAATTTGAGGTAGGGCCACAAGCGCTGTTTATCAGCCGCTAGTGTCCAAGATTAAGGATCGAATTAGTGGCTGGAAAGCCAGGTTGCTATTATAGGCTGGTAGATGCACACTGATTAAGCATGTTCTCTACAACATCCCTATTCATGTCATGGCTGCTGCCATGATTCCAACTCAGATTCTGGCCAATATGGAATCTAAATTTGCAGATTTTTTCTAGGGATGGTGAAAAGGCCAAGCTATATGTCCTAGAGGGGGGGTGAATAGGACTATGCCAAATTTAAAAATAAATCAGCGGAACAAAAGTAAATCAATACTCTTCCAATAATGAATCAATTTACAATGCTAAATATAAATCACCTTGATAAATAATTATTGAGAGATTGATACAAATTCAGTTCTAAGGACAACCTTACACCATAATAAACAAGGGCTTATGGTAGGACAACCTTATTTCTAGAACCTCTTTTGAATCAAGAACTCAATGTTAATATAAGTAAATGAAATAGCAAGGAATTGAAAATAAATGCGTATAAAGATCTAAATTATTACAACAATCCCCACACTTGCTTGAAAATGTAAATAGTTACAACATTCACATCCACTTGTACATTCCACACAATCGAATGATAAAAGATATGAAAATTAATCAAGCATTCAATCCACAAGACAAAGAGTTATAGTGGTTCGCCTGTGTGTACATCAACTGTTTTACAACAGCCACACAGAATGCTACTCCACTCCTAATATCCTCACACAGGGGATATTAGCGTTCACTATCAAATAGGTTTTACAGGTTCACCAAAAACCTTTACAATTGTGTCTTTTTCACTTGGGCTTACACAATTCAAAAACCCCTTTTTCTGAGTTTTCTGGTTTTCCTCAGACAACCAAAATAATGAGATTTTTCTGGCTCAATCTCAAACAAAACCAATACAATGAGATTTTTCTGGCTCAACCTCAAACAAAACCAAAAATAAATAAATTTTACAGAATTGTAAAATACCTGGATTTTTCCTTTAGCAAAATTCTAGAGAACCAATCGGAGTAGATGATTGAATATCAAAGTTCAATTTCCAATACTCACATTCATAGGTTCTAAATTCTAATAGATTTTAGATTTAACTTGTTGGGAAGCTATATTTGATTTTGATTCCAAGAAGAAGGAATAATATAATTCCTCTTTTCAAATAAGATTGGAATAGAGAAACAAAATCAAATAAAATAAGCTAGCAAAAAGGAATATTAAATAAGCACAATTTAGCTTAAAATAAACACAGACTTATCTCAGAGTGATAACTTGAAAATTCTTGAATGGAATGGAGTTCTGAATGTAAAAACTCTGAATTTCGTGTTCAATTTATAGAAGAAAAAATCGTTCCTACGACTGGTCTTAGAAACCTAGGACTGGTCGTAGCTCTAACAGATTTTTGAAAAATTGAGCGCGATCTTTGAAAGCCGTTCTACGACTGGTCGTGTGAACCCTACGACCGGTCGTGGGTCACCTACGACTGGTCGTAGATACCTACGACTGGTCGTAGGACCATGAAATCGCTTCTCGGTCTTTCAGTCGTAGCTCCACGACTGATCGTGGACGAGTCGAAGCCAACCTACGACCGGTCGAAGGACTTCCAGGACAGGTCGTGGGCGTTCCAAAAAATCTGAAAAAAACTTCAACAACTTAGGACTGATCGTGGAATTTCTTGGACTAGTCGAACCAATGCTAGGACTGGTCGAACAAGAGCTAGGACTGGTCTTGGAATAGACCAAACTTATGTTAAATAAAGATTTGATTTATGTATCCAAAATGACCTACTTAAAGTGTCAACCTAAGGTCATTTAAACCTAAAACATGTCGTATGGATATTGAACTTCAACCATTCAACGAATGTAGATTGTTTGAACCAATATCAGGCTTGAAGTCTTGAACAATATCGTGCTTGAAGTCTTGAACAATATCAGGCTTGAAGTCTTGAACAATATCAGGCTTGAAGTCTTGAGATCATCATAAATCAACTTTGAGATCTTGAGCTTCAACATCTTGTCGCTTTTTATGGCTTTTTGAACTTTAACATCTTGTGCTTCAACTTGTAGCATCTTGAAGTATTTAAGCAGTGTCTTGAATAAAAAATCATCATACCAGCACAAGACACAGATAGATGTTTTGACACATCAAAATTTGACAACCAAAGGAGTATGAGACACCATAACCCTTACAATCTCCCCCTTTGTCAAATTTGTGACAAAACGCCATACCAAGTAATAATTCACATAAGAGAAGTACAAAGCAAGCACAGATGCACAGATGTATGCACAGATGTATAGACATGATAAGCAATGTTTAGACATGATAAGCAATAATCATTTTCCCATAACTCTTGAGAAGTATAACTCCCCCTGAGTAATAGAACTCCCAAGTTTAGTTTAAATAGAAGCACATAAATAAGTTTAGTTTAACATTAAGTTTAGTTTAACATCAACATGACTTAGACTTTCACCAAACTTCTCCCCCTTTTTGTCACAAAAGGACAAAGGAAGAAGAACAGTAATAAGATAGTAGATGTAGCAGGAGAGAATTGTCCATAACCAACAAAAAAGTTTTGAGATGCAAGCAAATATTAGAAAATATTACAGACCAAAAAAAAAATTCAGTCAGAACCAGAAGAGGGCGCAGGATTAGATGGATCAATTTTGTGTAATCCTTTAGCAATTCGCCTCATATATTTTCGCATATAAGAAAATTGTGTGTCTTGAGTAACACGAATTTGAGCCACCTGCTCTTGAAGAGAATTCAACCTTTCATCAAAATCAGACGGCTGAAAATCAGGATCATCAGCCGAGTCTGACTCAAGTTCTTCAAATAAGTCATCCATATTCACGTCCTCAGGAAGATCACTAGCTTCAAGATTACCGCTTTACCACCATCAAGCTACCAAAGATCCACTTGTTCTCTACCCAAATCTAAAGTCATCTTATTAAGATTGGAATTATTAAAGGGAAGATGGTGGATGGGTTTTTCTCTAGTAGGCATGGCTATGAGCATATGATTTGCTAACCTAGTCAGTAAATAACCAAAGGGTATATCACTATGTCCAGGATGGTGACGTGACAGAATAATGGAATGACAAATTAAAGAAGGGAGGCATATATTAACACCAGAGACAACAAATGCAAAACACGAACCATAAAAGAAGTGAGTTCGGTTTTATTACCAGAACGTGGATAAAGATTTGAAATGAATATCTTATGAAGTACTCTGTGTCTGGGTAACAAATACCTTGAGGGAAGTGTATGACCTTTATGAGTCCAATAAACATCCATATTACATAAATCTCTAGTAAGCATTCGTCGTTCGTTCTCGAGAGACTATCATGTAAAATATTAATTGGAATGCTTTCATCATTGATAGGTATTTCCATAATATCTCGCAATCAAATGTCGATCTACAACAAACAAACCTTCTTGAGTATCAACTTTAAAAATTAAATTCTCAAGAGAAAAATCACAGATACATGCAAACATGGATTGGGCAATGGACTGGTATGCAACCCCACCCCAATGTAGGATGTTATCCCATCCCACGATTCCAACAAAGAAGGAATACCAAAAGAAGCAATGTGATTGACAAGAACATGACGTTCAACAATTACATTACGCATACGTAAATCTCGAGCATCAAGAGGATCATTTTCGTGGAGAACGAAGATGACGTTGAACAATAGAAGTTGATCTAGACGAGGATGGACCTCGAGTAGTTTTCTTTTTACCTCTAGGATCCATTTTCAAAGAAAGATTTCAAGGGAACAACTAGATGCAAGATAGAAGGAATGAGATTTAGATAGAACAGATTTTTTAAGAGAAAAACCCCAAATCCTGCAATCAATGATCAAATAGATTCCAAAAACATGAGTTTTGAAGCACTAATAGTAAGAATCTACAAGGAAAATGTAAAAGAATCACTAACCTTGAAGAACAATGAAGATGGGTTGGGGCAGCCGTAGCTAGGACGGTTGGAATGAAATGAAGAAATGAAGAAGAAGACTAAAATCCCCAATTTTAAGTGAAATCCCGTGCTTTACGACAGGTCGTGTACGTGTTCGACCGGTCGTGGTACGACCGGTCGTGTATTCTCACGACAGGTCGTGTATGACAAAAAATTTGCATTTTTTTTTTTTATTATTATTTTTTTTAAATAATTTCAAGTTTAAGCAAATAAAACATCAAACTTATGTTACACAAAATCATGCAAACTCAATTTAAATTGCACATACCGAGATCAAATTTTAATTTATTAAACCGGCTTTTGTCGAGCGGTTTAGTGAAAATGTCCGCAAGTTGAATTTCGGTTGGAATGTAATCCAAATTTATTAATTTTTCTTCCACTAATTCACGAATGTAATGAAATCTAATGTCAATATGCTTAGTACGTGAATGCTGAACTGGATTTTTAGAGATATTTATTGCACTGGAATTATCACAAAATAAAATCATAGAATCTTGAGTAATTCCATAATCGCTTAACATTCGTTTCATCCAAACAAGTTGAGTACATGCATTTCCAAAGAAGAATGTATTCAAATTTCAAGCAGTTGATAGCGATATAGAACTTTGCTTCTTGCTAAACCAAGAAACAAGACAATTTCCAATGTAGAAACAACCACCACTGGTTGATTTCCTATCATCAATGTTTCCAAATTTCACAAGATCTCAAGGCATTCTAATTGAACATTAGTCTCATGTGGATACCAGAGACCCAATTTAGTAGAACTTGCGACATAACGCATAATCCGCTTAACAGCAGTTAAGTGAGATTCTTTAGGATTTGATTGATAACGAGCACAAATACCAACACTCAAAGCAATATCTGGTCTACTAGCAGTTAGATAAAGTAAGCTACCAATCAAACTACGATACAATTTAGGATCCACATCATTACCTGTAGAGTCTTTTGAGAGTCTTACAGTTGTACTCATTGGAGTATCAAAATTTTTACCTTTCTCGAATCCAAATTTTTTAATTAAACTCTGAGCATATTTGGTTTGTGAAATAAATATTCCATCAGGTTGTTGTTTTACTTGCAATCCTAGGAAATAGTTTAATTCTCCAACCATGCTCATTTCAAATTTAGACTTCATCAAATCTGCAAACTCAACAAATGTTAGTACAGTGTTGATCCATAAATAATATCACAACATATATTTGAACCATTAGAATATCATCGTTATATTTCTTAACAAAGAGTGTCTTATCAACACACCCCATCCGAAAGTTATGACTCAAGAAAAACTTAGTCAATTTTTCGTACCATGCTCTGGGAGCTTGTTTCGCACCATAGAGAGCTTTCTTAAGACGATACACATGATCAGAAATTTAGGATCTTCAAACCTCAGTAGGTTGTTCAACATATACCTCTTCATGTAAATCACCATTCAAAGGCACTCTTAACATCCATTTGATAAATTTTAATTTTCTTAAAACATGCAATGGAGATAAAAAGTCGATAGATTCAAGACGAGCTACAGTGGGCAAATGTTTCATTATAGTCAATACCTTCGATTTGAGTATATCCTGTACAACTAGTCTTGCTTTATTTCAATAATATTTCCAAGCTCATCGATTTGTTTTTGAAAATCCATTTTGTTCCAATAATATGTTTATCTTTAGGTCTAGGAACAAGTTGCCGACATCATTTCGACAAATCGATTAAGTTCTTCTTGCATCGCAAGAATCCAATTTTCATCGTAAGTGCTTCTTTTACGTTACCCTGCTTCAATCTGGGATGTAAAACATACGTAGTTACATATGTCCTCTAATTGTCTACGAGTGCGCACACCAGTGAGAGGGTTTCCAAGTATTTGAGAGGTTGGATGATCTTTAACAGTCCTTAATTCAGGATTAGTTTCATTTGATGAAGTTTCTTGTTTTTCAAGTATAAGAACTTCATCATTATCTAAACTAGGGACAGGTGTTTTCAAAAGATCATCAATCACAACATTTATTGACTCTTGAATCACACCAGTCCTGTTGTTCAGAACACGATAAGCACGACTGTTTAAAGAATAACCTAAAAAGATCCCTTCATCACTTTTAGTGTCGAATTTTCCCAAATTTTCACGGTCACGCAAAATATAGCACTTGCTGCCAAAAATTCGAAAATATTTGACAGAAGGCTTTTTCTCAAACCACATTTCATAAGCCGTTTTATTATTAGATTTACAAATATAAACACGGTTAATAATGTAGCAGGCTGTATTCACTGCTTCAGCCCAGAGATTCCTAGGTAGCTTCATGCTATTTAACATAACATTTCCCATTTCTTGAAGCACTCTATTCTTCCTTTCGACAATTCCATTTTGTTGAGGAGTTTTAGGTGCAGAGAATTCATGCGATATTCCCTGATCGCTACAAAATTTCTCAAAACCGCTATTTTCAAATTCAGATCCATGATCACTACGGATCTTGCTGACTTGAGAACATTTTTCGCTTTGAATCCGCTTTTATAATCTTTTTCACTTCATCAAGGGTTTCTCGATTTATCTTTCAAGAATGAAACCCAAGTGTATCTTATGTAATCATCTACAATAACTAAGATGTACTTTTTGCCACCTCGACTTTCCGTTCTTGTTGGTCCTATAAGATCCATATGGAGAAGCTCGAGTGGTCTTGTGGTGATATTGGAGTTCACCTTTTGTGAGAGCTCCTAGTTTGTTTACCATACTTGGCATTCACCACAAATCTTGTCTACTTTTTGCATTTTAGGTAGACCTTTTATTAGTTCACTTTTGCTCAATCAGATAAATTTCGGTAGTGTACATGTCCAAGGCGTTTATGCCATAAATCTGTCTCTCATCGGTATGGACCATGTAGCACGTTTGATTAGATGAGCTACCGTTGCTTACTATATAGCAGCTTTTTAGAAGTTCTCGACCAAGCTAATATTACAGTAACCCTTTTCATTTGTAATTTCACAACCTTGATTAGAAAATTTAACATTATGGTTGTTATCGCATATTTGAGATATGCTCAACAAGTTGTGTTTTAAACCTTCAACATATAACACATTTTTAAATAAGGGAAGGTTATAGAGTTGGACCGTACCTTTGCCAATTATCTTGCATGCTACCATCACCAAATGTGACTGACCCATCACTCATATCTTTAAGATCGAGTGAATAGAGCTTTGTCGCCTTGTCATATGTCCGGAGCATCCACTGCCTAGGTACCATTTTGAATGGCTTGTAGCTTTGAAAGTCAGTGAGCAACCAAACAAGTAACCTTGGGAACCCATTTCTGATCGCTTTGGGTTTAGGAGAATAATTGGTCTTCTTTTTTTATAGTTATAAGAGTGACCTACTTTTGTTAGATTTTAATAGCTCCTTAAGTAAATCAATAATTTTTTCAAATAGCGGGTTTCAATCGATTTTTGAAATTTATATAGCTGCTTTTGTGTTTTTGAAAGGTTTTTGTATTTTTAGAAACAACTTGATTAGTACCTTTTTCTTTTGAGTTAGAAGTCTCTCCTTTCACAAAAATGGAAGGAGCATTCTTTTGTTTAGGAGATGTGTTTTTGTCAAAGCCCAACCCGGATCGATCACCACATTTTCTTGATCCGGATAATAATTTTTCTAATTTTGGATCACCTTGGGCATATCTCCATGTGTCCTTCAAACTCAGAAGAGAGGATACTTCATTTTTAAGTTTCTCATTTTCAGATTTCAAATTTTCAATTAAGGAGGTTTTGAATTCTAAATCACACTTTGATTTTTCAAAACAATCTGAAATTTGAGATTTTTCTAAAACAAGGGTTTCAAAACATTCTTTAAGTTTAAAAAACTTTTCTTTTTGAAGTTTAAGTTTGACAGCAATTTTACAACTTTCCTTATATAAGGCATTGTAAGCATCTTGAAGATCTTCATCATTTTCATGATCACTATCCATATTTTCTTCACTTGTTGAATCATCGTGATCTGAAAAGGTAAACTTGGCTAGAGTCATAAGGGCCTTAAGTTCACTGCCCGACTCAGTTTCTATTTTTCTGATTCAAGAGGCTTCAATCGACGATTCATCCCAAGTAGCCAACATACCCTTCCTTTTGATCTGTCCTTTTAGGACATTTGTTTGCTAAATGCCCATATTCTTGACAGCTATAACATTGACTATCTTTCAATGATTTCCAAGTTTTAGACTTAGGTTTAGAACGTTTCTTTTCATTTGCCTTTTGAAAGTCGACTTTTTCTTACTTTTGAAAATCTTATAAAACTTTTTCGCTAAAAGGGCCATATCATCTTCAGACTTTTCTCAATCAATTTTCTTGAGTAATACTTTTAGATGACTTCAAAGCAATAGACTTACCTTTAGGAGCTTTAAAACTTAATTCATAGGTTTGCAAAGAACCAACTAACTCTTCTACCTTCATATTGTCCGTATCACGAAGTTCCCGGATTGCGGTTACCTTTGAATTGAACCGTTCAGAAGAGAGCGTAGTATTTTTGCACACACTTTACTTTCTCGAGATCTTTTCACCAAGACCCCACATAGAGTTTACAATGTCATTCAATCTAGTGTAAAAGTCCATAAACATTTCATTTTCCTCCATATGAATTTCTTCAAATTTAGTTGTGAGGAGTTGGACTTTAGATTTCTTGACAATTGTTGTACCCTCGTGTGTCATTTCTAAAATATCCCAGGCTTGCTTTGCAGTATCACAGATATGATTCTTTTGAACTCATCCGGTGATAGTGCTAAGTGATTGCATTTAGTGCTTTAGCATTAGCACTACTCTCATTTTTCTCAAGTGTGGTCCATTGGAAAAATGGTGTAATTTTCATAGATTTTGAACCATCAACACCAGCTTACTTCCATGGTAGGAGGATTCCATTCACCATCAGTGGCTAGCCACACACTTTCATCCATTGATCCGAGGAAGATTCTCATTCTGGCTTTCCAATAGGCATAGTTGGAGCCATCAAAAGGTGGAGGCCTAGTAACTGAAAGGCTATCAAAATTTGACATCTTTTTAAATAGCTTAGATCGTTAGCTCAGAAATAAATCCAAATAAAAAGTAACAAGTAATGAGCTATTAGGCTCGATACCACTTGAAAAGGCCAAGCTATATGTCCTAGAGGGGGGTGAATAGGACTATGCCAAATTTAAAAATAAATCAAATGAACAAAAGTAAATCAATACTCTTCCAATAATGAATCAATTTACAATGCTAAATATAAATCACCTTGATAAATAATTATTGAGAGATTGATACAAATTCAGCTTCTAAGGACAACCTTACACCATAATAAACAAGGGCTTATGGTAGGACAACCTTATTTCTAGAACCTCTTTTGAATCAAGAACTCAATGTTAATATAAGTAAATGAAATAGCAAGGAATTGAAAATAAATGCGTATAAAGATCTAAATTATTACAACAATCCCCACACTTGCTTGAAAATGTAAATAGTTACAACATTCACATCCACTTGTACATTCCACACAATCGAATGATAAAAGATATGAAAATTAATCAAGCATTCAATCCACAAGACAAAGAGTTATAGTGGTTCGCTCACCAGGTACATCAACTGCTTTACAAATGTACCACACATGAATGCTACTCCACTCCTAATATCCTCACACAGGGGATATTAGCGCTCACTATCAAATAGGTTTTACAGTTCACCAAAACCTTTACAATTGTGTCTTTTTCACTTGGGCTTACACAATTCAAAAACCCCTTTTTCTCGAAGTTTTCTGGTTTTCCTCAGACAACCAAAATAATGAGATTTTTCTGGCTCAATCTCAAACAAAACCAATACAATGAGATTTTTCTGGCTCAACCTCAAACAAAACCAAAAATAAATAAATTTTACAGAAATTGTAAAATACCTGGATTTTTCCTTTAGCTTCTAGTAGAACCAATCGGAGTAGATGATTGAATATCAAAGTTCAATTTCCAATACTCACATTCATAGGTTCTAAATTCTAATAGATTTTAGATTTAACTTGTTGGGCGTAGCTATATTTGATTTTGATTCCAAGAAGAAGGAATAATATAATTCCTCTTTTCAAATAAGATTGGAATAGAGAAACAAAATCAAATAAAATAAGCTAGCAAAAAGGAATATTAAATAAGCACAATTTAGCTTAAAATAAACACAGACTTATCTCAGAGTGATTACTTGAAAATTCTTGAATGGAATGGAGTTCTGAATGTAAAAACTCTGAATTTCGTGTTCAATTTATAGAAGAAAAAATCGTTCCTACGACTGGTCTTAGAAACCTAGGACTGGTCGTAGCTCTAACAGATTTTTGAAAAATTGAGCGCGATCTTTGAAAGCCGTTCTACGACTGGTCGTGTGAACCCTACGACCGGTCGTGGGTCACCTACGACTGGTCGTAGATACCTACGACTGGTCGTAGGACCATGAAATCAGTTGCTGGTCTTTCAGTCGTAGCTCCACGACTGATCGTGGACGAGTCGAAGCCAACCTACGACCGGTCGAAGGACTTCCAGGACAGGTCGTGGGCGTTCCAAAAAATCCGAAAAAAACTTCAACAACTTAGGACTGATCGTGGAATTTCTTGGACTAGTCGAACCAATGCTAGGACTGGTCGAACAAGAGCTAGGACTGGTCTTGGAATAGACCAAACTTATGTTAAATAAAGATTTGATTTATGTATCCAAAATGACCTACTTAAAGTGTCAACCTAAGGTCATTTAAACCTAAAACATGTCGTATGGATATTGAACTTCAACCATTCAACGAATGTAGATTGTTTGAACCAATATCGCTTGAAGTCTTGAACAATATCAGTTTGAAGTCTTGAACAATATCATGCTTGAAGTCTTGAGATCATCATAAATCAACTTTGAGATCTTGAGCTTCAACATCTTGTCGCTTTTTATGGCTTTTTGAACTTTAACATCTTGTGCTTCAACTTGTAGCATCTTGAAGTATTTAAGCAGTGTCTTGAATAAAAAATCATCATACCAGCACAAGACACAGATAGATGTTTTGACACATCAAAATTTGACAACCAAAGGAGTATGAGACACCATAACCCTTACAGATGGCACGATGGGAGAAAGAAGATACACTAGGTTAATTAAAATAAGATCTCTATGCCGAAGGAGGAGGGTGGCCTGGGTATTAGGAAGTTGAAGGATATCATGAAGTCTGTTAGATTGAAGCTCACTTGGTCTGCTAAGTTTATCATAGGTAACAGCCTATGAGCTAACTTTGTTTGTTCCAAATACGGGCGCCACACTTCCGGCCAGTCCAGTAGCGATCACCCAGCTTGGGCGTCTCCTCTCTGGAAAGGTATTTGTAAGCTTTTCCCTCTTCTGGACAGCAACATTCAGTGGCAGATGGGCCAAGAATTGATGAATTTCTAGTGTGAAAATTGGTCTAGTTTAGGTCCTATTGTTGATTTCCTTCCCTAGCAAGTCCCATTGGCCCTATCACTGCTGAAAGTTCAAGACGTGCTCAATGAGGATGGTCTGAAGTTGCAGACACAGGCGGTGCCTCTTCTCCCTGTTAGAGTGGTGTAACACATCATTTAGGGAGGTTTTGGCCTCTTGTCCAACCCAAACCTCTGTCTCTGGCCCTACGACCGATCAGGCAGATTCTACATTAAATCACGCTGGGAAATTTGTAGAACTAACAGGTAGATTAAGTCATGGACCAGCTAGATCTGGGATGAGAACATCCCTTTCAAAATCTCAATCTTCACATGGAAAATCATCCAGGGGCCGATTCCTACTGATGATAATACTCAGAAAAAAGGCATCAGCCTCGCCTCTAGATGTGCCTGCTGCGTCGGTCACCAGGCTCCTTCACCAGAGTCCCTTCAGCTTCTGTTTATTGATGGGGCGTTAGTCGCGCATGTCTGGAAGGTTTTCAGTGACATTTTCTACATCCCTTACTGACATTCTCCTCTCTGGTTGATAGAATTTCAGGTTGGTGGCATTCCTATATCCCAGGAGGCAACTCTACCAAGCTTCGTTGTCTCGCCCCTTGGTTGATCACCTGTGAAATCTGGAGGGCCAGAAATTCTACGAGGTTTGATGGTACATAGCCGAAGGCAGAGGTGGTTGTAGGTCGTGTCAAGGGCTGCTTTGCATTATCCGCAGTGATCTTCCCATTCCCAACCCCAATAAGACCCTCCAGCGGTATGTTTTCGATTCCTTGAGGATCTTGCTCCTTCATCCCATGCAGATTTGTCTCCAATTAGTGAAATGGGCCAGACCTTTGCCAGGGTGGGTGAAGGTGAACGTTGATGGCGCGACTACCGACAACTCAAGGCCTTCGAGGGGTGGTGGCATGTGTAGATGTCCTTTCAGCAACCTTCTTTTCACTTTCGTAGCTGGTTATGGGAATGGGACTAACAACAGGGCTGAACTTCGTGTAGTCCATGGTGTTTTATTGTTATGTATTGAGCGAGGTTTCAATCAGGTTAAGGTTGAGTCTAACTCCAATTTGTTGTGGATGCTCTTGAGGGCTGCTCAAATCCTTCCTGGAAGTGGAATTATTGGTTATGCAGGATTGAGCACCTTAGGATGAGGGGCAGGTTCATGGTCTCTCTTATCCTCAGAGAGGGGAATGGCCCGACAGACAACCTGACCAAATATGGGGTAGACAGACAAGGATTTACCCTCTTCACGAGGGTGAAGGACCTCTCAGCCAACAAGAGAGGTCTTGTCATGTTAGATAAAACTAGGCTGGGAGCGTTCATAGAATCCAAGTCGACGTCCCATCCTCCTTTTCAGGTTTCTCTTTATACATGGATATGATAGGCAATCTGGGAGGTGCTTTTATTTTTCCCTTAGATTGCTCAAAAGTTTTGTAATGTTTTCCTCTTGATATATATATATATATATAATGATTAGTTGAGAAAGAAGCATCTAGAAGTAGGCTAATATAGCCTATAAGAGGTCGCCTTTTAGGGAAACATTTTCCAAAAAAGGAAAGCGAGAAAAGATAGAAAGAAAGGAGAGTGATTGCATCGTTTTGACTGCCGCACCTAGTCAAGTCGACTCGGCCCAAGTTGCTGTAAATCGGGTTGAGTCCAGCATCCCATTCAAGCTTTCCATTAAAGAATAAAAAGAGAATGAAAGGAATGAGGGAAAAGGCATGAACAAGAAAGGGAAACAAGAGAAGGGAGAGAGGCTTCTCACACCAAATCAGATGGACTAGGCTGAGTTATGGGGTGAGTTCCATCTTAGTCTGGTTCACATCAAAAATGTTGTTGGACGTTCCAGTAGGAGAGAAATAGAAGGAAGAAAAAAAAATGAAAAGAGAAGAAGAGAAATCAAAGAAAGAAGGTAGAGGAAGAGAGAGAAGAGAAGGGGGGCATGTGCGTCCTTATCGCAGTAGCTCGACTTAGTTTGAGTCACGGTCTGAGTCAAGTTGAGTTCCTACTGAGTCTGGTTGTTAGATATGAAAGAAGAAAATGAACATAGAAGGAGTGGAGTGACCGTTGCGTCAGCACCAAACCAACTCAACTTGTCAGTGTCACTGTCGAGTCAAGCTCGTGACTCGCTAATTTGAGTCATTAGTAAGTCGGGGCTCAAATGTAGGTTTGAGTCTGGTCCACGTGATGCTGAAACCTTAGTAGAGAAAGAGAGGAGAGGTTTGTGCATCACTACCAAGTTAACTCGGTTGAGTCTGTTGGGTCAAACTTGAATCCAATTCATTTGGGGAGCATTTGTTGTTTAATAAGCCAAGTGGTAACCGGAATGACCCAATTATTACTGCTGCTCGATCAACTTGATATGTGTCGTGTTGCGTCGGCCCGACTCATCACCATATGTCATTGAGTATTACCGAGTTAACTCAGTGAGTTTTCTAAGTCTAGAATCTAGTTTAACCCAATAATTTATTGGATGTGTGTTGCAATAAGAAGATATGGATAGAAGAAGAAGAAAGGAAAGAGCTGATTCGTCACGGCTATGCAACCTTGTATTGAATCTAGAGCGATTGGTGTTGATCTATCATTTATGAGTCGACTCGATCAAGGTATGTAATTATTAGATAGTTTAAAATTCTCTCTGTTCTATATTGTAAGTGATGTATTAGTAGGAGAATTAGGTGCTCATTCACCCTTAAAACAAATATAACCTAACTATCCATGTATGGTATTTTGGGTTAGATCAAGTGCTTTGAATCCCTTTGTGATCTCTAGTCTAGCAAGAAGGGAGTTAACACTTCAAGGTGAGGATCACCCTTCAAGCTTTACTACATTATGATAGTTATCTTAGTTGATTTATTTTATTAGTTACATAATTTAATATCCATTGAAGATGATGATAAATGTTAGTTCCATTTGTGTGATTCTTTATAAATAATTGATGGTTGGATTTAAGTTCAAGTATTTGAATATGTTATTGATCCCAAATATCCCTAATTTGGTTTAAAAAGATTACTTTATATGTGTAACTAGTATTGACCTTGTACATGGCTTGTTTTACTACTTGCAATTACTTGATGGTGCTTTTGGAGGCACTCGAACTATTGGTCATTTTGTCTAATAGATTAAATGAAAATTTTGTTGTGGACTTACCATCTTGTGGAACCTTTATGCCTAGGTGGCTTTTGGGGAAAAGCCATTTCTATCATATCATTGAATTGAATGTTTGCCCATTGTGGGTTTTATGGAATAATCGCCCTATGTGGCTTTGCTGGATTCTGTAAGTGCTTATGCTCAAGCACAATCAAGTTTGTCAAATTTCATAGTCCTGAAAGGATCACAAGCTCTCATGAAGATACTCTTTGACAACTCATGAAGATATGTTATCGACTCGATCAAGCGTCTCAGGGAAGATTCAACATCTCAAGGCATGAAAGTACATGGTTCGAAGATAGGAACACTCTGGATGAGTCAACCATTAGGTGGTACAAACTTAGATTAACCTTATGTTAGGTGTATTTTTCATAGCGTCTGAATGAACATCTTTTATGTTAAAATACACTCGAGTTAGGCCAGCCCGACATTTGGTTTGGCCAACCTAACTGCCTTTGGCTAACCTTACATGATTTGGGAAAGTTTACAAATTGAGCAAGATTTTTCGCAGCATATTCGACCAGCCCGACCTTGGGTTCAGCTAGTCGAACATGACCATTTGGCCAACCAGAATATGTTCAGTCAAGTTTCCAGCAATACAAGATTTCAAATTTCAATCAAATTAGACCACTCGAACCCTGTGGTTGTCCAACCAAATTTTTGAAAGATCTTATCCCGTGAAATCCTAAGATCTGTTGGAATGCAATCATTGGAATTCAGCTTGTTGAACCTAAAATCGGGCAATCAGAATTTTCAATTCCTTTGGCTATAAATAGATGCATTCTCTCATTCATTCTTACAATAAAATTCATTAAGAAACCTCCTATAAAAAAGAGAGAAAGCCAGACCCTTCTTAAGATTTTCAACGATAATTCTAATATTCTGTTTTAGTTTATTTTATTCTCTTTCTCAAGTTGCTTTAACTGTTTGTAATAGAGTGATCTAAACTCTACTTGGGATTTAGAGAATCAAATTTGTAACACCTATGGTTTTTGTTTATATTAAATACACAATAGATCCCTATATTCTTTTAGGTTGAACTCATACATAGCTTTATCAATATCCCAAGAACAAGATTGCTGCAATTAGGCTACAGTAACGTCTTCGTTCGCCATTGGAAGATAAGTACTGTAAATTTATTTATTTCATTTTTTAGTTTTTTTGAGATAGTCCGAAAATCTCAGTGGGTTTGTTTGTAGTGATACCGTGAAAATCACAAAGTGGGTTTTGTTGTGATAGCCCATGAAATCACAAGAACTGTATCAAGTTGTTAAGCTGACCCTGGGAAAACCTTGAATAGTGAAAGCTAAAATTGCGAGAGTAGTAATTTTAAGAGTGGAGTAGGTGTGGGTTTTAGCAACGAACTACTATAATTCATTTGTGCATTATGATGAATGTTTTTATTATTTACATTCTTGTCTTATGATTAATTTTCTCTTGCTAAGTTTGATATTTTGATTTCAAAGACGCCGTGTAAGGTTATCCTGCCTATATATTTTAGGTAAAGGTTGTCCTATGAACCATTTGATATAAAAAATTCAATACTTTACGCAATTGAGTATTATTATTTTATTATTCCGCATTATATCAAAATATTTAGAGTAGTCCTATTCACCCCCCCTTTAGGACATCTATAGCTCATCCTTCCTAGTGGTACCAGAGTCGAGTTTCTCTTTTTGGGATTATCCTAGAGTTAGATCCAGAACTATTAGAATGTTAAATTTTGATAGTCCATCCATTTATAGGCCATCTCCCTATGATATCTCAAAATATTCTTATTAGAAAGCAAGGATGAGGATTTTCCTCAAGTCCATTGATGAAAGTGTGTGGCAAGCCACCATAACCTAATGGATCCCTCCAATGATGAAAGTAGTTGTAACACCCTGAACTTTGGGGGTCGAGTCGTACTCGATTCTTGAGGTACCAGGTGTCACTTATGCTTTCATAAGAATACGACAATTAGCGGTTTTCATTAAGTATCACGGCGGGTAGGAATTTAGACCAAATAGCACATCATAGTCCGAAATAAGCAATCCAAAATATATCAGTTAAATAGACAATATATGCATTTGTTCAGAGTGCATAGTGAAAGCTGGGTAGGATATGAGTATTTAGTTCAAAATACAAAAAGGAAAATAAAACGTGTCCACCCAGGGTTTCGTTAGTGCCTTAATGTCACCCTAAATCGACAGTCCGATTGCTAGAAAATAAGAGACCACCTCCTCTGAGTCCATATATACCTCCTCTAGTGCATCGGACTCCAGGGTACATGCATCTAACATCGAGTCTAATTGGTGTTTTAAAACATTGTCCCAAAGTGGGAGTGAGTGATCAACTCAGTGGTTCCATTAACATTAAGCTACACATATTATCAATTCCACAAGCACAATTAATGGTAAAGCATATTAACAACCACATCCTAAGTACTTTTATTTATGTATATGCATGCCGCTAATGAATGATGCATGTCCTTGCTTTCCAACACTCCCTCATAACAGTCTCTAACAACTCATTTACTAATGTCAACACTCCCTCAACAAGCGACCCCTACTCCCCAGTCACCACAGCTTGCGCTAATGCAATGTGATGAATGCTAATGTTAGCCGGGTACTTAGTTAAGTCCATTCATCTAACAAGGTTTGGGAAGCCGAAGTATCGCTACTTAGTCAATGGCCTTATCTTGATCTATCCGGGTTTACCAATCTCACGTGAGCACATACAATAGGCGAGTTCATGAATTCGAGTTGCTTGCAGTCACTACGAGGAGGCACATCACCTTAGCGTAGGCTGACGGCATGGGCGCAGTGTCCCATACCACCATGCCCGACCCTCGAGTCTTATGGATCATGTCACTGGTGGTTAACAATGGGCCTTCAAAGGTGTAGGGTCCTTCAGATTCAAATTAGGGCGATCATACATAGTAAGCACATGAGGATTGGCCGGTTACTAGACTGGTCTGACTGACCCCAGTAGACTTTGGCATCGTCATAATTGGGTGCATGCATCCCATGTAGTCAAACTACTATCGGATGGTCGTGTTCGTCTTAGACAGCTTGGTTCACCCGGGCAACCTACCCGAATTGGGCCACCCTCATACATTTAGGGGTGCCAACCAACCCATACGTTTAGGGGTGCCAACCAACCCAAATTAATCAATTGGTCACCATAACCAATATACTTCATGCATTACTCAAGAATAGGAAGAGTTGCAAAGCAATAAATGAAACAATTCCACAACTTAAGAATTTTGCCGAACATGTAAACATACCACTTAGACCATGGAAGTTTATAAGTGATAATTAACCAACATGCATGCATTTACTGGGGTTTGAAATAGTGCATGGACAATAATCATAGTAAATCAAGCCTACACTAGCATTTAATTACTTATCTACCTCACAATAGGCACAATTAACGATTCATGGAGGACAATCGATCAAAATAGTGGACACTAGTTAGCATATGATCATTCATTCATTACACAAACCATTAGTCTCGACATGGGTTCGATAAACGGTGGCCTAAAGGTAATGGTCCACACCTTAAGGTGGTGTGTCGCAATTAGGGCCCTTTCCTAGGCTAGGTTCTCATGAACTAGCTCCCTAATGTCCTGCAACAAGGCAATGGATTCCTAAGCATTCATGCAAATGTATTTTCAAAGGGAAACCCTTATGGAGAGGTTGGTTCCTTACCTCAAATTGCTGTTGGGAGAAGTCCCGCCGATGTGGTGAGGGGTGGTAACATTGCCAGCTGACGGGATGCGGTGGATATTCTCCACCAGCTCCCTTTCCTCTTTTTTCCCCTTTTTCTTCCACTACTCTCACACCCTCCTTTAGCAATGAAATTCGAAAGGGAGTGAGGGGGGTGTTGAATTTGGCTTTATATAGAGCCAAATGTGTGTGCAATGGCCCCAATCCTACCTTTTCTATGGGGCTTGCCTTAGGGGTGGTCAATTTTGGATTTATAGGGCCCCACCATGGGCCACCGGTTCATCTGCGATAGGGGAAATATTTCTCATCATGGGATCTCCAGTTTGTCATAGTTGGGCCTTGATTGGACGCCTTGATTTATTAGGAGGGCTAAATTTCCATTGGACGGTCATCATTGATTGATCGTGGCTGTGGTTATATGGAAATGAGTAGAGAAATATCTCTAGCTCATTCCTCAGGTTTGGTCGTGGTCTGACGGTCGAAGGACCACAACTTCATGAAAGAATTGAGAGGCCCTTTTACTAAAATTCCCAATTCTAGCCCAAGGGATTCACGTATCTCAAGCACCAAATCTCCGGTCTAAGTTAAGCGGTTTTGGGCGCTGTTATCTTAATTTTCCATCCATAATGGGCATCAAGCCTAGTAAGACAAACAATTTCCTAAAGTTTCGAGCCCAACTGACCTACAGTGTTCGGTCTAGCCTCTATTTGGTTTTATTCGAACGTTTTCGGGTCGAACAAACTTCCAAAATTTGATTCAATTCTCAGTCATACCTAGGTTCAACTATGTCCACGTTAGCATCATTTCATGACTTGTGAAAGTGCCCTTTTGACATTACTTGATGTTGGTTTTAGGAATTTTATGTTTTTAATTCCTTCGCAGCTAGCTTAGTAGGGTCCTCAGGCGGGTCTGCTAGTGGACGCCTTAGGATCCAATGCCATTTTAACTCAGGTGTTCCAATCTACCCCCCTTAAAAATAAATTTCTTCCTCAAAATTTGTACATGTTCATAGTCTTTGAGTAATTACGGGTAGTGTTTATGAACTTCAGCTTCCGTTTCCCATGTGGCCTCTTCTCCGTTGCGATGCGTTTACAACACCTTCACTAATGGAATGACCTTATTGGGCAAAACTTGCTGCTTTCCATCCAATACATGTACAGGCTGCAGGATGTAAGTAGCATCCTCTTTGAGCTCCACTTGTTCCCACTTAATGATCTGGGTAAGATCTGGGACGTGAAATTGCGGTTTAGACTGCTATAGGAGAAGTATGGAATAGTCCAGAGTCCTAGAGGACGGTGAATAGGACTTTTCAATGATTATACCAATTTAAAAACTTTACTGCCTAACTTAAACTGATTTGCAATTAAACTAAGCAAGGTAATGTAACTCTAAAGGCTTCCAAGCCAATAGAGGATCCAAGCACATAGGCTACTCAAGATATACAAATAAAGCAACTAGCCTATAGTATTGTGAACTTGTGTGTGGAATGTACTACCTATCAATCTTAAGCATTCATCTAATCATGCATAAATAATCAATCATTCAGACTTAAATAATCATGATTAAATAGATATGCAAATGATAATTCCAAACTCAAGGATGTACAATGGTTCGGCTACTTGCCTACTCCACTCCCGGTAGCCGCACTCTCTCCTAGTGTGTACCGGATTTCATTATGAATGGTTTTAAATCAGGTTCACCATTAACCTTGACAGTCCTACACAAGGACTCAACAATTTATGCTCTACATAGGAGCAAAGGTCCTACACTAAGAACATATGTTTAGGCCCACTGGCTAAGGTCCCACACAAGGCACTTATGTTTAGGCACACCGGCCAAGGTCCCACACTAGGCACCTACGTTTAGGCACACTGGCCAAGGTCCCACAATAGACACCTACGTTTAGGCACACCGGCCAAGGTCCCAAACTAGGCACCTAATTGAGTTTGTGGATAGCAAACTCTTAACCTCAATCCTATATGAGGACAAAGACTAATTTATGGATTCTTAACAATGACACTTACTTATCAAAATGAGTCCTCTTTTGTAGCTTGTCTTAGGTTGATTGATCTTTGCTCTTTTATGCTTGAATCAGCTCCCCAACGCTCCCCCGTTCACAATGTTGTAGTTTTCTTATTGTTTCAGCTTCACGATCAATTACCTTGCACATGATGTTCTTATTAACACTACAAGAAACACCACTTTTAGCAACAAAAATTTTCGTCGCTAAATTCGTCATAAAAGACCGATGTACAAGGCTTCTATCAGCGAAAAATTAAAATCGTCGCTAAATGCAAGCTTTTTAGCGACGAAAATTTTCGTCGCTAAAGAAATTTTCCAAGACCTTTAGCAGCAAAAATTTTCGCTGCCAAAAAAATTTTCAAGACTTTTAGCGGCAAAACTTTTCGCAGCCAAAAAAACTTCCAAGACTTTTAGCGGCGAAAATTTTCGCCGCCAAAATAATATCCAAGACTTTTTAGTAGCGAAAAGTTTCGCTGCGAAAAAATTTTTTACAAGACTTTTAGCAGCGAAAATTTTTGTTGCCAAAAAATATTTCCAAGATATCCAAGACTTTTAGCAGCAAAAATTTTTACTGCAAAAAATTTTTCCAAGGCTTTTAGCTGCGAAAATTTTCACTGCGAAAAATTTATAAGACTTTTAGCAGCGAAAAGTTTCGCCGCCAAAAAACTTTCAGGACTTTATAGCGACGAAAATTTTTGCCGCCAAAAAAATTTCCAAGATTTTTTAGCAGCGAAAATTTTCGTTGCTACAAAAATTCGTTCCACTTTTAGCAACGAAAATTTTCGTTGCTAAAAGTCTCTATTTTTTTTTTTTTTAATATACAACTCAAAATTCTGCACAAAATTCCTGATATACACCTGTTAACAATATATTTCATCATATTCATCCTGATATACACCTGTTATATAATATATTTCATCATATTCACATTCACATCCAGCAAAACCCAAACTAGTAAATTCATCCAAGCCTCAGTTACAAATTGAGGCTAAAATGTTTAATTATTTTAAATATTTATTTAAACTACTAATCCATTCATTCAATCCACTCATGAAACAATCAATCATGAAAGCCATAATACCAACAAAATAGTTAACAACTCAATCAATCTCACTTGTTTACTATTTAAAGTTTTTAAAACAAACTCAATCAAACTGTTACACAACATTATGTTCCACAAATAATACAAAGTCACAACGCAAGATTTGGGTATGACTTTTGCTTGGCTGATGAACAACTACAGCTTGTTCGGTAGTTTGAAAGCATATGCAAAGAAGAAGAACTCGCCATTAGCAATAATTTATAGTGGAGTCCATATCGACAGTTCAGATTGCTCCACTGGCACGTCCCTGGCTCCTAATTTTACTTTTAACAGCTCTAGAGGTTTCTTTCTCAGCATTTAAATGTCAAAAAAACATAGTTATCATATGAAGTCTAAAATAGACTTGTTTAACACATGTACAAGCATATGGATATCCAAGCAAAAACATATGAGAGCAAAAGAGAGAAACTTTCGGTGATCTTGAATTAAAAGGGTAGCAGAGAGCCGATGTGGGATAGACTTACTCCACGCACAATCTCCATCGTCTCTTCAATTTCTTTTCTATGAGAGCCTCTTCTTCCTACACAAGTGAAGAACACAGTTCCAAACTCAAAAAAAAAAAAAAACCATTGCATACAGAAGCAGGCTTTGTACATAATTCCTCAATACGTGTCATGCAGAAAATTTTCCCTGGAAAAATGACCAAGATTTAAATGCAAAACACCATAGGAGAAAAAATAAATGCAATAAGAATCTTTGTACAAAGGTATCTTAGAACAGATGTTTCAAAACTTATCTCCAAATCAAGCATCTCAAAGGATGCTAAAAACAAAACTCACGCCATACAAATACACCATGTCATTCATGGAGCGTGTGATACATTCCTCCAAGCAACTCAACTTACCTCTGATTCTAAAATCCGTATTTCCTGAATCTGAGAGAGCAAGACCAACAACAATTTTCTCAGGTGTAGACAAATGCAATTGCTTAGAGAGACCTTCTAGAAATCCTTCACTCATAACTTTACTTCTCAGTGCTTCACAGAAGACTATGGCAAAATTTGGTCTACCCAAAAAGTATCTAAAGATAGGTGATAGAAGATCTAGCTTTGACTGAAAGTCTTCGCTCTGAAATTTCACTTGATCTAAGCAGGCTTGGAGCAGTACAATGCTTCCCTCATTCCCATATTTAACAAACTACACAGCACAAGCAGATTGTTTTACAACAATAGGTCTAGGAAAGAAATGAGATAGGGAAAATATTCAGTGCCACTAACTTACACTACAAGAAAAAGGGGCTTTAGCCTCGGTTCAAAACTGTGGCTAAAAAGGTTAAAAACTGAGGCTAAAGTCTTTAGCTTCAGTTATACAAACCGAGGTTGAAATCCCCGTGGCTAAAGGCTTTAGCCTCGGTTTTAACAACCAAGGCTAAAACGGCTTTTATAGCCTCGGTTCTTCAAGTGAGACTAAATCCAAATTTTAGCCTCAGTTGCCTCCAATTGAAGGTAAATCCTATTTTAACCTCGGTTCTTAACAACCGAGGCTAAAGCCTATAGCCACAGAAATTTTAGCCTTGGCTCTCAACAACCGAGGCTAAATCCAAGCCTCGGTTACAAATTGAGGCTAAAAATGTTTAATTTTTTAAAATATTTATTTAAACTACTAATCCATTCATTCAATCCACTTATGAAACAATCGATCATGAAAGTCACAATACCAACAAAACAATTAACAACAGTCTATTATAAGTTTTCAAAACAAACTCAATCAAACTGTTACACAACATTAGGTTCCACAAATAATACAAAGTCACAACGTAAGATTTGGGTATGACTTTTGCTTGGCTGATGAACAACTACAGCTTGTTCGGTTGACTGAAACCATCTGCAAAGAAGAAGAACTCGCCATTAGCAATAATTTATGGTGGAGTCCATCATATCGACAGTTCAAAGCACTCCACTGGCATGTCCCTGGCTCCTAATTTTACTTTTAACAATTCTAGAGGTTTCTTTCTCAGCATTTAAATGTAAAAAAGCAAAGTTACCATATGAAGTCTAAAATAGACTTGTTTGACACATGTACAAGCATATGGATATCCAAGCAAAAACATATGAGAGAAAAAGAAATGAAAGAAACCTTCATTGCTACTTTGCAATAAGACAGGAACATCAATATCATTGTGATATCTGTAAAAAAATGGTACAGATCTTCAGTGGGGGGAAATGTTCTTCAATCCAATAGTCAATTTCTGGATGCTAGTAGAATATATCAACCTGTATGCATGCACACAAACATTGTACATGTGGCACAAGCATGCAGCGAATGCTAGAAAGAGTGCTAGTATCAACAGGCAAATCTCACCAGGAATAAACAAATATACTAAAGAGATATAAAACAACAAGTTGGTTTAGGTCAGGTACTTAATACGGTAGGCATTTTGTGTGTACGACTGTCCATGTGTTAGATGAACACAACTTCCCGTGCTATCTTCCCTATTACAACCCGTGAAAGTGACTGAACCCAAAAACCAAAACAGAAATAACTCTACTTTTAACCTTTTGGAACATTAGGTCAATGGAATCTTGGCAAACGTTAAGTGAGATGTGTGCAGGACCTTGAACACATCTCACTCATTATTTGGAGCAGAAAAAAAGAGAAATATGTATCTCACTCATGATTTGGAGCAGAAAAGAGGGAAATGGAATTAATGCACACTCGTTGTGGGTTTTGTTTCCTACACCAACCCAAACATCAAGCCTACTTTGTTTGCATGGAAGTCCCGCCAACAGGACGGGAAAAAGATTACCTTAGTTCAGATGACTGGCTCCTTGTCATTGGTTGAGAACTTTGAAACCATGCCTGCATGAAGGTGCAAAATATCATATTAAGACTATTTAATATAGGATCAATATTTATTATCTCCTTGATATTCATGTCCAAAGAGTTCAAGATAACCAACCTTGGCCAAATACAAATTACTAGCTTGAATTCCTTTCGCTACCACATTCCTGATGAAAGGACAAAGAGCATTAACCATAATAAGGAGAATACATTGACTTGGAACTTAAATCCCACTATTGCTACAAAAGATCCAATAAATGTCACTTGTAGGAATATATTTAGTTGGAACTTAAATCCCACTACGGCTATAAAAGATCCAATAAATGTCACTTGTAGGAAAATATTGAGTTGGAACTTAAATCCCACTACTACTACAATAGATCTTATAAATGTCACTCACAGGAATGAGGTTAACCATCTGAGATTTGAATATTAAATCAAGTTGCATGTTTCCATATGCGTATCAAATCATGTTGGCCAAAAAAGCTAGACACACGAGCTATTACCTCTCTAGATCCATCTTCAAGAAGAAAATTTAAGTTTCGACCTTGTCTTAGTATATCCAAGCAATTCAAAAAGGAATTATATTGCATAGGTGTTGTGTAATGAATGCCATCTTCCATGTATTGTTAGTGCTATAGCATTGGTCGTGATGAATTTTATCAATTTTTGGGCTGGGCTGAGTCGATCCCAGGCCTAACCAATTATTTCACAAATAAATCAGCACATTTCCTGTGTATAAATTTTTAAAGTGTAAACCATGGTGATAGTTTTTTTTTGAAAGGCTTAAACCATGGTGATAGTTAACCACCATTTTAAAAGAGGTATTACACAATGCTCATGTCAAAAGGTAGTACATCCACAGAGTCATTTAGGTTTTTAAGTCCATAGTATGTCCAAGCTTTTGGTATTCGGCATACTGGTACTCTTCAGCAGACCTGTAACCAGATAGCTTATGGTTTAGAAATCCAAGATTTTCAGCAGCACTAAAACTTAGAGCAGTTAATGTACTTGAAAAGTGCGTGCTTGTCCGGAATTATTTTATCTATCAATTCATTTATCTTTGCTTGCAGACTCTCACTTGCAGTTTTTAGGTGTTCTATCATTTATTCTGCAGCTACATAATACAGTTCAATAGAGATATCAACTGACATAATAGGTGCTGCTGACAATTTTGAAGCATGATAAAAAAAATGCAATAAAACCAAATGAAGTAAATGAAGGATAAGAAATATGATGAGGAAAAAGAGTACCAGATACGTAATTCTAAACTTTGATTTCTGGAAACGGTTGTACTGCTCAATCTCAGATTCCATTCTCATCTAAACATGCCGAGCCCAGACCATTAGTAGAAGAAATGAAAAAAAGGAAAAAAGAAAAAAAGAAAAAAGAAGAAGGTACTTCTCAATCATTCTTGTAAAATTAGACTAGTGTCAAAAGCCATGAAAACCTTCAGCTCTGTATACTTATCATGAAGGTTGGAGTAAAGCAACTGCATCTGCATCTGCATTTAGAAGACCTTTGTAAAAAATAAAATTAAGTTAAAATTTAAAATAAAAATCAAGCGGGTGAATGCCGTCACAAGAATGCATGTAGCATGCAACCGCTATGATACCTAAACACTTGTACAAATCTAGAGTAGTTGTACCCAAACTATACCCAAATTAAATGCACACACATAGCTGGACATCTTTTAGTCCTATGATGGAAGGGGAAGATCAAAACCAGCTTTGGAGGAAGATGATGCAGCAGATGTAAGTGGTAACAGGAAGATGATCACACAGTGGATGAAACATGATCCAATATCTTCAATGGGATAATCCTAACCCTTCCATTGGTGACATAAAATAGACTGTTAGGAATAGAAACCATAATGGCCCATATCCAAATGAAAATAGGCTAAAGATTAAACAGCTAGGACCTTCCAATTTGGAGATCTTAGGCAAGGCCCATGGAGAAAATGGTGTACTTCCGCTCATCTTGAGAAAACATCAACTAGATGTGTACTTTCTGTAATTAACAAAACACAGCTGGTCTAGCCAATTCATAATAAAATGCATTAAAACTGAAGAAACAAATTTCAAAATTTTC
This sequence comes from Magnolia changhungtana, assembly GCA_030180095.1. NCBI lineage: Eukaryota > Viridiplantae > Streptophyta > Magnoliopsida > Magnoliales > Magnoliaceae > Magnolia > Magnolia changhungtana. The sequence continues at coordinate 604,799 of JASAUF010000140.1, read as the reverse complement.
ATAGGTAAAATCCAAATAATTAACCTCGTATATCTAATATATACTAGTAACATACAAGCAATATTGTGATATGTTGGCAAGAAAGACAGTTGCATGTGAAAGTGTAACACCCCGGATTTTTGCCAACCTGGGATTAGACATCCTTAGGCAATGGGTCGATCCCAATACCTCATTAACTTGTCAGAACCGAATCCCAAAGTCTAAAGCCGCCTTTGAATTCATTTCCTTCACAAATCTCACTCTTCATCACCTTGATCTTCCAATTTTTCAAAGCACTTTCGCCCTAGACACAATCTTAAACTAGCTAAGTAGTATAACTTGGATCACTTCAGATACAAACTACAAATGACTAAGTACCACCTCCGACAGAAATCTTATGGGACTAAATCCTTTAGAAATGAGACAAAGTGACTAAGTGTTAAACTAGATTAGCTACGAAATCCGTTTGAATCGCTTTAAATACGATCTGCAAGACCCAAAACTTGTAAAATCATTGACGCTAGGTTACCCTAAAATCTAGGATCGAACTCATTACCCTACGCTTCTGGGAGCATCTTGAAACTCCGTATCGGATCTGGACCGCACGTCGGAAGTCCGATTAACACGAAGTTAAGGAACTAGGACCGCCTCACTGGGCTTGACAATCATCTCAAAAATCAGGTCCACCGATGTCCCACGGCCATTCGTTTGGATCCGGAGCGAGGGAGTGTGAAAAACACTATTCCCTTTACAAAATAAATATCTGGAATAGTGATCTGGCACCATTCGCTTGCGCATCAATATTAAGCAACCAGACCGTCAGAATCAGACTAAATTACACCCTCGGATTAAGAAAAATTTCAGGAACATTTACATGTACTTGGAAGTTCGGATCGTGGCCCACTGACCGTTGAACTGAAAGTGGTCCGCCACGTGCGATCTGGGAATCCGATCGAGTCGAAAACATCATCCCACGTGGATCCATGAGTGGTGAGCTTAAGTCTGACGTTTGTCTCAAGGGGGGGCCACCAAAAACACTCTTTTGAGCTGGAACATCGCCGAAATACCTATAATAGTAGTAACCCTTGAACCTGAGTCTATTTTGGGAAGGTTTGAGACTATATAAGGACCTTAAACCCTCTCTCATGTCAGCCATACGAATTTGGGATTTGAGAGAGGGAAAAGAGAGAGAAAGTGAGGGAGAAGTGGGAGGATCTCCCTACTATCGTTCCCTGCCACCACACGGGCTGCACCATCCCTTTCTTAACGCTTTTCCCGGCGTTTTCGGTGTCATTTCTAGGTAAGAAACCCTAACCCTAATCTGTTTTGGGGTTTAGACTGTTGTAGGTTGTGAAATAACTAACCTATTTCGTTCTATAGGTTGCCAAACTGCCGAATACGGAAGCTTAGCAAACTTATCAACTCCGTTACGATTCTACGACTAAAGGTGAGGACTTTAGGTGTATAGGTTGCGGTTTTCAACGCTTTCAATGTCAGATAATGGTAGATTCATGATCTGCATGCAATTGCATATGTACAAAGTGCTTTCCGTTTCCTGTTTCGATTAACGTTGTAGAATATGGAATTTCACATATTCTTGGTATACGTAGAAATACCGTACACGTATTTTTTTTGAAAAAATGTTTGACATGTTTATTTAATGTATGATTATATGATATATGGATAAAATACTAATTTGGCGAAAGGAATCGCTGAAATACATGTTCATGTGTAAATGCTACGTATGTTGAAATAGTGTATTCTAGAAATACCGTATACGTATTTTTTTGGAAAAATGTATGACATGTTTATTTAATGTATGATTATACAATATATGTATAAAATACTAGTTTGGCGAAAGGAATCGCTGAAATACATGTTCGCTTGTAAATGCCTAGTATGTTGAAATTGTGTATTCTAGAAATACCGCATATGTGTGAATTTTGGAAATACAATTGTAATGATTATTTGCTATATGATTATGATATACATGTGTAAAATACTCATGTGGTGAAGGGACAGCCCTAACACGTATTTTGCTAACATACATCATGTATGTTGAAGTAGTGCATTCCAAGTGTTTGTGAAATCGCTTGTGAGTGTAAGTGCTTAAGTGTAGATGCCTTAGGAGGGTGTTGAGATTGGATTCTCAACTATCCTAGCGACGTGTATGATTACCTCCATGAGGTTGATCACCTAAACCACTTACTTACAATACATGTGTTTATATTCCTATTAATGTAGGGTTTTACAACATGCTTTATATCATGCTTTATAATATGCTTATAACATGCCTACTAGCATGTTTGAATTACTTTGTTTATCATGCTTTACTCCACATGCTATGGATGACAATTGATTGTGCTTGGGGCTATGATTATAGTTCAGACAATCGGTACTAGATTGGAGATCGTGGTTGAGTTTCATGTCACCACGTGAGATGTGTTCGACGAACTCGAGTCGTACTTCGGTTGGCGATAGTGGTTGGCCACGCGAAGTGCTTATGTACTTCATGTCGTTCAACTTGTTGTGCGCTCGAGCTAGCCGAGCTCGTCATGTAACCCGATTTGTCTAATGTATGTTCACCATGTTTGGTCGCTAATGCTTGAACCTAGGGTACCAAACTTACCAGTGAAATCCCTTTTAACCATGGTACCTCGATCCGCTAAGACTCATGAGCCGGGCATGGTGGTATGGGACACCGTGGTCGAGCTGTCGGCCTACGCTGGGGCTACATGCCTCCCCGTAGTGACCAGTGAGCACCTTAACTCGTGAGCCGATTATGGTGGTATGGGACACTATATTCGTGCTGTCGGCCTATATTGATAAGGTGATGGGGGAGCGGTGCAACGTATGCGAGCAACAGCCCTGACAGCCCTTTGTAGTGACCTCGAGCATACTCTGAAATCACGGTGAGCCTTAAAGTTTGTCGCAGTATATAGAGTATGAACTAGGCCTGTTTCTGTATAGTGATGAATCGTTTAAGGGGTGATGGGGGAGTGGTGCAACCTTTGTACGTAACAGCCCTGGCAGCCTCTGCAGTGACCTAGAAAATACACCATCGTCTGATATTAACTAGGACTGACGACCCTAGAATGGATCATGTTTGGGAATGATACAAGGGAGGTACCTTAGTTTCCCAATCCTGCTGTTTGAAATGGACTAATTAAAAACTCGGTAATCATGCTCATCATGCATCGCATGTGCCTGGAAGATGTGGAGCACTGTGGGATGTAAGCATGCCGCGAACGTGAGATGGTGTCGCATGAGGGAGTATGTCGGTGAGGGCATCCATCATACCTGCATTCATACTTGCATTAATCAGAGTAACTAGGAGTGCTTGATTTACTGCTTTATCATTACTGCTTGACTGCATCGATAACATGTTAACCTATGCCTTATTATTCCACTGAGTTAGCTACTCACTCCCACGTTACGGGACGATGTTGTACACACCAAACAGATTTGTTGAATTTCAGATGATGGCGATGCTTATGAAGCAGAGCCGGACTACTTCTATGGTGATGAGGAGGAGTTCTCCTATCATGTAACCCTCTGACGGGTCTCTGA